>OX326949.1:46611559-47283702 GCA_946800315.1 Misopates orontium
ACTACATGAAGATAAATAACTACTCTTTGGAAGTTATAGAAAGCCAGGCTTAATTTGCGACTACCTTAAAGTTAAGGGACTGATAATGTTGCGTTTTGCCCATTCTTAATTGTTAATTTAGATCCATACGAAGATCCTCAAACAACATAAGAGCTGTCGTTCTAAATTAACTTGTTATAGGGAACAAAACTATAGATTGCTGAAATATGTAATCCTCATGCCGTAGATTTAGGGTTTAAATATTGTCCTAGTGCACAGAAGATCGAACCATGCTAATCGACAAATATTTATTCCTTTAATCCGATCTCTCATTTTAGTGGCATGCACCAATTTTGGTATTGCGAACCAAAGGATTGATTAATCATGCCACAGAAACGAAGTCAAAATTAATACTTAAAAATAAATCTGTTATAAGATAAGGTTAATTATGAAGCAGAATTGGTTTGAACGTTACAGTTGATCATTTTAGTGTACTTGCTTGAAGTAAGCACGAGGCTAATCATTGTTGTTTTATTAATTCTTTTAAATTAAAATTAAATAGCTATCTGTTTGTTGCGTAAAAGCTACTTGTATATATGATTGATGCAAAGTAGTTATGCAACTTTTTAATAGCGATAAATTCCTGATGTGGATCTTAATTACTCTAGACGAAACTCATGTTCAAGAATTGTGATTCAATGACTACGTGAAATTTTATTAGAGGTGGCGCCTAATACAAAATTGTATATATAGCATTTTTGTATGTATGGAACTTAGACAATGTTGAAATTTCTTGATTTGACTGTCTGATCCTCAAATTAATATTTGATGGTCAGTAACAAATTAAAAAAATGTGTATTTTCTTATATCGTTTCTCATATGTATGTTTCTACGGTTGTATTAGAACGTAGCATGCTGGAGTTAAGAGTTGGTCGTCGGCGTGTGATGAAATTCGAACTAATTTAGATAATTGTTTATTACTTTATTATAATTGTTGGCGGCTTTTCAGTGGCCGAAAGGTCGCGGTTTGATAGACAATAATCACTGAAGTTTTTTTCGATTCTATTAGTCTAAAAATATTAAAGGCCAGCAATAACACGTTTTGTGCACCAAGTTAAGAAATACTTTTAAATTACAATAATCATAAAATAATGAATGGGACTAGAAGTATACATTAAAAAAGCAATATCACTTTACACGCACAAGATATTTTATTAATTAATTAGACAGCATATTCGTTTTTTATAATTTGTATATATATTATTGTAGTCCACCTTTCCGTGCGGGACTATTTTACTTAATTATTTAGCCTCTGGGATAGAATATCAATATACCAAATTAAAAAATATTTTTTAGAATATCTCTTAATAATTTGTTCACAAGAATTTACCTGGGAAAAAAAGAAAGAATATATACCAAGATACGAATGAAAGCACGAGTAGCGGTTTGTAATCCTCTATCATGTGTCCTTATTCTTGATGGCCGTAGAAGAACTTACGGAAATTAGACTTTAAACTTGATGAAAATGGCATTGCTCTTGAGATTGTTATTATCTACTTCCATACTTTATAAACATCACGTTTTAAAGGAAGCTGCACAAAATGAACTAATGGAGCTAAAGTGTTATAGGGCCAAGGTTAGAGGCGTGGGTGGAAGTTTCTTAGCATTTCATCATCAGAAGAAACCAAATTGTTTTCATTTCTAATTTCGTGGAAACGAAACATAAAAATATTTTTCAAATTCATTACAACAACTTCTGTTATGATATTTCTGAAACGTGTCAAAAAATTCAAAAAGTTGCAATTTCTTTTTTATATTTGATGGATCTAAAAATACCATAAAATTGAAATTTTGATCAATAATTACATTAGAGGCTTGGAGCTTCTCCCACGCCACCTCCAGAAAAAATGTGTAATGTAGTTCTCTTTTTGATTCAAAGCCTGAAGATAATTGGGATCAATTGTCTATATGGTCTGGACTAGTTTGGGGGACCAAATTGGTGGGCTTGGACCTTGTTCTACCTTGATAATCCCTTGGGTCTTTTTTGTTTGGGTTACCTTTTACATGACCAACCTGCCGCAAAAACAAGAGGTTTTATGAGAAATTACTTATTCTGGACATAATTCCATTAAGAAGGTGAGCTGCCATATTTTTTTTTTCTTTACAAAATTTAAGCTTTATCGACTTTGTCATTCTTCAACGAAAGATTCATAGACATTGCTATGGGAATTTTGCAATAAGAGACCCATAACTTGGCACTTGTACAAAATTAGTCCTATAACTTTCTTAACTGTAGTTTTAGTTCTTGGAACATGTTACAATTTTGGTTCTCTGACCAATTTTCACCCATTTTTGTGTCAAAATTTGTTCTTTTTTATTTTATTTTCATTTAATATAATATTGCTAAAAATATAAGGAAGTCACTTTGACCAAAATTAACTGAAAACTGGATAGAAAAAATAGCAAATTCCGACAGAAATCGACGGAGAATTGGTCAAAAATTGGTTAGAGGACCAAAATTGTAACGTGTGCCAATTTAAAGGACTAAAATTGCAATTAAAAAAAACTATATGACTAATTTTATAGAAGTGCCAAGTTACAAGACTATTATTGCAAAAATTCCAATTGCTTCACGGTCAATTTTCTTAACAACTTGATAATGCTTTAGCATCAAACACTTGTACATGACTGCATTTCTCATGTGAGAAATGATGATTCGTAAAAGTCAAATGTGTGTATAGATTAAAGTTTCTCAACACGAATCTTTTTGAAAAATATCGAAATGTTCTCATATTCTAGTTCATGTAAATGAAATATTAGAGTACTTTTTAAGTTTATTGCAATAACTATTCTTTAAAATTACGAAAAGTTTGTAATATCTAGTAGATGATTCGAAACATGACCAAGTCCTCAATTAGGGCAAGAAAATTGATGCTAAAAACTTCATCAAAAGGTTAAAGATATTACAAATTTACAACCAAGCTAGAATACCTAAACACACAAATACACAACCCGACAGCGCCACCAAAAACAAGGAGCAAAAGAGATGGAATGGAACTATTACCTACTGCCTTCTCTCCTTATCCTATTAATTTGGACCACTTTAGTAAAGTAAAAGTATATTGTTCTTTTCTTAATGCACTAGTTCTTTTCAACCTTTAACAAATTAAAAAAAAAATAAACTTGATGAAACAAGAGTGTCTTTAAAATTTGGCTGTGAGGTTTTGTAGCGATTCCCTCCAAAATTACTGGATTATCTTAAGCAATAAAACACTTTCTTTCTCTTTGAGAAATGAATTAATAAATAAAGATCGTTCAGTCAATGATTGGCCTAGATGCCCGCCAACTACTTGTTGCAATATTTCCAGATAGAGATTCTTGTGCCTTTTATGAATATTTATTTTAATTATTTATTAAATACTATCCTTTTTAAATGAGCAAACTAATTCCACAAAGCCATTGGAATTCTTGAGAGCATCAACAAAATTTTTAAATATTTTCTCAAAATTGAAATGTTTCTATTATAGATTACGTAAAAATTAAATATAAAAGTACAGTTAACATTTATTGCAACAATTATTTTTACCTTTCAAAACATGTTAATTATTTTCAAAACATTATGAAATTTTTTTAACTTTCATCTGATAAAAACATTTAACAAAAAACAGTATCATTTTGTTGTTTTTCGACTTATGGAGAACACAGTGAATTAAGTGTCATCTAACGTAATATATTTCGTAACGTTTCTGTATGATGAGAAATAATTCTTGATAATCATTTTGCTCATCCGGATTTAAGAAAACCAGTTATGTAATTATCGAGCGTGAGGCTCCACAATATCCTAAACGTCCGGCCACAATTCTAACACTTTCTAAAATGAGATAAAAACAGCATAGTAAAGCTACGTCACAATCAGAGATTCTTCGTTTTACATCATTGGCATATTGGCAAACCACATTTCTTCGATTACTTTAATAAATATTATTTGATGTTAATTCAGAACATAATTACGTTTTTAATATATATTTTGTCCAATTTAATGAAATTATGACCAGAAGTTCATAATTCTTTTTATAATTTGTAGCATTGACAAAATGATCCGGGACAATACTTGAGGGTTATTCTTGAGTTCACAAGTTCAATCGGCATCATATCCACTGAAGAATATATTAAAGTAATAAAGTAATTAAAGGTAACACAGAAAAGAAAAGTTGTCAAGGACCTTTAATTTGTTGGGAAAATATATACGACTACAAGCTTAAGCTTATAAATGAGATCATGAAACTACAATTTAATATAATATTAGTGGTAGATAAAAAAGAGCCCCGTGTTTCGATTCTACGCTCTCACCCATTTATATAATAAAAAAAAATAAAATGCCACGGATCAAACGTAACCAAAAAATTCATTTTGCACATGAAGGAACGTCCAAGATGAAAATCAATTCAACATAAGATTACATAAGATTTCTTAAATGAGGGTAATTCAGTCTTTTTCATAATATAATGATTAATATTATTGTTATATTTGGCAAGTTCATATTGTAGATTCTTTAGGTATTTACTATTTTACTAGTAAAATTCACACAGACAGTTGGGAACAAACACGAGAGTACTAAGCTTTTATGTATGGAGCTTGATGAAACTTTTTTTGCACAAGCTATTTGCTTGAACTCAAAACTAGCTATTTTTTTCTTGGACATCTGTAACAGGATTTTATGAATCATAAGTTTTGATATATGACTAAGTAGCAATATTCGGAAATTTAACAGACAATTGTCAGTTCACATTGCATGATGTCGCATCTTATTCTGTTAAAAGAAAAGTAAAAACATGTAACTGGGCTAAGACATGTGTGAGCATATAAATCTGCAAATAAATTCCTTTCACCATCATTTTGGAAAAAAGGCATTTGATTCTTGACATGATATGTAAAGAAATAAAGCAAAAAACAAAGTTAGTAAAAAAATAATTAAGGGCCATATGAACTTAAACTTCACCTTCTATATCATCAATAAGTTCCCTTCTTTTCTAAGCTCTATTGCCTTGCACTCCTCTCAATCTCGATATTCTCTTACACACAATGTCAACTAATTAATGCATACATCATTACAAAAGTCTTAGTAACCTTATAGTTTTAGACATGAGTTCTGTTGATAATGAAAATCCTTTTGGAACTTATAACTACAAGGATTGTTCTCTAGGAATTTGTAGCATATACTGCCCACAGTTTTGCTACTTAATCTTCCCCCCTCCACCCCCGACCGACGATGGTTCCTCCACCCCTTTCTCTCCCCTGATCATAGCCATCATTGGTGTACTAGCCAGTTTTTTTGTCCTAGTAAGTTACTACACAATTGTTACAAGATACTGCAAAAGAAGAAGTTTTTCGACACAAATTGAAGAGAATCGCGACGAAAACGATCATGATCATTACCACGTCGCCACGCCTGGACTAGAAGAGGCGGTTATTAAGACAATACCCGTTCGTAAGTATCGAAAGGGCGATGGACTAATTGAAGGGACGGATTGTGCGGTTTGTCTTAGCGAGTTTCAAGAAAACGAGTCGCTTAGGCTTTTGCCTAAGTGTAGGCATGCTTTTCACTTGCCTTGCATTGATAAATGGCTCAGATCGCAGTCGAATTGCCCGTTGTGTCGTGCGAGCGTTGTAGCTCTGGCTCCATCTCAAGTGGCGAATACGCAAACTTCATCAGATTTTAGCATGAATTCTTATGAGGTGCGGCGGCCTAGTGACTTGGTTTTAGTTGTGGATGATCAAGAGAGGAATCTCGACGAAAGGGTAGTTTTTGTCGATGATGGTGAGAATTTTGGAAGAAGGGAGCATACTGGATTTGATCAAGAGATTTTAATCTGTGATGTTCTGAGATTTGAAGAAATTTATGATGATTTGCAAGTGGGAAAGTTTGAATCTTTGAGGGAAGTTGGTTCTTCAAAGGGATTTGGTGTTAGAAAGAGTTGGGATATGGGATTGTTAAGAAGTCCAGTTGCAATGAAGAGGTCTATTTCTGCTGGTAAATTTATGTTAACTGGTCATGATAAAGGTAAAAACTCTGTAGTTTCAAGTTGAATGTAAAATGTCATTGTGGAGGATACTTTTTTACATTGTAAAGTGTCAAAAGTTACTAAGAGATGAGAAATTAGTTCTTGATTTTGTTTCTAGTCTTGTAATGTTGAGTAGATAATGTATTCAACATCTACTCTATTATGATTTGATCTATTACAGAACAATGTTGCTATGTCATTTTGGCTTTAAGTTCTGCGAAAATAACTTTAAAGGAGAAAAGCTCTTGGTTTGAAAATGTTTTGCAATTGAATCTGGAGTGAGATACAATTCAAGTTATCATAATTGAGGTGTTTCAAAATTCTTGACATATGTTCCAAAAATATTTTGAAAAATTTACTCGTATACGTATCAAATACTCCACACAGAGTATCCATAAATTTTAAAATAAAAAACAAAGCATCCTGGCAATCTTATTCTATTGTAGTTGATATATTTCTAAATCCAGTAGTTTGATGCCATCTTTCGGAAGTCACCTTATAATTTGCAAGAAAAATAAAGTGACATGCGTCAAATGCTCACGACAATTTTTAATGTTGGCTTAATTTTCTGAACCAAATAAGTGTGCCGTCACATGCATATATGTGGTTTTACGTGACCAACAGCCATGGTAGTTAACACACTTTAACAATGATAATCCTACCAGCAAATTTGATCATAACTATGACTGAGTTACGGCACAACAATTTTTATTGTTGGTTTAATTTCCTTAACAAAAATATACATACACATATTTTTAAAATATACATACACACATTTTTGTTTATATATTAGAAGTTACAAAAGATTTGCTATTAAACTTATTGCCCTAGCAAAACATAAATGATATTATAATAAAGTGAGAACTATGACAAAGAATGGAAACCCCAAGTAATCCACTGATTGTTATATCCTCGATATTAGGATCAAAATTGATGTTATATTGTTATGTTATCGACTTTATTTTTCACAAAGAATTCCTCTCGCAAATACTTATGGCCTCGTGTGTTCTGCTTCCAACCAACACCATTGTTGAGTAGTTATTCTTGCAAAGTTGCGTAATGACTTAGTGGAACTAATGTTCCAAAGTTTAAGATGTTCTAATTTGTGGGACACCAACCTCTCTATAATTGTATGCCATTAGTTTACACAATAATCGAATTAACTGCAACACATCGTCGTGCATCTATCACGTGAAATAATTCTTCTTTCGATAAAGGGCAATTTAGGGGGTAAAGATATATTATGAATCATTAGTTTGTATTGTTACCACGCTTTCAGTTTTTTTTCGCTTCTTTTCAATTTAAACGCTTTGAAAAAAACCCAGATTTCCATTTTGTCATCTACGTCTTTAATTTATCAAAAGAAGCTTTAGATTTAAAAACGATGGTGCAAGGCCTTATTACATTTTTAGTCAACAACCATTTGGGTCAGTCTTAGACCCCAAACAAAACTAATTGGGCCTTAAGCCCACCAGCAGAGTTTAGTTATTCGAGAATGTGAGTTTACATTAAAAACTTTGAAACATTTTGAATATTTTCGAAGTGTCGCTGTACAACAGGCTTTTATAAAGTTGGATTGGATTTAGAAGGCTTCGCCACAATACAAATGTTCCAAATCGGCATAGCAGCTGCATCATATCATATTACAGTAAAATGCTACTTTCAATTTGTACATAGATCGATTCTATGAATAAATTATATATACTATGTGGCTGCATTATATTTTGTCATTTACTTTTACATTTTGATTGTTTAATGATGAATAGCAGAGTAGTACTTTGAATTTTGTTATTAAGAAATTGGTGTAGCAACAAAAAAATTGATGATTTGAATATGGGATTCACAAGTGTACAATACAACTTCATTAACAGCAGTTTGAAGGAAATATAATATGCTAAATTGAATAAGAAAAGATAATAATCTATGCATGGATTTTACACATATTGCTTTATAAGATATAAAGCTAATGTACTTTAGTTATGTCTTATTTTATGATGGTGAATGACTCAAAGCATGTACAATGGGATGTTGTCTGTAGCTTTGGATAGTATTACAACTTCATTAACAGCAGTTTGAAGGAAATATAATATGCTAAATTGAATAAGAAAAGATAATAATCTATGCATGGATTTTACACATATTGCTTTATAAGATATAAAGCTAATGTACTTTAGTTATGTCTTATTTTATGATGGTGAATGACTCAAAGCATGTACAATGGGATGTTGTCTGTAGCTTTGGATAGTATTACGACGGCCGATCAAAACCATCAAGTGGACTGCATCTGCTCTACCTCTTCGTTTTGTATGAGCAAGCCCTTGTACCAACTCATGAATCTTGCGATAAACTCTAGATGTGAAATAAAAGGGAGTTAGTATATCGCTGTTTTTTGATGCAATAAATTTATGAGATAAAGAAATGGTGATTTTGAACCTAATATCCTAAGCAATAGCTATAATGGTAGATTCTATAATATAGTTGGTGTTTTCATTAGATCAAATTATGAATGTCGTCTAGATATGGTACTTTAAGCAGTAAGATGCAATCTTAATTAACAACAGAGAACCCCACAATGAGACTTGCCTTTCCTCAGCCTAGCTTTTGAGTTTGAAATCTTACCGGAACTAACCATAGTCTTAAATAAGTACTCCATATCTTTCTTGAATATGAACACATTCTCATGTCTATTCGAACCCAAAACTCTCTTAACGTTTATGTCTATATGCATTCTTCAAGCATACTCCTTAGTCATTATGGTTTGATATTCTTTTGTTTTTTCACATAATTCATGCGACTGATGCTTGTCTTACCTTCAATCCTCATGAACTGCTGGACGTTCTTTCTTTGATCATTTTGCCTTTTCCCAACTATCTCTTGTTGATGTGCGGAGGCCAAGTAATTCTTAATGGCATGGTTTTTCTGGGAATAAGAAAATTGATTAGAGTGCTGGCTCTTTTGTTATAGACAAGCAAGTGTAAAGAGGAAGAAATATCTACTGACATATATACCTGATATTCTTCATGTAAATTGTCAAATTGAGGCTGTAACTGCTCAGGCAGGATCTTTTTCAGTTCTTCATTAAGAGTCTGTGCAACACAGAAGTAGTAAATATATGACTATGTTCTTTGGTGGTAAACATGGAAATAGAATGTTCTTACTTGGAATATAAACTCTGGAGCTACATTGTGCTCTATAAGGTTCTGAAGTTCTCCTCGGATAATATAAAGCCTGTTGGAATAAGATAATTATTACTGTTAGACTGGAATGTTGTCCGACTTAATAGGTTGTAATGTACGGTTAACGGTACTTACTGCTTTGGGCTTTGCTCTTCTAGCACATTCCTAGCAATATTGGCAATTTTGTTTTCCCATCCACTTTTGATATCTATATCTTCATCTAAAGAAGCACGGCAGCCACTTCATTGCATAGGCAAGGTAGAGAAATTGAGAATCAGCCAAGTATTCTTAACTAGTAACATATTCAAAGAACAAAGATGAGTACATAGGTCAATTATTTTCTGTTTATTACGGGACATTACTTGAAGTGCCAAGTAGCTTCAAATGAGCGGATGGCTTGTCTTAGATTATTCTTGGAGGTTTTGGCAATTTTATCTGCCAATTTCTGAGATAACTGTACCCCTTCTTTTTCTGCTATGAATGCTAACACTTTGAGTATCTATACAAGACAAGGAATTACATTAGTAAAATACACCTTTGAACTCGTCAGATATTCAAAATACAAGACCGCTTACCTCTTCATTAGAAGGTTCAAGTAGTTCGACATACGTGCATAATGGCTTTATGGCCTGGAGCTTGGAAGCATCACTGCAGCAGAAGAATATCTTGTTATTCCCTTTAAACTTCTCTAGCATCCACTTAATATATGACAGAGCATCAGTAGATAGCCTGTCTGCTTCATACAGGATTATAGCTGCACGGGTTATATTGATAAAAAAATATGTGTCATTGCTCTATACTTTGGAAGTCCAATAACTGCTGTAGAAAGTTTTGCAATACCTTTGCAGTTATCTTGACTGCTGAACAAAGTTGTGCTGGAAAAGTTCTCACTTTTCTCTTTGAGAAGTTCAACAATGACATGCTTCTCATAACCTTTAAGTTCAGATAGGTTTATTTCAATATGTTGTTGTGAAACCATTAAATTTACTAGGATGCTGCCCACTGCTTCTCCCTGTGTATTGATTATACGGTGTCATGTAGAGAAATAGATCAAGTAGGATAAGCAATATATAAGCTGATGATGCTTTCAACTCATTCCTGATTCCATTTAGGCAAACTGAGACGCTTTACCGGTGTGATGCATGTTCTATTGCTGAAAAGATGGTACCAGAATCAGGAAATATTCAAAAATTTAAATGTGGAATCACCTTTAGGTAAAATTCCTTGCATTCTTCTCTTGCCTGTGGAGAATGAGGACAAGAGATAAATAGCTCAGAGCATGTAATAGAGGTTTCGAATGAATCAACATGCATATTCTTTCTGCAAATGCATATATTATATATCAGGTATTAAGTAGAAGAGAATGATTTGATCAGAATATATACCTGTACTTTGTCAGGTCCAAAGGCTTCTCTTAGCAAAGCCCAAATCATAGTCCTCTTTCCCACCCCTGGATTTCCTTCAAATATGAAGTGGCCACATTCTCCTATTTTATCATCCCAAGTTCTCACCATCTTCTGCAGTGACAGAGCTGTTATTTCATTGCAAAGGAACTCTCGCAACCAAAAAGGCCGATATTTGTCTGCCCAAATGTATTTCATTTCATTCTCCTCTGTGTTTGTCTCCCGGTTCTCATATACAAATCCGGCGGCTGGTTTGCGAGGTGGTGGAGAGGGGACTAGTTGTTGTGGTGGTACTTGCACAGTTGGTGGTGGAGAGGGGACTGATTCTTGTGTTAATGCATGCACAGCTAGTGGTAGAGAGAGACAACATTCTCGTGCCGGTGGAGAAAGCAATGATTCTTGTGGTAATGGAGTTTGTGCATTTAAAATTGGAGTTTGAGGTGGTGAAGGCGGTGCATTTGCAGTTGGTGCTGTTACCTGTGGCTGTGGATATGGTAATGATTCTGGTGGAGGTGCAATGGGCGGTGGCAGCGGCAGCATAAGTGATGTTTCAGAATCTCTCTCCCTCAATGGCTTCTCCTCTGTTGTTGAAATGGCGGCATCCTCTATCTTCACAGAAGGAAAAGTAACTTTTTTCCTTTCCGTTTCTGAGTCCTTTCTTCTCGTTTTTGTTACTTCCGCTTCACTTTCAGGCGCTTTTATTGCAGATGAAGATGAAGTGCTTTTCTTTGTATCCTGGGAATTTGACGACGAAATGCTCTTTTCATGTGTTTTAGAGGTAAAGCAAGAAGAACCCCACTCTTGCACTTTTACAACAAAGCTTGTCTTTGAACTAGAACTAACGAAACTTGTAGCACGGCTCTCCCTTCCAGGACTTGATCCGGACAATTTTTCTCTGTTAATACCAAGTGTATAGTCTATCAAACCTTTGTAATAAGGGCTGCTGGTATTATATTTCGTTTCTAACGCGTTCTTTCTATTGAACTCTTGCAGACTCTCTTCTGTTAAATTCAAATTCTTTGTTTTAGTTGTGGTGATATAGCTACCAAGTTTCTTTCCCCATGCAGTTATCGGTGAGCCGGTCGAGTGAGCTGACCGAACGGACTTGTTTGATGGGGGTATATCGGTGTTGGAGGGAGAATGGGGGCTGGTGATATCAGGGGCAGATTTCGAACGAGGGATTGCGGGACTCGGCATCGAAGGTCAGTCAGAACTCAGAAAAATGGCCTTTTTTCTCTTCTCAGGTTATAGGATAACAAAATCTTATGACTAGGTAGGTAGGTGTGATGTGATGAAGAGAATGTTGTCAAGTTCTCTTCTGTCCTGGTTTAATAATTCTCAACGGCAAGTACTAGGAATAAGTATATAAATGGTGAAAATTCCTATGTTTAATTGATTCAACAATGCTACTGGAGAAAGCTGTGTTTTGTTTGTGTTGGTTACTGATCATATTTTATAGAGCAAATTGCAAAAAAGCACCCTGCATTATTGCCAATTCGTTGCAATCAGTCCATGTACTCCCTATATATTCATCTCATTAATCTAAATGTATTGATAGCAAAACTTGATTTTCATTGCGTTCGCGTTTCACATGCTCCATGAAAGGTTAAATATTACTTAACTAAAGTTTGTAAACAATTTTTTCATTTAACATGAAAAAAAAGTTTATGTTTTATTATTTTCATAGTATTCTCAAAAAAAAAATAAAAATAAAAGAATAATATCTAGTCGATGAATTGACATTCAATAAAAAAAAAATTATAATACGTTATTATCATCGATTATTATGAGGATCTTATTTGTCAGTTTTAGATTTCGTATGGGTTCATTGCTAATGAAAATTACAAATGTGGCTACTTTGTCAATCAAAAATAACATAAGGGAGATTTATGCTATTTGCACATATTTTATATATCTCTGGTATTCTGTTATGAATGTCTTTTTCGTATTGCTTTCGTATTTTGGTTTTGATGATTAATTGTTTAATTCTCAAATTTCCTGTTCCGGGTCAAGGAAACAATAGGTACTCAAAATGGTATTTATGTGGAGAAAATCAAATGTAACCTAAAAATTGCTAATTGTTTTTTAGAGTCTAAAATCTCTGATAGTTGATCTTTTTTCCGCATTCCACAAATGAAGTGAAGGCAGTGTTGTATATAAATCTCACTTCTAATCTCCGCATCCAAATTTAATCATTTGGTACATAATTAGCATTACATAAACAAATGTGGAATGTCCTAAACTTGCATTCACATGGAAGAACTTAAATTGCAACCACATTAAGTTGAAAATTAAAATATTTTAATTTCGTTATGAAGTGATCCGAAATATATTAATATCAGGGTGATTACTAATTATGATGACATTTCTCACGTATGGTCACATTTCAACGACAGCATAACCACTCTTTTTAGTGAACGAAATTTGAGTTAGCAAAAACTGAGTAGTCATGGATTTTGTTTCTATTCACATTTTCGTAAAAGTTTGATAACTCGAAATCGTTTGAAAAGTACGGAAATTTAAGGACAAAAACTAAATTTCATGTTTCTCCTCACAAATACTTTTTATCCGTTAGACTAAACAAGTTCTATTCAATCGAAAAATATACAAATAAAAAGATATTTCTGAAACATTCAACGTAGTATGTCCACACAACTATGATTAATTATCTTGTAAAAAACATTCCTAGAAATAATTGTATTCTTGAGAACTTTAACAAATCCAATTGGTCATAACAATATCATATCTTTAACCTCCTCACCTATCTCTACATTCCCCTGGACAAGAGCTTCCAATATTCTGCAAACATACACAAATATTTTTTATGATTTTACCAGTCAAATTATATTAATGTTATCGTCATGTATATAACAAGACTAATTAAGAAAGATTGAAAGACATAAGCATGAGTCATAATAAAGCAGGAAGATAGACATTATTTAATTTGATGAGTGATTCTATCTAGAGATCTGCTATTGAGAACATAAACTACATTAGGTTATTTTCCTATTCATTTCTTTTGCTCCTTAAGAGTCTCTTTGTTATTTAAGATATGAAATTTGACAAAGTGGTATATATTTTTTTAATTCTTCCTCAATAAAAATATTACATTCAACATAAACTGATGCAGATTTATTTTCATGACATGTAAGTTTTTCAGAAAATTACAAAAAAAAAAAAAAAGCTTTCCACATACCTAATAGCTGCTAGTAGGGTGCATGGCTGCATACTCTTTATCCACAACCTCAATAATCTTGTTGGCTATGGCACTTGCATACACAATGGAACCTTCACAAATCTACAAAAAGTAAAGGAAAGAAAAAACTAAAAATGTTCAATCAATTTAAATAAATATATAAACATTATTAGAAAGGGTATATAATCAAACAACCTTGGAATTAAACAAAAAGCTGTAGTAATCTCCAATAATCCCACCAGCAACATGATGAAGATCAAGCTTGAGTTCATCAAGAACCTTTGACACAAAAAGTAAGCAATTGATTCTCTTCTGTTGAACAAGCTTCACATTGACTTCGTCGTCGATTATTCGGACATCAACCTCCGTGTTCTTTGATTTCCTATGAAGCCATGAACTTCTCAGTGATGAGTCATTGTAAGAATGGTCCATATCACCTTGTGATTTTGAGTCATTCCCCTCAAATATGGCACCATCTTCTGTTTTAAGCCTCTTGAATCTTTCTTTGGCACATCTTTTCTTTTCCACTAGACCTTTGAGTTCAGTTACTGTCCTTTTTAGCTCATGAATGTAGCCAATAGCATCTCCCACAATTGAGGCTCTGTCATTCTTGGAGTATTCTCACCCATAAAGTTAAACTTGTCAAGAAGATGGAGAAGACAGAACAACAATGATAATATTCAATCACAGATTCATCAGAACAATGACAAGAAATTCTTAACCTACACAAAAAGACGATAGCACAAAAGTTGAATAG
Source organism: Misopates orontium (assembly GCA_946800315.1). Taxonomy (NCBI): domain Eukaryota; kingdom Viridiplantae; phylum Streptophyta; class Magnoliopsida; order Lamiales; family Plantaginaceae; genus Misopates; species Misopates orontium. Next base: position 46,626,133 of record OX326949.1, read on the forward strand.
ATGAAATATATGGTTGATGCAAGACTTGATAAAGACATTCCGCTCAACCGGAAGGAGTGCATACGAGAATTATGTGCTCCACTTAACCTGATTCACTAGCATAGTTCTTTCAATGGAAACATGTATAGTTCTTCATATCATAGTCAAGTACAACTGAAATATCATGAAAAACAATGGAACATGCACAGAATTAGATCAAAGATTTTAGAAAGAGAACTAGTTTTCTACATTTAATTGAGGCTCTATCATTCTTGGTTTATTCTCAACCAAAAGTTTAACATGCCAAGAAAATGCAGAAAATAAACAACAAGAATGATAAATATTCAACAAATGGATACAGGGATGCATACTAGAACAAACCAAGGAAACACAAAAAGACGTTAGCATAAAACTTGAATAGATGTCATACGAAAACATATGGTTGTTGAATGACAATCTACTCAGTCGAAACGGAGTGAATACAAGAACTTATGTGCTCCACTTAACATGATCCACGTTCTAATCCATATGTAGCTTCCTATTAGTCTATTACTAAAGGCTAGTGTAGTTCTTTTCATGGGAACATGTACAATTGTTCATATCAAAGTAATGTACAACAGAAACATTGTGAAAGAACATGCATAGAATTTCATCATATAATTTACAAAAACCAGTTTCTTAGAATCAAAGCGCAAGTTATTACCTTGGTAGGACTAGGTATCAATTTCCTCAAAGCTTGAAACTTGTCATTGAATTGCACTCTTCTGTGCCTCTCGGTAGCAAAATGTTTAGTTTCTTTCCCATCCCTATTCTTACCTGTCGAAGAATACACATAAAAAATTAATAAACATCAGTCCTCTCTACAAACTCGAGCTTTTAAATAGAGACGGCAATTCAATATTACCCAAACAATCAATTTCTCCCGAACTAAACACAAAAACACCATGATCATCAAAATGCCTAACATCACCATCTTGATACAACCCACCACTCAAATGATCTCCATTATCCACTCCACCAAACAACGATCCATTTCCATTATAAATCCCATGTGGCAAATTCAACAAAGGGGGCTGCGGCGGTAGATTCAAGGGCAATAAAGGGTCGTAAACTGCCGAAAAAACAGGAGATTTTTGTGACATATTTGGAAGTAAAGAGGATTGGGTACATTTAGGTAGAGAGAACATGTTTAGTAAATCAGGTGTAGTGAAATTTTGATGATGATGATGACCATTTTCAGCATTAAAACTAGTCACAATTTCTTGAATAAAATGGTTTTGATCATCACTCTGCATTTGTGCACCGCCGTTGTAACGATTCTCCATTTCCATATTGAGTTGATTCTGAAGCTCCATTTCCATGGCAGCAGCAGCAGCAGCAGAAAAATCTTGTTCTGATATTGGATTATGTGGAAAAGAGTGTTGATGATCCTCCATTGAAAAGCTCTGGTTGAAGTTTGTTAAATTGATGTCTTGTTCATGCTGAACAAATCCTTGCTGCAAAGTGTTGGGATCACTTTCTTCATACATCCTTTTTTTGAACTGTGCTGTTGTTTGTCTGTCTCCTATTTTAAGGGTCAGTGGACCTGAACAACAGAGAGAGTTTTAAGTACAAGAAACTAATAGTACTGCAGGAATCATTGAGATTTGAGAATAATAAGAATTGAGTGTACAGAGGCTAACCTTTTTACTTTTCTTGGTTTAAAGTAGCTGTACTATGTGGGATTTTTTGAAAAAGGTTATGCTCCAATAGAAAATAGATGTGGGACATTATGATAAAAGGGGAAAACTAGAGTTAAGGGAGAGCTTTTTAGAGTAGCAAAGGATTTGGAATGGGAGGAGTTAGTAAATTAAGGAACAAATTTGATGTAACTTTTATGGGTTTTAAGGATAATAGTGTTCAAGTTATTTTGATCATGTAGTTTATGGACCATACATGAAGTCCACTAAATAAATGAGTGAAATTTATTTGACATTAGAAAAACATAGCAACCCCTTTATTCAATTTTATAGCCAACTTAGTTTTTGTTGTTTTATTTTGTTACTTAATTTTTGGAGTGAGTGAAGTTTGTTACACTGAGATTCCTATGCCACCAAGCCAAACTCATGATCTCCTTTTTTCTGTTGTTGATGATTACCACTCATGATCTCTGTATTTTCTGCATGATTTTACTGGACCAAAATTATTCTCTCGTTCATTCTTTCCCCTTTCACCACAAAAACATGCTTCTCTCTTTAGTACTGATATTCAAAAAAAAAAAAAAAAAAAAAAAAGTTAATATGATTTGAAAAGGATCCTTTTTCTTTTTATCATTATATTGCAACATTATACATACAAAAAATAAAATAAATTAAAATGTATACTTCATGAGTTTTGCTCCAAAGATGTAACAGTTTTGTTTATTAGTTACAGTCTAGTGTGGTCCCACATACAAGAAAATTCCTCCATGCAATTCGGGCACCCTAACTAACTGTAACAACCCATCAGATAAAATATGTTCTCAGTAAGAAAAAAATTAATTGCTAAACCTAAACAAACAACAGATCAAGAATCTGAGAAGAATTAGCTGAGTAGTAAAATTAACTAAAATTAATAATTACTCATGTAAAGTTGATGTGCATGTACTTAATTCCTAAAGTTGCTGCTGATTTTAGTACCATCTAGACGACGTAATCACCCCAATTCTCTAAGTTTTCATTGAATTCTATATCAATTTCAAACTCGTTGAGTGAAATAATCACCATAAATTGCAATTTTGTTCCCAAATGTTGCCCACCAAGCTTACAAGCTGGCTTCTTATTTTACTAGCAAACTGGAGTATAATCAATCATTGGATGTTCGGATGGTAAAAGGTTGATCACACAAATGTTGTGATAACAAAAATTTGGATTTTCTTTTTAAACAAACTGAGAAACATTAGTTAGGGTAACAGAATGCGGTAATTTTGTTAGTGAAATATTAAATCACTTGATATTTTAAGGAATAGGAACATACGCAATAACCAAATTTTGTTAGTGAAATATTAAGTCACTTAATATTTGTGAATAATTAATTGAACATTTTTACCAGAAAAACGTTTATCAAATTCGCGAAATGGTGGACATGCTTCTAACTTTATGATCTACAGACTTTTCTGTAAAAAGCTTTACTATGATTTTCATATGTATATAATATTGTACTCACAGTTAATTATACATTTAACATCACATGTTTTTAAACAATGTAACCAAATTATAGTTACAAATCTTGTACCAACCCTAGATGAGAAAAATATCCATTTGCACAAACGTACAAAGTTAGTTTGAAGGTTAGTTTGATTTTAGATGTAGTATATTACTCTAAAAAGATTGAAAACTGGCTGGTGCTTGGTGATCAAATTGATTTAGACTTTGGCTCATAGATATTTCTTACGTTGACTGACAATGTGAGACATGCTCTATATATCAAATAATACGACGTAGTTGCCACATTCAGGAAAATTTAGGAATCAAAATGCCATATTAGATTTCCAGAACCATACAGGACACTGAGAAAGAACATTAGGACATCAGAAATGAGGTTCGCACAACTTTTTCACATCAGTCGAGAGTTTTCGGCCTTTCGATTCTTCCGGAATAAAGGATGTACTAGCAAGTTAGACTACACGAAATTCCCATGTTTCACACAATAAATCATCCTGCCTCGTCTGAGGTTCATCAGATGCAATGTCGCAGGTCTCAGATCTTCCTCAAGAGAAGAAACAACTTTTGATCAACTCTGAACTTGTACATCTTCAGAGGTTCACCTTTAAGCATAAACTGAAGTCCTCCAAATGAAATATACACCACCCTGTAGATTGAGGATAAAATTAACAACAAAGACTACAAAAGACAAGATCCACATCAATTGTACCAGAGACGGGCAGAGCATTATGCATGATACAGAAAATTTATTTTAATTCAAATGAGACAACCATCGACAAGATATACTTCTAATTTCTTATCATTATGCATGGCTACAACCAGCAAGTTGTAGACCTCTTACTTAAATTGAAACATTGATATGACAACTTGAAATTATGCTATAAAAATTGAATCTTTCGACTGAGTTCTCTAAACAAAAGGGTAAATGCCACGTACACTTTGCCGGTTGAATTCTTGTCTTCTGCCATCTTATACAGAAGCCCATGCATCACATACTCAAATTTGTCTGCAAGTGACTTTTGTTTCCCCTGCAAAAGGAAGACCATTATCATACGTGAAACTCAGAATCTCAAGTTGTACGTTCATCAAGAAGCAGCTTCTCTTCACGCATATTTTAGGACAACATCCACCGCACCATTTGACCATCAAGTATAGGAACAATTAAAGTAGTGAAATTTACGCACAATGCAACGAAGACACAGCTAAAAATTGTCAAGCTACAAGCCTTAGACTAAAACAAACTGTGATCCTGTTGCAAGAAGCAAAATCTTAACCAGCTAAACGGTCACCCAACCAATAGCACAAACACCCAGCACGCACTCATATTCTTCTTCGAACCCTCCATATTTTCGATTCGTAACAATTGAGAAAGAAAAGATTCCCCACGCTATAACCACCAAAACACGAATGCGCGAGGAGTATTCAACAAAAAGTAACATATAAACATTAAAACATGTTGCGAGATGAATGAGCTCAATCAACAACTAGGAGAAGCTCTGTAAAAGTAATTCAAAATCATCGGCAATTTAACGAAAAACAAAAACATCATTCACAGTCTATATTGCAATTATGATAATACTTCAAAAACAAAAAGTAGACAACCTCAGGCTCATCTGAACCGTCCAAGCTGAGTGTATTCGAAATGAGCATCCGATATTTTTGACCAATGAGCATAGGATACAGTTCATTATGAACGTCTAGCTCCAAATCAAAGTCCTCTTCTTCACTCTTCGCTTTGATACGCGCAACTATAAATAAACAATTCACCAAAATAATTATCAAATCAAGCAAAAATCAAAAAAGAAATAATACTTGTTAATTAATTAATTACCTTTGTCATACACTACTTTCTGATCGATATCCACGACCTTGATGTTCTCGTCGAAGTGAAATTCACTCATATTTTGCCGCACAAGAAGAGGTTTTGATTTTAGGGTTTATGATTTTTTAATAATTTAAAGGGGCGGGATCTAATAATAATAATATGCTTGTGTTGTGTTTCCCGGGTCGGGTCTGCCGCGACCCGATGCAAACCCGCATTATCATGGTTTTCATTTGTAATTTTTAGTTTTTTTAATAAGAAAACAATAAAATAAAGGGTTTATTATTTGCCATTTTGGCTAAATGGTTTTAATTTTTTCTTTTCCTTTTCCAGTGGGAAACGATATATAAAGGTTGCTTGAAAAAAAAAATGAGCTTTAAGTTTATTAACTTATTAGACTTGACGATTTTAATTCCTAGACTTACTAATCACTTTTTCGGTGATAAATTATATTCAATGCAGAATTTACCAACCTGAAAAGAATGAAACTTTGAAAAGGAAAAGCAACATATAATTATAAACCATTATGGACCAATTTGTTGTTGTTCCAACGGTAACTAGTTTCATAAAATTAATCTATGTGTTATAATATGCAATATTAGTCATTGTTCATTTAGACTTCAAGTAATTAAATGTCCATGCACTTACACACCCAACTATATGCTAAATTTAATTTCTACTTGTCAATATTGATTGTACTATCTCAATCAGACTCTACTCAAATCTTTATACAATCTCAATATCATATTTTTATGAAGAGGAACAATAAAAATCCAGTTGGGTTTGACTTGGTGAAAATGCAGATCCTAAGTTTGCTACATCTAAATCTCGTAAATGCATTCATTCAAACTAGCTAGATTATCATTGTGATAAATTCTCTTCTTTTTTCTTTTCCTTTTTAAAACCCAAACAGCAGATTCTCACCAACAGCTCTCTCAAGCCATGGGACAAGTTCTGGAAAAAGTTAAAGGTAACTTTTTACCGTATAATTATTACACGTGACACAGAGATTGGCACATACGATTTCTTACTCTAGATCTTTGCAGAGAGCATGATATTAGAAATATGTTATATAGGAACTGCAGTTTGTCCCCTTTATGGTCATAGATTATGTAAATGTTTAGTCTTGCTTTATAATTTGTGTTGTGACATTTTTTGTGCAGGAAAGGAATGGAAAGAAAAGCGAATTAGAATGATAACTAACAAAGTTTTTGATCGCGTTAAGAGCGACACTGGAAGGGCCAATCTGACATTTGAAGAGCTCTATATTGCAGTGTTGCTTGTATACAAGTGAGAACTTCAACTGCATCTGTTCCATATCGATTCATAATTATTTCAAACTAGCGTATAATTATAGGTATCGACCAGATGAAATGCAGGTTTGTTCCCTGAAAGCTAGTCTGTTTCGTTTCTTTTTTGTAGTGATCTTAATAAACGATTGCCCGGTCCTCATTTCGATCCTCCTTCCAAGCAGCAGATAAGGACTCTGATGAAGGTATGTAACAGAATCTCCCTCGGTCCTATTCTGAAGATTAAAAATTTTGTTTGATTACTAAAAAGTTGCATGGGATTTTCCAGTTTGGACTAATGTATACTTTTCAAAATCAACGTTTTCTAACTTGTGATTCTTTTCGGTAACTACATTAAATTTTCTAAGGAGTGTACATGTAATTATTCCTAGATTTTATTTATGAAATTTACCATTATCAATTTATCCTCTGCCATAATGCAATAGTTTCACTATGCAGGAGAGTGATATCAACTTTGACGGTGAATTAGATCGCGAAGAATTTGCCAAGTTCATTCGTCGTTTAACAAAAGATACATTCATCACGGTGAGTCAGGGGCTGATCGTTACACTGGCCGTTGCTCCAACAGTGGCTTTGCTAACTAAACGGTCGACTGAGAATGTACCCGGCGTTGGGGTGTGGGTGCAGAAAATACCCCCTTCAGTGTATGCATCACTCGTTACCTTCGTGATCGTTGCTTTTGAGCAAAGTGTGGAGAGGTCGTAAAAGATGGCCATTTATGATTGCAGTTGCGTTAGGATATTATTGCAATGACATCTTGTTGGTGCTTAATAATACAATAGGAGTGAGTTTGAGGTAGAATGCAAGAAGTTGGCAATTTTTGGTATGTATTTTTGTTTTTTGTCACAGGACTGAACTTATATAGTTTGGTAGAGTTATACTTTTGATCCTACAAGACGTTCAAACAGTTTTGGATCATAGATATTCCATGTTTTTGTGCTCAAGGGAATAGTATCAAGGTTTTAAATAAAAAAATTTACGACCCGGGTCTAAATTCATATTACAAAATAAATTGTATTTACAACGCCCGAGCTTACAACTCGTTGGGATGAACTTATCGAATTGCTTGTTGTGTTCTTGCTCGATCGATCGAAAAAGATAATACTTAAAAGTTAGCTAAGTTTCATGCCACGAGTGTGTAAAAAGCTATTCTTAAGAAATCTAGATTGAATAAATTCCACTTTCTTGTATTAATTGCAAAATTTTATTTTATTTCGATTCACAAGAATCTTTAAGTTTCAAGTCTAAAGGCTACATCACCCCACGAGCCTCAGATTAACTTATCACATTTATAGATATGGCTCAAACTTAAAATAAGATTGTCTAGTGTACTTTACTCGTCTCACGTTTTTAGGCTGTTGCATCTAGTCTGAAAGCAGTATGCACCTTAAGGATAGTAATTGTGAATTCCATAACATAAAAAGAATGTTGTCAAAGGATATTAATTTTCATTAAATATAGCTAATAATTTGTAATTTCCACAAATTGTAGGAAATAGTGAAAAAATACAGAGCAAATCACTTTGTCGTTACACCAACAAGATTTATATTATCTCATTTATTTTTGTAACTTTCAGCTTTCTATTTTTATTTTGTTATTATTATTTCTATTTCTATTTATCAACCAGTGGATGAAATAATTCCTTCCAATTCATTCCATTCTTGAATATGCATGCCCATCTTCTTCTCGTTCGTTGGTTGCCTGAAAGTAAAAACTTAGATAGATCAAGAAAGAACATCATTTTTGTATGTAATGCACATATATATAAATAGCTACAGCTCCAAATCAAATAAACCCAAGAACCAAAAACAAAAGAACAAACACACACATATATATACATGCATATACATATATGTTTTCATAAAAGAGAAAGGAGAACCATAGATTCTCCAAAAGGGAGGATTCATTTGAATACCAATTAATGGAGAATGAAAAGGAAAGAGATCTAAGGGTTCCATTGATCTCTTCCATCTTCTGTTTATTCGTTTTCTCGGGGGGAATACTCCTCGTTCTCTATCTATTTTGCCCCACCTACTCTCAGCCGTGGTTCCCGGGCACGGCACTTATCCTCATCGGCTCACCATGGCTATTTTGGCTATTCACTTATGTTTACGCTTGCATGAAACCCCGCGGCCAAACCACGAAAAGTGCCCCCTTCCCCGCTGTGCAGAATGTCGGTCGACAACAGAGTTCTACGTCGTCCAGAAACTCCGAGGCTCCTTTGACCTCTTCTGTCTGAATTATTGTATGGTTCTTTTAAGAGACATCAACGGAGGATTAAAGGGCACTCGTTTCTTCATGGATTGATAAATTGATCAGATCTCGAACCTTTCTTTTTACTGCTATTTGTTTTATCATTTTTTAAACGGAAATCCTGGGGTTTTAGGAGGATGAGAATGCGGGAATATGGATGATCTTGTGCTGATGATCAGAATCCAGATGAGTTATACTTCAATGTTGTAATCAGATTGTGTTGAAGGGAAGAAATGTTAGTTCTAGTTCATGTAAAGTTCGTTCAAGTTTTTATTCTCAATTTGTCCTATTATTTTCTTTAATTTCTGATAGTGCACTTCGTTTTTAAAATTTACAAGTATTACCTTTCTTCCTCTTCAAGAATTGTATAGTTAATTTATCTAATTACCAAGCCAATGGCAAGAAATTTGCAGCAACCTTTGTAGTTATAAATTAGTTGAGATGAATGAAAAGAGTGTGCATGCAGCCAACAACCAACCAACCATCTAATTTAATAATTCGCTATTTATAGCACAAAATTTGCTCCAAAACAATTAAAAAATCAAATGGAGTCAGTTAAAGGCACAGGGGATCTGACTCACAGTCTATCCTCAAAGAGGTATGTTTAATGTATTGCTTCTCCTACCAAATTCTGATATTCAAACATTAATATGTCTATATCTTTATTCTCCTTAAGATTAACAGGAAAAGTTGCGGTCATAACCGGCGGGGCAAGGGGCATTGGAGCCGCCACGGCGAAACTATTCGCCAAGAATGGAGTCTACGTTGTCATTGCCGATATACTAGATGATCCAGGTCTAAGATTAGCTGAATCAATTGGAGGGCGGTACACCCACTGCGATGTCTCGGTCGAACAAGATGTCGAACGGGCTATCCTTCTCGCTATAGAATGGAAAGGGCACCTCGACATAATGTTCAACAACGCAGGAATATCTGGTCCAGAGGGAAGCATTACTAACCTCAAAATGGATGAAATGACAGCACTACTCGCCATAAACCTGAATGGCATAGTGCATGGCATCAAGCACGCTGCACGTGTTATGATCGAGATGAAAACTGCAGGGGCCATTATTTGTTCATCAAGCTCGGCAGCCATCATGGGGGGCTTAGCTTCACACGCCTATACTTTATCCAAAGGCGCTATCACTGCAGTGGTGAGGAGTGCTGCTTGCGAGTTGGGCGTGCATGGGATTCGGGTGAACTGCGTTTCGCCTCACGGGGTTCCATCAGAGATGCTCGTGAGTGCTTATAGAAAGGTCCTTGGGGATCAAGATCTGCAAGCGGAAGACGTTAGTAAGATAGTGGGGGAGAAGGGGAGCCTGTTAAGGGGAAGGGGTGGAAGGATGGAAGACGTTGCGGAAGGTGTATTGTTTTTGGCTAGTGATGAGGCAGGATTTGTGACAGGGCATAATCTTGTTATTGATGGGGGTTATACTTCTGCCTGCAATCATATGAGTTTCATATACCAAGCATAAATTTCAGGAAGAAAGATGTCTTTGGATTTGGGTTGCACAAAGTTAATACAGAAGCACGTACCTTGTAATAACCGTTTGTGCCAAGAGCACCTAATGCATCTCAAATGTAGTGACTGGATTCAATAATTAATCAACAATCTTCAGTGTTCACGTAATAGGACTTTCTGTGAACTTAGTAACTTCAGGTTCTGGGAGAATGTACTAAGTTCTGAAACTTCAAATGCAGTACAATTTATCAAGTAAAAAGGAAAACTCAAATATAAGAAATCCCCGACACATTTTTGTCACATTCCTTCAAAGTATTTGAAAAGGGAAAGTATGCCAACACCGCAAAACTAGCGAATATATATACAGGTAATAGTCATTTACATGAGAAACTTCACCTGATGATAAATCAATTCAGCGTGAGAAGAATAGTGTTTGGGATTGAGGTAGTATCCAAAATTATCTTCCATCTAATATGGTAAGAGAGTAGCTATCAGGAGAATTCACCCTTACCATATCCTTTTTGAAGTCGATACAAATTGATCGACACAACTCCTCTAGAGGCAGAATGTGACAGCCCACAAGATTCATGATGGACTTTCAACAATTGCACATTCCATCTTTAAGAAGATAAAAACCTACTCAATCCCAACCTAATATTTCCCTATGCGCACTTTTTCATACATCTTACAATATGACGATTCCCGCAAACCCAAAGATTCTTAGATATCAGCAAAGTAGTACCACGTTTTGTATGTTACGATACAAATGCTAAAGCAAACCTTCCACTATGCTCACAGGGCATGTTCAATTTCTCATCATACTCAACATCCTGCACAATATCCAACATTTGAAAGTCCGCTGACAGAGGAGTTCGTATTGATTCATGCAAAGATGCTCCTGCAAAGTTGGAGTAAGCATCCACATCACCAACCTGGAGAGCAGTGACTCTATAACTTTGAGTTGCGTGAATGTCCTTCCTTAGCAGTCCGACTATAGAGGTCATCAATAACTGACCGACTTCCTCTGTTGTTCAAAGAACCAGACACCTGCTCTGCAATAGTATATTCTAATTTAAACCTCAAGCCAACTAGAACCTGGGCCTTTTTTGAGTCCCTCAGCTCCCAAAGATTTTCTTATCATTCTGGCTTGATCCCACTTTCCCAAGGAAGCATATACATTTGAAGCCAAAACACGATATCCTGGATTATTTGTATTTAATTCAAAAATACGGTGGGCCACGCGTTCTGCAATTTCTGGGTCTCCATTTGCCCTGCTAGCACTAAGCAACGCTCCCCATATACTTGCATCGGGCTTCAATGGCATTGAAAGAATGAATTCCTCTGCTTCACATAAGAGGCCCGAGCGTGAAAGAAGATCAACTACACAAGCATAGTGTTCAAAACTAGGCTCAATATTGTAGTCATTCTTCATTTGTTCAAACAAAGTCCGTCCTTCTTTCACAAAACCAGAATGGCTGCATGCATATATGACAGCAATGAAGACAATGTGATCGGGAAGAATACCATCTGCCTTCATATTCTCAAAAGCTTTAAGTGCTTTTGTTCCTTCACCGTACATACCATATGAAGTGATAAGTGACGTCCATGAAACTATATCTCTTTCTTTCATTTGCTCAAATACTTGTACAGAATTCCTCAGATTGCCTATATTGGAGTACATTTCAATTAGAGCATTTGCGATTGGAATATTGGACTCGAATCCCAGTTTAAAGATACAGCCATGCAACTCTTTCCCCTGTCGTTTGGCAGTTAGATAGGAACACAAAGGCAATGCACTTAAAAGGGTTGTCACATCCGGCATCAGTTCTTCAAGTTTCATTCTATTAAGCATTCTGAAACCGATACTATTTTCAGAATGACTACAGGCAGAAATTATTGAATTCCATGTGAATATATCTCTACTTTTCATGGTATCGAACTGTTTCAATGAATATTCCAGTTTCCCACATTTAGCATATGCATCCACAAGAGCATTCCCTAGAATTCGAGTTGAGTCAAATCCTGTCTTTATGATATCACAATGAAGTTCTTTACTGAAATCAATGTTCATCAGTTCTTTACTAACAGAAAGAAGAGCCAAATAAGTGACAAAATCAGGTTGCACTTTTCTCTTCATCTTCCGAAAGAGCTCTGTTGCTTCCTGATAAAGCTGATTTTCAATGTAACCATTAATTAATGAGTTCCATGACACCAAATCTTTGCTTCCCATTTTCTCAAAAACTTGTCTTGAACGTAACAAATCACCACATTTTGCATACATGTTTAGCACAATATTACTCGATAAGGTATCACATTCATGTCCATTTTTAACCATGTAGTCGTGGACATATTTCCCGACACTTAAGTCTCCCACGTAAGTACAAGCACGGAGAACAGATGTTATCGTCAAAATATCAGGTTCAAAATGATCTACCATTTCCATAAACAACTGCATTGCCTCTTCATAAAAACCCAAATCACAATATCCAACGATCATGATATTCCAAGAAACAGAGTCTCTGTCAATCATCTCATTAAAAACCGCCAAACAATTATCTACCATTTCTAACTTGAAATACATCGACAGCAACCCGTTATTTACAATAACATCCCTACATATACCAATCTTCTGCACCAACCCGTGAACTATCTGACCTTCCTTGACCTCTCCAAGTCCTCCGCAAGCTGCTAGAACTCTCGAAAAAGAAAACGAATCAGGCACTAAACCTTCTAGTCTCAATCGATAATAAATTTCCAATGCTTCATCGAAGCATCCATTCGAACTGTACCCAGAAATCATACTATTATAAGAAACAATATCTCTGCCAGGCATTTTATCAAACACCTCACGAGCACACCCCACCTCATTACACCGTGAATACATATCTATCAGTGAATTGTTCACATACAAATCCGATTCCAAACCCAGCTCCACAACATGCTCATGAACAAATCTCCCCTTCTCAAAATCCATCAAGCTCCCACATGCATTTATAACAGAAGGGAACGTGTAATTGTCGGGCTTCACTTTAAATTTTCTCATTAGCTCGTACAGCTCGAGTGCTTTTGCGAACAACCCATTATGGGTCATCGCTCTGATAACGGTATTCCATAAGTAAGCGTTTTTACAAAATGGGTTCGATCGAAAAACTAGTAAAGATGAATATGGGTCTCTGAATTGCGAGTATTTGGAGACTAATGTGCCTGAGAAGAACACAGACTTGTGTAAGCCAATTGTGATTATGAGCGAATGAAGTTTGTGGAGATTGTTTAAGTTTGTTGCTGCGAGTAATGCTTTTGAAATTGATTTGTAAACATTTTGAGGTATATGCATAGTTTTGCTCTCATGCAGGATGATACAATCGCAAAGCACTAATAATAGCTTGGCGTTTGTGAGTGAGAATTGAGAAACACTGTTAAGTCGTAAACATTCTAACCAAAATTTTGAGTTCACGAACAACTTACGACAGTTTCTTCACAATTAATGTCTATACCTCTTCAGGTTTGAACTAATTACAATTACATAACTCTATTTAAATTTAAATAATTACCATGTCTAAAACTAAAAAAAGAGTGTCTAATGTATTATAAGTTTATAACCTATGTTCTTAATAGCAAATATAGGCAGCCAATTTTATCAAGCAACATCAAACAACGCGTGCTCTCAGATCTAATAACACAAACCTATCAATGTAGAAAGACATTGAATATGTACATTGCTTGTGTTCTCACAGGGTCACACCCTAAATTGCTCTGAATTTTCACCAATAAAAGATTTCAGCAACTAAAATAGCCGCTCTATACAAAACCAAACCATGACAAAGCTAATGTTTTAATATCAGATCCCACGACAGTTCACCAGGACGACAAACGAAATGCAATAACAGTAGTAAAATGCTAGTAATCACTTCCATCTTTTGAACCCCATTCCCTTGTGCTTTCCGAACATGCCATGCTTGCCATACTTTCCGTGCTTGAACTTTCCGTGTTTAAACTTGCCATGGTGTCCACCGTAACCATGCCCATAATACCCACCATGACCGTGGTGTCCACCGTGTACCAGGTGGTGAGCCCCATAGCCAGCAGCAGCAGCTGCTGCACCTCCAGCTAAGAGTGTTCCCATTCCCATTCCATGGCCTGCAATAGTTAATTATAATACTTATAAGTCATTAAATTGATGCAATATGCTCACATACGTTAAGCTCAACAAAATAGTAATTGAATGATGCATACTTTCCACATATGTTAAACTTGATAAAAACTTTAATAACGGATACTGTGCGTGCAAAAGGTTTGATCTGATGAGACAAATTCTCTTCCCATTTGAACAAAAACACCCAAGTCAAAGGAACCGTGTAGATAGGCTCCCATAGAGTTCGAATAACTATAGAGAGTTTCCCCCAAGTCTTGAAAAATATTATAGATAGACTCCTTGAGTACTTATAAAGCTCAGTTTTTTACCTCAAAATAGATTTTTATAACCTGACCAAATCGTAAGGACTGTAAATGTAATTATTCACTAAAACGTATATTCTAGATAAAGTCCAGCAGGTAATTTGACAATTGAGCTCCAGTTATGAATCAAACAAACAAGGGACGTACTAACACTGCAACTACGCGGAAACAAGATTCTCAAAGTAGTGCACATAATTTAGTACGGTTATGAATCAAATGCAAACAATGGATGTACTAACAATGCAACTGCACAAAACAATATTCTCAAAGTGATGCACATAATTTAGTAATTCAATTGTTTCAAACTTGGGTGATTGAATGACCAGGTCTATAAGAACAGACATTATAGAGCCACAAAAAGTCTCTTTTAAGTCATAATAGTGTATATGTGCATCAAACAAGGAAGTTCAATGCATAAAAAAATTGACTTTCATAGAAGAGAATTCTTGTGCAACAGAGCCAATAGCTCATAAAATGACAAAATCACCAATTTGACATCGGTACCTGAATGAGGTGGACCAGGATATGCTGCTGGAGGATATCCACCATGGGGAGGATAACCTGCGGGTGGGTACCCCGCTTGAGGAGGGTACCCTGCTGGTGGATAGCCGGCAGAAGGGTGGCCATGGGGATCATGGGGATACCCATGAGGGGGGTATCCTTGGGGAGGATATCCTCCTTGGGGGGGATATCCTCCATGAGGTGGATACCCTTGTTGAGGGTAAGGTGCCGGGGGGTAAGCTCCATAAGGTGGACGATGTCCAGCTCCAGCTGCATATGCTGCAAGATTAGAGAACAGCCCTTTGTCCTGATTATCATTTCCATCTGCCATCTTTCTTTAACTTGAACTAAACAACACTTAACTGCGAACGAGAAAAAAATTGTTAGAAACTACCATAAAATCCATCAAACTCTAATGAATTAATCTGTCATGCTTCAGGGGTATATATTAGCACATCAAGTGTTCTTTTCCTAGTCCCTTTCATTGAAAAACAGAATTCTCAAGAGCCAATAGATTGAATTATTATAGTTGAAGAAGATTAATCTAATAAATACCAAATCCCCATCCACCACCAGCTCTAAAACAAATAGATAAACACACAAAATATGAAGTGCTTGCTTAAATTAATCATATTCAGATTCAGAACCTAAAATCCCCAAATATATAATAATTTTCTCCCACCATCAAATAAAATAGATTATCATCTGCTGTATAGTATCTAAACCCCCTTTTCCGCCAATACTTGAATTAACAAATAAGCTGCTGATTAGCTTCTCGTGTTCAACTTAATAAACATTAATTGATAACCAAAACATAAGCAAAAAAGAGCAGAGCAACAGAAAACTGCTTTAGCTGATATCAAAATCCATATACGAACACAAATTGAAATAAGCAACGATTATTAGAGCATCAACATCTAATTCACATAAAACGCAGATTTTTCAATAGCTGTATCCACAATTAGATCAGATATAGAAAGAAAAAAAAAAAAAAACTTCAAAAAAATTATAACATCGCACACCAATCATAAACAAAATCACATATAATCAATCATATATCGCAAGATATGGGAGAGAATTGAGAGATTTACCGAATAGAATTTTGTTTGATCTCAATTAGATTGAAACCCTATATGTGAAATCTTTTCGAATAGCTCCCAATGTTCTTGCGTTGCGTGCTTATATGAAGAATTATGACGCGTGCTAGACGCGTGTACTCAAAGTTTATATATGTTTATTATTGTTATTTATATGATTTTGGTAGTCTTTTTCTTTTATAACATCTTCATAATTTTCCATTGCTAATTTCTTAAATTAAATATTACAGATGTCTAATTAATGTTTTAAAATTAAAAAAATAAAATTGCATACAGTTTTAACTTTTAGAAAAACAATTGTACGTAAAAATAAACTGTTTCTATAAACTCTCACAAACGGTTACTTGAATAAAATATATGTGATCATGGTGTGAATACATAGATTAAGAATTATTGGCTTACTCACTAAGTTACACTCGATGTTTTTAATAATTAATTCAACGAGGCATACGTGTGACGTTTGACTTGTGGATTTACTGAAAATAAACTAATAAAATAAGGGAGCTGCATTATATTTTAAGCAAAAAATAAAAAAGAAAAAAAAGGATTGCATTGGTGGAGTTGGTAATCTCGTGCCGTCCATAAGATCCAAATTAAGTGGTTTATTATTTAAATCATTATACTATCATATATAAAACTTTTTTTTTCTTCTCTTAACTCTACTTTAGGAAAATTCCATGTTGTTGCAGCTTGACTAAAATGGTTGGGTGCCGTGTATAGTTAATGCAAAAATAAGATCATGGACACGTTTTCTAGTCATATACACATGCATTTATCAGAATTTTCATACATTTCCTTGAAAATCACCGAAATGTTTCCGTTTTTGACTTGGTCGAAAGGACATTATAAGTAATTTCCAGCTTCATTACAACTATAACATTTACGAAATTTTCGAAACATGTCGAAAAGCTCTCGAAAAATTTCTAATATTTAAGAGACCGAAACTTACATTGAAACCGAAACTTTGATCCATGTACACATGTAATGCCAGATATTTCCATAAGATAATCAAAAGTTTCTCTACCCAAATCTATTTTTTTTTTTTTAAATTGATACATATGGGAAGTTTCAAAATATTTACAGCTTCACACATAATCAATAATTGGAATAAGAAGTAGTATATTGTTCCCGAATATATATGTGAAAGTGGCCAAATTAGCCCAAGAGACATAAAATCGGGCTTAGTCTGTGCTACAATTGAATTAACCCAAGTCTTAAGCCCACAAATCAATCAGAAATACAAAAGACGAAAATGAAAACAGCTAAGGCTGTTGTCTTCGTCTCATCCTCAAAATTCTCACAACTCTCTTCTTATCCTTTTATCTTTTATATCCCTTTCTGCCACTTCCCATCACTCTGCTTCTCCTTCTTGAAGATTCTATGTATGTAACAGCTTCTTCTCTTATTGCATATGATATTTGAGCAGCTCTTTAGTAGAAAACGAACAAAAAGAAGAATTCTATGTTGTTCTTGTATTGAGAATTAATTTTATTATTTTTAAGTATGTGAATGATTATTGAGGAGGCAAAGGATGTCTTGTCTGTTGCCACAATTCAAATGCTCACCTGCACTTAACAACTTCAAGTCACACGGTAATTCATTCATTCATTCATTTCTCCATCCACCCTCTTTGTCACTTCTTTATTTTTCAATTGACATTTTTTTTTTTTTGTTTTAAGTTGAGATTTTGATGTGGGATTTAGCTTGGAAAGGTTTATACTTTGTGGGATTTTTAAAAAGTTGCATTCTTGCTATTGCTGCATCATTGATGTTGGGCTTTGTAGGAAATGCCATATGTCAAATGAGATAATAAGTTGGTCGTTGATTCGAAACTATTGCCATTGTTTTAGTTATATGTTAATAGTAGTACTATTGATTTTATTGTGTGGATGGCTCTTTCTCAATAACAAGATTTAAGGTTCCTTCGATTGACTTACATTGCAACAAATCTTTGTATCGAGGGAAGTGGAAGGAGAGATATGTTTACTCTGGTTGGTGTTATTATAATAGGCGTAGTCTACATCTTATGTATTTCCTGACTTGAGAAATCCAAGAATTTGTAGTTCTTGGCGGATTCTTTGCAATCACACAATATCGCTGATGTTCTAGTTCTACTAAGAAAATATTATCTTTAACTTGGTTCCACTTCTATCGTAGTTTTGCTTCATAAGCTGCTCACACTTTTTATTAGATGTTCAATTTTCTAAATTCTCATGATGTTTCTTTTATTGAGAGGATCTAGTATTCTCCAAAAATTGTAACTTTTCATATTGATTTTGAATTATACCTAGATATCAGCTAAAATGCTTTTTCTTGTGAATTGTTAGAGTGGTCGAATTCTCATCGTACATCTAAATTATATTATTAGTGGTATTCTGAGCCTGGATTAAAGCAAATGAAAATGCATAAAAGATTCGTTCTTTGTGGTTGAACACCAGAACTATGTAGTATTGTCAGTTCATCAGTGTATTATTCTCACCTCCAGTACTTAGTAAATTGGAAATCATTGTATATAGAGTTGTGGATCTAATTTTTCTGATCATCTTAAACTGCAGCCAAAAGTAGAGACGCATTTGTTTTCCGGACACATTGTATCTTGTCTGCTACATCGACAGCTACAACTACATTGCTTGAGTTAGAAAAACTGCAGTTACCATCAATAGAACATAGTCCCAACTCCATTTCTGCTGATAGATCTTGGAATAGACCAACATCAGCAACTTCACTGCTTGATTTGGAGAAGCTAAATTTACCTTCTTTAGATACTGAGTCAGTTCCTGTTGCCGCAAACAAGCCATGGACTTATAGTGAAGCATTCAGTTCACCAGCTGAGGTAGGATTTGTATATGTTGTTGTTTGCGTGAATGATGAGCATTAAGCATGTTGAGTATGGTGAACCACATAGAGAAGTTTGTTTATTATTGTTTAAAATTTAGGGTGAATTTTATGACATGCTTAGCATTTGGTCAAATTACGATACCCCTTTTTGTAACTACAGAAATACACTTGCAAAAGATCCCCAGTCCACATAATATAAGTTCTAGCTACTGCATTGATGAAATTGCTGTGAATCGGATACAATAAATGATAAAATTTATTTTGAAGAAGAAAGAAACTTGAGGTGAAATATTTCATGATGTTATAAGTTCTCAATAGTAATATGTAAAAACCATTGTATCAATATCTGTGAATCATAGTAATATTATTTTTCATCAGTTTCAGCAATGTCCGTGACATGGTGTTTTTGTAATTTTTAGAAAGTGAAGGGTGTTGTTGTCATTTGACCAAACATCATCAGGTGTCACTGTAATTCACCTTGAGTTTTATTGGGTTGGATATTGATGTGCATCATGGAACTTACATACTTGCTTCAGCTGTAATTATTCTTTCTGAATAAACTTTAATGCAGGCAAAATTTGGAGCAACTTTAGGTACGGACACACTTATTACAGATGAAGAGGCTATAGTAGCTGCAGCTGCATCTGAAGCACTTGCTTTAGCTAAGGCAGCACTCAAGGTTGCAAAAGATGCTGCCACGTTGATCAGCCATAAAAATCCCACCAAATCTGAAATTACAATATCTGAAAAAAGTTATCTTGCTGAAAGAAGTAGTCTCAAACATTTGCTAGCTGCTGAAATTGGTCTGAATCCAACTATTTCCCCCTTCGTGGAATCTGAAAATGTGGAGCCTAGTGCCGAAGAACTTGAGTTACTCGAGGAACAACTCTCGAAGAGTATAACTGTAAGATCAAAGCGTCAGACTGAGCGAAAAGCGCGGAGGAGTAGAGCGGCAGAGAAGGCGGCAGCTACCATTGTGTCTGTGAAGTCTGGTTCAACAAGTCGAAAAAAACGTTCTTCGGTACAGGAAGTAGATTATGGCGACCCTTTAAGGTACTTAAGAGGGACTACTAACACATCAAGGCTTCTCACTGCATCTGAAGAACAAACATTGTCAAAAGGGATACAGGTAATTGAAGGAAAATGATTGTTTTGAATTATTATCTTTGTTTCAGCTGTTCGTTCAGGGTTTAAGGTTGTTATCTGTATCTGTGGAACCATTTTATGTTATAAATTGTACATGCAAACATAATAGTCTTGACAAAATCCATAAAAATTAGAAACTTTACATGTACTTTCTTCTTGTTCTGTTTTTACCAGTCCCTGTTCGCTCAGCTGCCATGGCTTTGTTTCTTAAATCTCCATCTGTTTGTTCTTTGTCATCCCTTAATAGCGATCCACGGCCAATGCAGGACCTACTGAAATTGGAAAGACTTCAGAAGGAGCTTACGGAGCGTTGTGGGGGTCCGCCTTCTTTTGGTCAATGGGCTGCAGCTGCTGGTGTTGATCAAATGACCTTAAGGAAGCGAATAAATTATGGTATTGTTTGCAAAGATAAAATGATTATGAGCAACATACGTCTCGTTATTTCTATCGCAAGAAATTACCAAGGAGCTGGGATGAATCTTCAAGATTTAGTTCAGGTACTCCCTTTTTTTTTTCTTTTAATTTCACTTGTCAAACTTCAGGAGTCCATTGCAAGAAAAACCATAGAATGATGGCCCGCTGTTCTAATATTTAATTTACTCTTTGTTTACACGTATTTAGGAAGGATGCCGAGGCCTTGTTAGAGGTGCCGAGAAGTTTGATGCTTCCAAAGGTTTCAAGTTTTCCACTTATGCTCACTGGTGGATAAAGCAAGCCGTTCGGAAGTCCCTTTCTGACCAGTCAAGGACAATTAGACTACCGGTAAAGAATCTTTAAATTTCTCTCTTTCCCAAACATTATTCCGTATTTGCTTCTTTAAAGGCTCTTCAGATTCTATTACTGTTTAACATATGAAACATTTTCATTTCAGAAACAAAATCGAAAATTTGGGGAAGCACACTTATTAAAGATTTAGGAAAAGTTCATCAAACTTCAACCTGGCCTAAGAATTTAAATTTTTGCATTATTGGTATTGCAGTTTCACATGGTTGAGGCAACTTATAGAGTGAAGGAGGCAAGAAAGCAACTTTATTCTGAAAATGGTAGACAACCTGACGACGAAGAAGTTGCTGAGGCGACAGGACTCACAATGAAGCGACTCAATGCCGTCCTTTTGACCCCCAAAGCTCCTAGATCCCTTGATCAGAAATTTGGGGTTAACCAAGACCTCAAACCCTCTGTAAGTCCTCATATTTATTCATTTATTTCTCTAGTAAAACTCCGCATTCTGGATAGCAAAAATTACAATTACAAATATACAGAACCTCTCCTATTATTTGAATCATTACAAAATTATCTCTTAAGAAGTCAGAAGAACATTACACGTCGACTCCTGTAAAATTGAATAGTTACAGATCACCCCTGAGGCTTGGAAAATATTACAGATATACCCATTTTCATTTTTCTTTTTCATGTTTCTAGAGTTTCAAATTGTGCCTCTGTAATGATTCGTACCTTATGGGAGGTTTCTGCTATTAGACCAACCTTCACGTTTTGTAGATGTAATTAACCCTTATAGTTTTAGTTTTTGTTACTTCTTCTAACTTCATCTTTTTATCCCTTTCTTTTTCTCTTTTTTTAGGATGTGATTGCAGATCCCGATGCAGAAACATCTGAGGACTTGCTTATTAAGCAGTTCATGAGACAAGACTTGGCAAAGGTGTTGGACAGTCTAAATCCAAGAGAAAAACAAGTGATCAAATGGAGGTTCGGACTAGAGGATGGTAGGATGAAGACTTTGCAAGAAATCGGGGAACTTATGGGCGTGAGTAGGGAAAGAATTAGACAGATAGAATCGTGTGCGTTTCGGAAGTTAAAGAATAAGAAGAGAACTAAGCAATTGCAGCAATATGTAATGCCATAAGCCCTGTCTCGTTTTATTACAATATCCAAACGAGAGGAGAAAGAGAATTCAAGTGCTCGAATGAAGCTTCATTCCGGCTCTGGTTCTTGTTGCATAGTCTGTCACTTGGGGAGTAAAGGCTTAGTTTTTGTTATTTTTAATTATAAACAATTCACATTTATTCTTGAGAATCATGAAGTTTTATTTTTTAGTTTCATTGCTAGCATATTTTAGACTTTTTGTTTTTCAGGCCTCCTCTTCCAGCAATATAGTACTGCATCATGTTCACATTTGTACAATTTGTTTAGAAAACTAAATGGCACATTTTTGTATTATAAACACATGTGGTCTCATGTTGTATAATATTTGAAATTTTATGGGTTATGACTTATGAGCATTTCATTTTTGAAATTTATTCTTGCAGAATAACGATATTCTTGCATTTTATGATAACAATAATATTTTCACTCTTTCACTAAATTCTTGAGTTAGAACTTAGAAGTAATAAAAAACGAAACTAACATTAACAAAACGATATTAACATTAAATGACTAAATGAAGACGCCTTCTTTAATAAAGAATTGAGAATTTGCATGCGCGAGTTGCAGTATTGGATAAGAACTAATACAAAACAATGTGAACGCTAAATGACTAAACGAAGACGCTTTATTCAATCAAGAACTAAATCCTCATTCTCGAGTTGTCTCAAATGATAGAGCTCGACTCAGCTTAGGGAGAACACAAACTTATATGTTTATCACTTGTTTTCTTTACAATTATACCTAATCTTTTTAATTTAGTATTAGGACATGATGACATAAAAAGGTAGAACGTAATAGGCTTAACATAAACTATTTACTCAAATTATCGTTGAGAACTATATTATATTTATTGACATATAATAATCTCAATTTCTAACCGGGAAAAAACCCGAAATACAACTCTATGCAACTTATATTACATTTTAAAACAAAATTAATGTTTAAAACACGAATTGTCCCCATAAACAAGCAATTGATATGAACATTCTAAAGAAAATTAAAAAAAAAATCACTAGTAAATGTATTATTCACAAATTTCGCATGACTCATATTTAAATAACAAAATGAGGATATTGAAATACCAAAAGTACCCCTAAGAAATAGAAAAAGTGGCTAGCCCTACTGCCCTACAGCAGGAGGCAGATTCTAGAGAGAGAAAAGAAAGCGTGTGTCAGACTGTGGAAGACTGTAGAGAGAGAAAATGAAGAAAAAAAGAAATCCCAACGATGAGTCCGTACATTCACACTCACAAGAAGAAGACGCTTCTGAAGAAGAAGAAGATAACAATGGCGAAGCTGATAAAGAGGACGAACAAATTGAAGAGACTGAGGGCGAGAGGCCGAAGCTTGCTGATGGATATTACGAGATTGAATCCGTACGGAGAAAACGTGTTAGGAAGGTGAATTTTGTTGGGATTCTGTGTTTTTTTCGTTTTGATTTTGTTGTTGTGTATGTATTCGTTATTGATTTGTGATTTTTTTGTGGATTGATTCGCTGATTATTTGAATTGCGGCGAAAATGAAGGGTCAAGTGCAGTATCTTATCAAATGGTGAGTAATTTATGGAATGTGGTTATGATTTTGTCTAATTTGGAGCAGAACATGGAGAAGCGGTGTTTTCTTGATTTGTTTGAGCTGATTATTGTATTGATGTGTGTTGAAAGGAGAGGCTGGTCTGAGGCAGCTAATACTTGGGAGCCTGCGGACAATCTCTCGCAATGTTCTGACGTGATCGAGGCATTTGAAGAAAGGTTTTGATTTCTGCCTCATTTTCTGTTATGTTTACTGCATCATTTGTGTCGTTGGTGTATTTATGGATGAGTTATTTCATGCAACCGCTACGCGATGAAGTGGTGCGTACTTGTCGGTTATCGGTGTAGATTCGGGTTTGAGATGGGATTATGGGGAGTTTCGAGCCTATAATTTAGGAAAATATTGTCATCTTGATCGTTGGTTGCACCACGTCATCCATAGAGCGGTTGTATAAACTAATTTTCCGTATTTGTGAGTAGCACGTTTTTGTAGCTCACGTTTTGTTTTTCCTTTTCCGGTTTTGGAATCTTGTGTTTTTGTCGGGCTTGAAGTTTGAAATCCGGGAAAGGTAGGTCGACACGCAAAAGAAAGCGCAAGAGTGCCATTACTAATGTTCAAACCAAGAAAAAGCAACCGCAAAACCATCCAAGATCCCTTGCATTGGCCACTAATGATGTTCCCTCACATGTAGCCAATGTAACAGAGGACACTGGTCCTGTTCACGGAGAAAATGACCTGACACGTGTAGCTCAAAATGAGGAGACAAATGTTGATGGCGTGAACAGCATCGATATCCCCAAGAAAGTAAATGAGAATGGTGTGTTTGTAAGTTCATCTATAAGGGAAGAGCATAATGAATTGGATCTAAAGCTCTGTGAATTAAGAGGAGCGATCTCTGCCACCATGGAAGATGCTGATAGGATTGCTATGGCTTCCCAAGAAGGTCATCTAACAGGAGCAGTAAGGTCAGTGAATGGATTTTCGAGGACAGATGGAGCAGATACGTCGGTGAATGGATTTCCGAAGATAGATGGAGCAGATACGTCGGTGAATGGATCTCCGAAGACAGATGGAGCGGTTACTTTGGTGAATGGATCTCCGAAGATAGATGGAGCAGATACGTCGGTGAATGGATCTCCGAAGACAGATGGAGCGGTTACTTTGGTGAATGGATCTCCGAAGATAGATGGAGAAGATACTTCGGTGAATGGATCTCCGAAGACAGATGGAGCGGATACTTTGGTGAATGGATTTTCGAAGACAGATGGAGCAGATACGTCGGTGAATGGATTTCTGAACACAGATGGAGCAGATACGTCGGTAAATGGATATCCAAAGCCAGATGGAGCAGACCCTAGCCAATTGGCTCGCTGTACCGGAGCCAAAAAGAGGAAATCTGGTTTTGTCAAGAGGTTTAGGAAAGATCCTGCATCGTGCTCTTCAGATGATCCAGTTGTACCATCTGACGTGCTTGTTCCTGTCAGTTTTCAGCATCCGGATATCCTTGTGAGCAAGAATAAAGTAGACAATGCTGATAGCATGTACACCATCACTCAGATTATCAAGCCTATAAGCTACAGAGCTTCTATATCAAATAATGTGCAAGAAGTCATATTAGCCTTTGAGGCTGAGAGGTTTGTGATCCAATGCCAATGTTTTCATATTTTTCTGTCAACTGTGTGAAGAAAATAGCTTATGTTCTGGAGAATAATAAATCTGAAAAGCATGTTCGAATCTATGCATGTGAGCCTTATGGAGAGAAATCTAAACATACAGTTCGTACTGTCTTGCAATGGCTATTTTTGTTTAGGAAATTAAAATACAATTGATATAGACAATTATAATCTGTGTCAAAACTAATGTTTTTTGCTAGGAATTTTATTATTATCGTACTGATAATCATTATTCTTCTGGTCATCTTCTTGTCTCTGCACGTTTTTCTTTTTAAAATTTCTTATGTAATGGACCACCATTCATCAGAGCATCATTTGCTAAGTTATTGTTGAAGTAACAACAATGGGTATAAGTTGGGACAAGATGAAACTTTATTGTGTCATCTTGTAATTACACTATGTGCGGTGTGCAGCAAAATGCTTAACGTTGTTTTTGAGACTAATCGAAATGGATTCAGCAAAGTTATATGTGCATGTATATAAAAAATTTAGTTGGTTATCTTTTGCAAGCTATGTAGGTGAATATTTCAAATATATCTGCCAATATTTATTTTTTTTCCTGCAACTTTATTTTCAAATACTTTGAGGGTCTCTATTGGTAGCGACTATAAGGTTATGGCTCTTTCATCAACGAGTTTTTCCCCAACTTCCCTTTTAGATTGTTGAGAAATGCACACTTGCATATTACTTTCGTTTTTCGTAACTGCCATGAAATTACTTGCCGCAGGTCTGATGGAACCAGAGTTACAGTGGATAACAAGTTTTTGAAAGCGAACAATCCACTTCTGGTAAGTTTTTCAGTAGCGAAGTTTCTAAATAATTGCCTTATATACCGTTACCAAACCCATGACTTGTGGATAGTCAGTGCATACCTTGTATCTCCATATATATGACTACTGTATTCCATTATTATGCAGCTTATAGACTTTTATGAGAAAAATCTACGCTACAACACAACGTAACTAAAGATCTGATATCGGAATGGAGCAGAGTAGCAGCAGCATGATTTTGGAGTTCTTGATGTACATAGTGTTCATATTGCAAAAGAATTGGTGTGCTTGCATCAGCTTAAGTACATCTGGTTTAGTTACTTTAGCATGAGTTTGGTGGAAATGATGAATTTTCTTTGTCTTTTTCTCTCTTTGTCGTAAATCATAGGAGTATAAGAGAAAACTTACATATCTGACAGTTAAGAAAATTTTATACTATGCTGGATTTTGCAGCCATAATTTTACATGTTCGAAGATTTGTGATCGGATAAATCTCGTATTTAATAGTAGAATAATTCTAACGACGTTGTTTAAGTATGGTCATAAAATCTAAAGTACCGTCTCACAGTATTATGTGATTTATAAGGGATCAAAGTTGCTATTTTGGAGTATGTTTCAATTGGATACATATTAGAAATTTTTCGCGATAAATTTGTAAAACATTGTTACGTTTCATTTCTATGTAGTTAAAACAGAAACAATTTGGGACTTTTCAATAAAACGTTAGAAACCTTATACCCATAAATCCATAGTGCTAATGTCACAGATCAACAAAGTTCATAATGTATTAATAGTATCATGGATCAAAGTATCGTTTCGATAGTATGTTTCGGTTCTTTAAATATTAGAAACTTTTCGTAATGTTTCGAGATCTTTTCGATAATGTTGCGAAAATTTCGTAAAATTGATCCATGAATATTATATCATGGCTTTCTGACAATATAGTACAATCGTTGGTTTTAACTTTTAAATACAAAAAACAGGACACTGAGACCTCATGCAAATAGTTATCTAGTGTATAGATTTTTGACGTGGTTTTCTTTCACATAATTCATACTACTAATAAAGATAATAGTGTACATAAATAGATAATTTTAAGATATGCTTAAGAGACTAATATAAGTTTCAAAAATAAAAACTTTAGTATGCCAACTGCCTAAAGCAATTTTATCTTCCATGCAATGTTGAACGTTGAAATTAGTCAACAAGTTACAATAGCATCATTTCTTTTATTAGTTATAAATAATTGATTATCTCACTCATATTCTTTAAATTTTTTTCATAATAACTTAATATTGTGAAGAGAAAAAAAAAAACAGGTTTACGTGGATACAAAATGTCTGTGGCGCGAAAATGTCTCTCCATCTCTCCCCACTTCACTCTGTAACATAAGCACACAAAAATTATTTCCAAATTTAATGTTTTATTATTGCAAGTTTCTCTGTATATGCATTTAGGTCAATTAATTTGGGCGCCATTGATGAGATAGTGTTCAAAGTTAATTTTCTTCATCATGCATTGATGATGATGAAGATTTGGCTTATTTTGTGAACAAAGTTATATTTACTCGATCAAACGAATTATTTTTTCGTTACGGTGGATCTGATATTTCTCCAAATTACTGGCACAGGAGTTTGATTGATATCTATCGCGTGATTGTGTGTAAATGCTGAGGATAATTTTACGTCCAGTGAAGGATAATTCTTCGATGCAATTCGGCCGACAAAATGTTCGATTCTGGTTATAAATCGCAGTATATTGGCGGCCAGAAGGAGAAATTCGTTCGGTAATTCTCGTGAATTCGTTCATTATATACTCTGCACCGGATGCAAGTCTTTCGCAATTTTAGTATAAAATATTCTGTTCTGTTGCACACATGTTTAGTTTTTTTTTTTTTTTTTTTTTTTGAGTTATGTGGATATGGTGGTTCTTTTATTTGATTCTGTTTGAACTTACTGCATGCTGATTGTTAGTTAATGAGAGTGTGTTGTGATTACTTTGCAGTGACATTTTGAGACTTGCTAGTTTCTGTAAACTGATATCATGTCGTGGCACTGCTTTTTGTCGTAGGTTGAATGATTTGGATTCGTCATTGTCTTTCAAATCTGATATGGCTGGGAAGCAGAGAGGTGTGTTTAGTTTAGAAGGGTTGACTGGTCGTTCCAATAATAATACTGCAGTATCAAAGTCGTTTAGAATAGGATTCGTGCAAGGATCTGAAGGACTTCGCACGTTTGGACAATCGCTAAAGTCTGGAGTCACAAGAGCAGTCTTTCCGGAGGATCTCAAGGTTTCTGAGCGAAAGATATTTGATCCTCAAGACAAGAGTCTTCTGTTCTGGAATAAGCTTTTTGTCATCTCCTGCATTCTTGCGGTGTCAATAGATCCTTTGTTTTTATATCTTCCTGTTTTCCAGGATGATAATATGTGCCTTCATATACATAGTAGTTTGGCATACACAACAACAATTTTGAGGACTATAATTGATGCGTTTTATGTTTTACGCATCATTCTCCAATTCCGAACAGCTTTTATTGCACCTTCATCTCGGGTTTTTGGGCGAGGGGAACTCGTGATTGATCCGAAGGAAATAGCACACCACTATCTACATCGTTATTTTTTCGTGGATCTTTTTTCTGTGCTACCTCTACCACAGGTATGGATATTGCTGGTAGTTCATAGTAACAAGCATAATTACTCTGGCATGTGAGTTATAACTCATAAGGCACTTTTAATAAGAAAAAGGACATATAACCATGCACATACAGTTTTTTATTGCTTAGAATAAGCTTCTCTACAGGACATTATTGCTTGTCTAGTTACAGGATGTGGCGAGTTTGGAGGAATCTCTATATGACCTTTGTTTTTGAATAACTTTCTAATCTTCAGATAGCAGTGTGGAGGTTTTTGCATCGGTCAGAAGGTTCAGATGTATTGGGTACAAAACGAGCACTAGTGATCATTGTATTTCTTCAATATATTCCAAGATTTGTGCGCTTTCTACCTCTTACTTCGGAGTTAAAAAAAACTGCGGGTGTGTTTGCCGAAACTGCTTGGGCTGGTGCAGCTTACTACTTGTTATGGTTCGTGCTTGCTAGTCATGTAAGTATCTAGAAACTAACATTTTACAGGCCTATATGTATAAAGTTCCTTCTGGTGGCAGATGCCATGCCAAATTTGTCGTTGTTCGGGGAAAAACCTGTGTAAGTCTGTTGTGAATACATTGAACTCATGATCCCTGTTGCTTATGGCATAACAGATATTTGGGGCCTTATGGTACCTATTAGCCATTGAACGCAAAGATACATGCTGGGACAGAGCTTGCAGGGACAATCCAGATTGTAACCCAAATTTTCTATTTTGTGCTGAGGAGGTTTCAAACGTTACGGAATGGATAACACTCAGCAAGGGTATTCTTGACCCGAAATGCACTGTAAAAGATGATGATTCAGAATTCAATTATGGAATATACGAACGAGCAGTAAAATCTGGTGTTCTTGACTCTGAGAATTTTATCTCAAAATATTTCTTTTGTTTGTGGTGGGGCTTGCAAAATTTAAGGTCTAACTCTGAACTTTTATAGTCTCTCATGTTATCTTCAAACTGATGATTTTCCAGAGTTTCTTTTGGTTTACCTATACAAAACAAACTTTAAAGTACCCCAGAGAATCTCTTACCAGATAAAATTAGTAAAGCACCCTATAAGCAATGATTGAAATCTTACTATACATAAATGCAGCTTCAATAGCACTTTTCGTAACAGGCCTGATCTCAAAAAATAGTAACTACCGTCGGGTCTTGCAAAAGCTACTCTATAACTATTTCTCTTTTTCAATCTCCACAGTACACTTGGTCAGGGGCTTGAGACCAGTACATATCCAGGAGAAGTTCTATTTTCTATAGCAGTAGGCATTTTTGGGCTCCTCCTCTTTGCTCTTCTCATCGGTAATATGCAGGTGGGTGCACCTAACCTTTTGGGGTCAGTGGAAGTTATCGGTGTTATTCTGATATTACTCTTGAGTTTTGTTATTATAACTTAAGTGCACCTTATATTCATTTTCTTCATTTTCCGTAACATTAGTCTAAACATGTTAAAGTTACTTCATGGCTTAGTGCTAAATCTAGAGGACTTTATTGTTTCTCTACAGATGTATCTTCAGTCGCTCACAGTTCGCCTGGAGGAAATGAGAATTAAAAGACGCGACTCTGAGCAATGGATGCATCACAGGGTACTACCAAATGAGCTGAGGGAAAGAGTTCGACGTTATGATCAATATAAATGGCTTGAAACTAGAGGAGTCGACGAGGAGGGTTTGGTCCAAAACCTACCCAAAGATCTCAGAAGGGACATCAAGAGGCATCTCTGCTTGAACCTGGTTAGAAGGGTAAGCATAAAATATAGCATAGTGCTAATGCCTAATGTAAAAGATGTTTCAATTTTTCAACCTGGTACTGATATATTATAATTCTTGTACTGCAATCCTTAATTGTTTGTACATGGACAACTAATTTCACCCCTTTATCCTAGAATCTTAAAATTCTGCCCCACAATCAAAATCTACATGGGGGTAATTATATTTACACCCCCTGCCATTTGGTCTAGTTACAGAAATCTCCCCAAAAGCTTGCATAATTGCAGAGATACCGAGGCTTTGGAAACACTAAACATGTATCTTAACATGCTACATTCAGGTCCCTCTTTTTGCAAACATGGATGATAGATTGCTTGATGCCATTTGTGAGAGACTCAAACCAAGTTTATACACAGAGAAAACCTACGTACTTCGGGAAGGTGATCCAGTTGACGAAATGCTCTTCATTATTCGTGGTCGACTAGAGAGTGTCACAACAGACGGTGGAAGATCAGGTTTCTTCAACCGCGGTTTCCTAAAAGAGGGCGATTTCTGTGGTGAGGAGCTTCTCACATGGGCTCTGGATCCCAAATCTGGTTCAAATCTCCCCCCTTCAACTCGTACAGTGAAAGCTCTAACTGAAGTCGAGGCATTCGCTTTAATAGCAGACGAGTTAAAGTTCATCACTAGTCAGTTTAGGCGCATTCATAGTCGACAAGTTCAGCATACGTTCCGTTTTTATTCACAGCAGTGGAGGACTTGGGCTGCCACCTTCATTCAAGCTGCATGGCGTCGTTATTCAAGAAGGAAACTTGCTGAAGGACAGAGAAATGAAATGGAAGATGATGATAGTGATAGTTCAGGAGGAGATAGTTTGGGAGGAGTGGGTGATATTGATGAAGAAGATGAAGCGGAAACTGGATTGATTACGGGTATTTCGACGAGATTTGGAGCTACAATGTTGGCTTCAAGGTTTGCTGCGAATGCTCTGCGTGGAGTTCAGAAGCTTCGCGGGAAAGCAAGTTTGAAGTTGCAGAAACCTCCTGAACCTGATTTCGCTGAGGATTAAGGTAACTGTTATTTTGTTAGAAGTCTTTATTTTTATGAATAATATTAACATCTAAACGGCCTTAGATTTGATCTTATTACAAAAACCTTTCTGCTGTTTTAAATAATTTAAAGACAGCCTCTCAAAGTTCAAAAAAACGTGAAAACACATATATGCAATTACTTGAGGGAGTGTCTTTCCAATTATTGGAATTTATTCTAAATTTCTAGGGGTGTCCATGTTATTGTTTAAACCATAAAAAATGTTTCTGTAATTTGGTCAAACCTCAAAGAGTTATAACTACTCTTACTCTAATCACTGCTACACCCCGACGTGGTGTTATCAATTTAGTTATTTACTCTAATGAACGGCTTAGACGAAATTATGAAAAATATGTTTTGTTATGTACGACATGTACTTTTAGTGAGTTGTGTTATGTTATTATACAATGGTTGCATGAATTAAACCTCTCTCAAACCTCTTTTAGACGGTCTTTTCTATCCATATTTATATTCTGAGTAGAACAGTTTTAGTGTTGTCTTGTTGAGAAAAGAACTTTGTAAATATGTGCAGATCATCATAGAGCGAAAGTACGACTCTAAAGCTGAAGGCCAAAGCCAATGGCTGTGTACATTCTTATACATTGAAAGGGAGAAATCAACACATTCAAGTAAGGAAGATATTTTGTTTTGGAGTTGTGATTTAGATTTAGCTTAAAATTGATGAACCCATGGTCATTATGTATCATTTAGTATTTTTCGTTTGACAAAAGTATGTCTTTTTTTGACAAATTAGCGATGCTTCAGTCGATGTCAAAAAAAAAAACTTAAATCTATGGATTGACCACTATATTGTACAGATGTGGGTCCGGTAATATATGATACTGATGCCACAACACATTATTTTGAAAATTGGGTATACTTTATGAACGTTAGGCAAATGAAAAGAATCAAAAGACTGACGAGAAAAAACCTCAAGAGAGATTCATAGCGCATGCATAAAGACAGATGATTGTTCAAAGACATGAAAACACTATGTTTTAAACAAGAGAATAAAAAATAAGTGTATTATACGACTCGACACTTCAAAGAAAAAATACTGTATCGCAAGCATCGCTGGATTTCATCTTTCAATAGTTCTACGATACACATCAAAAGAAGTGACACTAAAAAATTAATAAGCTGTCTCTTGGCTAGAGATTGTGATGAAGCTACACCAACAAATTTGCAGAAAATTTAAATTCTTTTTTCCTTGTAGAAAATAACTTTCAAGACAACAAAAATGAAATACAATCCTACCCAGTTGCGCCCAATAGTTTTCAATTGGCACAATAAATAGGCAACAGTTGATTTATTGGTTCTGGATGGAACGTTCCTAAATCTAGCTAATGTAAAAACTCTAAAGTCCATCACAATTCTCTGGTATAATTCGTCGTGAATCTGGCAAACAAAGCTCTACAAGGATCCTCCTTTGATGTCTTCTTGGCGAGTGATAATCTGTCAAACGAGAGTTTACTTCAGACAATTAACCAGAATCTAATATAAACACAAAACCTAGTATTTCTGAATCGATCTTTTACCGCATTTTCTAGCACTGTGCCATCGGGAATTACTATCTTCATATCTGGGTTCGCAAGGATCCTCACTTTTCCCTATGGAGACGTATCAACATGGAAGAAGAAAAGATTTAACAGAAAATAGTAACATAATGTCGATCACATATCATCTTAACCAACTTATAAATCTTATTTTCAGGTTAATGAAGGAGCAGCTTTAAAAAGCATTGAAATATTGAAATGGTTTTGATTAAAAGTATGGGACTTCACACGATTAATATATAGATTGAAGTTGGTGCTAACAGTTAGACAATCAAAAAGGAAAAACTGCAATGACTATTTTTATACCGTTGTCTAAAATGCTCTAAAAAGCTCCCAACAAATCCAACAAAGTTATTTTAAATTCATAGGTCTAAATACACTTTACGAAGAATTCTTTTACTCGTAAATAAGATTGACACTCATGCAGCCAACATAGAAGGATGATTGTCTGCTATCTAGAAATAAAAATCATTACTGGAAACCTGCCAGAATGTATCTATTAACGAGAGAAGTGTATGTCAATTGACAATAACATAGGGTGCTTTTAACAATTTACTCTACAATGACCAAAGGAACAAACAATAATTTTAACAGATTACAAAAGCATAATGAGCATCACTCACAAGTCACATTGTCACAACCACGAACCTGCAATGAAATTTCTTTAGAATGGCTTATTTATGCCTTTTGGTCATGAAATGTTTTTGAAAATATTCCAACTCTAAATAGGTGAAGACACTGTAAAGTTATAGAAGGGCCTGACTCGAAAGATGCCCGAGATTCTGCTTGGGGAAAAAGAATTGTTACCTTAAGAGTGATACCAGTTCCAAACCAAACATCACCAGTCACCTCCAAGCTGTCTAGCTCAAGAATACTAGGAATGGACTTGAAACGCATACGGAAGTCGTCGACCTAAGAGGTGGGTCAATTAAGGATTATGCAACTCAAACTAAAAGTTAAAGCAATACATCAAACAGAGGATGCCAGTTCAGAAAGCAATACGTCTGCAAATTCAGGTCCAAACTCAATAGAAGGCTCAGCAGGATTTTCTCTGGCTGCACTGCGGGTCAGTATGCCATCCGTAAGGTTGTACATATCTGACTGTAATAGGCAGAAAGTAGTTATAAGCATGCGTAAGAAACTTCCATATATTACAAAAAATATTAATTCAAGATGGGTCTTTAGTTTAACCTGCAGCAGAAATAGGTCTGATGTTGCTTCAAATGGAAGATATCTCGACTTGGGAACACTTAAAGCAAACTTATCAGACAGCTGGATACATACAAGTGAAGGAAAGTAAATAACAGAGCCAGTTAGTAAATTTAAAACAAATAAAATTTGAGAATGAATGAACAAAAATGTTCTGTCTGAAAATAATGGAATTTATTAATAAAAAAGAGTTGCCAAAAATGTTGTATGCAATAAACCATGCAGGTGTATATATGAGTGTCCACAATAATCTGCATAAAAAGTAAATAATTTTTCACCTGCGACATGGTGAGGCGCTCTTTTCCTGCACGTTTAGGAACAAGGTTTTCAATAGAGTTAATTTCCACCCACCTGCAGAAATTCAGGACTGGTGAGGAATGGAACCGAAAAAAATAAGTTTCCTTTCAGAAAGGAGGGAAAAGAAGGTTCGCAAAGAGCAGTAACTTACATTGTATCAGTGAATTTGCAATTTCTCATTGGTGCTAGAATCTTCAAGATGCCCAGAAAGGAAAAACATTAGACAAATTTCAAAGTTTTGACAACATTTGAAGCTAAAAGAAAATATTGTCAGAATTTGGAGAAGAAACAAAAAGATAGTGGGACAAAATGATAAGTGATAACACATGATCACTTGGTTTCTCAACTAGGGTTCAAGTAAGATTCAGTGCCTTCACTTTTATAAATTATAATCATACATAGACCTGGCAATTTGGTGAGTGGCGCGTTTATTAATCCTAGTCAAATTTCAATTTCATGCAATTCTTAGCTCAAATGTAACATTTTAACACAAGCTAAAATGCAGAGAATTAAAGCAATGCAATTTGTGATAAAGCAATCTGATAATAGCGCCCACCAGATAAAACTAATCTAAACTCTACATACTAATGGTTCTTTCAAGAATGAACGATGGGGAAGGCAGCTTGCCAGAATGCCAGGTTGCCACTTGACCAGATAGTTGAATAATTATTGTGGGTGGATCTCTAGTGCTCGTAACCAATACTCGCGAACATTTCACATTAGCCTATGTTGAATTTGCATTCCTTTACGAGATAGTTTATCTTCAGAGTAAATTTTACGAAGGCTTAGATCTTTCTCTTTAGGCTTTCATATAGTCTTTATTAATCTTTTCCCAAAAAGTAGTATACTCGTAAGAGGAAACAACTTGCATCCTAAAACAACAAACTAATGAACTTTCCACGGATGGATACTCTCAGAAAAACATAAAAAGTTATAGCATAACCAACCTGGTTATCTTCTTTGCTTGGTGGAAGGCTACTGTCTTCTAATTCAGAAGGTGTATGCATTACCTGCACCACATGATGACTCAGAAAAAGTTATCAGAAAAAGAAAAAAGGAAAAGCACTAAAAAGTAGGGTTCTTTTTAAGCATACCTCCACGCAACACTTAATATTGTTCTCAATCAAATGATTTAAGATTTCTATAAACCCTATTAAGGAACAAAACTCTCATAGTTACAGGGTCATAAGTATATGCGGCGAACTCATAGATAATGTTGATTGGAATTAAGGAGAGCAAAATATCAAAGAATGATTGTATTTCATAATGAGGATACTTGGGTCAACGACATGAGCAAGGTTATCCGAATTCAACATCAGGATGTACTCTTTACCCTGTCAGAAAAAAAGAGCGGTTGTCAGAATGATGTCCATGTGAAAAAACATTATTCAAGTCTCCAATATATGGCAGAAATACAAGATGAGATGACGGAAAAATGTTCTAACCTGAGACAATAGCACATCCAGTATTCCACTTTTCATCAAAGGGAGGAAGACCTCACCAAGATCGACAGAATCCCTTCATATGGAAAAGGTAAATTTAGTTAATTTACGTGTTTTTGAAACATATACACATTTAATAGCAAGCAGAACATGTGAAGAATCACAGCTATACTCTGCACCATAGATCTCCCATCTGTGTTACAAGGTGAAGCAAACAATATTGTGTCTTGCCAGCAATCTATTTCATATAAGAAAACAACTAATAGCATCTTCTGTGTTTTCTTTCCTCTGTAGATGAGTTAGAAAGTTTTATAGAGCAGCATCAGGGGAACTTGTTATTATTTTTGACTTTTTAAATGGAACACAAGAAGAAGATCCATTTAAGAAGAAGTCCAAGGAAATATTTACTTTTTCAGACATTGTACTCTATAGATGTAAATTTTGCCACCTTGGATGAGAACCAAAAAGTTATTCAGTTTTACAGGTAGACCTAGCCAAAAGAAAACATGAATTGAACTTTCCAATAGTTTTCCACCTATTGACAGCACATAATGCATATTGATTAATATCAAAGTTTTTAACACTTGTTATGACAAATATCCAGCCACTTTGATCAAGAACTGAAGGTAATGAAGTGGGAAAGCCATCTCAACATCCACATAACCTCATTTTACATGTAGCAACGTGTGTTATGTGGTATCTTGAACAACACTCATGGTAATACACTTCTAGAAAGTGTTCAGAAAAGGCGGTACGAATGAGTAAGATGTATATTTCTATATGCAGTTGGGCAGAATTCAACTGTTACATGAATAATCAACAGTAATGGATCAAAAATAATATCAATTAAAGCTAAAATAAATACCAAAACTGAAAATAATGAACCTAAGTACTACTACTGGAATAAAAATAGACGTTATGGACAAAGTTAAAGGCCTTTCTCCACTAAGAACTGGTTTTCATGATGGAAGCATGTCATAATTCTCAAAACTTCCACATAAATTGCTGGACGAAAAGGTCACTAGCAATTTCTCGGTCAAAGAAATCGTTCATAATTTAATATAATAATACAAATGATGCCCGTTGAGATTGGTCAAAACAATTTGACAACAGAATAAGAAAATTATCCAAAGAGCTCCAACACATACAACTAGAAATACAAGCTTATTCAAATGTCAAATTTACTTGAAGTTTTTCTTATAAAAGAGATAACATACTTCTCATCCTGGTTAGCTCGCCCTCTGGCCGATTGAGGCTCAGAATCATTGATATTTTCTTGGTCAGGTTGGCTCTGTTTAAGACAATTAAGGGTCCAAATTAAGACAAGATAACGCACACTGACAAAGTGAAAGCTGGGCTTAAATAATACATAGACCTACAATTATATAAATGCAGAACCTGTATAACAGAATGAATGTTCTTGTTCGGGTGTTTTTCCAAGACCTGCCATTACACAAATAGCATTTATCAGTTTCTGACAAAGAAAAGCTTATGAACGTGCAAGAAAGTTACCTTCAATATACTTTCATGTCTATCGACTGCATTAACCGAAAGCAGAGGAATACTGCAACCATATTTAGTGTTGAGAGCCTAAAAGAGTAAGACAGTCAGATACTCAGAATCAGACATCTAGTACAGAGTGTGAAAATTATATCAAAGAACCACATTGCTTAAAAAGTATACCAAGAAGAAATCAGTACATAACCTCGATTTGGTTGATAATCACGTCTAGAGATGTCAAACCACCACCAATCTCCATTGTACACCTACATCACATGCAAATAAGTGCTAGAAGCTACCATAGAGTATCATGCACTATGTGGGGCCATATATTTATGTTTATTGAAACTAGAAATTATATGCAATCCAAAACCACGACACTGGCAACAAACTAGCAAGAACTCTTATTCTAATACAAACAACCTTGAAAATCTTTTTCCTTCAGTAACAATTTACAGAAAGAACAAGGTTAAAATTCTTTAGAGTTTGCCTGTAGGTTGTTATACTATTTGGGAAGCTTACAGCCTCAAGTGAAATTTCCTTCAGAAACATACAAGTAACTTTGGTTCACATATGACCTCAACTTGTCAGAAACTCAGTTTTAGTCTGGAAAATATTACAAGGAAAACTAGATGTAGATGATCTGATACATTTTATAGGACAAGATTTTTCTCCAAAACCAGTTGATTCACCAATTAGAAAAATTACAAAATACCGAACATCGAGCATGTGGACATAAAAGGTTTGTTGAATCAGAGGATCAGGTATCAAGAAATAATACTTTTTTTTTGTGTGCCTGAACGATTAATAAAAATATTATGGTTGTTTAAAGAAGCAAGTTGAGTGCCTGAGCTTTCTGGAACATCAATAGCCCTGCTCAAAGAAAATTTCATCCAAGAAAAGCACTTACTTGGGGCCATTAAACCCAAGCTTAGTCCCCATATCACCATTAAACTTCAAAATAACAAGTTTGTCCAACAGCTGCTTAGTTTCTGGGATATCTGCAATAGTGGAAGATATTTTAATATATTGATATGCTCGTGAAATATCACTCAGGAGATATAAAAGTTTACAAGCATCGGAAATTACATGCACATTTAAAGGTTAACAGGAATATATGGAAAGACTATATTCTGGTGACATTTTGTGTTAAGAGGCAAAATTACTCTTGAATACGTCTAATTGTCCTTTTATAGTAACAGAAAAAGAAGAAACTGGTCATAGTTAGAATATTAGATTAATATCAATAAGAAAGAAATGGTTCTGATATTCAAAACACCAACAAAAAACAACTATGAAGAACTTTTCTATGAACAACGCAGAAAGTTATTCAAGAACAACTCAGGTAATCTACAGTACTAGGTACGACGAACAAGTGACAACAATAGTAAGCAGTTTTTTCCCAATTCTTTTTTGTTTTAGAAATGGGCGGAAACAATAATATAGTCAGCCTACTTACCCTCGGGAACTGCCTGTAAGTTTTCGTAAGGAAATAGGTTAATTCTCTCCTTCTTAACAGTCTTTTTGTCCAGCTTAACGTCCTCTCTGTCCATGCATCCATCAAGTAAAGAAGTTAGTATCGAGTAACGTACTAGAAACAAAGTATTAAATGATTATAAACACCCCTATCTATAAAGACATCCTTGAAACATCGAGTACATGAAAGAAACAGAGTGTTCATCTGTAACATTTTTCAAACTCCAATTGGTGCCTCCGCAACAATTCAAACCTCAACAGAGCCTATTTCAGCATCGTATAACTATCGTAAACGCAAATTTTCACCAATGCTTAAAATAACTCATCCAACATCACCATTCCTA
This sequence comes from Misopates orontium, assembly GCA_946800315.1. Lineage (NCBI taxonomy): Eukaryota > Viridiplantae > Streptophyta > Magnoliopsida > Lamiales > Plantaginaceae > Misopates > Misopates orontium. The sequence continues at coordinate 46,665,302 of OX326949.1, forward strand.
ATACACCAGCAAGCAAATCGAAAAACGCAAGACAACAAACATCGATATCGTACTCACCCTAGCGCAATCGCTTCCTTCTCCTTATCAGCTCTCCCCTCCCTCTGCTCCTTCAAAATAGTCTTGGTAATCAAATTACAAAACAAATAAACAAACTCAACCGAATCGTTCGCAGGCACCGGATACGTTATCTTCTTAAACGTCTCCCACGGCATGCTCGAATCCACGAGCCCTACGATCGGAATCTGCAGCCTATTCGCCTCCTGAATCACCGAACTCCTCTTCTCCGCATCCAAAATCACGATACAATCCGGAGGCTGAACAGCGCTCAGATTCAACTTCTTATTCCTTCCTCTAAACTTCTTCGGACTCGAGCTGTTGGTCAAAAAACCTCCGAGCCTCCAAGTGGTGTCGTTCTTAATCCCGACGGTTTTCGTCATCTGGTTGATGATCTCATCGAAGATCGGATTGGTGTTGACGAACAGGAAGCGTGCGTCGGATCGAGCGAGCTGGCCGATGAAATTGCAGGCGCTGCGGAGGCAAATTAGGGTTTTGTCGGAGTCGATTATGCTGATTGAGTTGCGTGTGCCTTCGGAGAAGAGCTTGAAGTGGTGAGTGGTGACGTGGCGGCCGAGATGAGCGTTCGTGCTGAGGAGTTTTTGGATTATTACTGAGTGGAACGACATTGTTGCTGTTGTCGAAGCAGAGTGTGAGTGAAATTGAACTCACAGCGGCGAAGATGAATAGGAAAATGATGATGAGAGACAGGGTGAGTACGATTGATAAAGCGTATGGTACAACTAGAATGATGAATATTGCATCAATAGATACATATTTGTCAACTTTTCGTCAAAAAGGACCAAAACTTAATCATGTTTCTAAAACGATCCATTGGAATACACGAAAATATTTTTCCTTTTTGGTTTTGATATAAACAAGACATTAGAACGTTTATATATTCATTACAACAACTATTTTTGTTATATTTTAAAAACATGTCAAAAAAATTTGTAAAGAGTCTTTATTATTTAGCAGACCAAACTTGTACAAGAAACAAAACTTTGATCAATTATATATGCGGGATTCACATTTCAAAAAAGTGGTTATTCATATAGGTCGAAATTTAAGTTCGGTTTAATCTGAAAGCACATTTATTCTGTTTTTTAAATATTTGATCATTTGATGAACCCTGCGAAAATTGTAGATTAGTAATGTAAAGCGTGATAAATAAAACAACCTAGCACATTTCAAATGCTTACATCATGTATTACATTATTTTCCTGTTCACTTTAAAAACTGAAGTTCACAAGTAAAATAAGCATATTAATTATAAGAAAACATTAGGCATTATAAATTAGAGTTACTAACCATACATAAGTAATGTTTTTTATTTATGTATTCATGCGATTCGATACTCGTCCGCCTACTCTTTGAACTTACAAGTTACAACATATGTTTCAATCTCTAAAACCCACTAATTATTTTTTTTATAATAATATATTAAGAAAGTACCACATTTACTGCATATTATTAATTAAGACAAAACAATTCACATATTCGAGGCATCCATTCCATACAGCAACAAAAGAAGCATACACCTCAGTGCAAAAAATTCAAGGATTCAGAATGTTAGAAAGAAGATGAAGTTCTCAGAACTATAGGCTACTGTCTACTTGAGTCTTGTACTAAAAACAAAAGGAAATTATGCTTCATGTTTCTGGCATCACTACAGAAAACCTGTCAACCACTCAGAATATTTCAAAATTAGAAACAAAAAAATAGATTGGGGTGGGGTTGAAGATTGAAAAAAAAATACTATAAAAAACGACAGACAAAAGCATTGATATCCCTCCCTACCCACATCCAGGGACCCTGGAAAATAAATCAGCCAGAGCCACGTGCACATAATCTTCACGCATTTGCACATAGTAGCCGTGGTGGTAGTGGTTGGGGGTCCGGATTCTGTTCTTGCCACTCGCACCACCTTCAGTCTCAAGAATATGCTCAGTTCTACAAGAAATACTCTGGCGTTCTCCGAGTAACGTCAGGTTCCCCTCTCCTTGGAGCTGGCTCAAACTGCATAATTACAGGGGAAAATTGTCAACTGACCACCATAGTCGCAAAGCACACTCGCTACCTCCACGGATTTTATATATATATATATATACACACACATATATCTCCACTTGTTAATTTTAGAAATTTCCCAGAAACCCACCAAAGCAATAATTGTTACATGCATGCGTTAAACTTTTGTTTCTGAACAACTATTTGGGATGTTACCTATACATAAAAATTGATGGAAGCATACTCGTTAAATGTGTGTGTGTGCGTGTGTGTGTTTTACATGGGAGCAGAGAGAGGTGATACCTGAATAAATGTATGCTGTCTGCAATCATCAACTTCCAAGATGGATGCCATATTTCCACAGCGATAACAATAATTTGGTGCACTAAAAATAGTGACAACCTTTTGTTCCTGTAATAGAGACGAAACTCGAATAAGAACAACCCGGTTTCAACATTATACAAAAATGGAAATACAAAGCCTAAAATTTATGGAAGTATGATAATTACATGGGCCCAGTTATATCCCTCCATAACCAGCTGATGAGCTCTAGCAATCAGCTTTAAACTGTTTGTGTGATTGAATTGCTCCGAAATATCCTGTCAGCATAAGTAGGTGTATCAGATGATTATTCTACTGGGTAAGTTTTTTTGTCTATTTTGTTATTGTTTAATTAAGATGAACTGTGACTCCCCATAAGAAATATTAAGACATTAATTACAAGGCAACATTAAATATCAAAAATTATAATACATGGGAATGTTGTGTTAGAAGTTCAAAATAGATTAGAATGTTTCCTTCCATAAGCAGATAGGTCTACCTGGCCGAAAGTGTATCCAGCACCACGAGGGGAGATACCCCAACCACAGCGATCATCGGGATCAGACCACAATAGGTCACACATTGGACCTTCATGTGGAACCTCTTGAACACGATCAAAGTTCCTTATGTTGTCAAGGGTTTCAATAGAGGGGGACAACCCACCATGCAGGCAAAAGATTTCGGATTCAACCTACACATATATTACAATGAAATATTTGCCTTCCATTTCGAAATTCATCGAAAAATTACAAGCCAAAAAAAAATTAACATATAAAATTTAAAATATAGTGACATAGACAAAGTCAGGAAGTATATATTATATCACTTGTTAATTTCTCATATGTTTCTAGCCTTACAATATAACTGGGAAGGCCTTATAAATAAAAAGATCCAATAATCTGTGATTAATGGTTGATCAAGGTTATAGCAAAACCAGGAAAAACCCATTTTTATAAAATTTATTATCACTGAACTGCTGAAGAACAATAACGAGTAAAAGATTAACTAACCAATGCTGTCAGAGGGAAATAGTCGAACAAATCGGTAAATATCTTCCATACATTGGCATTTCCATACCTATAATCAAATGGAAGTTTCAAGGTGTTAAGCATGAGTATGGCATGAGCAAAACACGCAACATGAAAACACATTTTAAACTTTTAGCAGTAACTTTGTGCCAAAATTAACTAACTCTTCAAGCAGGTACAGACTGAACCATATTTTAGACAATATAGTATGTTACAGAGTTCATTCTGTCAATGCCATTGGATATGAGGAAGCGAAGTAAATGCGAAAAGAAAGTCCAGATGTAGTTGGGAACAGATCAGAGTGAAACAAAAGATACTCACTTCCGCAGGCATTCGTCATAAAACCCATAGACTTGTGTGATCTGCAAGCAAAAGCAACCATTTTTCAGTTCAAGAATCAGCAAGGAACATTTAACAGTTCAAAGAACAAAATGATTCACCCCAACAACAGGACCAAAGTATTCTTATGTACAGCAGCTAATAAATCATATGAATGTTGTAGCTTTAGCAAAAAGAGAACATTGTTAGCAACCATAAATTCAGTCTAAGATTTAAAAGGGCATTTAATTAATTTCAACAATGTTACGAGAGCCAACAGCATGTTTAACGCTCATGATCTTGGTAACTGTCTCACATATAAATGTTTGTCTCAGAATTTTTCTACAATCTATTGCACCGGGCAACTAATATGTAAAACTTCACAAAAAGTTACTAAATTACAAAGCACATTGTGTTCGTAGAACAAACCACAACCGCGTGTCATCATTATGATTCGGCATACACTATTAGAAACCCAAGATAAGGTAAAAAATTAGTTCTTAAAAGGTTATGAAAACAAACAGGAATTCCTTGGTATTTTTACCTGTCTACTTTCGTGATTTCCTCTGAGAATCGTGAGACGTTGAGGATAGCGCACTTTCAAAGCCACTAAAAGCTGCAATAAATTATCTTATCAGCATCTACCAATAACAGCCAAATTGATGAAAAGCTGAAAGGCATACTAGATAAGTATGTATACTGGCAAACGCATCACGCTCATGTCCAAATCTGCCCCACCCAAAAAACAAAAAAGGGGAGAAAAATCTAAATACAAAGAGAAACCCAGAATTAGCCAAAGCTTTTGAACTTGAACCATTATCTAACCTGGCATAAGAAAGCAGTAACATGGTCAAATAACTACTACTAAGTACTTACCGTGACAGTTTCAACCGAATAGTACCCACGATCAACATAATCTCCCATAAACAGATAGTTTGTGTCTGGACACTGCCAATAAGAAATGCAACTATATCAGATACTGATGATGCAGCTGCTTTATATAGCTGTGTCACTAAGTAAAGTAAAACAAAAAAACAGAAAATAATGAGGTCACGACTTTAATAAAGGAAAATCTACGGCAAAGAGGACGTGCCAGAAGAACCACTCCAGGCAGACAAACCTCTATGCAAGTAAATAACTGAAAACTGTTAGAAATACCAAGAACTGAAAAAAGCAGGACACAAGGAACAAAGTCAAATGTCTTTGTTTATAAGTTTAAAGATAGTATGCCACTCCAAAACAAAGACCCTATTATTGATATCATAGTCATAATAGAAAGTCATCATTCTCAAGTCAACTTGCTCAAATAAAAATCAGTTCTCCTAACGAGAAGTCCAGACAAAAGAAAGGTGAGCATCTGAATGTCGCAGGAAAATATAATTAATACCTTCCCTCCAATACGGAAAAGTTCGGCAAGATCGTGAAACTGGCCATGAATATCACCACAAATCGTGACGGGGCTTTTTACAGGCTGAATACAATGGGAAAGAAATTAGTCCACCGCCATGAAAAAACAAAATCTCATCTACAGCATCTAAAAGAAAATGACAAGATATCATGTGTAACAACCAATAACCAGAACATTTAAATTGAATTATTTCTCTAGCATGCAGCCAAAGAACATTTCTCTAAGATGACTTACTCATAACAATGAATTCTAATCTTTTCATTCAACTAAAACAACTAAAATGTTGTTGTAGCGAATCTTGTTACTTGTCTTTTGAATGATTGATGAAGTCTTAGTGTACAAAAATTCCGTAGGTAGCATACTTGAAATAACAAATTAAATTAGTAACAGAGAGACCAAAATTCATACCTGGACATTACTTTCTCCCATCAATACCTCTTTGGCCTTCTCGCATAAGCCTCTAACCTACATTTTGGAACAAAGAAAACTCTAAATCTACATAATAAAAAACTAAGTTATTTATTATTATTATTTTTAAAAATTAGAGGTCGCATTACAGGGTCAGTCCATCTAAAACTAATTAAGTACAATGTCATAGTTCCTACATAATCAGATCAAGCTACAACAGAAGACATTGTTGCTAATATTAAATACAGAAGATTGAATAGAAGCTCGGTGGAGTCGATTTCAATAATATTTCAAGCAACTTGCATAACTCTATTCCACTTAGAACCAACCAGAATTCTATATTAAATCATCAAAATTAATTTTACCATTCCAGGATGTTAAAAGAGGAAAAATAATTGCCAAGAAAGTCCCATTTATCCAAGATTGGCAATCCTTATATGCTAAATGATGTTTATTTGGCCACTATATCTGCTAGCTAAGGCTGTTAAGCCATGAACGACACAAATAGATAACAGTCTTTCTAGTTAGCTCTTCCAAATACAAAAACTATAGCTTATTATTATAATTGTCAATAGATTATAATTTTCAGGCATGATATGCAGTTGGACAATCAATACAGTTAAAGCGGAAAGGACGTGTCAATGTAGTATGCCGAATTGCTGAAGACGTGCGCAATCTAGCCAACTACCTATAAAATGGAACGCGTACGTGTACGTCACATTTTAAACTGTCTTGCTCTCTCCCCCCCCCCCCCCCCTCCATTATCATTCTATATCTGGATTTCTTACTATATTCCCCCATAATCAATTATAATCTACATCGAATCCCACGCTGTATTCAATCAAAGTACCTTATACCCCACCCCCACCCCCAAATATCAGAGTCCCCGCTCAAGTGAGCTAATATTTCTTCAGTAGAGTAATTAACCCTAACTATTACGCAATAGAAAGAACAAAACAGTCAATTCACCAATTAAACCCCTAAAAACACCAATAACATCTCATTTTTCACCGTTAATTTGACAATATCAACCAGATCTGTACGAAAAAACGAAATTAAATTACTTAAACAAAAACTGAAAATAAACGAGACCTCGGGCTCAGTCAAAGGCTTGCACTGCATGAGCTGATCAATTTGCTCGTCCAAATTCCCGCCGGAGCTCGCAGCCACCAGATCCGCGGCCATTTCGCTTTTATTTCTCCGTTCTGTATCAGATCCACCGTTGTTCTTGTGTACGACGTCGTTTCACTGTATTCGAGAAATAATAGGAAAAGAGAGAGTCATCAACCCTAGGCCACGATAGAGGGCACTGTAAATCCTTTTTTGAGGATGTAAATGTAGATTTATTTGTATGTGTACGTTAGAGAGAGAGAGAGGGAGTTTAGATTGGGTTCTTAATAATTGTATATAGTAACTATTTTATTTATATAAAAGTAATGTTTATATTTTTATATGTTTATATATAATTAGACCAATTTTATACTCTCTTATTGTAAGCAATATCAATTTTATACTAAATAATATACAAAGAAGGTAGTTTTAGCCTTTTAGGTTACACACACACCGAACTTTTATTTTTCAAACTTAAGCTTTATTGTTTCGGTATTTAATACACTAATTTTGAGAAGTGAATGAACACCTAGCTCTACTTATAAAAAAAACCAAAAGTATGTAATATGCGGACTGACAATAATTAATGTTCCTACAAAAAAATGTGTTATAATGTTTATTCTTCACTATTGAAGTTATAAAAGTAGTTTCATAATTTTTAAGGTTCGTTTTAAATGTAAAACATGTTATGTCTAAAAAATATATATATTATGTCGTAATACGGTATTATGCAACTTACCTATGATAATTGTTCTCAAAAAAAAAAAACTTACCTATGATAAAAAAAAATATTATACACCATAACAAGTTTATGCATGTGTGATGTGCTCCACGGGCTATTGTCATGTATGCTTAGTGTTTTTTGAAAAATAACTTTCCCGCATTCAAGAACTACGAAAACACGAAAATTACGAAAATTTGCACTTTCATCGTCATTATTTTATCTTGTTTCAAAAAAATTACGAATTGTGATCTTAAATTAAAACAATACCTTTTCATGGTTATGCCAAAAAAGGTGTGTTGCCAAATTAACTCTGTTTTCTGGGGAATCTGGTCACGTTTGGTATATTAATCAACTTATAGATATTGCATGAGAAATCCAATTGGTTTTCGTAGCACACAACACATTTCCATTTAAGTTGTTAGCTTATGCAAAATAGCTAAGCATTTTATCACTCTCTATGTTTTTTTAGCATTTTTATGTCTGCATGTTGCATAGATCGTTAGAGCCTAAGAGGTGTTGCCTGTTACTTATAGGGCCAATTCCATGTACATCCCTTGATGTTTGATCTAATTACAATAACCTACCTTACAATTTGAATAATTACAAGACACCCCCTAAAGCTTTAAAATCGTTGTCCAATCATAATATTTTTTTCAGAACTTCAGAGATATCTCTATCATTCAGGCCTCAAAGATGTCTTTCTGTAATATTGTTCTTTTAACTTATTAGAGGTGTTGCAATATTCAAATGGCTCGAGAAGTTTAAGAAATTAGATGAAACTTCACGGTTGTACAGTTATCCAAAATCTATACGTATACACTCAAAATCGATATGTAATTTTCTCGCTCAATGGCGTTCTAGAACTCCTCAAGAAGTTAAACAAGTTGCAATAGCCGTTGCCATTCTTTCCTTCGATTACGCAAATAAGATTGAGAAGTCTTACAAAGTGAAAACTCTTGTAAATAAAGAAAGATTTCTGTATCTCTAAGTAATGTCTTCTTAAGAATGTACCTCAGAAAGTATATCTGTACTTTCTTTGCCTTTCTTCTTGGATTTAGCTTCAAGTTTATTCTGATTCCCAATAGCTTCAGAAATAGCCTTTGGCAGCCAAAATCCAGGCCGCTCAAGAAATGATGCTCGATCAAGTACCAAAGGTTCTCGGTAAGTGATCTGAATGCCATCATAAGTCCACAGGGTCAAGTTTGCCTCGCCTTTCAGACCTAAAGAGAACCATCCTAAGCCAGCCACTGCAATGTCGAGACTATTCACATCCCAGCTCGTTCCTGATGCCTTGACGTCTCTTTTTTCCCATTCGCCCAATTCAGAGACTCGGTCTTCACCAACAGGTGGCTGAAAGAAAGGAAAAGCAAAGAATATTATGAATAACATAGGGGTAGCACAGTTTTTGAGACAACATAGAAACAGAGAATTTTGCATCAAACAAGAACTTTTTGATCTGTTTGTTGACTGATGGGATCTCATGAAATCCAAGCATATGCAGCTTCTGTAATGCTATTTCCGGTTTTCTTTTTCAATATTTATTTCAATTATCAGAAGTAAACGAAAAAAATATTATATGCCGCATCACGTGAACCCATTCATTAAGTGGGTAAATACCTGCAACCTAATTCCAGCATGCTTGGTCCTGGTCTCATCAGCATTTTCTATCTTGCCCAGATGTAGAGAGACGCTCGGTGATGCCCAAACTGTGACGTAGATTGTTTGTACAGAAGCCTGGTCAAGATCCAGTCTGACTAAACCGCCAACATGTATAGCTTGGCCGGCCTGCATATGGTTAATAAATGTATTGGATATGATATAATAAGCAGGCTTAGTGCATAGGTGATTTGAGAACTATAAAGGATGTTACTGAGTGAAAAAAAGAAAAGAGATATACAATCACCTTTAGAGGTCAATACCTAAAATATCAGCTTACGGCATTAGATGCACTCAAGCAGACAATCGAAGGCAAAGAGAACCAATAATGGAAAAGGGGTGCACCATTTGCGCAAGATAAGGTACATATTCATAATTGTCTAGGGGGGTTATTGTCAGGTGTTCTGATATCATTGAACTGTTCGTCTACATGTCTCGATTTTAGAAGAAAGATGAAATACAGTAGGGCATTTCTCTAATTTGTATCTCTACCCCCTATATTCCTTAGCAAACAGGACGATATGCATTTTATTTGAGTTCTCATTCCATCCTCGCCCTAAAACCAACTTTATAGCAAAACTTACACTTCGTATGACATAGATAGTTGTTAGCCATTATTGTGCAATGATACTAAAGGATGATCATAAAATAACTCTAACATGTATAATAGAAACTTTCATATCGACAAACTTAAAGTGAACGTAAGTTTTAACACTCAATTAAACTACTTGCCTTTATCCTAAAGGTTCGAGGTTGAAGCTCTTTTCTTATCTCAATCATTTTCTGCTCATCCCTGTTCAATCTCATGGACATCAAGTATGGGTGCAGAAGGCCTGGCGTGTCATACATCTTTGCCTTGGCAGGCAAAACCCCTGCAATCCTCAATATCCCGAGTGTAGTTCCAGGAATTGCAGCTTCTGTAAGCTTCGTAATCTTTACCCCTTCCTTCTTGGAAAATGCATTGATCAAGGTAGATTTCCCTGCATTCTGAGCCCCAATAACCCAAACATTCCCTCTAGGCCCAGCCAAGTCCTTGACAAAAGCTAACAAGTTCCTCACACCCACATCTTTCCGAGCACTGACCATATAAACCCCACTTAACTTGGGCGCCCCGTTTGCTCTGGCACGGTGCCTAACCCATCTGTCTAACCTTGCAGGCGAAATCTGGGAAGGAAGAAGGTCAACCTTAGTAGCAACAAGAACAAGCTTCGGTAACTTTTTACTCAGTTTTGAACCCTCTCTGCCTTCTTCCAGTGCTCTGAACAAGGATTTTGCTGCACGTTTAGGGAAAGATCCATCAAAATCAACACAGTCGACTACCATGACCACAACTGTAGCATCCGCCTTCCCAGTAGGTTTCATCAACCGCGTACTGATAAGCCGATCAAAATCAAAATCAGGTATCAAATTCTCAGCCAGTTGATTCTTGACCTGCCCATAATTCCTGAGTGAATGACATCTTGCACAAACCGTCACCTCCTCCTTCTCTACATGCGCTTCTCTAGCCAATCTTTTCCTCTCCGCCTTTGACACCCTCTTCCTCTTCCCCTTCTCTAACGTCTCCTCTGTAATGTTACCATACCCAACGCCAGCAGGAGTAAATCCATCCAACTCTTTCAAAATCTCATCTTCTTCGTCTTCAAAATCCGATTCCCAATCTTCTGATTCATCCCAATCGATCCCATCCTCGTCATCACTTCCTTCCAATTCTCCCTTAACTTCATCGTCAAAATCCTCGTCATTCTCAAACTCTTCTAAATCATCAAAATCCTCAATCAACAATTCCTCTTCCAATTCGGCCACTTCCACTTTTCGTTCTTGGTAATATCCCGGAAAAGTTGGGTCTTTATCTTGCATGAACACCCCACAACCGGGGCATATAAGTCCGTAATTCTCATCCTCGTCTCTCCCTTCACTCAAAATCAAGCCTTTATCGCCTCTCCTCGAACCCCTTCTGTCCCTTTTCTCAACAATTGCTTCACTACCTTTCACTGAACAGAGAATTTTATTCTGTAGACTGTTCTTTCCTCCTAGAACCTGACCTGTAAATTAATTATTTTACACTCACATAGTAAAAATACACATAAAATTTGAAAGAAGCTTCAGAAAAAGAAAAAAAAGAAGTTACCAGTAAAAAGATGAAATCTTGATAAATGTTTAGCTTCAACATTGTTGTTCAGAGTTAGCTGGAGTTTGATATTGGTGGGAGCTGAAGAAATGGAGATTGTTGACAGCAAAACTGCCATTGTTCAGTTATAGCTTCAGCACTTGCCCCAAATCATAAAAGTTTGCTAGACGAAATTGGAAGGTACCAACTTTACGCTCATTTTTCTCTTCTGTATCAGAAGATTTGAGGTACAATACGACGTCGCTTTCTTCCTCGGAGAGGTTTGGGGTTTAGGGAGTGTCGGGTTTTCGGAAGAACAAAAATTAAATAAATTAGAGAATGAGATAAGATTCTCTTTTTATATATACTTTCACTCATCAAAAAAAAATTAAAAATATTACTAAAATTGTATAATATTTTGTTTTCCTCTGTAAGTATGATTAAATCTTATTTTTCAGTGTACAATTTAACACTTTCTCATATTTCCTTTTAAAAAGTTTAAAACGTTTCTTTTATATTTTTTTCTTATTAGTTTAGTTTCTAGAATTACTTCAAATCTCATCAATTTTTTGATAAGTATAATTGCCTCCTTAAATAGCTACTACCAAGTGTGATATTTAAAAAGGACTAATAGTTTATACTTGATATTTGATTTTAAGTATTGTTCACAAACTTCCACTTGGTATAATTAGTCACCTCGTGTGGTTTGGACGACGTAAAATAGAAGTTGATCTAGTCATCCAACTGGAGGACGTGTTTTGTAAGTCGAATTTACATGTTGAGAACGACGAAAGTTTTACTGGTTCAATGATTGTCAGTGCCATGACGAAAGGGAGAAGGCATTAACCTAACACTAGAATAAAAATGTTGACGTGATTATTCGACTACTTGGAGGAGAATCTCCCATTTAGTCCTACACTGAGGGGCTCATGAGATGATGACGATGTCAAGATTGTAGTTTTCATGCGTCTGCGAAAAAGGTATTGGTGACGAGATGTGTGTTATGCACTTAGATGATTCAAGTATTTGTAAGGTGTAAGGCAATATGTGATTCATAAGTGGACTTTGAGGGCTTACAACGATAGTTCGTGCTCGACGGGTGTGCATAATTGGAACGACAGTCCGATATATTCGTTAGGAGGTCGACATATGTTCTTTAAGGGCTTGAGATGGCCTCAGAATGATAAATCGTGTCCTTGGGGAAGGATTGGGCCAAGCAAAAAGATGAATTGAGTGTCGAATATATATTATCATACATCTTCTACTATAGTATGTTATTTCATGTATTTTATTTCGATGTCTAATATACATTTACGATGCATCTTGGTCTAAAAACTACAAAACAAGTTATCATGCTTACAATATAATTAATTATAACACGCGTTCACACATTTTATGGACTACAAAGCACAACATTAAACTACTCCTAAAGACAAAAGAGTCTTCAAGCTCACCAAAATTATTTATGATGATAGGCTAAAATCATGGTTTTAATTGCATTTAAGCATAAATTATTTATGCCCGCATTTCTGATTTAATAATACAAAAACTCGTAGATTAAATGTTTATTCATATTCATATCAATATATTTACTTTAGAAGATAAAAAATTATCAATAAAATCCAAACATATAGTAGACTCTCTCTAGCAAACAAAATGTTATTAATTAAAGTTGTAATTAAGCAATTAACGTGTTAATTAAGCACCGCTACCACCAAACATGGGTCCCACCCAATTCTCCACTTTACCTCTCCATCTCCATAACCATTTCATTCTCAGCTGATAAACCAAAAACGACGTCGTATAATAAGAAAAAATGTCATCATCACCCACCCCACCCCTACCACCCCGCCTGTTCTACCACCCGGCGTTCTGGTGCCACAATTGCGACATGTCCATAGCCCTACCCCCCTCACCCACCCCCACCGCCCTCCTCTGCCCTCACTGCCACCGCGATTCCTTAGAACAAATGGATCATCATCACCATCAAAATGACGGAAATACCCTCACCGCCATAGACGACAATTTTCTCCTCTCCAGCCCCTATCTCCACCGATTAATCGATCATCTCACGGCGGCGAACGACGACGTGCCGGCTCCGATTATTACGACAAACCCTAGATCCGAGCCCGTGCCCAAAGTTGTAATCGATTCGCTTCCGGTGGTGAATTTTAACGCGGAGAGTGATTTGAGCTTGTGTTGTGCGGTTTGTAAGGATCAGTTTGTGGTGGACAGTGTGGGGAAGGTGATGCCTTGTAAGCATGTTTATCATTCGGATTGTATCGTGCCGTGGTTGGAGATTAATAACTCGTGTCCCGTTTGTCGGTTTAAGTTGCCGGTTTTGGAGGAGGAGAAGGGGAGGAAGGAGAGTGGTGGTGGTGGGGGTAGTAGTAGGGAGGAGGAGTTGGGGTTTGATGAGTTGATGGAGGATGAGGTTGAGTTGTTTGGGTTTAGGAATACATTGAGGCGGATTGCGAGGAGTCATCGTCGGTGGGACGAGGAGGGGACGATTGGGGGTGGGAGCGAGGGGGAGCTGTTCTCGCCGACGCAGATTGGGGAGGTGGAGAGAGGGGGTGGGGTTTTGGAGAGGCAGAATAGTGTGGAGACGGTGTCGAGTTGGCCGAGGTGGCAGGTCGACGAGGGAGTGGGAGGTGGCGGTGGTGGTGGAGTGGATGACGACGGTGATGCATTGCATAGGATGTGAAGTTTTCGTAGGGATTTGGTGGGTTGTTTATTGCTTGGAAAAAAATTAGAGGTATAGTTTGATTACAGCTTTAAAATCTACAAGCATTCACTACTTGCTAATCGAAGTGGTTGTATTTTTTGGTTGGATCTGAACATTAATCTTTCCATTTCACTGATTGAACAGTCTGGAAAATTATACTTTATAGATGATATGATGATTGCTGCTTAAAAGCTACACATTCGTTTATTGAGCTTAAAAAGCACTTACTTTCATGATATTGGCACTACAAGAATTGGTTTTTCTTGATCTTATATTCTTTGCTGCTATATTTGTTGACTGCATGCACTATTCATCCCGGTTTTCTACCTATACTTATAATCTTATGCTGCCCCATACTTATGGATTAGCCTCTTTGGATGCTTCTATTGTTGTAAGAAGGTCGGTTAGGATTCTTTAAGAAATTGGATACCTTGTTGATTACTTGGTATATTACTGTGGTAATGATCAAAATTGTTTCAATCATTTTCCTTCTTTCCCTTTATTGCGACTTATATGTAGGACTTGGTTTATGGAAAATTTTGTTTTCCTCTAGACGCAAGATAGTATGTCTGGATTGACTCTTATAAGACGTGTAGTCACTCCGAGATTAATGTAGTTTCAAGCACCACTATTAGTAGGTGACAAAAATTTGGAAAATCACATACTTTTGAAACTAAGAGTATGTTGGGAAGTACTATTTTGGAAGACTAAATACATGAATCGACGGTCTTGGCTTTTCTTTTGAAAAACTTCATAATTGAGTTATACTGGTTGTTTTGTTGTGGTTTTCAGTAAGTAGACGCCAATAAAAGTTTCGAGCTTTCTAGCTTGACTTGTGCTAAAAGTCGGTCTGAATATTATGTGCCAGTTTCTGATCTGGGAAGATCACACATTTTCATCTTATTTCCTGGAGAAGGTATCTCAGCTTAAGAATATAAAATCCAAAAACTGGTGTTAGCCTATTGTCTGTATTCTGTGATTCATCTTTTTATTCGATCAATGTTGCTAGTTAATGTCATCACTCACATTTTCGCGCAACTATTTCCATATTAATGGCTTATCATATTATCTTCCTTACTTTTGTTCTTTGGTAAAACCAATGTGTTTTACTTGTAAGTTGTAATAAGTTGATTTTTCCCTGCAGGATCTTAACTTCTGAAATTTCACTGTCTGCATTGCTTTCTTATGTTTCAGGATGCATGTCTAAGGAGGCCTGGGGTTATCTTATTGCGGATTAGGGGCTTGTAAAATGTATATTTGCCATAAAATGACACTGCTGTTCAAGTATAACATAATAAGTGTTTATTCTCTTCTCCATTTACCCTCTGCTCCCCCCCCCCCCCCCCCCCCCCCGGTAGCATTGAGCCTTGTTCAATCTCCATGCTTGTATACTTTATGCTACAAAATTTTGGTAATTGATAACCAAATGGTATTTTGCATCCAAGAAGTCCTCGTTTATCTCCCTCCCAATCCCATCGCAATCAAATTATGATGTTTTCAAATGCAAATTTAATATTATACCGATATGAAAGTTAAAGGCGGCCCAGGTTTTCTAATTTTGAAATGATTGTCCTTGTCAATAATTGTCTTCAGTCTCTGTCTTTTGTATGCATTTATATATCCGTTAATTATTCTATGTTGGATGGTTGATGTGTTTCGATGGTGTATCAAATTTATAGTGGTTAAAGAAATATTGAGTTCATGAATAATATGATAGGGTGTTCGGTCCTTTTTTTCTCTTCATATTTCTCAATGAAATTACAATACAAAGAGATTAACACGTAAATCCTGGTAGATAACATGTTCCAAATAGTGATTGCGATGCTATAAATCTCGACAAAAAATCTCAAGGTTGTAACTAAACTAATCAAGCACCAAAACTTTTACAGTACTTTGAACTTTGAAGTCAAATTCCAAGATGTAAATGAAGATTACAAAATATCAATATAAAAGTCAGAGCATATGGGGAACATAGATATCAAGTGGATGTGTGAGTATAATTTAACACTCGCAATATTATTTGAACGCTATAATGGGAAAGGACCATTGACGACCCTTGTTACAAAGAACAGAAGTACATTGCCCAGAAAAGGATCACAACACTTATAATAAATTACACATGACCTGATACTCCCTCCCAACAGCATCGCAAATTTGAAATTATACCCCAAAAGAGAAAAAAACTAAAATTCCAAAATTTTCGTTGTAAGTTCTAAGGAACAGAAATACTAAAAAGTACAATGAATCTGGTTATGGTAGAGTATTTTTCAAGCACTGACATACATCATTCAGGTCGGATGACCCCTTTGATATCAGCTCATTATGTACAGTAAGCAGTAACCATGCAAGGTCTTCATAATCAGCTATATGTGTCTTCAGTTTCTTTCTCTCCTTTCTTATATGTATGTCTTTGATGTGTGTCACCTACATGGGAGAATCGATGGCTCCATATAAGTTCACATAAACAAGTAAATTTGATACCTGAAAGACATACCACGAGCATATTTTTCTCATTTGAAAGTACATTTCATATAAGCACAGTAAATTTGACATTCTGCTCAAATATGGAAAAGTCAAAGTTCGACAAAAAGCACGAGTGATAACTTCCAATTTTCTAATTCAGAGGTCGATAAAGTAGGAGATGTCGAAATATCTCCTCATACTGGTGATTGAAGCAAGATAGGTCAACCTAGACCTAGACATCTATGCCAACAAAAGAAAGCATAAAAACCTCTAACAAACCTTGTATAAAGTGAAGAAAGTCGCTCATTCCGAACTAATTAATACATATGCTACGATTATACCAGCAAGGATTGGGCAGCTAAAATATTAAGTATATAGAAAAATAATCATTTACAACCAAAACTTAGGCATAAGTAAAAGGTGCCTTTTAAGCATTAAGTTGGCATATTGTGCATATTCTAAATGCATATTCTAGATGCATAGTCCACTATATGAGAGTTCGATCAATGCCACTGGATTTTTTATAGACCGACTTTGATATTATCCAGGATATTAGAGAGTCCAAAATGAGTGAGAGCAATTTTACGGTAGTTATTTTAAATGCGGCCTCCTATGTGGCTAAGTTGCATCTTTGAAATGCACTTTAACAGCAAAGATATTATTTTTCAATTGTAAAACAAACCAGAAAGTTCTAAAGCAATGTAATAGGGCATCATAAAGTGTTTGCACATAAATTTAGATCAGAACAACATACAGCATGATGGCCCAAGGGGGGACAAGCCCTAGCCACCAATATGTATCATTGGTCTGTTTGGCGTTTTTGCAATATCAAGCATCCCAGCATGAGCCGCCTTCTTTCTTTTGACCTGTTGTTGCAACAAACTTTTGGTTTAAAAGATCAGAAAGTACATACAAGCACAATGATATCCGAACAATTAATTGGAACCCAGGTTGAAACTTTCACAAGGCTATCCGTCCATCAACCCCATAGACGAAGAGTCGAAGTGCATAGATTTTTTAATTTTGGACTTTTACTTAGTTTGGGGTTAGCCACTGGGGTTGGGACCTGAGGGCCTTAGAGCTCTAAGGTATGTGGTATTATCAAGAGAATTAAAGCTACATACCGCTGCTCCAATGATCTCCTTAAGTTCATTATCATCAGCTCCACGACGCACAGGATCCTTCAAGCTAACCTGGAGGCAAAAGGTATCTTCATGTGAACAAGACTCTGGTAATCTTAAGTTTCAGAATAAAGTAGTTATGATTATAAATTTCATATAACACGATGCCAAATTTCCATTCTGTTCTATGAGAATATGGCAATTATTCAGTGAAATGCTGTCTGCACTGCAACCATGCTCCAGCTAAAGAAAGTACACTCGTGTATTGACTACTAATATCACACAATCAACAAAGTAAGACAATATATGGAGAATAACTTCCTTGCGCTTTGTAGTTTTAATATCTTATTTTAGCAGTTAAAACCTGTCATAGTCCCTGAGCTTATTATCATAAGAGGAGCAGTTTCTAGCATTATTCTATAGGGGCAGGTGTAGGAGGGGATTTGTTCTACGTAAAGACATCACTAGAAAAAGCAATGACAGTAAACAAAGAAAAATTAGAGAGTTCCGGAAGAATAGGAAAGAGATAAAACTTTAGGAGATACAGGTATGGCATTAGTGTTAGGAGATGAAATGTTTTACCTCTGATGGACCAAACAGGCAAACTTTAAAGTTCCCATCAGCTAGAAGTCTCAATCTATTGCAACCAGCACAAAAATGCTCCGTCATCGATGTGATAAAAGAAACTGTACCCTGATGTCCATCTATTCTAAAATTCTTAGCTGTCTCTGTGGGGTGATCCTGAATCCTTTGTAGTCCTGTAAATTGTTTACCCTGTTCAGTAACATCTACCACTCAGGGAATGCATAAGAATTTTTAGAAGCACAAAAAGGGGACCAGAAGAATTCTACCTTACCACAATATCCAACATTTCGGCATATGGTACAAGTTTCTTCACATTCCAGACATTCCCATCAAAAGGCATGAACTCGATAAACCGGACATTGATCGGCCTCTCACGTGTCAACTCAACAAAATCACAAATTTCATCGTCATTGAATCCACGCATTATAACGCAATTAACCTGAGATATGACACACTTAGAATTTTACTTACATTGTCATTCTGTAATCTCAATTAACCAATAATTATCTGTACTTAGCAGCTCAAGAAATTAAAAAGTGATACTTTTAGGTCACGTGTAAAACATACTTTGACAGGGTTATACCCCAACTCTACAGCAGCATCAATTGACTTCATCACTCTGTCATGTCCTTTCCGCCTGGTCATGAACTCGAACTTTGCTGGAACCAACGTGTCCAGACTTATGTTAAGCAAACTTAGTCCACATTCTTTTAATCTTGGAAGTTTATTAGCCAAAGTAATTCCATTAGTAGTCATTGCCAGCGTCTTTAATCCCTTTAAATTTGATAGCTGTAGGCAAATTTCTTCAATATCTTTCCTGATGGTTGGTTCTCCACCAGTGAGACGAATTTTGTTTACTCCAGAAGTGACGAAGAGATTTGCCAGTCGAACAATCTCATCCTGTGAGAGAAGTTGAGGCTTAGGAGTAAGCTCTACACCTTCATCAGGCATGCAGTATTGACATCGCAAATTACAACGTTCTGTCAATGAGATCCTCAAATAAGTGTGCAACCTCCCAAATGAATCAGTTAACATTTCAAAACCAGGATTGCCTTTAGCTGTCTCTGCCATCAATTTTTCACATGAAGTAGCATACATCTTCGACATGGACCCATCCATTTGACCAACTCCTAAACCCGGACGATCACTGTTTTTACGTAAAATGGGAGACATGACAGTACCTTTTGCCTGTAAATCAAAGTTCAATTTTATTATCCCAACTACCAATCAACAGTTATAATGGGGAAAACGCAATCTCTCTACATATATATTTCAACTTACGATGCTGTTAGTGCAAAAGAAAGGGAGAAACTAATAATTCGAGGTTTTTTTCTCTTAGTTATTGTTTGCTTGTGATAGTAACTAGATGCATGAATAGCTAGCTATATACAACTAACAGTCAACAAAAATAAAAATAAAAAGCTCAATCGATTATCATGTATAAACATTTCATTAACCTCCACTTATGAATTAACATTACGCACTAAAAATGGTAAATTTGTATACAAATGAAAAAACCAAATTCACACAAAACGAAAAAAGATTCGCATATCGGATTTTAATCATTTAATTCACATAATTGAAAAAGAGAAACAAGCCATACATACATACATACCTTGGTGAAATTGGTGTTGCATCTGATAACCCTGGAGATATAGGGCCGCATGGTGAATGAAAACAGATTCTTCAAAATATGTGTTAGTATATTTCAACGAGACGATGATGATATCAATTGAACAAGATAAATGATGTTTTTCTAAAAAAAAAAAAGAATAATAATATAAGAAATGGAGAAATATGGCGGTTAGGTTATTTAGGACCACGGCGAAGAACGTAGGTAGATTCGATGAGAGAGAGAGCTGTGGCTCGTGCATTGAGCTAAAGGTCAATGCATATTTGATATTTTCTTGTTATTTTGGGGCCACTTTTTTAAGTGGTTTTGTTGAATTGAGGATAATAATATTGTTGTATCATTTTGGGAAATTACGTTCAGTTAAAACTACATTATTGTCATTTTTAAAAGAAGAAAAATGAAAGATATACATACATACATACACGTATATATTTATATAAACAATTACATAGTAAACTAAGTTATTTAACAACTCTTTTTTTTTTTTATAAATAAATTGATATTTTCGGTGTGTTTGCAAATCGATCTTTTGAAGGTTATAACACGTACTTTGAGTTGACCATGGTTACTATCTGATTCTGGCTTATTGTAACCTTTTTTCATATAATAATTTTTTTTTTTAATTTTCCAACTTTTAGTTGATTTTTGAACACCTTAACTCTTGAAATTAAGTTGCTTTTAAAACTTTAAATAATAAACTTTTTGAAAAAATTGCTCGAAAGTGTATGTTGCAATTTTGCAACTATAACAATAATGATGTCCACGATTTATTAGAACTAAAAAGAAATTTATATTTGCAAAGAAGAAAAGGCTTGATCACTTGGATACACACCATCTTTCAAAATAGAGTCCCTTCTCTTTCTTTCTATCTCTTGTCAAATACAGAGCATTACAATCAAGAAGAGAAAAAACCCACATAAAGTCTTGAACCTATCCTCTCACCACCAAAAATTAAAGAAAATTGTACAAAATCAGTTTAATTCTAAAACATAATTAGCATAACTAAACGTCACGAATAATCTCACATTAACTGCCCAAGATACGTTTGTGCATCTACTACACAACTTTTAAGAATTACACACCAATCAAAACACTAATTCCTCGAAATTATAAGTTGGAAGACAAATGCAAGCTCCATCTTTGTGTTCTCACCGTCTTGTAAAAGGAATAAAGGTTCAACTCTTTCGACTAGAAGAAAATAACCAAGAATTTGATATTTCATATTCTAACTAATCATACTTTTTATTCTCCTTTTCACAGAAGTTTCATAATACGACAGGCAATGAGAATATTACTAATTGATGAAATTCCTTAATTCACTAGCAGAATGAGCAAAATGACACCTCTCTCCAAAAGTGCACAATCCCTTGGGAAACTTTTCACACATCTTTTTCTTGTATTGGCTTGGTGGAGCACCATGACCAAATGAACCACCCATGGGCTTTTCTGATCGACCGGCAGAAGCACTAATATTCATGATGAGCTCGCGTACCATAGAGCTAGCCTCCTTGATTTGATCGAAGGAGCCCTCGAGCTCGATATTCCTTTGATTAGGATCAGTTTCATGGTCCTTTATTGAGAGCTTAACTCCAGTTTCTCTGCAGATCTGCTTCGAGTTCACCCCATTTTTCCCGATAATTGGTCCTGCAAAAGTAGCATCTATGCTAATTTTTGCGGTTGCAGATGCACCAAAGCTACCCATGCCATCTCCTGATGGTTCAAACCGTTGGGGAAAACGACCAGGAGGCCCCATCATTCGTGAATCTTCATATCTGGGACCACTTGACCTGCCAAGCTCCATCTCGCTGTGGGCAAAACGGCAATTGTCACCAAATCTACATCCTTCCGGAGTGTTGACCTTGCTGCAAAGCTTTGTTTTCATCGGAGGAGCAGGACCATCAGTAAAAGGGGCGTTCCTTACAGGAGGAGCAGCCGTGTTCCCGCCCATGTTTCCTAACTGAGTATGTGCAGTGTACCCAGGGAAATAATGCAGGAAGTGACATGAATCACCAAACGAGCACCCCGATGTGCTGAATCATCAAGCAAAAGAAAAGGAGAAATAAGAAATAGATGCAGAAAAAGAACATCTAAGGTTAAGGGAATTTATACATTCAAATGTAAGCATTCAAATAACGAGTCTTGTGGAATTCATAACTACAGCGTGCAGTTAATATACCAATTGAATGCATATGCATCCGATATCGTGATGCAGGAACCAAAGATTATTATTTCAAACAATCACTGAAGATGTTAACGTGCAACTTCAGATACAAGGCGTAAGACTTAGATCATGACATGCACCTGCCTTGGATCAACATGCTCTTGCCTTAATCTTTTCTACACAGTACTTTAACATTCTTGCGGATACAAATACCAATTATTTAGGATAGATTTAAGATTATAACCTGAAAAATTTGGTGCATGGCTTTGATTTGCTTCCTACACCAGTTGTAAACGAGTCCATTTCTGTACCAAGAAGTTGATTTCTTAAATTCAGGTTCGTATCTCAACAACTTTTATATTCCACAAAATATCAACGTTGAGCATAAATACATAATCATGGCCACCCACATTATCACCAATGTTCAAGCTTATTAATATATTTCTACAAACCGATCCTTAATGAAAGTCTACGAACAAAATCAGGAGTTCGCTTTCGCAGCATATACGTAAATTATCTCATTTGGACATATACAGAGTAAACCACTGCAAATAATATAATCATAAAATCATTATGTAGAGGTCTTATTATTTTAATTTTTTTTTACAAAATTCTGCAAAGTTTAAATAAATCTGCTGACGTACATTTCTACAAAGTACAAATTCTGCCGTACATTCATATTCTCACTTCAAAATACCACACAGATTTTCTATATTCATGCATACGTCATCAAATATACCAAATCAAAAAGAAGCAATAACTTAGCCGAATTAAATAGTGAATCACAAACAGAACACTAACCTTCTCTTGATTTTTTGAATCCGGTGAAAGACGAGTTCGTTCTTCCCCTTTTGCGCCCAAAATCTGTCATCGATCTATTATTATGCAAATTGATTTTCAATAAAAAAAAAGAGAATAGCAGAAAAACCCTAGGGTTCAACAACGAAGGCGAAAATGAAAGAAGCGGTATCGCGGACTTCAAACTTTAGATTCAAATCTTGTTAATATTGTGTCTTTGCGCCCGTTGTGTGGATTGCGGATATTGCTTGGGGCCGAATGTTATTGCTTTTTATGAGGCTTGGGCCCAATAATTTAAAATTGAAAGGTCCAAAATTTTATTAAACCGATTTTCGCCAATTAAATTCCACGTTCTATGATAATTAGTTCTAGTGATAGTTTCACAATTGCTTCTAATCATTTATAACTATATTTTCTAACACAAACAACTTGATTTTGAGACCCAAACAATTACCAGACTTATAATCTTAATTAATTGAGATTGACATTATAAATAAAACAAGAATCGCGAGTACAACACATAAATACTTCTTCCACACTCGTTCCTACTTGAAACACCTTTATTTAGGCTTCTAAGCATCATGTTTCCTATGACCTTCATCCACTTTCTCTTCGGTCACACCTTCGAACTATCAGATCACAAATAAGATATAATCTCTATTGATCTTGTTCAGTTATTGACAATCAATGTATATCATAACTGCAATCCTCAGAATTCTAAAGAATCTAAACATCTAGCAGTTGAAATTCTATAAAATAGCCCGAACCGCATTGAAGTAGTGCACAACTAGGCGTCAGTCTTTCTCTAACCAAATATGTCTCCAATTACAGACCCAACTTAATTGATAGTGGCGGAGCTGTGTCCTTTATATGATAAATCGAACTTTGTTGAGAAAGTCCCCGAATCGATCGTACTGTGGACTTAGTAGGTTCACCTTTAGACTCACTAATAAACAAGGAAGAAATCGAACAAAAAAACCCGATATCGAGTTACACGACATGCTCGGGTAATTTTAAGGAAGGCAGGGTAGCCATCATATATTCAACTATAGCAAAATTCATACAGTAACTCAATCAAATTCAACTCGATGAAACAACTGACACCAACTTCACATCCTGTCCCTCTTCAACCCCCATCTTCTAATTTGATGTATAACTTTAATTAATCCTCATATTCAATCAACAACTTACCAAAATAAAATGAAATTTCTCACACCATGCTTCACTTATGCTGTATAACTTTTTGCTAGAAACCAGCCCATCCGGCGGGTTGGGAGTCAAACTTACTTTCCATGCTCTTGGATTCACCAGAACACTGAGAATTCTTTGATTCACCAACTACATTTCGTTTTGAGTTAGCAGAAGGAACCGCCTTAAAATTATCCGATCCAAACCCCGAAACATTTGCACCTGAAATTAGTCCAGTCACTTGCTTATTCTGCTGAATGTTTCTTGTCTTAACAGACGTGAGATCATCACTGAATGCCTGCCACTGTTGAGTATCAGGTCTTGGCAAACTTCCACCAAAGGAGTTGTCTTTAAGTTGTAAGACTGTTCCTTCAACTTTCTCACCCTGCAAGACCAAAAAAAAAGAAGAAGAAGGGAATAAGTACGGTTACATCCTCAAAGGTTCGGTCTAGTCAAGCAAACTACCCATTTGAATAACAAAAACACCTTGTGAGTTAAAAAGAATATTAAAGGTAGACTATCCTCAAGTTTAAAAATTATAGGCACACCCCTGAAGTTTTTCAGATTGACCGGCTATTTCTTGGTCTTTTTAAAATTTTATGGGTGTCTGTGTAATTATTCAAACCTTAAGGAAAGTTTTGATAACTAGAGCAGACCAAAAAACCTGAAGATGTAATTGTCCCTGAAAAAGACGTGCATAATTTACTGTAAGTTGAATACAGAAAGAAAATCTCAATAGGATAGAAGAATACAGTTGGGGCTCTTGAGGTTATGGCTTGCTTAAGATCCTGTATTTCTTGTCCCTGTGACCTACAAATCGCAGAAAGCTTTTCGAATTTGAAAGTTATTTCCTCTTTCTCTTTGCTGATTCTTGTAAGTTTCTCTTTCAGCTTTTCGACCTCAGCCTCTAACTCGTTACCTGATTTCCGACTGTTACTGCCAGGGGTTTGCTTACTGTTACTGAATTCGGCAAAAAAGGAATTATATGCATCATTTTGAAATGTAGATGTGCCATCTGGTTTTGAAGGCTTTATAACTTCTGTATTATGGTTCAGATCATCTGGAAAGAGATTGACTTTTAAGTCCTTAGCAGGGCCATTATCCAGCCTATCGACTGATCTTCTTTGTGCATTTTGAGAGTGGGGATTTGTCTTCGCGTGTTCATTTGACTTGTGGCTGGTAATGTCTTCTGATCTGTTGATTTCCTCCTGACCTTCTGAATCATTTGCTTGAAGAGTGGCCCAGAAAGCACCAAAGAGAGCAGTGCTTTCAACTGGTTTTGGATTGTTTGAGACTGATGACGCATTTTGGGATGATTCGGTAGAGGGAGGAGGAGGTGCACTTCTACGAGGCATTGGATTAGACTTATTTTCCGGCTTTGGCATGCCTGTATATAAGCAAGTAGTTAGACTCGGAGTCACAAGGAATCATAACTTCATAAGGTCAAAGTTGAATACCCATTTCAGATCATATTTCAAACATTCAGTTTAACAAATGGAATTTCTACCGGTAGGGTGCCATCAATATTATTGGACCTCTTGGAAGGTTTATTATTTCTGTCAAACATAGGGGAGGGGAAGGCAGTGGTGTTTAACCATTATCATTACATCCCAACACTTCAATTACAGTTCTGTCACCTGCTAGTATATCAGTATTCTGTTGCGGCATTCCTGGAGGTCTGTCAGGTAATGACTTTTGTAACCCATCTGGTAAAAGATCATTAACACGATACCATACCTGCAACAAAAGAGCAACATCAAAACCACAGCGGTAGCACAACATAAAATGTTAGACTTCATGAAATCCATGCATGCAAAGAATCTATAACTAACCTAAGTTCATGGAGATAAATGCTCAATCAAGCAAAAGGCTTGCCTGCGTGATATCTGGTCTGTCGTCTGGAGAAGATTGAAGCATTTCTCTGATAAGGTCTGTAAGCGATGTACTGTATTTGGGTAATTCAGGTATGCGATAGTTCCCATTTAAAATTTGGAGCTTTGATTCACCGTCAAATGCCAACTTGAAGTAAGATATGCGGAAAAGGAGACATCCAAGTGCCTGCAAACTAGAAAGCTCAGCATTGGATATCAGCTATATTCGTAGAATTACAAGTAATTTTATATTCTAGCTGGATTACCACAGAGTTCAGAATCAGTCAACTTACCCATATATCTACTTTCTCGTTTATAAGATCTCTCCGAAATAGATCCCACAACTAAATTATTTGGCAAAGGGAAAACAGTCAACAGTTGTAGCATAAAATATATATAAGGTATTGACAGAGAAGTCCTCCATGTACCTCAGGTGCTCTATAAGCAGGTGTAGTGTGTTTCCTGATATTGTCTTCCTCTATTCCCATTTCTTCAGGCTTCTCAAAGCGTTTGTGTTTAGTTGAAGTACTTCCAAAATCACATAACTTCCATAAGCGATCAGACCCCAATAAAAGATTTTCAGCCTTCAGATCTCTATAAATTCAGTTCAAAATGATAACAGATAAGCCCAAATGAGAAAAAGTCGAAGTCTCTGCAGCAAACAAGATTCAGACGCAATTCTCTATATGATTCACAAATATAAAGAACCAAAATCATCTAAATTTACGAATTTTAAGATATTCCTTTCTACAAGCTGGAATATTGATAACAAAGAAAAATATTCAGGGCTCCACGTAAATTTATGACGATGCCATCGCCATGAGTGGTACGTAGAATGTTCAATTAGTCAGTTCCAAACAAAGCAAAAACCAGGGCAGTTGTTGATTAATCCTACTATAAAGGTACCAAGCTGCTCATGCCCCGACCAACCTTTCCCAATTGCACGTAGAGCAAATTTTCTTCCCCTAATCAAGAAGCTAGTTTTTTCTACTTGATTAGCTTCTAGCTCTTTCTCCATTTTATGAAGCTTTCTCTCTTATCTTAACTTATGTTATACTTATTCTCATTGCTGATTCCCATTAACATACAGCCCCCCAACCCCTGCAGCATGAAAGGTCTATCACATACACACAGAACAGCCATCTTAAATGAACATGTGTAATTTAATAAGCCTTCGGCTTCAAGTCGTTTAACAGAAAACACCTGTGTAGTCTGAAGGAGGAAGTGTAAGTAATCTCTCTATATATACCTTCTAAGAGATAAACATCAAAAGCAATTACCGGTGAGCAATAGGTGGACTCTGGCAGTGCATCGCAAACACAGCATTGCATACATCCCGGAAAATTGTTAGGATCTGCTTTTCCTCAAAGAACCCGGCTCCCCTGCTCTCCAGCACGTTCACCAGGGACCTCTCACAGTACTCCATGAGAAGGAACGCCTCTATGGTGCGACCCATATCAAATATAGCATCGGCATAAAGAGTAACAACGTTAGGATGCCCCTTTAGTGATTTCATAACTGCAACTTCCTTCATTACTAGCTCTCGCGATTCTTCATCATTACATATGATATGCTTTAATGCATACTGCTTGGAACCATGTATAGCGTCTCGAGCTAAGTACACACAAGAGAATCCGCCTTCTGCAATGGCATTGCGAATTTGAACTTTGAAATTGCCAATGTCAATTACACGACCTTCAAGCCCAGTTTGCTCTTTAGGCATAAAGGGTTTGAATCTCCACATGGTTGGTGGTGATTCAGTTACAAAACAAACCACTGCAAATATGATACCATTATGAAAAGGTTAGGATATAAAGCTTTTTACACGACAACATCCAAACCAAATCAAATAACCTGAACAGACAATACAAAAGATAGTTTCTAGGCCAGCTCAATGAAAATAAAGTGGAGGTCAGATAAATGATTAGAGCTTGTCCTGTTGCGTTTATTCCTAAGATCAACTCCAAAATGGAATTAATTTCACTCATCAACTTTTATACCAATTATTACCAAACAAATACGCTAGTGATTCGGTTACTTGGTGATAACATTGCGGCTACCTATACATGCCCCTTAACCTTCACTGGAATTTTATCCAAAAACTGAAAATCGAATAAAAACAAAGTCTCTATCGGTTTTGAACCAATTACTTAAGTCTTGCCGTGGCATTACTCTGTCATAGAGCTAAAAGAAATTATTTGATGTGATTCCTAAGTGAAGTGATCAGTTAAGGTTGAGATTAAACTTATACAACGCAATAATCATCCAATTTGAGCACCGACACAAGATAGACCTCAACAAGTTATTTACAAGCCAAGATATTGTTGGTATTCATCCTATTTCGTCAAATTCGGCACGTGACAGGTTTCTAACCTACGAACCAGTACGAAAATTTCCACTATGATTTCATTTGAACAAAACTCCATTCTAATAAAGGCAATCCACCAAACTTCAGCAACACCAACACCATCCAGCCAATGTCAGCCACAATCTCCAGTCAAATACCCACACATTCCACAATATGAACATGCACAAAGCATTTCAACACGGATCCAAACGTAAAACGCATTCACAACACTCAATTTCAAAGATCTACACATGCATAGAGTGCCTACATTAGATTTACAGCCAAAATCAAGCTATTAGAAGACGCAGAGAGAGAATGTGTCGCAGTGAAAAAGCTAACTACTGAATGACAATTTTTTCAAATCAAAACGAAGTAAAATTAAACAATAAAAGATCTTCAGCTGCTATTGTTATGTATGTGATTACATACATTATCTATTTGTACCTCGATGATCGAGTTTCGATCTGAAAATTGGAGTCCAATTGATCGGATTAGATCTGGAATGGGTTTTGGGATTTGTTAATTTGTGGATTTATTATGTGAAGTGAGTGCGAGATAGATATATAAATACTTGTTAGCAGAGAGGAGAACCTGAAAATTTGTATGTTGGGACACGTGTAACTTTCTGATACTCTGTGATTTTTTAGAAATTTATAATTTATAAAAAATAATAAGATATTTTGATAACATATTGTGTGTGTGTGTGTGTATATTTATTGTACGGAGCCAACATTCTAAAAGTTTACTCGAATAGTACTGCGTTTTTTACTATTTTCGAATGAAGCATAAAATGTTTTCTATGTCTATTGTAACAACAAATTTTGTGATACTTGTCGAAAATATTTCGAAATATTACGAAAGGATTCTAATAGTAAAAATTTAAAAACTTCATTAAAAGCGAAATTGAGTTGGTTGTAAAATAATGCAACTGCGTTTCAAGGAATTACAATGTATCTATACTCTTTCAATTCTTATATTGTTATCAGATATTTATATATAGTGTATATTACTTTTTGAAATTTGTCAAGCAATTAAAACATGAAACAGATGCGAGTTATTTGATCAGATTTCGCTTTCAATTAGATAAACTGTAATATCTGGAAGACAAAAAAGGTGAAAACGAAGCTTGCGTTATCTTGATTTTTAGTAGCAAATAAGCAAAATAGCATCCTGCATCTTGTGTTTAGCTCAGTGCTTCTACTGATAAGTGATTTGCTAATTTTAGGTGATTTGCAATTTGACCTAACACAACATATCTCAATTCATAATGAGAAGTTGGACAATATGACTATATGTAGAACTTTTTGGTGGACTGAGAACAATTTTGTCCGGATCCAAATCTAAAAAGAATTAGACCCATATTGTTGATGGTACTAAAACAAATGTATGATAAAAAGTACACGACCGATCATTAGTTCCAAAGCTATATAAACTATTCAAAAATTTTAGGGATGCAAGTGTAATTATTTTAGACGAAATTTCTCGTTGGAGGACAAAGATCAATAATATTTACACAAGAGACCAAAATTAGCTCTTGGCACTCTAAAGGACTTGAATCGTACACAGCAGAGGAGAAAAGAAAACGCTTATTGAACTTTAAAAAAGTTGGGGACTTACTTTCGTAGTTTTGTGCATATATCATTTTATTTAATCAAATCTGTGCTCTAATAAGGCAAATGAAACTAATTGAACTTCGTGTAGTGGTTGATTTGAAATACAAGAATTAGACAGACCATTCTTGTTCTAATGTAAGGCCTAGTTCAAGTTTTGCAACTGATGACCATAAATTACAAGCACAACATGATAAAGAGAGCTTCTTGTGTTCCTCATCAAGACTAGAAAATAAACACCATCTACCAGCCTAATCATCAACATAATTCAGAGTCAAATTTCATTCTCTTTTTTCAAATCACTCTGAAGCTTAACTGTACTCCAATTGATAACAAGTTAATCAAGCATCACAGCTACTAGTTTGCTTAGCTACATTTTCCTACTCCCTTGTGCAAAATTACAATGGTACAATATAGGAGAAAAGGTAGGAAAACAACAAAAGCCAAATTGATGATCCAATAGCGTACTCACGATTTGCCTTGAAAAAGATATTATTCAAGCCGCTACTACTTGACTACTGCTTTTGGTGAGGATCTCGGAAAACTCAGCAGTTTCGTGAACACGAAGTGGTTGAAAAATCTTTAGCATCCATGACCATTTTCTCTAAGTTCATTGCACTCTTCAGAAGAAGTTGCACCAGTGATAGCATTGGTTCACCACCAAGACATGACTCTGAAAAGCCACTCATCTTTACAGTCTTCAGATTACGTAACACTAAATCCGAACTATCATCAAATAAGTAGGTTGCAGCTTGATTGTGACTGTCAGAAATCTGGAGAGAAGAATGATGAAAGAGTTAGGCTGGAAGCAAACACAAACTCAAATACTTATAATAAATTGATTTGAATTTGGAACATTTTCTCTTTGTCACAATAATTCAGTACTTATTTTTGATGCAAGTCATACTCTGACATGTTTCAAAATGATTGATGCCTTTGCCCACACCTTGCTTTAACTTACTAAGTGATAAAATGGACGTTCTGTGCAATACAAACAGTTCACTCATCTACTAAATGAATGTCTTATATGGCCAACATGCAAAATGAACAGGAAAAAATCACAAGTTGAAGGATAAACTAAAACTTGCATAATCTTTGGATGTTAAAACCGGCCATAAAGTTCGTAGAAAGTTGATCTCACGCATTCTTAATTGCTTACATTAAGCCACTAAAGTAATTTGGAACTAGAATGCCTTCAATCTTGTGTGATATAAATTAAAATTAAACATAGATTACTCAACAACTAACAGGAAATTTGTGGTGAGATTCAAGGATATATTTTGCTAATAAGTACTTTACCATAAGGGGCTCAAAACTTGTCCCAGTTATGACCAATGTCTCAAGGTTTGGAGAAGATTTTAGAATGTTGAGGATGCCAGCAATGCTTCTTTTATGCCTCCATGCAGTTAGTGTCAAACGCAATCGAGTAGACGGTGAAAGATGCAAGCCCTTCTCCTCCATCCTTGAGAGGACCTGGTACATATGTTGCAGAAACAGATAAATAACACTAATAGGGTAACAAAGCAAAGATTTAACATGTACAGCAGTATGATACACGCATCTCCAATCCTTTCACCATGAGTTTTAAATATTTTCTTTTCTCTTATCACCCTTCATTCCTATAGAGGAAGGATGTGCTTCAACGTGTGATTGCTTACATCTAAGATGAGTTTACAGCATATACAAACATTGATACTTACTTAGGATCAAAAGATGCACTTGAACTAAGATATTGAAGTTAAATATGCCGAGAGAGCAAATGGCAGACATCTAAAATCAGTCAGCATTTCGTGCTTGCCTTTCTGAGAGAACAGTGAACAATCACATTAAAAACCTATTTTTTGAGAAAACAAAACTATATTGTAGCATCAAGCCTATTCAAAAATAAACGTTTGATCAAAAAGGACAAATGTAGAGCTCAACACACACACGCACACACACCTCAATGCACCAAGGCCCCAATTCAAGCTCCCTAACACAAGGAAAGCTTTCAAGAGATTGTTGCACACCAGGCAATATCCTTAAAGCAACTTGTGAAAAGGTAGCAGCATCCTCCGCAAACGTATATTCAAGTTTAGCTGTGACAAGGGACGAGATGCTTCCACCACCGATGATAAACCGCGTAACCTTGTCGCCTGAAACCCACAAAACACGCACATAAGGTGCTGAAATGTCCAGGAGATCGCACCGGCTAGAATTCGTCGATCCATCTAGAACAAGTGTAGTCGGATTCTGAGATAAAACTTTCAGATGCTTAAGTACTAGCTGCAAGGCTTCCAAAACAGGACAGCCAGAGAAGATTTTTTGTACTACAGTTCCACATATTGAATCGACAAAATCTTCAGAAATCTCCAATCAATCTTCAGATACATAACTTGTTTAGATGAGTTCCTGTGCACATGGCCACGAAACTGCGGTTTTTCGCAATGTCGTGACTGGTCTCGATCAATTCAAGCTTCCACGCCTCGGTCCACAGAAACTGCCATCTTTAGTCCTCATAACTTCTTTCGTATAATCGAGATAATAAAGAATGTAAAGGAGCAGCGAATCACTGAGCCTATCCACCTGTTTTCGTCGTCGAGATCCATTTGTTGATTTCGCTCCTTCGATGGAACTTAAAGGAGCAACAACATTGTCATTGTCATCTTCTTCAGAATCGAGCCTGCCACAAACACTCTCACTGTCCACCATTTTTATTTTTTTCTTTTTCCCGCCAAAATTTGGTTACAAGTATAGGTAAATGCTTCAATCAATTTGGGGTGGATTGCTGAGTGTAATATAATTAGATGCTAGCTCAATTCCGAAATTTTATCTTTTTTGCACGAATAGGTGACCTGGTACATCATGTGGTGGAGATTAGATATTATTCCTAATTTATAGAGAAATAATTTCTCCACACCTCATTCCAACCATGCATTTATATAAATAATCGACTTGCTGCACCACCTCATCGTACAGCCTTTGCACCTAATAATCTCTCGAAGCTCGGTAAATGATTTTATTTTTACCAGTTTACAAGAGAGAAGATTGGAGCGAATGGTTGTAAATAGGCTCGAGGGCCGGGCCTGGGCTTGAAATTTTGGGCTGGTTCAGGCTACATTAAATTTCTTAAATAAATGCAGCCCAGGCCCAACTTGTTTTCAGACTTAGCAATACCTCAATGTGCAAAGAAAATGATTTTGTGATACAAACTTTTGGGCCGAAAGGTTGAGTAAATATGATTTGATGGTGATTAGACTTAAGTTGAAATAAGGTTGATTATGATATCATCATGTTGTATTTTTGCACAACTTTTTGGGGTTTTTGTTTCGATTTACGTTTTATATGAATCTTGTAATTAACGTTTTTGTAGTTACATATTAAAAATAAATCTTTCTTGTGAGAACTATTAGTTCTATTATATTTAATTTAAAATCGAACAATATTAGTGATTAGTCTCCTGGAAAAATTAAAATATATAAATCAATTTTATACTATTTCCTGGATTTATTAATAAGATAAATAATAAACCCAAAACAAGTAATGTTTTTGAAAAATCCTGAAAATGGCTCTTGTAATGATCTTGAAGAATAACATTAAATTCCATTGGAAATGTCTATGTTGAGAAAATGTTTAGAAAATTTTAGCTCATGCTCAAAAACCAACCATAAATTACAAGCACAACATGATCAAGAGAAATTTTTTGTTCCTCATCAAGACTAGACAAACAACAAAATCTACAAGCCTTATCATCCCAACAATTTAGAGCCAAATCCCATTTTGTCTTCTCAAATTGCTCCCAATCCAGTAGAGTTCCCATATCAAACATGAAATGCATGCATAAGGAAGCCAAAACGAATGTGCAAAGTAGAGAATTATTCATCTAACAACTTTATGGCCATTCATGCAAAACACAGTGGGATTGGCACTAAAATGGCAAATCAACATATATGCATTTGAAGGGAAAAACTGAAAGAAAAAATCAATTTGATCACCCGAAAAAGAAAAAGACGCGCAACAAATTTACATCAATAACTCATTACACCATGACACTAAACTGTACAATAGAATTCACAGAAAGTGAGCGTTGGGGATTAGTAACAACCATGATCATCCTACAATGGAAGTTAAACAAGCATCCAACTACTAGTTAGCATAGTTAAATTCTCCTACTCCCAGTTGCACATTACACTTATCAGGGGACATCAATGTTTTCTTAAATTATAATGATACAAGATAGGAGTAAAATTAGGAAACGACAATAGCCACATTGACGACTTCAAAAACAAAACAATAGCTATCATAATTTGGCTTTAGAGAGCCATTCAAGCCACTACTGTTTGACTACCGGACCACGACTACTGCTCTAGGCGAGGACCTCGGAAAACTCAGCAGTTTCAGAGATACTTTGCAACAAGTGGTTGATGAAGATCCAGTCAAATCTTTTGCATCTATGACCATTTTCTCTAAGATCGTTGCACTCTTCAGAAGAATTTGCACTAGTGTTAGCATTGGTTCACCAGCAAGACCTGCCTCCGAAAAGCCACTTATTTTTACAGTCTTCAGATTACGTAAGACTAAAGCCAAACTATCATTCTGTAAGTAGGCTGCAACTTGATTGTGAGCGTCAGATATCTGAAGAGAAGAATGACGAAAAAGTTAGTATGGAGGCTGAACACAAACTCAAATAATTAAACTAAATTGATTTGTAAAAGGAACACTTTCTTTTTGTCACAATATATTCAATACTTATTTTTGTGTTTAAAGAATGATTAATGTGTGGCCACACATCTCCACTTTACCCCTACATAGCTAAAATTTACCAAAGTGATATAATGGACGTACTACGTAATACAAACTACTCACTCATCAAAAAAAAAAATTCCTTTGTACAGCCAACATGCAAAATGAACAGGAAAAATCATGACTTGAAGGATAAGCTTAAAGATTATTAAATAGCACATTTATTTGGATGTTAAAACCGACTCTCAAAGTTTATAAAATTTTGATCTAATGCTTTCACTCGCATGCGATGCTCCTTGAGCTGATTGCTGTATAATATTACACTAGAGTTTAAATAAAATTGGTCTCATTAAGCCAATAATGTAATTAGGGACTAGAATGCATTTGGCCAGATTCAAATATATATTTTGCTAATAAAAACAGTACCATATGGGGTTGAAAACTCGTCCCTGTTATGAGCAATGTCTCAAGGTTTGGAGAAGATTTTAGAATGTTAAGGATCCCAGCAATGCTTCTTTTGTGCCTCCACGCAGTTAGTGTCAAACCCGATCGACTAGACGGTGAAAGATGCAAGCCCTTCTCCTCCAACCTTGAGAGGACCTTGTACATGTGTTGCATAGACAGATAAGCAGCATAAATGGGGTAAGGAAAAGAAAGGCTTAACATGTACATTAGTAAGACAAAAGAAAATACTTCATTTTCTAATCAACCTTCATTCCAAAATATGAAAGAAGGATGTGCTTCAACATGTAGAATTTCATTTTTATATCACACGACAGAAAGTATAAGAGGATTTTACAGCATATAAGCACATTGACACTTATTTACAAGCAAAAGATGCACTTGGACTACGGATGTCTAACTACTAAATTACTAGTTTATGGAAATTAACTATGCCAAGAGAACAAACGATAAAAATTAAAACTCAGTCAGCAAGTCATTCTTGCATCTCTGAGAATGCAGTGACCACTAAACTTAAAAATCAAATTTTCAACAAAATATAACCAGATAATGTCATCAATCGTCATCAAAATGAAATGTTTGATCTAAAGTAGAGTTCAGCTCACACACACCTCAATGCACCAAGGTCCCAATCCAAGCCCCTTAACAAAACGAAAGCTTTCAATAGATTGTTTCACACCAGGCAATATCGTTAAATCAACCTGTGAAAAGGTAGCAGCATTCTCTGCGAACCTATAATCAAGTTTAGCTAAGACAAGAGAGGAGATGCCTCCACTGATGATAAACCGTGTTACCTTACTACCTGAAACCGACAAAACACGCACATAAGGTGCTGAAAGTTCCAGAAATTTGCACTGGTTAGAATTCTTCCATCCATCCACCACAAGTTTAGAAAGGTTTCGTGATAAAACGTTCAGATGCTTAAGTCCCCAAAACATCGATAGCTTCAGGACTTCCAACACAGGACAACCAGATAAGATCTTTTGTACTACTAACTCTGTCAGTTCCACATAATGAATCGACAAACTCTTAAGAAATCTCCAATCAATCGCTCCTCGAGGAGCGATAGGACAACAATTTAGGGTCAAACTTGTGAAGGATGGATTGGAGTAGAACATCTGAGGCAGCACGTACCAGTCCTTGTTGGCCAAACAATGTAAACGGAAATCTTTCACCTTATTTTCAACAGCGAACTGAACCCAAAGATTAACGATAGAAGCATAACATTCTTGATACCAGAATTGAATAGTTAACTTGTTTAGATGAGGTGATCCGTAACAGTACATAAGGGGAATCCTCTCAACCCAATCCACGAAACTGCGTGTTTTCGCAATGTCGTCGCGACTGGTCTCGGACAACCAAAGATTCGACGAATAGGTCCACAGAAATTGCCATCTTTTCGCCAGCAGACATGTCCTAATAACTTCTTTCGTGCCTAGATGTGAAAGAATGTGAAAGAGTAGCGAATCGGGCAGCTCACTGAGCCTATCCTCAGATTGATCAGATTCTTTTGTTGATTTCATTCGTTTTGCTCTTTCAACGAAACTTATTACAGCCTGCATGTGAGGCGTCGTGTCGAAGATTATAAATAAATAAATGTGAATACTCTTTACAAGCTTGTCGCAGATTATAAATAAATAAATGTCAATACTCTTTACAAACTTGCGTCTAAAAAGAGAGTATGAACAATTTAGTAGAACTCAAGTAAATATTTCGGTTTCTCTTGTGCCCGCCAATTTTCGTAACTCAAAACCCTCAACTTTTTTTGAAGAATATGCTTTTGTGCTTGGGGCGAAAGTTATAGTTATATAGATTAGGGAAGTTCTATAAATAAGTGAAAAGAAAATTAGGGTAAATTGTGACATGAACTTTTTGATTTATTGTTTATGTACGAGTCTTTTTAGTTTTTATTCACATGTATTTGTGATTGCAAATAAAAGATAATCTTTCTTGTAAAATAAACCTAGCCCAAGCCCCTAAAAAAATGGGGCCCAACTTATATTTTTAGACTTTTCAAAACCTCGTTTGCAAGGAAAATGGTTAATTTTGTGATGCACACTTGATCATTTTGTATTTTGGTCTTTTGTTTTGATCGATTTACATATTATATAAATCTTTTAATTTAACATACTTGTAATTACAAATTAAAAATAAATCCATCTTGTAAAAACTTTTATTTTGGTTTTTTATTAAATAAAATCATTAAAACCTATAGAGTATTACTTTTGAATTCTTAAAACAAAATTTAAAACATATAAATAATTTCTCTGTTTTAGTGGATTTATGGATAAGTTAAATTAAATCAAAAATGAAAACTTTTGGAAAATTTCGGGAAACGGTTGTATCAATGATACTAAAAAGAAAACATTAAATTTTACTGTTGCTAAATCGAAAATAGAAATATCTCTGTACATTTTCAAAAAAAAATGCTTGAGAAATTTTGAAACATCCTTTCAAAGACCATAAATTACAGTCACAATGTGAGCAAGAGAGGTTTTTTGTTCCTCATCAAGACTAGAAAATCAACACAATCTACCAGCCTAATCAAAAGACACTGGGATTGACACTAAAATGACAAATCTGAAAACATAATGTGCATTTGAAGGGAGACGCTGAAAGAAAACACCTATTCGATCATCTTAATATGACACCACCTCTATTTAGTTTCCTATAGCATTGAACTTCAACGATCTAAAATGTGTTTCATGGTAACACGCACAACTTAAATGATTTTTAACGCATAATCAAGTAGAATGTAAATAGTCGACGAGCCCCACAAAGAAAAAAGGAGCGCACAACAAATTCACATCGATATCTCATTACACCACGAAACTAAACTGTACAGTAGGATTGGCAGAAAGTGTTGGATTGATAACAATCCTACAAAAGGAAGTTAAACAAGCATCACAACTACTAATTTGCATAGCTACATTATCCTACTCCCAGTTGTAGATTACAGTTATCTGGGGACACTGATGGTTCATATATTACAATGATATAATATACGAGCCAAAAGTAGGAAACATAGATGATATCAAAAACCAATAGCATACTCACAATTTGCTGGGAGAAAGCTATTGAAGCCGCTACCGCTTGACTAGTGGACTAAGACTACTGCTTGAAAAATCTCCTGAACAACAAGTGGTTGACGAATATCCAGTCAAATCCTTTCCATCTGTGACCATTTTCTCTAAAATCGTTGCACTCTTCAGCAGAAGTTAGCACCAGCAAGACCCGCCTCTGATTTTTACAGTCTTCAGATTATGCAAGGCTAAATCCACACTATCATCCTGTAAGTAGGCTGCAACTTGATTGTGACTGTCAGATATCTGATGAGAAGATTGAAAGAAACGTTAGGCTAAAAGCCGAGTACAAACTCAAAATAATTAAATTACTTTCTTTTTGGCGCGATACATCCAGTACTTCTTTTTATGCAACTCATACTTTGACATGTTTCAAGAATGAAAAATGTGTTTCCCCTTGCCCCCCTGCCATGATATATAGTATTTACTAAACTGATGAAATGGACATATTGTGCTCACTCAACATTGTAACAAATCTCCTTTATATGGCCAGCATGCAAAATGAACAGGAAAAATCACGACTTGAAAGATAACTTAAAGTTTACAAAATAGCACTTAATTTTATTTGGTGTTAAAACCGCCTCTCAATGTTGATCTTGTGCTTTCAATTGGATCATCCAAGTTGGATGTCATGCTCTACTTGCACCTCGCACTGATTACCTGACAACGTACTTTTCCATTGATTTAAATTAAAATTGCTCTCAGTAAGACAGTAATAATATTTGAAACTCGAATGCATTTAGTCTTGTGTCTAATAAATGAACATAGATTTCCCAACAGCCAACGGTGGCGAGATTCAAAGATATATTTTGCTAATAAAAACTGTACCAGATGGTGGGATTTAAAGCTAGCTCGTCCCTCTTATGACCAATGCCTTAAGGTTTGGAGAAGACTTTAGAATGCCAGCTATATATGCTTCTTTTATGCCTCCATGCAGTTAGTGTCAAACACAATTGGGTAGACGGTGGAAGATGCAAGCCATTCTCCTCCAACCTTGCATTGTACACATGTTCCAGAATCAGATAAATAACACAAATGGGGCAAGATAGAAAAGGTTCAACATTATATATAGCATTA
The DNA here is from genome assembly GCA_946800315.1 of Misopates orontium. NCBI lineage: Eukaryota > Viridiplantae > Streptophyta > Magnoliopsida > Lamiales > Plantaginaceae > Misopates > Misopates orontium. The sequence continues at coordinate 46,704,292 of OX326949.1, forward strand.
TGATACACACATCTTCAATCTTGTAACTGTGAATTTTAAATAAATTCGTTATTCTAGTCAACCTTCTTTCCAAATATATATGTGCTTCAACATGTAATAGAATCTCATTATTGGATCATGCAAATGAAAATATATGATGATTCAGCAGATCGATACATAATTAGGAGCAATGCACTTGAACTACAGATGTCCATCTACTTAATAAACTGAAATTAGAATGTGCAAAGAGAACAAATGACAGATACTTAAAATCATTCAGCGTTTCATGCTTAATCCTGAGAACATAGTGAAAGAAAAACCTTACAACCCTAATTTTTGACAAAATAAACTTAATAATATCATCAGTTGTATTAAAAAGGGGCAGCACACACACACCAAGATACACCAAGGTCCCAATTCAAGCTTTTTAACAGAAGTGAAGCTTTCAAGAGATTGTTTCACACTAGGCAATATCGTAAAATCAACTTGTGAGAAGGTAGTAGCATCCTCCGCGAACCTATAATCAAGTTTAGCTAGATGCTCCCACTGATGATAAACCGCGTAACCTTATTCTGTGAAACCGACAGAACGTGTAGAAATGTCCAGAACATCACAGTTGTTAGAATTCATCAATCCACTTATCTCAAGTGTAGTTGGGTTACGGGATAAAATTTTAAGATGATTTAATCCCCAACACGCCGATAGCCTCAAGTCTTCCAAAACAGGACAACCTGATAGTATCTTTTGAATTACACGCTCCGTGAGTCCCACATAATGAATCCACAAACTCTTCAAAAATCGCCATTGCACAACAAGCTATGGTCAAAATTGTGAAGGATGGATTGGAGTAGAATATCTGAGGCAGCTAGAACGTAAAAGTCCGTCGAGGAAAGTAAAATCCTTCACCTTGTTTTTAACAACGAATTGAACCCAAAGATTAACATTAGAAGCATAACATTACATAACTTGTTGAGATGACTTCCGGTACTCATAACGAGGATCCTCCCAACCGAGTCCACGAAACTGCGTATTTTTGCAATTGAAGCTCCGATGAATCGGTCCATAGAAACTGCCATCTTTTCGACAGCTAGCACGCAAGTCCTCATAACTTGTTTTGTGCCTAGAGGAGAAAGTATGTGAAAGAGTAGTGAATCAGGCATTTGATTGATCATCAGATACTTTTCATCTTTTAATGGAACTCATTGCAATTATTCTATAGCCCGTCGAGGTATATTTTTTTGTGCCTTTGTAAGGAAAATAGTAGGGTGTGGTGGGGGGGGGTTATTTATAGGAGTAGCTAGCTAGGGTACGTGCATGGGATTTGAAAGTGAGTAGATCGGATTCTTCTCACAATTGCAATAAACTAAAAGTATTTGTTATATAAAGAAATTACATATTAATTTTTTCAATTATATTTTGCCCACTCGTCTAACTTCTCGGTCCGTCCTACGTAATCACTTTCTGGTGTGCAGCAATATTCTGAAGAATACAGTAAAAGGTAAAAACAACTAAGTACGTAAAGAGGAGACTGATGGCTTGACCCGTCACACTCACACACAACCATTTTTGGTTAATTGCTTTTGTCTAAGGTTGATTGACTGAAAAAAGATGTCCCAGAATCTTTTGAAGGAGTTATAATTTTGTTTTTGTCGGAATTGCTATTTCTTAATCTTATTCCTTTTATGTACCCCGTAACGTCAGCCTCAAATCCATGTGCATTAACTACTAGAAGAATTTGCATGAGAGACTATGCATGTAAATATCGTTGATATAACTTCACTCTTAATTCCGTTCAATTTTGAAATACTTTTGCATTTATAAAAGTCATTATGCATTTCCCTTTGTGATTGTATATGGGTAAGTACTCCATTCTACTATATCTCAGGCAAAGATTTGTTCGTATCCACTTTCATTGTGCTACAAAATTCTCTTCAATGAATGCTTTGCTTGATAAAAATAAATAAAAATTTGTGCTACAAAATTCTAATTCCATTTATGTGATAGCTTAGTTGTATATATATCATACTATGTATTTGATTAACTGAACCAAACATAGTTATACGACACTTAATAATTGCAATTTGGAAAAATTATTTTTTGAAACATCCGGATGACAAAAATACAACTACGTAACTAACTTCCAAGATCATAATAATTTTCTGAAACTATAGACACTAACATCTCTACGATCCATCTCAACCTTATTTCTATACCAATAGGCAACCTTTGGCACAAGTGATTATATGTATTCCAAATTGTGGCTATAGTTACTTCATATATTTGATTTTACAACTTTACCATGAATCGGCACAATCACACATCCTGCAATTAGACTCGATTTGATAACGAAGATGATACTGAATAAAATACAATTATTTTTGTTTATGTATGAATCGTTATAAGTTGTTGCATTTAACTCCATAAGAATACTGTGCTCATTGTTGCAAAAGCTCAATCTAGTTGCACGATAGGCTCATTCGTTACATACAATTAAAATACACATGCAAATAAATTGGTGTTTTTATTTGACATAAGAGTTAATTCTGTTTATGCTACATTACAACGGGGTTTACGTTTAACACACAAATCTCTAAAAAATAAGTACAAAATGTTCTCAAAATTTTGAATTAATCCATCAGGATCGAACACCACAAGTGATACTACAAGCGTGATAATTGTGAATTTACTGGGAAATGAGAAACTGGAATTGCAGCATTTCTTGATAATTTTGAACTTGAGCTCTTAGCTTTTTCCAGCGAATGATAATCTTGATGGCGAGTAGAATCTGATATCAGCTGAGAAGAAAAACTTGAGCGAAAGAAGCTGAAAATCCCCGAAAAGCAGCTTGTGAACTGTACCATAATCAGATTATTGCTTCTCAAAGTGCTTTTAGCTTGTAGTTTGAAGGGAGAGGGTGATTTTTCTTTATGTACATATTGAATGGGTTTTTATAGGGTAATTATTGTGCTTGTTGAGCAAGGAAAAAAACGTAATACTTTTTTTTAATTAATTTTAATTTGTCACTCGTATGTGCTTTCACGTGTTTCTTGGAAAGTGCTCCTGATTCCGACTGGCTTGGAAAAGGAGCAATAATTAATATTAATATTCAAGAAAATATGACACCACAAAGAAACAAGCGAGGCAATTGACCAGACCCACTAAAGAAAAATGAGGGGTGAACAAAATTACGTAATCGTATATACATTATTTGGTAGGTTGATTAAATATTTAAATTGAAGTCACCGAAAAATAAAATAAAAAATATAGGATGTTAGCCGAACTTATAGTAGTAATAATAGCATGCCACTCACACTTACTTAACCTGAAATCTACAATTTTTCACTTTTTGCTTTTGTATATATACGATAAATGTGGACGAATCATAAATATTCTATTTATTAGAGAATTGTTTTCTTAATTCAACGAACATATGATTGATTTAACATCAAAATAACTTGTGGGCATATACTTGTCGCTCGTGGATGTATGTCAACAATAGAAAACAAACTAATGCAGTAATTTATGCCTTGTGTACGTAATGAAACAAATTATTTCCATTGATATGTGAAAAGTTTACGTTGGTACGTTTTGGTTATGTACGTATACAATATATTTTTTTTTAAAGTTTTGCGAAGACGAAATATGTCAATCATGGATTACACGTGTTGGCAAGAACTTTTTTTTTTAAAAAATGTGAAATATCTTTTAATAAGCTTCGTGGACAAGTAAAAGAATATGCGGGAACTGTGGTTTAATTGACCAAGACACTACACCGAGTCCAACTTCCTCGATATTGCTTTTGAATTTTTACTTTTGACTTAATTTGCAAAAGCCAAAACACGAGTGATAATTTTGAGTAAAGGTTCATGCATTTGTGGCTGATATTGATGATGACTCTCCAATAATTCTAAGTCAATACATATACTCGATTTTAATTAGAGTCTTGTTTTCATTTTTAAATTTAATACGATTAGACGATTTAATCATTTTGTTGTTATGATATCAATGTTAGACTTATTATATCACAATTAGTTGATGACGTACGTCGGGTCGAAAATCATATGTGAATAACAATGAGTTTATATATCACAAAATTTTATTAGAATATCAGCCATTTCGATTGAGTAATGCATCTTAAACATCATTTGGTGAATATTTCATTGCTCTCGTCTAACTTTTCTTTGGCATACCTTTTAATTTGTTAAATTAAACATTTTATGATATTAGTTATTGAGATGTACATGTGGTTGTTCGAAAGTAAAAGTAATTTAACAATAATTAAAATATGTAATGCTGCATATTTAATGTTTAGGGTGTAAATATCCATGTGAATTTATCAGTGGATATTTTATAGTACATTTAAGAAGTCTTTAGACATATTTTTTATACTGAAAATTAATTGGAGGCTTGAAAGGACATGTAGATTAAATTAGCTCAGTCCATATTTCCCGAAAACAAAAACAAATGTATACTTATCATATCACTTGTTATATGACTTAGTATAACAAAATCAAAGATGCATCACAGACTTTATTTGAGAATATTAAAGTACATGATTTGTATCCAATTGTTACATCAATAAATTACTATAACAAATTAAGCGATAAATCAAAACCCTCATCGCAAAATGGTATCACCACATCTACCCATATTAACATTCGATGTCATCATGCATAGCAAAAATGCCATAAGTTCCAAAATTACAACCGAGAGATTTGTGAATTTATAGGGAAGTAAGAAACTGGAATTAGAGCACGTGCCTGCTTCTCCTTATTCTTTATAATATTTTTAGGAACTGATAAATCAGACCTTGCGCGTGAGTATCAGATACGTGTGAAGCTACCTAAACACAATAATTTAAGAAACTTGAGAAAAAAGCCATATTCGAGAACTTATATAAGTTTGGCTAACTTGAAGAATGGTGATGCTTCTCTTTCTTTAGTTTATAACTATGAAAATTGGGGAGCGATAACATGAAGATTGTGTTCTTTCTTAATAAGAGAAAACGAGTAGTGAATTGAATGGGTTTGTTAAGAACTAAAGGTGCTATGTATTGTCAATAATCAGATTATGTTTGTTGAGATATTCTATTTAATAGCATGTTAATTAGCAAGGAAATGCTTGAGATTGACTTATTTTGAGATGGTTTCTTTATATTTTAATTAGTTCTTTGACCGAGCTTGTCTTGGAATTTAATATGAAGTGTGCGAAAAACAACAATGTGATGTAATCTAGCTACTTTACATTAATAGATTTCCATGTTCTTTTTGTAATATATCTTGTGCAATTCTGCTTGATATTCATACTATAGTTTAACTGACATTTCGGAAAATGCAGGATTAGCGTATATCATTAAATGGACAACCTTGGATAAATATGATATGACTATAATAATTCTGCACTTCAAAGTTAGGAATAAACTAAAATCAATGAAAATTGTAATGTTAGTTTTATGATATTTTGTTTTTTAAAACGTTCTTGAGGTGTTGATCTGCGTAAAGGCTGGCAGCAACATGAAGCAACAGAAGCTGCTATTCAAAAGTAACTATAACACTCGATAAATAACTATAAACTATAACCGATGATTTTATTCCATATATATATATGTTACAATAATGATAAATCTTTCGGAAATTAACAAATACATCAAAATCGGCATCGCATAATGTAATCACCGTATCTACCCATATCACAATATTTAAAATTCAGCTAATTAACATAGCAACAATGCAAAAAATGATGGAATAATGTTCTAAAGGTGTTCTTACAACTCCAACTATAATCGAGATATTTGTGAATTTATAGGGAAGTATGACATTGGAATCGGAACACGCGGCGACTTCTCCTTACTCTTAATCTTCTTAGTTGTTGATAATTCAGAACTTTGCGCGTGTATATCAGATACGCGTGAAGTTAGCGGAACAAAGCAGCTAAAGAAGCTCGAGAGAAAAGCCATTTTCTTTTAGTAATTAACTACGAAAAGTGGGGTTTGAAAATATGGAGAATGTTTTCCTTTTTATCTGAGAAAAAATGAGGACTGAGTTGAATGATTGTTATTGTGAATTAAAGGCGGTATTTATAGTGATGAATCAGATTATGTTTGACGTTTTCTTATTATCAACGTATTGAGCAAGGAAAGCATTTGTATTGGTTGAGTAACATCAGTGTTAGTTTCCTTGGTAGCTTTTCATTAAGATGGTTCCACCTGGTCTCTTTATATTTTATTTCTTTGACTAGTCTTGGAACGAATGAAGTGTGCGTGACACAACCATCTGATGATAACTTTTGAATCATTTAAAATTTTGGACCATACAGTAGCCATCCTTAATTAAATTACGAAATTATTCTCTCATCTAAACTTCAAACTTGTAAAAAGATATTTCCGACGTCTATATTTTTGTGACAACTTACTATGACGAACCTTGTATAATAAAAAGATGCATACAAATTGATTACTATTGAAGATACACGATCGAGTTAGCTTCGTGAGATGGTTAATCACTAAAATTTTTAAAGTATTATCATAATGATTGGGGGTCAAGTACACCACGCCATCTATGCTAATTGCATAAATTTATTTTTCAACTTGACACATAACATTTTTTGATAAATAGGTAAAAGTAGAACATGAATGATGTACCTCTTTTGAATTTGGCTTTGATGTTACGTTACATTATATTGTCACCTCATCTAAAAGTTCGAATTTGGACATATAGGATATTAGTCGTGCATATTTTTTTTTTTTTCAACAAAATTTAAGAATAAAGATCAAAAGACTATTGAAATACTAAAGAGGATAGGTCGTATAGAATACTTCCGGAGTGTGAATAATCTTAAAACTAGTTTTAGGAATTTTTTTTCTTTATTTTGTGAAAAAAAAATGACGGCAAATTGAAGCAACAGAGACTGTTGTTGAATGCAAGACCAGAAAGAAAATTATGCCCGCGGGACGAATGAAAAATCAACATAGCCAACCACGCTATCGTCTCTTGCGGGACGAATGAAAAATCAACATAGCCGACCACGCTATCGTCTCTTAATCACATATTTTTATGATGTAGAGCTTCATCGATAAATTTATACCATACAACAATTAAGTTTCATGTGCAATTTACGTAAATAATAATTAAGTACTTTAGAAAATAAAGGTTTATGTTGTTTGCTTTAGTATTTTTCGGATTACTTACGATTTTTCGTGAATAAAATTCTTTTTATGTTAACAATATCAATAATGAGAATGTATGGTTTGTTATGTCACATCGGTTTCATATACTTCCCTTTTTAAGGTGTCTTATCCCGTGCTCCAATTGAGTTTGCTTCTCTAATCAATGAAAGGTGTGTGTGACCCGTCAATGATTTCCTATCAAAAGGATGACTAAATAAATTTTATCGTAATAAATTAAAGGATGGCAATGGACTAAGTTAATTTTTTTTCCTTCATGTTATCAACGAAAGGTGTGTAATCTACCGGCAAATTAAATGACGATAGAGATACTTGTTAGTTGCACTTTGAAAAAAACCTTGTACTACAAAGTAAGAATGAAAAAACATTAACAAATAAACAAAGTTGAGTGAAAGACCAACAATTTGGAAAAAAACGTTTTTTTGCGTTCGAGTGAACGCCATAAACTGGAAGAGCTACCATTTTTTTTATTTATTGATCAGACCGCAAGAGCTACTATAAAACGTTTTGAGCTCAATTTGCTTGCAAGTTTTAAAAAAATGAGAAATATTATTTGATTAAGGATATCCTCGTTATATTATACTAAAAATGCAAAAATAAATAAATAAATAAATAAAGGATGAGCAACTTTCTCAAACCATTTAATTTATTGCTAATTTAACAAAAAATAAATAAAATCTTATTCTTATCTATAGTTTATGTGCAATTTGTCCACCAACATGTAAAAAGCTGCAACATACCTCCAAACCTATTCGAAATGTAGAAAATGCCCCGAAACCAAATCTAACGGATGAAAATGTAGAAACATGTTCAAATTGAACAGTTGTTCAACGGGCAATTCACACATTTTTTGAAATGATGGGAAGCATGTTGAAACTTTTATAAGTTGGAGGACAAATTGCACACCGGAAATATGTTTGGGGTTTGATGCATTTTAACAATTTTCTAAAAGAGTAATTTGCCCTCATATAACACAGACAGACAGACAACTAATATGCAATTAGCTATTTTCTTAAACTTGATAATGTAAAATGTGGTACAAAAACCATAAATCATACATATACACCTCGGATTTAATATGGTTAATAATGCATCAGTAAGTAGATTCATTTAATTTAATAATGCATCAGTATTGAATTTAATTATTTTCTTCCTTAATAGGTGGCGATATTCTATGAGTAACCACGAGCCGCATACTCTTGATCCCAGAACACTATTCCCCATACAACTGTTCCCTCTCTTCACACACACACGCACAATTGAATCTCTGTTCATATTTGTATGCTCATGCCACTTCCGGAGATGATTTGTAAGTTGAATTTGTCACTCTCTCTCACCCTTCTTTTTTTGACAAAAAATAGTAGTTGTATTTAGTGAATTTTAGGAAGTTGAGCTTCATTTTTAGCATTTAATTGAAGCAGAAAACGTATTGTATATTGTTGCTGGTAGATTACTCTCTTGTGTTTGATGCTTGTTGCGGATCATGATTTGACAGTGAATACACTAATGTAGTTGTATTTGACAGTGATATCGAGTATTTAGTTTGTTAATTAACCTAGAAATGATAATTTACGTATCGGTTGTGATTGATACTTGCTGTCTGAGGATCATGATTTGACACTAAATAAGTTCAATGTAGTAGGATTTATGATTCATATTTAAGCAGTGATGTATCGGTTGAGTCCTTTGTGAACTGGTGGTTGAGATACTCGACAATCGGATTTACCATTATTATATAGGAGAGAAGAGGAAATTCATGTGCTCGAATGAGTGATTCTCAGTTTGGTTATTGCAACTACCCCGGTTACTCGGGATCAAATGCTCAGTTATTGTAATGAGTATTTGCCTTGAGAGTGAGATATATTGATTCGTCCAATGTGTCTTGGCGATAGCATTCAATGATATCTCTAAGATCATCTTATGGATAGTAATTGAAAGTTCCGTTACATGCTCTAGAATGAATCAGGAAGTTTAGAATATAATGTTGTGTCACTTTATTCTAATGACGGACTTTCTTGTTTTTGCAGGAAAAATTATCATAATTATGCGTGAAGCTGAATTTTGTGATTGGTCGTTTTGGTAATTCTGGCCATGTTTCCAGTATCGCAAGTGATGCAATCACATTGCTTAAGCTGTGGATCCTTCGACCCATCTAAGTTGTTTTCTTCTAAATGTGGTGAATATGGGAAAGGGGCTAGATGTGGTTTTCAGAAATTTGCTCTGACACAGAAAGCAGTAAATGGACAACTTTCTGCGAGGAGGATTTCTTATAAGTATCATTTATCGAAAGCATTGGCCACTTCAGATGTTTCTATATCGCATACTGCAGAAAATCTAGCTGCTTATCGATTTTGGACAGAGATTGGTGGTCAGTTAAAGGTAATTGTTAAAAAGATTAACAATGGATATCTGCTGTATATTGAGGCTGTATCATTGGAGCTTATTGAGGCAGATGGTCAACTAATTGTGAGTTGGGGACTGTTCAGATCAGATTCAACAAGATTGGACATTAGTGAAAACAGAACAACTGAAACCCCATTCGTGAAAGATTCAGCAGGGAGATTAGCACTTGAACTGGACTTTGATGCAAGTTTAGCTCCTTTCTATATCTCTTTTCTGCTAAAGTCTCAACAGGGCTACAATTTGAAAACGTCAAATGTCAGAAGCCACAGGAAAACAAATTTTGTTGTGCCAGTAGGTTTGGGCTCTGGGCGTCCTTCTCCGTTGGGCATTTCGTTTTTAGACGATGGATCCATAAACTTTGCCTTTTTTTCACGTGAGGCCGAAAGTGTTGTTTTGTGTCTATATGGTGATTCCACAACAGAAAAAGCTACTTTGGAGATTGATCTGGATCCATATGTAAATCGAACAGGTGATATCTGGCATGCTTTGATTGATGGATCCGTGCCTTTTCTGAGCTATGGTTATCGCTGCAGTAGTACTGAAAACAAAGGAAATCAAGTTCTTTTAGATCCATATGCTAAAGTTATTGAAGACTTTCGGTTGGGTTTACCTCAAAAATGTCTTGGAAAACTGTGGAATGTACCTGCATATGATTGGGGCAGTGACTGCCCTCCTTGCATTCCTTTGGAAAAATTGATTGTATATAGACTGAATGTCACACAGTTTACCAAGGATAAGTCGAGCAAGTTAGCCGGTGATATTGCTGGGAGTTTTTCTGGTGTTTCAGAGAAATTGCATCATTTCAAAGATCTCGGTGTCAATGCAATCTTATTAGAGCCAATCTTTCCATTTGATGAGCAGAAAGGACCCTATTTCCCTTGGCATTTCTTTTCTCCTGGAACCTTCAGTCGATCCTCTGGTGACACAAAGAATGTTGCTAAATCCATAAAGGAAATGGTGAAAAAGCTACACGCCGATGGAATTGAGGTTTTGCTGGAAGTTGTTTTCACGCACACTAGCGAGGTTGCAGCACTTAAAGAAATTGATAATTGTTCTTACTATTGTTCTGAAAATGCACTAAATTGCAACTATCCTGTTGTCCAACAAATGATTTTAGATAGTCTCCGCCACTGGGTGATTGAGTTTCACATTGATGGATTCTGCTTCATCAATGCTTCTTCTCTCATGAGAGGCTCCAAAGGCGAGCTTCTTTCACGCCCTCCTTTAGTTGAAGCAATTGCCTTCGATCCTCTACTTTTCAAAGTCAAGATCATAGCAGACACTTGGGATCCACGTGAACTGGAAACTAAAGAAGTAATATTTCCCCACTGGAAGAGATGGGCGGAGATGAACACAAAGTTTTCCATGGATGTGAGAAACTTTTTAAGGGGTCAAGCTCCCATAAGCGACCTTGCAACTCGGCTTTGTGGTAGCGGTGATCTATTTTTGGGTGGTCGAGGTCCAGCATTTTCTTTCAATTTTATTACAAGGAATGTAGGATTTACCCTTGTGGACTTGGTCAGCTTCAGCAGTGTTGAGGCTGCATCACAGCTAAGTTGGAACTGTGGGGAAGAAGGCGCTACGAGTAACGCAATGGTGCTAGAGACGCGACTTAAACAAATCCGTAATTTTGTTTTCATTCTGTTTATTTCTTTGGGGGTGCCTGTTCTTAACATGGGAGACGAGTGTGGCCAATCTTGTGGAGGCTCCCTTGCATACACTAACCGGAAACATTTGGATTGGAATTTTTTGAGGTCGAGCTTTAGCATTCAGTTCACACAATTTATTTCATTTTTGAGCTCTTTGAGAGTGAGTCGAAGTGATGTTCTTCAAAAGAGGAGCTTTTTGGAGGAAGACAACATTGAATGGCGAGGATCCGAACAATCCCCACCAAGTTGGGACGACCCGTTGTGCAAATTTTTGGCCATGACTTTGAAGGCTGATGTAGGGGGAGACTTATTTGTTGCCTTCAATTCTTCTGATTGTTCTGAAATAGTTTCTCTACCACCATGTGCGTTTGATGAGAAATGGGTTTGTTTGGTGGATACGGCACTTCCGTTTCCCGGTTTTTTCACGCCCGACGGTGTTCCTCTTGAGGTTGGTGTATTAACTTATGAGATGAATTCTCATAGTTGTATATTATTTGAAGCTCGAGCTTGTAGTTGATCTGCAGGTTTGTTGCTCTGTGTTCGAATGAGTTATTCACCATAAGGGGACTCTGCATATATGTCCCAATCTTGTATAACGCTGCTCAAACAAATTATCATTTACATATAATTATTTCATAGAGTATGGTGTAGAATTCAATTATTTTTAACTTTTTACATTCATAGTGTCAGTGCGATTTTACAGTTCATGCTTTATACTATGGTTTTAACATTTAAACTTAAATTTTATTAAACCGGGTGATAAAAGAAGTGGCGTGGGCCGCGTGGCTGCACAAGACTTTTTTGTTTTTAATTTCTTTTTGTTTGCATTGAGAAAAAAAAAATCATTTGTATCAGCGTTGACGTTGAAATGTACTTTCCGACTAATATTTCAATATCTATTAATAAACACAGATCTTATTAATTTGACACTACTTATGGATTATAATATAGTCTCACATATCCATTCAAACACCAAAATCTTAATTAAAATTTTCTTTTCAACTCTATTAACTTACTACTAAAACTTCAGTAATACACCTTAAAATAAGTTACATAATGGTAAATAACTAAATACAAACAATAAAACATTGCGCATATACTTTTCAGGGAAAGTTTGAAAAACTTCCAAACCAAATTAAAATCCTTTGTAGTAAACATCGAATATAATTTAATTCTTACGCACTCTAATTTCAAAATAACTATTTATTTTTGTCTTATATCGTCTATTAAAATATTATTAAATACAAAAGGAACATACATAATAAGTAATAACACTCTTCGTCTCATTTCACCTTAAACCCTAAACCCCGAGCCAACTCGCCTATTCTCTTCTTCAAAACCTTCTCAATTCATTTCGCCAAATACATACACATTCGTGTGCCTTGTGCGTAAAAATTATCTCCTACAATGGCTACACAAAACCCTGAAAACAATCAACGACTCCGAACGAAGCCGTGGCGGCCGCACTTGGCACCGAAGAAAGACTACGAGGCGCTGCGTGAGCTGTTCCAGCACCACATAGACTCGTTCGATTACATGGTGGATAAAGGAATCGATACGATGTTGTTGAACATTAAGCCTGTTGAAGTTGTCGATTCGTTTTCGAAGCTCAAACTGAGAAATATCCTTTTTTATTTGTTTGTTGCGATGAATTTGGTTTTAATTTGAGTGAATTTGTTGTTTGTGCTATTAGTGATGTCATTTTACCGTAAGTAGGATTGAGTTGTGATTTTGTTGAAAGCTGCTCTAGTGTTTATCTGGTGTAATGTTTGGTGTTTAAGCTCAATTTTCGTGATATGGTTTTAAGAGTAAGTTGTTTGTTTTTCTTTAAGAATTCGTTACGTGTCTGCTTATCCAGTAATTGGCTTAGAAAATGCGATGATACGTGGAAATTTAAATTTTAGTTGCTATTTGAAGACACTATGGTTGAAGGTTTAGCATATTCGGAGTATCGAATATTGTATAAAGATTTAATATGTAGGTGGCTGTTTTTTAATTTGTGATGAGTATATAGATAGTTGGGTTTGCGAGACGGTTGATTCTTAACCCATGACATACTTTGGTTTGGAGATTCTGAGATGTATCCTCCTTCAAAAGTCCGTTTTAATAAAACCACGGCTGATGCTTTGTATCCTTTTGAGGTATGTAGTTTTGGTGTCTAAAACAAATATAGCCAATTCCCATTATTGCGAAATATTAATGTGATCATCTTGCATGGTTGGAGCAGTGTAGACAGGCTAAACTCTCGTATGAGGGGAAGTTCTGGGTGGACCTTAACTTCCAGTATAACGATGGAGCCATTGTTAGAGTAAAACAGAATCTTGGGCAGTTTCCTGTCATGTTGAAGGTAAGTAATGTAATACTTCGTTGTCTGAGATTGAAAGCCTTGACACACAGTTATATTGTCTTATGATACCTAACCATATATGTTTTCATTTTATTTGTCTGTAGTTCTACATTTATCTAATTCAGTTCTTTATTATTGGATGCAGTCCAAACTCTGTAATCTTTCAGGGTTGGATGACCCAAAAAAGCTCGTTTTACGCAAAGAAGAGCCATCAGAAATGGGAGGGTTAGTATTCTTATTATTCTGTGTACATGTAATGGGTTTGAGGAAGTTCTTTTCAATAGTTGTTTCATCTCTTCTGCTGACGTCAATAATTTTTTCAGATACTTCATCTTGAATGGGCTTGAGAGAGTTATTAGACTTCTTATATTGCCAAAACGAAATTATGTAAGTAATTTCTTTTGCATTCAGGCTTCATAGGAAAAGAATTGGGGTTTTAAAGTAACCATATTCTTCAATGGCCTTTCTATGCTTGCTGTTGTTCTTGACAATATTTTTCAATGGCCTTAATCCAAGTAAAATCACAGTAATGTTTTTCAACTTGTTGACCATTCACTTGCTTTTATTATTGTCTAGCCAATGAGCACGGTGCGGAATTCGTTTCGTGAAAAAAGAGAAGGTTATACTGATAAAGCCGTTGTCATAAGGTTCCGTTTCTTTTCCACTCCCCCCCCCCCCCCCCTTGCTCTCTCTCTCTCTCTCTCTTTGGATTTGTATATCTTGTGCATGTCAAATGTTTAAAAGTAAATTTATCACATAAAACAAAATCCATGTTTGATGGCTGTTTTTCTTTTTTGTGTCTTTCATTGTATTGGTACGTCAACATTGGCCATATTATAGAATTTAACCAGTGAAGAAGCATTTCTGTCTAGTTTACTATGTTCGTTTCTGTTGGAATATAATTTTGAAGCTACACGATGATATAACTTATGGAATTTTAGATTAAATAAAACAAAATTGCATCCATGTCATGATTTGATATATGAAACTGAATTGCACGTATCATGGTTACTCTCAACTTGTCTTGCTTCCTGTTTGCATACAAGAAAATGTATTGTCATTGTAATGCGTCAAGTATTCTTAGTGACTCCTTTCAGCAGCCTGTAAACTCTGCGCCATCTAATTGGTCTTGCTTTTCATTCACATGTGGGATAGTAATTATTTTAGTTTCAATGCTGTGGAATAATATATTTCCATCGGTTTTGATCATTCAGATGTGTTAGGGAAGACCAATCTGCTGTGACAGTTAAATTATACTACCTCAATAATGGAAGTGCAAGGCTTGGGTTCTGGTAAGAAACTTGTTACTTAGAGGACTTCATCTTTTTTGATTCTCATCATCAAAACTTATATCATTTCTTTTTCAGGATACAGGGAAAGGAATTTCTGCTTCCTGTTGGAATCATATTAAAGGTACCATGATGTTTTATTGTCTTCTTATGGTTTCTCTTTTAGTAAAGCACTCTTGAGACTATGTCTTCTTACGGTTTCTCTCTTAGTAAAACGCTCCTGGGATTATTGCTGAACAGGTACATGTTCCCGTTCAAGTGTGATTGCCGAAATGTTGAATTTCTTTTTAATGTTCTTTGGCAAACCATACCCGGATATACAATAATTAAGATACATTATCATGTATCATTGTAAAAGTAAAATCCTGAGTTCTTCAATAATTGCTTGATTTTTGGTTTTCTTTCTGGGGAGGCCTTTAGTTCAAGGGACAGGGATCAGGGTACATAATTAATAAGCATAATGCTAGAAGGGGAGAATAAGCAAAAATATGGGATAGTCGATTATATATAACTCTAGACCAAAGATGAAGTGTCAAAGCAGAAGGAAAAGACACTTGTTATTAGGAATTATGAAATGGCTTTGTAAACTACATTGAGAGACAGTATAAAGTCTTCTGCTTCGTGTCTCACTCCCCCCTCCTTATGTAGGCCCTCACTGAGACAACTGATCATGAGATCTATGTGAGTTTGACATGTTGCTACAATGAAAAACAAGATCGGGTGAAGGGATCAGTTGGCACACAGCTAATTGGTGAAAGAGCTAAAATTATTTTGGATGAACTTCAGAATTTATCTCTTTTCACCCACACTCAGTGTCTACAACACATTGGTACTGAAACTTCTAATACTCTTGTGTGTTACGTGCTTATTATTGATGGCATTCACTAATTTTTTCCATTTCCAGGGGAACATTTCCAACCTCTTATGATGGGACTTGAAAAAGATAGTTATGCTGATGTAAGTTCACGTCTTTTATGGGAATCAATTTGGTTCTTGAATGCTCTGGTAGGAAAATTACTATCACATGGCATCTTTGTTGCTGAGAGGCCAGTGCATGACATTCTCTATCTTCTTCTCACTAGTCTCTTTGTTCTTTATCCATTGCAGGTTGCTAATGCAGTTTTGAGAGATTACATATTTGTCCATCTGGATGATAATACGGACAAGTTCAATCTACTAATGTTAGTGTTTCTTTCTTCATACCAATACTTTGAATTAATTTAATCTGATACTTAGCTGTCTGCTTATATTTCTTCTGATGATTTGTTAGTTCCACTCACTTCCACATGTAAATCCTTGTTATTCTATTAGTAACTGATATGTTTGTCAATTTAGCTTCATGTTGCAGAAGTTGTTTTCTCTCGTTGATCAGACGTCTGTGCCAGACAACCCAGATTCTTTGCAAAACCAAGAAGTTTTATTGCCTGGGCATTTAATAACTATTTACCTTAAGGTATAAACATTCGTGCTTAATTCCGTGAAAACATTATATTGTAGATAGAATTTCAGTGTTCGCCTCATAATTAGGCTTGTTGATATGTGTATTATGATATTTTCTTCATCTGACATACCTAGACTGTTATCCTTCATCTGAAATTCTTCAAGTCATTGATGCAATTAAATGGGTTGGGCTACATGACTCAACCAAGAATCGCATCTAGTCGACCGACACATGGATTCTCTTTCTCCATTCACTTGTAAATTTTCTATGTGGAAACATAGATTACTTTACAGCCTGGTTTACAAGCAAGATTATTTACTCGTACAAATTATGTTATACTAGTACATAGACCTAGCTATCAAGTATCATAAAAACTTGGTGATGATTTGCTAATTGAGTACTTTATGTTTTAACTTGCAAATGTGGTATCTTGAGAGTCAAAATTATTTTTAGACAAGTTTGTCTTATGCCGTGGAAGAATTGGGAAGCAATGTTTGTGTGGAAGACTTTACATTATGAGAAGTAGGTGTTCAATCAGTTATATGCGAAATCTATATCAGGTGCTCAATCTGTATTATTTTGTGTTATTACCCCAACATTGCGATCTTGCAGCTGTAGAATCTTTCCTAATAACCTGTCTTGGTAATTATCAATTTTTTTTGTGCTGGTTCGAGTACACCTAAAGTAGAAGAAGGGTAGGCTTTGAATGGTATTGATATAGCTCTTTAGGCATAGGGTTGCATTTTCAGTTATCTTCTATTCACAGCTTAATGTGTGTCTGAAATCAGAATTATCAGTAACGAAGTAGTTTACTGATTGATACTTGAATGCTTGCCTGGTTTTCTAACATGAACTCTTTTTTTTTTGTTATGGTGTATTCAGGAAAAATTACAAGATTGGCTGCTCAAGGTGAAACGGATTCTTCAAGATGAAGTTGATAACAAAGAGAAGAAGTTTGAGTTTGAGAGCTGTATATTTCATCTTCCATTTCTTGCTTTATCTGAGTTTGTGCTTCCAGCACTAACTTAATAATTATATATTTAATGTCAACTCTGGAGTTCTCCTTTTCCTTTTATGGGTGGAAGGCCTTGGGGAGAAATGGAAAAATCACTTCTCCACAAAATATTGCGTTTTTTACTGAAATAGTTTTCTGAGGTGGTGCTGGGAAAAAGTCTTCCATTTTTTGGTGATCCGATAACAATTGAATTAGGCCTAGCATTGTTAATATTAGAACTATCGTGTGATACATCTCAATGCTCATGGTGGTATGACCATCCATTTCCCATGTGATGCATTTTATATCTACGGAAGAGAGTTGCTGGTGACTTCACTTTATGCATCTTTCATGTAAAGAGGTCTAGATAATTTGAATGACCAATGACATTTTCGAAAAATTATGGATTGCTTATCTGTTAACAATGAAGTCTTTCTTTTCATGTCTAGTTTTCACATTCCCCAGCAAATGTCATTATATATGTGCTATAAAATGTGGTCAAGAAAAATTATTGCCGCACCTTAAATGTTAAAAATAATATATTCTTGGAGACTGTTTTGTTACAAGTGTAACCAACACTAGTCTCAACATTTACGGTGTTTTGTTGGTTATAACAGTAGAAGATATCAAGAAAGTCATCGAGAAAAATTCTCCAAAGCATATTGGTGCAGCTATTGAAAATCTGCTGAAGACGGGGAGACTGGTTACACAAACAGGTTTAGATTTGCAGCAGGTACAAATTTTCTGATATATATTTGTGTGCACTGGACTGCATTGATCTAAACATTGAAATGTCTGTTTTTGGAATTTCTCTGAAAACAGCTAGAAACACACTGAATGGCACAGATTCCCATATTTTCTAAAAATTCTCAACTCATCTCAGAATATTATCTCGAAAAATTGTTCCAAATGTGGCCCAAGTTTTTCCATTTTTCCTTTTTTTCAAACTTGTATATGCACATAACTGAAGATTTAGTTCGCCTCTGGATATTTTGGATAATTAGTTTGAGTCTGGAATGCCATGATGAATTCCTGACTCTTTTATTCTCTAGTTGGTTAATATTCTGTTGTTTTCAGTATTATAATTTTTGGACATGCGGATTGACATGTCCAGTTAGCTCTGTTAATGAAAATTGACAAGCAAAGTGCAATAAACTGGGAGGCCTGAATGATATGCGTCATCCTACAATAGACATGGGGTATAAGGCAGTAAAAATTGTTGATCATTCTAATCCCAAAACAGACATTGGGTATGAGGCAATAAACAGTGTTGATAATCCTAATCTCAACATAAACTCGAGATATTTCTACTGATGTCTAATATCTTTTGTTGTTAGTATTTCGTAATTATCTGTTTGCAAAAAAGTTAGTACATATTCTAAGCTTTAAAATAGTAAGTTGCATAGATGCCTCAAGTTATGATTAATTTTTGCCCCTTTACAGAGTGAGTTCGCCTAAAGTTATATTTTATAATCGGGCTCAGCTCAAACGGGTCACTAACACTATGAATTGTTCAACTTTGACATAAAAATTATACTATTGAAAAATGTCTAGTAAATGTGGTTAGGCCTGAAGTTTTCTAATTAGAGTCTGAAGAGTCTCTTGATTGTCACTTTGTCAGTGATTTTGACCTTGATTTGGATGTATTATTGAGTTATTATTTTGTATGAGTCGTCATGGTTGTGCCATCGAGCAACTGCTTTTTTCTTGGAATGACTGTTGTACTCTTTGTTTTACATGAGAAACTTCCAAGTGCCCATGGAGGCTGTGTGCAAGAACATACTTGGATAAATACTTATTGGCTCTCATTTTCCTTTGGTATTGGTAATATTTCATGTTTGATAGAGGGCTGGAATGACAGTTATGGCGGAAAGATTAAATTTTCTGCGTTTCATTTCACATTTTCGAGCTGTTCATCGAGGAGCTTCATTTGCGGGCCTTCGCACAACTAGTGTACGGAAGTTGTTGCCTGAGTATGTTATAATCTCCTACTGTTAAAGTTGAATCAGGGTTAATATAAGTACTTTTCCTTCTCTGCAGCTACTTTATTTCTTCACGCTCTCCTCCCCACTTATCTTTTGTATATATACAGATCGTGGGGATTTCTGTGTCCTGTTCATACACCTGATGGGGAGCCATGTGGGCTGCTGAACCATATGACGACTACTTGCCGTAAGATTGCTAAATGAATATTGTTGTCTATTTTCTTTGGAACTTATTGTTAGTGAATGGTGATGGAGTAGTTTTTGTGGTGTGTGGAATTGTGGATAGATAGTAGTAAAAGAATAAAGTGCTTGAAACAACGCATTAAGCTTATTTGGTGTTTTGTAGATACTTTAAGGCTTTTATTGGAACATTTTAAGAACATTGCGGGGCTTTGCAATTTTCTCTCTAATCACCTTTCAGATATTGAAATTAATATTAGAAGATGAATTCCTGGCTTTAAGAAGACCAATGCAGCAATATCAACACGGCAATAATAATGACGAGTTCAACAACAATAACAAACTTTTGAACCTGAAATCTCCGGTGATGTGCAGTATAACTGCACAACACTTGAAGGACCGATTGAATAGTGAATCACAGTTTTTGACAGTTTCACTGACAATAGGTATCGTTCTAAGTTTGAATGATCTTATAGAATCATTAGAGTAATATTTATTAACTTTCC
The DNA here is from genome assembly GCA_946800315.1 of Misopates orontium. Classification (NCBI taxonomy): domain Eukaryota; kingdom Viridiplantae; phylum Streptophyta; class Magnoliopsida; order Lamiales; family Plantaginaceae; genus Misopates; species Misopates orontium. The sequence continues at coordinate 46,724,248 of OX326949.1, forward strand.
TCCTTTAAACTGTTCTCTATCTAGACCTGGCAAACAAATGTCATGACATGCGGGATTTGCTTCAGCTAATTAGTTATAATTTAATAAATGTAATGGAAGACGTATCATGATTGAAGGTGGTCATTTCTCATGGTAGTGTTACTCTTTTGTTCCAAAGAAGTGAAGTAGTGACATTTTCTTTTACTTTTTTGGCAGGTGTAACTTCACATTATGATTCTGGAAGGAAAGTAAAAGACTTTCTTGAAGTTCGAAAGTCAATTTTAAAAGTTTTAGTAGGCATTGGAATGACCCCGTCGCTGCCAAAGCTGGTGCAAGCCGGCCCCCCAGAAGTTCTTTCTGTTATTCTGGATGGTCGTCTGGTTGGTTGTATTCCATCTGAGATCATAGAGAAAGCTGTCTCCCACCTTCGGAGGTTAAAAGTTTCAGCATCGTATGCGGTGAGTGTGTCCTTTATCCCATGATTTTGATTGTTGTTGGCAGTACTTATTATTGGACAACATATAACAGATACCTGAAGATCTCGAGGTGGGTTATATTCCTTTGAACATAGATGGGGCCTACCCTGGCTTATTCCTGTTCACTTCTGCTTCGAGATTTGTTAGACCCGTTCGCAATATCACTATCCCTGACGAGGAGAGCAACAACATTGAGCTCATTGGGCCCTTCGAGCAGGTTGGTAGTGCTTCAGTCTCAGTTCTCTGTGGAGTTATTTGTTTATGATCATGAGTTGTTGGATCTCTTTCGTTTGTCATAGCCAGAAACAATCGATATTAAGTTTCTACTTTAAACACCTATTTGTTCTTTTGAACTTATCAAACATTTATGTGCAGGTCCACATGGAAATAAGTTGCCCTGATGGTGGAGATGGTGGAAGGAAGGTAGTATTTCCTGCAACCCATGAAGAAATTCATCCAACTGGATTTCTGAGTGTCGTTGCTAATCTAACACCTTGGTCTGAGCATAACCAGAGTCCTCGAAATATGTACCAGTGTCAGGTCCTTCCAGTGCACTTTTTTGATTGACGATTCTAATTTTTTTCTAATTATTGTAAAAAAGTTTAGATTCTGATTTTTTTTTTCCCATTACCTTGTGATAGATGGGAAAACAAACTATGGGTTTCTCTTGTCAAGCTATAAATTGTCGAGCTGATCAAAAGCTTTATCATCTTCAGGTTGGTCCGAGCTGGTTCTTGTTCATCAAAGTATTCTCCAATGTTCCTCACTTCCTCTAACTATCACATTTTTACTAGTATGGTGAGGTAAATTAGCAAGAAATTGACTTTAGGCGACCAGCTTTTGCCAGAAAATATGTAGCCACTTACATCAAACAAGTCAAGGATATCCATATTTGACCTCTAGATTAAGAGCATTATATTATTAAAGTTGGACAGTAATGCACAATTGGAGCCACACTTCTCTTATGTTCACTTGATAAGAAACCAGGGAATAGTGGGTTACTTACTCATATGTGCTCCCTTAGCAACTGAACTGAAAATATTCAGCCAACTGTCATGTGAAAGACTGAAAGTTATTATTTAATACGTGGGATGCATTACCGTCTTACCTAGTTCTTTGAGAAACAAAAATAATTTGACAGTAGATGACCCTGACCTCTGAAAGTAACGTGTTCTTTCATTTTTACTAGATAACATTTGCAATTCAATTGTTAAATTTTATAGAATTCTGATTTTCCGCTCAAGGAAATTTTTCCTGTTATGAACTCAGTCTTTGATGTGATTACTGAGGTAGTTACATCTCCAGGAATCTACTTTGTACTGTGGATTTGTGATGAATATAACCTGTTCTTTAATTGCATCTTTTAAACTTGTGCTTACAGACTCCGCAGACGCCAATTGTGCGCACAAAGACATATGAAAAATACAATATTGATGATTCTCCACTGGGCACCAATGCCATAGTAGCAGTTTTAGCATATTCCGGGTAATTTTCAAACAACTCTGATTTCGACTATTGCAAGAATTTGGTTTTATGTGCTATCTTCAAATATGCAGGTACGATATGGAGGACGCCATGGTTTTGAATAAATCATCTGTTGATCGTGGCATGTTTCGGGGATCCATATACCAGGTCTAAAAATGAATCTGTTATTTGTGTAGACGCCCATTTTTTCTGACTTTACTGGTTCGAAGATGCTTGGTCCATTAACCTTTTATGTTTACAATTTCTATTGATAATATTTAAACAACATCACGTAAAACTTGATGCAGGAATTATCTTTGAATTTTGTTTTTGCTTTGACCTCAGATGACCAATTGTTTTGTTCTTTTCCGATTATACTTCTTGCTGACTGACAGTGTGTTACAAATTTCATACAAGTCTTAAATCATGCAGATATAAAACATTCTCATTAAGGAACACCTTGTGTAATTCTCACTTTTCTGTTTGATTTCTGATTCAGATCTCATTAGCTTCAGCATTACATGTATATCTGCTCTTTTAAAGAATACAATTTCCAATATAATTATGCTGCTTTTAGTTAGTTACTATATTGCATGTCTTTTTGTTATGACGCATTTTGCACACAAATAAATCAAAATAAAATATATCCATGGATTAATGTGCTGTGTAGTTTCTAATTGTGGCAATTAACAGTTCATTATATTAAAATAAATTGCCTAACATTGGTGAATATTAGAGGAAATATCATTGTCATGTTGTATTTTCTGGTCTGTTTAGTCATTTGTTTTTTATTTATTAACACTGAATATACACACACACCATGGATAGGCTTTCAAGTAGAGTTAAAAACTATCTATACCTCCTACTTGCAGACAGAAACTATCGATTTGACTGAACAGAACGTCAGGTCAGATCGCTCCCAAAGAACGTTTGGCAGAAGCAACCTGGACAAGTCAAGTCATCACTTGATTGATTCTGATGGACTTCCCTTTGTTGGGCAGGTAACTTTCATATTCTTTGTTATTCTTTTTACCTGTTCACAGCTAACAATCTTGTTTACTAAATTTTTGATTAACTTTATTTCAGAGGGTTAAACCGAATGACCCATATTGTAGCATCTACAATGAAATAACGAGCAAAGTTACATCAAACAAGATGAAAGGTTCAGAGCCTGCCTTTGTTGATTATGTTGCTGTTGATGTTAAAAACAAGCAGCATATACAAAAGGTGAGGCAGTCATATGTTCATACAAGATCTTATAAATATGTTGATTGTCACAGGTTCTTCTCTCTGAATCAGTATATGGATGGCATATAAACTGCAGTTAATGTATCTCGCTTGGAATAATTTTTGTTTAATGCTCGGTCGAATTTCACCTCTAGTGTGAGTGAGTACATGTTTGTATCATCCCAGTTGTAGCTTCTCATTTTGGTTCTTAATGATATTTGGAGTTATATGGATTTCAAACTTCCTTTATGTAAGCCTTATATCCTTCTTCTCATCAAGTATTTTGCATAACCATCCTCCACTGTAATAGAACCAGTTCTGCTTTAAGCTCTGACTGTCTTTCTTGTGTTTCCATTTTCGTCTCATATAACAGATTCTCATAGATTTGTTAACCCTTTGATGTATTATTATTAAAGAATGCAATGCTTGTTGATGGCCCTAACTTTGTTGATGTATCATATCATCTCATATGCTTAATTGTGTGGAAGGGGTAGGATTAAAATGGTCCACTTCCACCGTGGTTCTTACGCTCCTCTTCTTTATCTGGTAAAACAAAAGATGGAAAGGGAAAGGAACAGTTATTTTTAGTGGAGTGGTGTTAAAACTTTCTTTTTTAGTCTCATGAAATTTTGATGGAGGTTAGTTTTGGCTTTCCTTGCTTTAACCTGCTTTTGATTCCTGCTTTCGATCTAGCAAGCAATTCTGAGACGTTATTTCTCCCTTCATTTTGCTTTCTTCTGCCCCATTTGAGAGACTTATTCTCTCTATTGTCTTCTAGGATTCAGTCAGTTTCTTCTGAATTAGCCATATCTTGAGGTTCTATCTGCAACTTCAATACTAGTTCCCTTGTACTATTAATGTTGCAAAGCTGCAATACATTGTCGTAACTGAAGGCGCACTTTTACTGTTTTAATTTTTTATCATGGTAATATTTTATTCTTTAATGTAAATGTTCTAATTTTCTTGTGTCCTTGGGCCTTCACTTACCCTCTGTGCAGGCAAATATACGTTTTCGACATCCTAGAAATCCAATAATTGGTGACAAGTTTAGCAGCAGACATGGGCAAAAGGGTGTTTGTTCTCAGCTATGGCAAGATACTGATATGCCATTTTCCGGAATTACCGGAATGCGGCCGGATCTTATTATAAATCCTCACGCTTTCCCTTCTAGAATGACAATTGCAATGCTTTTAGAGTCAATGGCATCAAAGGTATGACGAGAAAGCTAATATCCATACGTGGGGCTGTTATCTTTTTCAAAAGTAAAACCATCTCATTTTGAATTCAACATGAGAAATATAACTCACAACTTGGCTCACCTTAATGTATGGAGGCGATTTTTGTGAAATGTTGATTAGTTTAGCTTGTTTCAGATTATTTACTAATCCCTATAAAAAATAGAAACTCAATTTCAACCTTGCTAAAATTTGATAGTAAAGGCTAAATTGGCAAATCACTGATTAAAAACTGAGAATTGTGTAAATTCTTAATTTAACTTCGACTCATTAAAGGTACTTGATTTTCTAGTACTGATAAGGTGTCAATGTAGGGAGGTGCTTTGGATGGAAAATTTGTTGATGCAACACCATTTTCATGCTCAATGAAGAAGAATGGTGTGGGGTCTGATTCTGAGTCTAGTTCACTTGCTGATGAACTCGGCTCTAAGTTGATTCAACGTGGATTCAATTATCACGGAACTGAAGTATTGTACAGTGGAGTTTATGGGACAGAGCTGACTTGTGCAATATTCATTGGACCTGTGTACTATCAGCGTCTGCGGCATATGGTTTCAGATAAATTTCAGGTGTGAATCTTCTAGTTTTCTGTGGAACCACAATAAATATTGCTGTGTTGTGCATTAGAGCATTGGATCTGTTTCTTTTTGCCCTTTGACATGCATTTGGTGCTATATTTTACTGTTATGCAATTTGATTTCATCAACAATATGGCCAACTCTCATGTGCTCTATGTAATCGGTTTGTGACATGATCTTAGGTGTTACTTGGCATTTCTCAAACTTGCTGGGAGTGTCATGTAATATTTAGACCTCAAAGAGTTTATCAGTATTGTTTCTTCTAAATTTGAGGGGTGATTGTGTAAATGTTGATAAAGTAGAAAGTGTTTATGTAATTAGATCAAACCTCAGGGCAATGTGTATATTTAACTATCCTTATATTTATTTAGCTTTTATGTTTTATTTTCAGGTCCGTTCTACCGGAACGGTGGATCAAGTCACCCGTCAGCCCATTAAAGGAAGAAAGCGTGGTGGAGGTGTCCGTTTTGGAGAAATGGAACGTGACTCTCTTTTGGCTCACGGGGCAGCATATCTTTTACATGATAGGCTCCACATGAGTTCCGACCATCACATTGCCGATGTCTGCTCCCTTTGCGGAAGTATCTTGACGACATCACTCGTACAATCTAACACGAGAAAAGTACGAGAGACGATTGGCAAAGACCTTCCGCCCGGTAGAGCACCCAAAAAGGTTACATGTGTTGCCTGCAAGAGTAGTAAAGGGATGGAGACTGTTGCTATGCCTTATGTTTTCAGATATTTAGCTGCAGAATTGGCTTCCATGAACATCAAAATGACTCTCCAGCTGAGTAATGGAGCAGGGGCTTGACTACACGAATGGAATATTTAATCTAGTTGCATAATATTTTTGACGTGGTCTTTATATTGGAAAAGCAAGGGGTGGGCAGAGTAGTGTGTTGTCCTATTTATTTAACTTGTGTTTATTCTTCTTTTTTTTGGTTAAAATAGAGCTGTGACGATAGAGTTGTTGTTGATCAAATTACATCAATGTTATACATTATTTTTGTAATTAGATGAATGTCTCTATGAGTTGTTTATATTGTTATTTCTTTATTCATCTATTCATCAATCAATGTGATTTTATACATTTGATGATTAACTTATTACATATATTTTAGTTTTGCGTCTTTTCTAATGTTTAATATATGGTGGATTTAAGGTTTTGATTTGACATAAATTAATCACCTACATATATATGTGTGTGTGTATGTATAATTAATAAAAGGGAATAATATTTGTCTCACAAAATAGAGATTATTTTTGATAAATTATATCCTTCCAGTTTTATGCTTTGTTTTTTGAATAAGCACTCTGGGTGGTTTAAAAAAAGAATGATTTTTGACGAATTTTTACTGGAATTTGAAATGTGAACATGGAGTTTATATTGATTTAACTTCAAATTCAATAAACTATCATATTTTCATGTTAATGTTTGTTATATTTTCTTAACTATTAAACCCTAATTTTTGATAATTAAACTTGGGCTTGAAAATTAAGAAAATAAAATAAAAAATTGAAGGAAAAAGATGACGTTTTATTGAACTTAATGTAAATGTGATGAAATCACATATTCACGTTTCAAATTACAATGAAAATTTGCCGGACATATGAAGTAATGACAAAGTACTTATTTATCTATAGTACATGTGGCAAGTTGCAAAAAAAAGAATAAGGGGCAAAGAGCAACATGGGTATAGTATATGGGATTTGATGTTTTATCCCTATACTTACCTAAATCTGGATGAATATTTTTTTTAACACTATTACTAATATGAATTTAAGTTTAATTATGGTTTAGAAAAATAAGTACATTTAGTGCAGACTAACTTAGCAACGAAGTGTGACAATAGAAACTATAACTGAACGCTTTCCATAACTCCGTAGACTGCGACGTACATGGTATTTTATGTTAAATAAGCAATTTTCTGAATCTTAAAACGTTACTTGTGTCTAAAGTCAGGGATCAAGTTTAATTCATTATTTAGAAAAATAAGGAAATTTAATCTCTGATAAAATTCCAAAATTAGACAAAGTATGGTACGTATTATATATAAATTCTCTACATAGGGGAAATCTTTAAAGGATATATCTACATATACTACACGACACAAGCAAAAAATATAAACATTATAATAATAATATTTATATATACATTCAAAACCTCCCTCTCTTCTTCATCACAACAAAACCCTCGCTCGCGCCATATTTTGTAAGTGTGAGATACAATGGCTACTGAAAACCCTAACAACAATCAACGAATCCGAACGAAGCCGTGGCAGCCCCACCTGGCGAAGGAGAAAGACTACGAGGCGCTGCGTGAGCTGTTCAAGCACCACATTGACTCGTTCGATCACATGGCGGATCACGGAATCGACACCATGTTGTTGAACATCAAGCCTGTTGAAGTTGTCGATTCTTTTTCGAATCTGAAACTGAGAAATATCCTTTTTGTTTGTTGGATGAAGTTTACGTGAATTTGTTTGTTTGTTTGTGTAATTAGGTATTTGAACCCACAGATACGAGTTAGTTGCCATAATGATGATAATACAAGAATCCCGAGGAGAAAATACACTAACTTACACCTCACTGAGTATATCGAATACTACAAAGGAATCAGAAAAAGCCAGAGTTGATTGGGATCATGAATGGAACCTTAGAACTTGACCCCTGTTTGTGAAGAATTTCGATTTCACCAATTTCGATAACTAGAGGCTCTTAAACACGAAAGGGTTAAAAACTCGAGACCCCTGCATAAGTTGACGACTAATTTGACCCCGACATAAAGTTGTTGCATGACCAATTTTGACCAGCAATTTGTGCTAGGAGTACCGTTCTTTTATTTATAACGAAAATTAAGCCGTCATTTATATGAAGGTACTGTAGTATTTATCTTGTGTCGTCATGTTTGGTGTTTAAGAGTAGGCTTTAGCTCTGATAATTCGTGAAAACTAAAATTTTAGTTGCTATTCTGAGAAATTTTGACTGAAGAATACTTGGTGTATGCAATATTTTACAATGTTATAATTTCAGTGAATTGTTGGATTACGATTCTGTTGATTCTTAACCATGCCATACTTTGGTTTGATCATTCTGAGATACATAAGCCTTCCAAAATGTTCGTTTCCAAAATCAAGGACCATGCTTTATTTCCTTTTGAGGTATGTAGATTTGGTATTAAAAACAATTGTAGCCGTATTCATCGTTGCAAACTATTAATGCAATCGTCTTGCATGGATGGAGCAGTGTAGACAAGCTAAACTCACGTACGCGGGAAAGTTTGACGTGTACCTTAACATCCAGTATAACGATGGAGCCATTATTAGAGAAAGACAGGATGCTGGGCATTTTCCAGTCATGTTGAAGGTGAGTAATATTATATTCTGTTATCTGAGGGCGTCGCATGCATTTATCTTCTTATGATACGTACCTATCGACGTTTTCATTTTATTTGTCTATAGTTATACATTTACCTGAAAGTTCACTTCTTGATTCTTTGATTGCAGTCCAATTGCTGTAATCTTGAGAAGGTAGATTGTCCAAAAGAGTTAGTTTCACGCAAAGAAGAGCCATCAGAAATGGGAGGGTTAGTAATCTTGTTATTATGTGTTTATTTAATAGGTTTCAGAAAGTTGTTTTCAGCAGTTTTCATCTCTTTTGCTGACATCTATTATTTCTTCAGATACTTCATCTTGAATGGGCTTGAGAGAGTTATTAGACTTCTTATATTGCCAAAACGAAACTATGTAAGTAACTTCTCTTGCATTTAGGCTTTCACAGGAAAGAATTGGGTTTTAAAGTAACCAGACATGCAATCCTATATTTATTGATCATATTCTTCAATGGCCCTGATCCAAGTAAAATAAAAGTAAGCCGTTTCAACTTATTGACCATTCACTTATTTTTATTCTTGTCTAGCCAATGAGCACAGAGCGGAATTCGTTTCGTGAAAAAAGAGAAGGTTTTACTGATAAAGCTGTTGTCATAAGGTTCTGTTTCTTTTCCACATACCCCTCTCTATCTCTCTCACTTCTCTCTCTCTGCATTTCTGTGTCTTGTCCAGAGTCATAGGTTTAAAAATAATATTTGTCACATATAGCAACATACATGTTTGATGGCTGTTTTTGTGGTCCTTCGTGCTATTGGCACGTAACCGTTGGCCACATTATTAAATTTTATCGGGGAACAAGCATTTGTCTCTAGGTGACTATGTCCATTCAGTTTGAAATTTAACATAATGGCTAGACGTCGATACAAGCTTATGTGATTGTAGATTAAATAAACAAAATGGCATCCATCTAGTGGGCTGATTATATGAAATTGAGTAACATATAATGGTTACTTTTAATTTGTCTTGTTTCATGTTCACATAGAAGCAAATATATCGTGATTGTAATGCATCGCAGTGACTACTTTCAGTAGCCTAAAAACTTTACGTCTTAAAGCATCCAATTAGGCTATCTTCTAATTGATCTGTCAGATAGTAATTATTTTTTTATCATTGCTGTGGAATAATGATTTTCTCGTCGATTTTGATCATTCAGATGTGTTAGGGAAGATCAGTCTGCTGTGACAGTTAAATTATACTACCTTAGTAATGGCAGTGCAAGGCTTGGGTTCTGGTAAGAATTTTATTACTTAGAAGACCTTATCTTTGATGATTCTTATCACAGAAACTCATATGATTTACTTTGCAGGGTACAAGGGAGGGAATATATGCTCCCTGTTGGAATCATATTAAAGGTACCATGATGTTTTATTGTCTTTTTACTGTTACACCTTTAGTGAAACACTCTTAAGGCTATTGCTAAACTCATATACGTTTGCTTTCCAGTGTAGATTGGAGAAATATTAAATTTTTTTAAATGTTTCTTTTAGCAAACCATACCTGAAATATATGAAAATTGAGATACAGACTCATGTATCATTGTAGAAGGAAAACCCTGAGTTCTTCAGTGAATGCTTGATTCTTGGTTTTGTTTCTGAGGAGGCCTTCAGTTTTAATGGACATCATCTGGATACATAATCAATGGAATAATGCTAGAAGGTACGGTAATAAAGGATTAACAAAAATACGTGATAATCAATAAATATATAAAGCTAGACCAAAGATGACGTGGAAGAAATTCTGAAAGCAGATTGAGAAGATATCGATCATTAAGAATTATGGAATGGTTTTTGGAACTACATCTTGAGACTTTATAAAGTTTTCTTCGCTGTGTCTCACTTCCTCCTCCTTATGTAGGCTCTCACCGAGACAACTGATCATGAAATCTACGTGAGTTTGACATGTTGCTACACTGAAAAGTATGATGGGATGACCGGTTCCTTAGGCACTCAGCTAATTGGTGAAAGAGCTAAAATTCTTTTGGATGAGCTTCAGAATCTATCTCTTTTCACCCACACTCAGTGTCTGCAACACATTGGTACTGATCCTCAATTACTTTTCTTGTGCTTTACATGCTTAGTGATGGCATTCACTAAATTTTTCCATTTCCCAGGGAAGCATTTCCAACCTCTTATGGCGGGACTAGAGAAATATAGCTACTGCGATGTAAGTTCACATCTTTTATTCGAATCAATTTGTTTCTTAAACGGATTGGAAGGAAAAGCAATATCAAGTGGAATCTTTTAGTGCATAGAGGCCAGTGCATGGCATTCTTGTCTTCTTTTCACTATTTCTTTTGTGATTTATCCATTTCAGGTTGCTAATGCTGTTTTGAGAGATTACATATTTGTCCATCTGGATGATAATAGAGACAAGTTCAATCTACTAATGTTAGTGCAATTATTTTTTTGTCTGCTTATATTTCTTGTGATTTCTGTTAGTATACGCTTGTTATTATATTAGTAACTGACGTATTTGTCAATTTAGCTTCATGTTGCAGAAGTTGTTTTCTCTCGTTGATGGGACCTCTGTGGCAGACAACCCAGATTCTTTGCAACACCAAGAAGTTTTATTGCCTGGGCATCTAATAACTATTTACCTTAAGGTACAAACTTTGGTGCTTAATTCCGTGAAGCTATTGTGTTTTGGACAAGAACTCAGTGTTTACGCCTAATGTTTGTTGATATGCATGTTATGATAATAATTTCATCTGACGGGTATGGACTGTATATCCTTGTATAACTCAAAATACAACAATCAACTAGCCTTTGATTGTTAGTTAAATAAAGGTAGGCTTTATGAACCGAATGAGTATTATGTCTAGTCGATGAACACATGAATTTTTTCCTTCTCCACTCACTTGTATAACTTCTGATATAGAAACTTAATTTTACTTCACACCCTGGCTGACAAATAAGAATTTTTTGTTTATACAAATTATGTGATGCTAGTCCATAGACCTAGCTGTCATATATGGTAATATCTCCCATAGTAATTATGGTACTCGGTGATGCTTTGTTAATTGAACTACTTTACGTTTTAACTTGAGAATGTCTAAGAAATAACCGGAAGAAGTCTGTTCCTTTTCCTTATAAGAACTGGGAAGCAATGTTCGTGAGGAGAACTTTTCATTATGAGAAGTAGGTGTTCATTCAGTTATATGCCAAATCTGTATCAGGTGTTTGTTTTATTTAGTAGTTTCCGTAATTACCCCAGCACTGCAACCTTGCAACTATAGATATCTTTCCTATTAATTTGTCTTGGTGTCGTCATTTTTACAGAAGAAGGGTAAGCTTCAAATGGAATTGATATAGCTCTTTAACCAGAGGGTTGCCATTTCAGTTATCTCCTTTTCACAGCATAACATAAATGATTATATGTCCGAAATCTGAACCCTTTTTTTTTGGTATATTCAGGAAAAACTACAAGATTGGCTGCTCAAGCTGAAACGGGTTCTTCAACATGAAGTTGACAACAAAGCAGAGAATTTTGCACTTGAGAGCAGTACATTTTTTCTTCCATTTATTGATTTATTTGATTTTGTTGCTGGCACAAAGTTAGTAATTATATACACTAAATGTCAACTCTAGAGTTTTTTGTTTTCCTTTTATGAGGGGGAACTGGTGGAGAAATGGAAAATAATTCCATTTTTCACAAATATTGCATTTAATACTGAAATACTTAAGTCTTCCATTGTTTGGCAATCCTACAACAAATGAATTAGGCTTAACACTGTATATTTTAGAAAATCGAGTGATAGATCTCTATGCTATTGTTAGTAAGATTATCTATTTTTCTGGTGTTGCATTTTATCTCCAGAAGATAGTTTCCGGTAACTCCTTCATGCATCTTTCATGTAGTCCTGACTAGATAATTTGAATGGCCAATGTCAAGTTTTTTTAATTTTTTTGAAGAACCAGCTACAGGGTAGCATCTTATTGAATATTGTGCTTATTTGTTAACAATGAAGTTTTTCCTTTCATGTCTGATTATCACATTCCCCAGCAGACATCATTATATTTGTTCTATAAAAGGTGTTCCAAGATAAATTTTTGCTTCACGTTACATGTTATAGAACTTCAATTTCTTGGAGACTATTTCGCTTTATTACAGTGTATGCTTGTCTCGACATTTATGCTTCTCTGTTTGTTATCGCAGTTGAGGATGTCAAGAAAGTCATCAAGAAAAATTCTCCCGGGCATATTGGTGCAGCTATTGAAAATTTGCTGAAGACGGGGAGATTGGTTACACAAACAGGTTTAGATTTGCAGCAGGTACAAACTTTTGATGCTTTCTTCAGTGTTGTACACTGCATTGAGGTAGACATTGTGGTGTCTGTTTTTGGGATTCAGTTACAAACACTTTTGAATGGCATGGACTCCCATATTTCTCAAAATTCTCAACTCATCTAAGAAAAATTCTCTCTGAAAACAGTTCCAAGCACGGCCTAAGTTTGACTCTAGATTTTTTTGATAATTAGTTTGACTCTTGATTGCCATATTGAATTTTTTACCCTTTTATTCTTCTAGTTTGTTAATACTCTTTTGATTTCAATATTTAACTTTTAGACACGCTGATTGACACGTCCAATCAGCTCTCATATTGAAACTGGAAGGTTTAGCATGTATGATATATGCGTCATCCTATATTAGACAGGGGTTCTGAGGCAGTAAAATGTGTTGATCATATTAATCCCAATCTAAGTTCGAGAGATACTTTTACTTATGTGTAATATCTTTTGTGGTTTATATTTCTTAAAATCTGTTTGCAAAAAGTTTATAAATACTCTAACTGTAAAATGGGCACAGTACATTTTAACTTTGGAAAATTGCACAGACACCTCAACCCTTGATTACTTTTTTCTCTTTATAGAGTGAGTTCGCATGAAATTACTTAAATTGTATAATTGAGCTCAAATTGGTCACTAACTCTAAGAATTGTTCAGCTTGACATAGAAGTTGTACTGTGGAAATGTGTAGTTCTAGTCAAGCCTGAAATTTGATTTTTAGAGTCTATCTTGTCAGTGATTTGAACTTGATCGGGATTTAATATTGAGTTATTCAATTTGTATAAGCCAACATAGTTGTGGCGTGGAGTCGCTAGTTTTTCTTGGAATGCTGTCAAGTTTTAACTATATGTGGGCAGCTGCAACTCATGTTTGTACTCTGTTTGTTTTACATGAGAAACTTGCCATGTGCCCAGATTACGTAATGGTTCTCATTTTCTTTTTGGTATTGGTAATCATGTTTGATAGAGAGCCGGAATGACAGTTATGGCGGAAAGACTAAATCTTCTGCGTTTCATTTCACATTTTCGAGCTGTCCATCGTGGAGCTTCATTTGCAGGCCTTCGCACAACTGAAGTACGGAAGTTGTTGCCTGAGTATGTTATAATCTCCTACTTGTAAAGCTGAGCCAGGGTTAATATAAGTTGTTCTTTTCCTTCTCTGCAGCTTCTTTATTTTCTAACGTTCATTTGCCCACTTATCTTCTATATATATATTATGTTCAGACCGTGGGGATTTCTGTGTCCTGTTCATACACCTGATGGGGAGCCATGCGGACTGCTGAACCATATGACAACCCCTTGCCGTAAGATTGCTATCTGAACATTTGTGTCTATTTTCTTGGGAGCTTATTATTATTGAATGGCGATGAAGTAACTTTTTTGGTGTGTGGAATTGTGGAAAGGTATCAGTCAAAAAGTGAAGTGGTTGTAAGGACGCATTAAAGTTTCTTTAGTTTTCTGTAAATACTAAGGCTTTTACCGGAGGCCTTTTTAGAGCATTACGGCTGGCTCTCTGCAACTTCATGTCTCTACTCTCCTTTCAGATATTGAAATTAATATGAGAAGCTGCATGATTGGATATAAGAAATAGCAATATCAACATAACGATGATAGTTATGAGCCCAATAACAAAATTGCTCTATATTATTTTTTGGTGTAATGTAAGTTATATGGAAAATTTGAACTTGAAATCGTAAGAGATGTGCAGTATAACTGCTTAACACTCGATGGACCAATTGAATTGTGACTCACAGTCTTTGACAGTTTGAATGACAATAAGCATCATTCAAAGTTAGGATGATCTTAAAGATCCTTATAGAGTAGATAAAGTTAACTTTCCTCCTTAAAAGAACAGTCTAGACACAAAAATTGCATGTGGAAGTTTGTTTTAGCAAATTAGTTATAACTTGATCGGAAAAGGACTAGGAGACACATCATGATTTGAAGGTGATTTCTCTCAGTATCGCCCAAAAAAAGGCGAATCAATAACATTTACTTACCTTTTTTGGCAGGTATAACTTCGTATTATGATTCTGATGGGAAAGTAAAAAACTTTCATGAAGTTCGAAAGTCAATTTTAAAATTTTTAGTAGGCGCTGGAATGGACCCGTCGCTGCCAAAGCTGGCTCAAGCCGGGGCCCCAGAAGTACTTTCTGTTATTCTAGATGGTCGTGTGGTTGGTTGTATACGATCTGAGATCATAGAGAAAGCCGTCTCACACCTTCGGAGGTTAAAGGCTTCAGCAACATATGTGGTGAGTGTGTGTCCTTTACTCCGTGATTTTGATGGTTGTTGACAGTACTTACTATTGGTCAGCATGTAACAGATACCTGAAGATCTCGAAGTGGGTTATATTCCTCCAGAAAAGGGTAAGGGCTACCCTGGCTTATTCCTGTTCACTTCTGCATCAAGATTTGTTCGACCTGTTGTTATGCATAACAAAATTGAGCTCATTGGGCCCTTCGAGCAGGTTAGTAGTTCTTCAGTCACATTGCTTTGCAGGGTTATTTGTTTGTGATCATGAGATATTGGATCTGTTTTGTCTATTACTGTTAGAAACAATCAAAATCAATAGTTCTCTTCTGTATCAAATTAACCTTCAAAGGGAGGTTCCTTAGTTTAGTTTGCTGCCTGAAACACCTTTGCCTTGTTGTGAGCTTACCAAACATTTATGGGCAGGCCTATATGGAAATAAGTTGTCCTGATGGTGGAGATGGTGGAAGGAAAGCTGTATTTCCTGCAACCCATGAAGAAATTCATCCAACTGGAATTTTGAGTCTTGTTGCGAATCTAACACCTTGGTCTGACCATAACCAGAGTCCTCGGAACATGTACCAGTGTCAGGTCCTTGCCGCACTTTTTTGATTGAAAATTCTAATAATTTCTAAGTTCTTGAATAATCCACATCACTTCTGCTTCTATTGTAACACAAGGTTCCCCTTTTCTGTGGAAAAGGCCCGTATCCATAATTCATAAAAAAATTCGGGGTTGTGACTTTTTTCTCCATTACCTTGCTAGATGGGAAAACAAACTATGGGTTTCTCTTGTCAATCTATAAATTGTCGAGCAGATCAAAAGCTTTACCATCTTCAGGTTAGTCCAAGTTGGTTCTTGTTCATAACAGTGTTCTCCAGTATTCTTCCAGCTGTTGCATCTTTTAAATGTGCCTACAGACTCCACAGACCCCAATTGTACGCACAAAGACATACGAAAAGTACAACATTGATGATTCTCCACTGGGCACCAATGCCATAGTAGCAGTTTTAGCATATTCAGGGTAATTTTTCAAGCATACTTTGTTTTCAACTACTGCAAGAATTCGGTTTTATGTGTTACTTTCAAATATGCAGATATGATATGGAGGACGCCATGGTATTGAATAAATCATCTGTTGAACGTGGCATGTTTCGCGGGTCCATATACCAGGTCTATAAATTATTCTGTTCTTTGTGCCATTTTCTTTCTTTCTAATTTTACTGCTTTTAAGATGCTTGGCTCATTACCCTTCTATGTATGTGATTGATAAGACCCCTGTATAAGCAACATCACATAAAACTTGATGCCGGAATTATTTTGATTTTTTTCCCGTCCACCACAGATTAAGCATTGTTTTGCTCTTTCCCTGTTATAGTTAAACTATATCCCTTGTATAAGTACATTGTTTTGCTCTTTCCCTGTTACATGGACGGGAAGCAACATCACATAAAACTTGATTACGAATTATATTGCATGTCTTTTTGTAACTATGTACTTGCATCCTTGTAAATTAAAATAAAATATATCCATGGACTTAATGTTCTGGATTGTTATTAACTGCCGCAATAACAGTTTATTCTGTTAAATAATTTGCCTAACATTGGTGAGCATTAAGGGGAAATATCCTTGTCTTGTTATTGTATTTTCTGGTCTATTTAGTCATTTGCTTTTCCTAGTTTACATTAAATTTACATATACCACGCATAGCGCTATAGAGTAAAAACCATCTATATTTCCTACTTGCAGACAGAAACCGTTGACTTGACTGCGGAAAACATCAGGTCAGATCGATCCAAAAGATCATTTGGGAGAAGCAAACTAGACAAGTCAAGTCATCACTTAATTGATTCTGATGGACTTCCCTTTGTTGGGCAGGTAATTTCCATGTTCTTTATTTTTCTTTTTTCTTTTCACAGCTACAATGTTGTTAACACTGAGTTTTTTATTTACTTTATTTCAGAGGATCAAACCGAATGATCCATATTGTAGCATCTACAATGAAATAACAAGCAAAGTCACAACAAACAAGTTGAAAGGTTCAGAGCCTGTCTTTGTTGATTCTGTTGTTGTTGATGATGTTAAAGACAAAAACCATTTACAAAAGGTAAAGCAGTCATATGTTCACTAGTTCTTATAAATATGTGGATTTTCACCAGTTGTTTTTCTTTTTTCTTTCTGAATCAGTGTATATGCATGTATACTGCAGTTAATATATTGCTTGAAATAACTTATGCTTGTTGCTGTGTCGAATCTCACCTCTAATTTAAGTGAGTTCATGATTGTATCATCTCAAATTTTTTCTTCTTATTTTTGTTCTCAATAATATCAAGAGTTATATGGATCTCAAACTTCCTTTATCAAAATTACTCCCATCAGAATTTTATCGTAACCATCTTCCAATAAATAAAATTAGTTCTGTTTTGAACGCTTACTGTCTTTATTATGATTCCATTTTCCTCTCATACAGTAGATCATCATAGATTTGTCAACCATTCTATATATTAGTATTGTCAAAGAATGTAATCCTAGTTGATGGCCGTGACTCTGTCAATATATCATTTCATTTCGTAAGCTTAATAGTGGGAGGCAGGGGTCAGATGATAATGATTTTACCGCAGTTAGTAGTATGCTTCTCTTCTTTATCTGGTAAAATAAAACATGGGAATGGAAAGGAGAAGGGATTGTTAGTGGAGTGGTGTTATAAGTTTCGTCTTAAGTTTAAAGAAATTTCGATGAAGGTTAGTTCAGTCTTTCTTGGTTTGCTTCCATTCTTCTGATTTATCCATCTGGTGCTAAGGTTCTATCTGCAATTCCTGTACTAGGTTCCTTGGACTATTTTTGCAAAGCTGCATTATATTGCAGAAACTTGAAGGCGCACCTTTGCTGTTTAAGTGTTTGAATCATGGAAATATATTGTTCTGTACTTATTTAAATTTGAATTTTGTCCTTGGGTTTTCTCTTATCCTTTGTGCAGGCAAACATACATTTTCGACAGCCGAGAAATCCAGTAATTGGCGATAAATTCAGCAGCAGGCATGGGCAAAAGGGTGTTTGTTCTCAGCTATGGCAAGATATTGACATGCCATTTTCCGCAGTCACTGGAATGCGTCCGGATCTTATTATAAACCCTCATGCATTTCCATCCAGAATGACAATTGGAATGCTTTTAGAATCCATGGGAGCAAAGGTATGATTACAAAGCTAATATTTCTACGCGGGGTTGTTATCTTTTCAGAAACAAAACCATCTAATCTTATTTGAATTCCACAAGAGCAATATAACTCACAAGAGCTACCTCACCTTTATGTATTGAGGTGATTCTTTTGTAATGTTGATTAGTTTAACTTGATTCAGATTTTTTATTAATCCCCCTGCAAAATAGAACCTCAATTTCAACCTGCTCAAATTCGACAGGGAAGACTAAGTTGGCTAGTCACTAACTAACAATGAATACACTGAAGAAACTTGGTTTTCTAGTGCTGATGATGATGCTTGATTGTAGGGAGGTGCCTTGGATGGAAAGTTGGTTGATGCAACACCATTTTCGAGCTCAATTAAGAAGAATGGTGTGGAGTCTGAATCAGAGTCTACTTCACTTGTTGATGAACTCGGTTCTAAGTTGAAACAGCGTGGATTCAATTACTATGGGGTAGAAGTATTGCACAGTGGCATTTTGGGGACGGAGCTGACTTGTGAAATATTTATCGGACCTGTGTACTATCAACGTTTGCGGCATATGGTTTCAGATAAATTTCAGGTGTGTGGTTCTCTAGTTCTCTGTGAAAGCACAATAAACCTTATTGTGTTGTGCATTAGAAAGTTAACTATTATTGGATACTCTGATACTTTTATCTAACATATTCCTAGTATTGTTTGTATTTTCTTTCAGGTCCGTTCTACAGGAAAGGTGGATCAGGTCACCCGACAACCTATTAAAGGGAGAAAGCGCGGTGGAGGTGTTCGTTTCGGAGAAATGGAACGTGACTCTCTTTTGGCTCATGGGGCTGCTTATCTTCTACATGATAGGCTCCACATGAGTTCAGACCATCACATTGCTGATGTCTGCTCCCTTTGCGGAAGCATCTTGACAACATCACTCGTGCAATCTAACACGAAAGAAGTACGTGAGACGATCAATAAAGACCTTCCGCCGGGTAAAGCACCCAAAAAGGTTACATGTGTTGCCTGCAAGAGTAGTAAAGGGATGGAGACTGTTGCTATGCCTTATGTTTTCAGATATTTAGCTGCAGAATTGGCTTCAATGAACATTAAAATGACTCTCCAACTGAGTAATGGAGCAAGAGCTTAAGTGCAAGAGGGATAGTTTACATTATATTTATCATTTTTTTATTTATTTAGTAGCTTAGTTGGTTTAAGATACAAAACTTGATGATAATTGTTGTTATTCAAATTACACCAATTTTGAACAGTATTATCGTAATTATATCAATTTAAGCGTAATGTACTTTCTATCTAACTAATAACTTAAGTTTTGGTTTTAAATGTTACTTTTTTCGTGTTCTTTTGGAATTATTTCGAACAATTTTTTCTAGAGGAATTCTTTGATAATACGAGTATACGACACATTTGAGTGCTTTGTAAGTTGCCGGTATATTGTGACATTACACATGTTGTGCATATTATTAACTTGAAATGAGCAATATCATCGATTGCCAAAATACTAAAATTGAGTTTCAGCTCGTCACTATCCAGAATCATATATATATATATATATATATACATATATATATATATATAGTTATATACACACACGAGCTTCTATTTAAAGAATTGGGTAATTCGATTACTAACGAAACATGAGGTGAGAAGCAGCGGAAAATGTATAAAATCCCTCGTGGTTTAAAAATGTGCACAATACTCCTATGTTAGCTTGATATTTGACTAGAATTCCTCTTAATATCATGAACTTTGAACAAAATTCCCTAATTTTGCATGAAACGCCCTTGTAATTTTATAAACTCGGCACGAAATCTCATTGTGGTTTCTTGTAAAAAGAAATATTGTGCAGAATATAAGATAAGAGAGATTTTAGACAATGGACTTTTTGTGCAGGCGCAAACTTTGAGAAACTCAGTATATGATGTGGTCACACATGTAATTATTTACTTTTAAGAAGATATAAGTTGCAAATTTATCATAACACAAAACGGGTCGGGTCATAAAACCAGAAAAATTGAAACAGAAAAAAATAGTCTCTTCCATTTCCAACTTCACACTAGAACCTTCCAACATCTCTGGCTCATTTTCCTTCACCATCAATTAAAAACTAGCAAACAAATTAGGGTTTCTGCAGGGTTTTTACTCGATCTCTACGGTTCGTTTTTCCTACAGTAATCTACAGTTACAACAATCAACCAATGGTACAGCGCCACAGCCTCCGCCTTCTCTCCTCATTTGTCCTCCAAAACTCCTCCTCATATGTACGCCTCATCTCTCTATGTGTAATTTGCGTTTGTTTGTTTTGTGGTCATAATTGCTGAATTGACGTTCGTTATTTTTGTTTTAAAATGTGTTACAGTTATTGAGAGGGGGATACAGGAGCTATAATAGCAAAGCATTGTTCGATCACACTGCGCGCCTTTTTAATCGTGGCGATTTTGGAAATGGTATGAAGTGTTTTGGTTTTTGTTGTTGTTGTTGTTGTTGTGAATTTTTGTATGCTGAACTTTTGATTTTTAATGAAATGCAGTGTGTAATGAGAGATGTAGGTTGAAGCTCGGATTGTGGAATGGCGGTTTTGGTGGAGCGCGGTCGATTCACGGAACTGGTAGTTGTTGAGATTCTGAAGCTGTTTTGATTATTTTGTTATGTTGTGCGTATGATAATTGACGATGGAGATTCACGAGGATACATGAGCAATTAAACTTTCTTGTAGCAAGTTATTAGGAAGCTACTTGTAGTTATATCCGATAAACCATTTCCTGAGAGCTAGTTAAAGATTCTCAATAGGAAAATCTATTGAAACGAGCAAAATTTCAGGGTTTCGGCTCTAGAAATGGTTTTCTAATGCATCATATTCAGAGACTCAGTTCACTTTGCTTTCCTTAGTTAAAAACTTGAAGCATATCTTGTATGCCCCATTAATAAGACCCTGAATTCCTGATAACAGTGATGCAACTTTCTGTGAATGTGAATCAATGAAATGAACTGAAAGTAGCCACTATCTATTGAATATGAGCTTTTAGTTTTTAGCAGGTAAGAAAATATTTGCCGTGGTCATTTTGACCGTCGGCGTCTAGTTTTATGTGTCGTATCAACTGATTAAGTTACGTTTAACCTGTTACCATTTTTCTCTTTTTAACTCTATCATTCCTGTCTAGCACGATTGTTGAGAGATTTCTATGATGTGCTTGGAGTCAATAAAAACGCAACAGCATCTGAAATCAAGAAGGCTTATTATGGGGTATTTCTTCACATTTTTCGGAACTTGCAAATAGATATATACTCTTTTCTTATGATTTTGATGTATGATATATGTGATTCCGCAGCTTGCAAAGAAGTTACATCCTGATACCAATAAGGATGACCCAGAAACTGAGAAGAAATTTCAAGAAGTTCAGAAGGCGTATGAGGTATATTCTGAAAGTCTCTTTTTTGGTTGCAGACTTTCCAGATATCATTTTTGTAATTCGCCTGATCTAGTTTTGGGTCCCAATTTCCGTAGGTCCTGAAAGATGAAGAACAGCGTCAACAGTATGATCAGGTTTCAAATGCACCTGCTACTTTTATATGCTTAACTCTTCTCTTTTGAAACCCTGCTTCAAGAAAGGGGTTCATGGGTTAATTGCTATTGCATGAACCTGTAGAATAATGCAGGGCATATAAGTAAGAAAATGATATGTAGTTTTTATGATACTTTATTTAAAAGGTGCAGGGCATATAAGTAAGAAAATGATATGTAGTTTTTATGATACTTTATTTAAAAGGTACAAAGTTCCAAATGCATAAAAATGTACTTGATGCAGTAATTCTTCAATTACATTTCATTGTGCAGAGATAGTAGTGTAAATGAAGAATAATATGCCGATTCTCTTTTTTCCTTCACAGTGATCCATTGGATGAGAAATCACATTTTATCTTACTTTGGTTTATAGACTTCTTTAACCTTTTTGGGCTTCTAATAAATGCCATTGTTTCTGCATTTCAAATCTTCAATTTCATATGTTAATTAAAATTTTAAAATACTTGATGGCAGCTCCTGAGAGGAACCACTTCTTTATGGGATGTACATAGATTGTTTATTTTACGTAAACACATTGAAGGGATTAATTTCATTAAATCTTTTAGTTCTTTATATTGGGATGATTTTGACATAATTTTTGGCAATTACATTCTTGATAGGTTGGCCATGAGGCGTTTGAACGTGCAGGTAATGGTGAAGGTCCTGGTTTTGACCCATTTGGAGGTGGCTTTAATCCTTTCCAAGACATTTTCAGAAACGCTGATGTAAGCTTTTGATATTCGGGCTATTTATTCTATTTCTTTTTGTCTCTCCATGCGGCGCATTTATTGTTTTCGAATCACCACGACTCAGTATTAAGTGCTGATAATTAGATGAAATTGGTATTGAAAAATTGATGATTTTATGCCACCTGAAGATGGGACTGCAATTATTATAGTTCTGTGTGTTTATTTTGAGGCTTCGAGTATTGTAAATGACAACATTTGAAAATGTTACTTTGAGGTCACTGCTTTAATGTGGTGGTGTTTAATGTGGAGCTTGTGTAATGTTGGATTTTTATTGTCCACAGAATACTATTGCTTTTTAGATGGGATGTTTCTAGGGAGAAAATCTGGTTTTCTACGTAGAGGCATTATCAACCAAGTCACTAGTTTTCTTTCTTTTAAGTTGTTGGTATTGCAATGGGTACTTATCAAACCCTGCAGCTATTCAAGCTTCTAGACTTAGGTTGGAAAGTGGCGTATGCTAACATTTAACTAAGCATTAGATTCTTGAATTATTTTAAATGCTCATTGTTTTATTTGTTAATAAAGCCTGAATTTGTGTAACAGCGTATATTAGTATAACTATCGAGAGAACCGGTGTCAAACTAGTGTCGTGAATCACATCAAGAGGTGTTGATGGACCTCTACATTTTACTATTTTCTAACTGTCTGAGATAATGAATGTCATTTCTATTACCTTCCATTCCATTTCACTGGTCTAACTTTACCCTGTTTTTTGCCATAATTTTTGGTGAAATACCAGATTTTCAACATCTTCAATAGAGACATGGGTGGCGAAGATGTGAAGGTCGTGATTTAAATCAAGAGAACTGTTGCAATTCAAATGTTTTCTTCTTTTTTTGGCTGAAAATTTACTCACAGATTCCGTAATGGAATGCAGGTTGCAGTTGAACTATCCTTTATGGAAGCTGTACAGGGGTGCACCAAAACACTGTCGATCTTGACCGATTTGGCTTGTGATACTTGCGGTATCACTTTATGTGTTACTTGAATTCAGTTATTAATCTTATGGATTTTACCAACTGCCTGAATCTTTACGTGTTATAAGTTGATTGATGTGATTTTACATTGCTAGAAATCCCAGCTTCTTAGTTCATGCCATTGCACTGCAGTACTTCTCGTGTTGATTCTCTAAAACTCTTCTTGATTTTGTTAGGTGGAACTGGCGTTCCTCCTGGGACCAGGCCTGAAACATGTAAAAGGTGTAGAGGCTCTGGTATGGTGAGTACCCTTGGCATCATTAATTTGTCGTATCAGTGAAGTCATGGTGATATCTTTGTTTTCTGTTCCAGGTTATATCACAAAATGGTCCTTTCACTCTTCAATCTACTTGTCCAAGTTGCGGAGGAGCAGGAAAAATTGTGTCGGTATGACATTTTCGTAGTTCATCAGAATTAGTGTGTTATGTGTTTATGTTCCTATGTTAAAATATTGAGATTTTTTGTTTTTATGGACATTCTTTCTATTATATATATACTGTAAGTAAGCGCATGCCTTGCGATTTAGCCCTCAAATACCTTTGCGAGTTGTGCACTTTGCACTTCTAACAATTAGTGTGCTAGGTATTGTTGCACTTTCGTCCTGATCTGTCTAAAGTATCGTATTGCTATGTGCTTTAACTTCTCGAGATAAATGTTTGAAGCATAAATTTGTTCTTGAAACAAGAGAATGGATAACTCTGAAATAGTGATGATATGAATTACATTTCTGATATGATTACTATGTAATGATTTCTTCCTGGCAACAGAGCTTCTGCAAGTCTTGCAAGGGTAAGCGTGTCGTGCGAGGGCATAAAACTGTGAAGTTAAATGTCGTGGCGGGTAAGTTCATGGAAAGATAGTTGTTTTATGTAACTTTTTTTATGTATGTTGGGCATTTGTTGTGTTATATCTTCCTCCAGCAGTTATGAATACTGAAATAAAGCATTTGCGCATGTAGTATCAGATGCATGTTCTGCTGGATCTGGTTCAGCTGTCTAGTTTATGCACAGCTTACCTTAGTTGAATAAAGTTTGGGTTTACCTTTTATCCATGACATCAAAAATGTCATCAGGATGTCAGGGAGATGTCCTTTTAACAAAAGCATTTTCAAGTTTGAGTTTCTTCAGGTTCGGAATAATATTCAGTTGAGATGCAGTTGAGCTTTGTGGACATTAGCTGAGTGTGTCGTGCTTCTGTGTTTTTGTTTTTCTTTCTTTCGGACAGATTGTTCATTTTTTTTTGGGGGGGGTGGGGGTGGTTGGGATTAGAGGGTTTAAGAAACAGCAGGAAAATGATGTTTAGGTGGTTCTGCGTCTTTGTATTTATTTTCACTTAGAAGGTTTACTAGTGAAAAGTATGGTGTCTTGATTCAACAATGTTTACCATGCAGGTGTGGATAACAATGAAACTATTAAGATACCCAGGAGTGGTGGAGCAGATCCAGATGGAAGTCAACCTGGTGATCTTTATGTTATGATTAAGGTTGCTCCACTCCATTACTGTCCCCTGTTTCCATTTTCTTTCAAGTATATTTAGATCGGTTTACTTGCATACTCATAATTGTGTCAACTTATTTTATCAGGTGAGAGAAGACCCTGTGTTCCGCAGAGAGGGGGCTGACATCCATGTTGATGCAGTTTTGAGCATCACTCAGGTAGTACTAGTGAACTATAGTATTAAAGTTTCATAGTTAAAGTACAACCCTTTTTGTTGTGTTGATAGAGATTTGACTGTAGCATGAAATGTTGTGGTGCGATGTCCTGGTAATTCCAGAAGAAATGACTTCCATTGGAGAATTCTTTGTCTAGGCTAATTATATAGAAGTGCTTAAACCTTATTTGTCGCAAGTCTTTACCAGGAAATAATTAATTTCGTACTTCTAGAATAAAAAGGGTGATTCCTATCCTTGGGTCTCTTTTAGTATAAAGAAGAATGACACTTGGCCTGGTGTCTTGATTCTCCATGTTTCTATTGTGTATCTGCTTATTTGGCTAGTTCATGGCTGTTTATGTGTTCCACTGCAGGCAATTTTGGGAGGAACGATCCAGGTGCCCACTCTGACTGGGGATGTTGTTGTCAAGGTCTGCAGTTACTTCCTGATTTATTTCAAGTAACAAAAAATGAATATATGGTCATACTTCTTGTACTTCTCTTTTCACCTTCAACAGCTCTCTTATTAGAAACGGAAACTTGCAACAACCACGCCCACCCAAAAGAAAAAAATTATTTTAGTATGCATTTGGTGCCAAAATCTTATTGATTTGGAATGCTTACAATGATCCACTGCACCACTAGCCTGGGGGCTTTCCCCAGTGATATTCAATTTATATTGTTTGTGGTTTGCAGGTACGTCCCGGCACTCAACCTGGGCAAAAGGTTGTTTTGAGGAAAAAAGGTATTTTTTGACCTGGACATACTGTGGAGTAATTGTCTTTAGCTTGTAAATGTCAAGATCATTTTATAGTGACTCGCTGATAGCAGTATGCTTGCTATCTGTGGTCCAAGTCTTCTTGCAAGATACCGTGAAAAATAGGTCAAGGTTTTGTTTGCTGCAGATTTTGATTTCGATTAACTGTCTCTGCCTCTTTTTCGAATAGGTTATTATGCATTTAAAATACGTCTGGATGAGTTTAAATAGTCATTTGTATAGAACTTGTTTCTAATTTGTTGTGTAGAACTGACTTTGAAATACCTGGATTTCTATATTTATGTCAATTCTGAATACATTACCAGAGAATGAATCAGTTTTCCTAAGCCACTATGGGGCCGAGACAGAAACACACATCTTTTGCTATGAGAAGAATCACCTTGTAATGTTTAAGTGTGATGTTGTTAAACTTGTTCATGAAGAATTTATCGCGCCTTCTGGCACGTTTCTGCCGTCACGTAAGATATGCCTCAAGGAAAATTTGTCACGTAAAGGAATGATCATATTCTCTGTGTCGGTGGTGCAGGGATCAAAGTTAGAAATTCCTTTTCATTTGGAGACGAATATGTCCATTTCAACGTCAGCATTCCCACGTAAGTGCCTTGACCAAACAAGGATTAGTTTCCTCTTTATCTTAATGGGTTAATTCTGCTTTCTAATGATGGATAATCTCTAATCTAAATACCAGTAGTAAGTATTAGAAAACTGCTTGTATGACCATAATCATGTTACATGGACCTCTGATATATAATGTCTGAGCTTGTGAAGCTATAGACTGATTTCTCCCTTGATTTTTGTTGCCTCAGAAATTTAACACAGAGGCAGCGCCAGTTAATTGAGGAGTTTGCTAAAGAAGAGGAAAGGGAAGGTGATAAAGGGGCAGCTGCAGGCGCATCGGGTTGAACTCTGTGTTGCAAACACTGCAAATGCCAGAAGGAAAACAATGCTGATTATTTGTACGCGAATTCTGCAGCTGAGATTTTTTGGAAGAGCAATTTTGAGTCATAGGATGACAAAATGAAACTATTACGCCCATTCCTGGGATGGTATGTATTATTTGACTAGATAAACAGTAAAACCATAATGGATCATAGACATAGCATTTTGTTGAAAATAGGCAATCTGACTGGGGCCTCTTAGATTTGTAAATAAACATATTGATCTTTAGAATAAGCGCATCTATGTTTAAATGTAAGGTGCATGAAGCTAACAAGATGGGTGGAGTGTTTTGGAAATATATATAATTTTAAGATGAGTTATAAAATTATTTTAATTCATAAGTTGGGAGTGTTGTGGAAGAAACCAGCCATCATAAACTACAAATTCTTTTGCTTTAAAATTATAGAATAGTCCAATACTGGAAAGAGCAAATTGACAGATACCCTAGAACACTCAAAAGTAGAAAACTAATTTTAATTTTCAAGAGTTTGCAACCTTAAATTTAGACTTGAGATTGCATTGCAATGTGGAAAAAGACAAAATTTGCATTCCGATTTTTGTGATAAAGTTTCTTTGTCCCTGGGTCTTTTGCACCCGTAAAACAATGCGACGGTACTGAAGAAATATTGACTTGAACCCCAGAAATGTGAGTTACTAATATATTTGAGGAGAGCAAGTAACAGTCTTTATTGCAATTTATAACAATTTACCATTTTCATATAATTAGCCTAATGAATAACATTGACTATAATTTCAGCCGTGCAAAACCCATCAATAGGAAACAGGGACGAAGAAAATATGGTAATTAGTGGACATCCATAATGTATACCATTAGTAATGGAGAATTACACAAATTTCTAACTCTCATCCAAAAAAAGAACATTAATAATTTTATTGTAAGGTTCCAAAAGAACAGATAAACGTCCTCCAACTGCAGGATGTCACATAAAAAGATCGCACATTTTCTCACACCAAGTATATGACTCGAGCCAAATTCTAGTGAGCATAAAATTTAAAGAATATGGTATTACAACGGCTCGGTGCATAAACTCATCCAGCACTCCCTCTTTTAGGAGCACAGCATGCAGCTTTATATAAATCTCCTTCAATCTTGAAAACTACATCTACCAAAAATAACTAGAAATAGAACCTTAATGAAGGGTTGGTTTTAAGTTCTACGCCGCAGCTTTAGCCTTTGTTTTCTGCTTCTTGGCATCCAAAGCAGCCAACCCGGATCCTAGTCCAACCGGTGCTGAATCTTGTTGGACAGTTTCAGATACGGGTTCTGCTACTCCGTTTGAACTATGTCCATTTGCTTCTTTCTTCCCTCCATCAGCCGTCTCGTTTACTGCGTCAGGCACTGCCGCAGAGTTTATAATGTTAAGTAGTTGTGTCAGAGGCGGCAAAGCTTGAACGGGAACACCATGCGGGCGTATCAACAGACCCCTTGCTGCAGCTTTCTTACGCACCTCAGCTGCGGCTCGAGCTGCTCTCTCATCGACACCTCGTCCCCCTCTTGGAAGGGTTTCACCAATAATAGCGTTGTTGAATGATTTATTAGCAGAGGCCCCGGATCCACCAGCACCGCCAGTTCCAGCAGCCGCTTGAAATGCTTGTATCAGGTCTGGATGAGCCTGGCGTGCACAAAATAACTTAGACATACTGTCAAGAAATTTATGGTTTGTGAAAGTAAATGCTTAGACATAAAAAATCATTTCAAGTTTATTGATTCTAATGGATGAAAGTGAGTGCAGCCAGAGCACAGGTTAGGCAATATTATTAGAGTATACCAATTCAAATTTTAATCAAGCCATCGGCTAGCCCATTCTAATTCCATCTTTTCAGTTTTAGTTTAGCACAACTGTACTATAACAAAGTAAAGGAAATGGGCTTATACCTTTAATATATCAATGGCCTTCTGAGCAGAAGCAGCGTCTAATGCCTGACCTTTCTGTTTTTGTGCGTTCATCTGTCCAAATAATTATCATTATCATTAACTTCTCAAGGAAAAATTGGGTTTCTGGTGAGAAGGAAATTCACTCATATTCTCATAGTAATAGAAATTATACAAAACACATGGAGATCCAGAATTCCAAGATGTAACAATGAAATAAAATTTTACCTGCAACTCCCGCATCTTGAATGTTTTAATCCAGTTCTCAGAATCCTTTGTCCTAGAGTCATCCTCTCCAAGTTGCTTGACAAGAATATCATATGTTTTCTTCTCATGCTGTCATATCAAAAGATTAAACGGCAAATTTATCACCGCCACATTACAAGCTTATAGAGCATATATACACACGGTTCAGCACATACCTGGTGAGAGAGCTTGAAGGCACCCATACAATTGAATGCGATTGCCAAAGCATGATAGCACACAGCCGTTTGAATGTGTTCCTCTCCTAACAGCCTTTCATTCTTCTTCAATGCTTCTTGCAAATATCTGAGGGCTGTATCCATCTTTCCAATATCTTGATACATCATGGCGACATTTATAAAAGTAGCGGCAACATCAGGATGATCCGGCCCGGATGATAAACCCAAAAGAAGTAAAGCCCGTGACATGTGACGTAGGGCAAGCTCTGTCTGATTAAGACCGTGGTAAAACAGAGCCATGTTCCCATAGCTGTTGCAAAATATATGTTTTAGTGGTAATATATGCATCTTAAGGAATGTTAGGTTGAAAAAATCCATAGGAACCACGACGGCACTATAATATTGGAACATAGTACCACAAAGGGATCCAAGTTTACCACTTGTTCTCTTTCCATCACGAATGAATTACATTGACACGCGTGATATAGGGTCCAATTATGGAACACTCCTTGCTTAGTCACAGTACAATACAAGCCTCAGAGTAATAACATTTATTGCCTCTCCATTCTATGGTGCCAAAGAAGCAACTATATCTCGAGATTAGGTATGATATTAACTATAATTATATAATCGTCTGGTAGAGTCCCATTAGATCTAAATATGTACTTCAATAAGAAAGCAAACTATATGCTACAGTATGACCAACACAGGTGTTCCTATAGAAATT
The DNA here is from genome assembly GCA_946800315.1 of Misopates orontium. Taxonomy (NCBI): domain Eukaryota; kingdom Viridiplantae; phylum Streptophyta; class Magnoliopsida; order Lamiales; family Plantaginaceae; genus Misopates; species Misopates orontium. The sequence goes on from OX326949.1 coordinate 46,754,016, forward strand.
GGAAAAAAGTGAACACGTTGTATGGAATGAACAAAGGAAAAGGGTTTCCATGCCTGTGAGCTGTGTCAGGGTGGTCGAGTCCAAGGCAGCGTTCATTAATGATTAATTCCTTGTGCTGTTGCATTATGGCTCCAGCCATATCTCCAGCATGATATAAGACCATGGCCAAGTAACTGTTATAAAAATGTCAAAGCTCAGCAGCAACAAAAATTAATCAAATCGGATATGCAAGGAAACTGGAAATGACTGTAGCATGTCGAATATTGCTGGAAGAATAAGCATATGACCCTGGAAATCAATCAAGCATCAAATATTACCGGCAACAATTTGCAACCTCTCGATGCATTGGACCAGTGACCTGCATTTCACGTCCAAAGTTGGTTATCTGTCCAAAATATGTGATAACACCAAGGGACCACACAAGGACTAAACATAAAAAACTGCACCTGCTGGAGGATCGTAAAAGCTTCAGAAAACAGTGTGTATGCCTCACTGAGCATTCCCTGACAAAAGGCAATGAATGAATATCAGACCTGATAAAAGCTCTTCATCACATAGATGTTATGAAATTGGTAATCTCTTTAGATAAATATCAGATGTAGGCAGCATGATATTTTGCACTTAACGCCTGTCAAAATTCTTATTTGTACCATATAAAGTAAATGGTAAAAGATCTTTGAGCCACACAGTGCCTTAACCTTTAATAAGGTTAACCAACGGATATTATCAAAGGATTCCCTTATCAATCACAAAAATCACAGTCAACCAAGAAAATATGCATGTGTTTACACAAACAGAAAACCATACATATTATTCGAACTTCCTAGTGACCAAGCAAGTAATCTTACCTCCGCCAATTGAACTTTTCCAGTTTCAACAAGATCCTTGGCTTCCGAACAAACTGGAATGGAGTGCTTTACCACTGGTTGGACGTTCAATATATCAGAAACTTGAAAGGGTGCCACGGCCTCAAAATCATATTTTCGAGCAGCAATAGTGATTCCGACCTTTCAAGAGGATAACATGTAATCATAAAAACAATAGTGGTAATGAACTTAACTGCTAAAGCATACAAGAAAATGAGCAACAAGTTCTTTATATATGAGTGTGCAGAGTGAAAAGCTAAGGCCAAGAATCTCCAAACAAATAAAGAACAAGCATATCTGATAAAGAGTACTTCAAAGAAACTGTACTTTGGTTACATGCCCAAGCAAACATGAAACCTGAACAGGGAAATTTTTTCTTCAAGGTACTCTCATGCAATTCTCCTCGGCATATACAGTCATTATATAAAATTTAATTATTCCTGAACATACAGATGGCGATGTCTACAAATCTCAAATAAGCAATTATTTCAGTTCTTGCTTTTATGTGTTTCCAGGATGGGGTGGGGTCCAGAACTAATGAACTATAATTCAACAGAAAAGTAAACTTATCTTGAGTAATAAGTGAATTACCTTTTGGCAAAGATTTCGTAAAACTGATATTTTCTTCACCCGTTGCCTGGCGTCTTCTGGCAACTCAAACTGCGGGATATGATCAAAACAAATTATACAACAAAAAGAAAAAGACACACGGGATAAGGTTAAATGCAAACACAAGAAACCTGGTATTTAAGTTTTGCAAATTCCTGAATGTCAGACCACAAACTTTGAGAGGAAATACTCAAGTACAAGGACTGCTTCTTCCTGGCATGTGCTCCATTTCTCAATTTAGCTTGCCCCTTGGAAGACTTCCCTGAAGCGTGATGTCCTGAATGAACCTGTAAATATGCATATACATAGTTCACAGTTATAGACAATATCACACTACATGCTAAAATCAACATGGAGCACAAGTACTGTAGTAATATTCCATTACTATTTTGGCTTCCAAGACATCATTAATGGTTGACATGCTAAGATCACTGCTTTCTATGCAACTCGTACATGAGAATCAGAAGAGATGAAAAGCTTTTGAAAAAGTACATGAAGCACGCTTATGTACCTTCTTTTGGTTTTTGGACTGTGTGTTGTTTGTGACACCTTTAGCAGAAACAGTGTTAACTTTTCCTAAGAAACAGTTGAAAAAATGTGAAATTGCATGCCCAAGATCGTGATCCTCTGTATCTCTTAATATGTCCTGCATGTTTGAAAAAATTGAACAATAAATTTGCTACCTTTTCGTATAAGCAGAAAACAACACAAAAAATCTTATAGATATTTCAAAGAACTGATTAAAATCATAAATGATCAAAATTTATCACTTCTTGCTAGAACCAATCATGTAGCGTCACCTTGACAATATGCTTAGCAGATCTGACAACAATCTCATTGGAACACAAATCCCATAAATGAGGCATATGTCTGGTCTCATCAGCAACCTGTAGCACCACGAAAAACACAGAAGAGCGCGTTCAGTAACATGGTTTTTCACCATCACTCCACACGGCTGACAAGCTACAAAATATGTAATGAAATAAGGCGCCAAACAAGGGTTTATTACAACCCATCAAACGCGGGCTCTTACTTTTCCAATATAACGAATATTAATCCCATGTGCATGGAGTGCTTCAGTTAATGTTTGGCCATCCATTGGTGAAACTTCCAGGCTGCAAAGATCTTGTATAAATTTAGGCAGCACAACATTGTTGAGATACAGACTTACTTTCCGCACATTTTCCTCATCTGCAGCTATCTCCTGAAAAACATTACGGGAAAAACATTAGACTATTTGCTAAAATGTACAAGGTAAAATTAACAAGTTGAAAAGATTATACAAGTACCTCTTGACTCCCGCCAAGCTTAAATTCAGTGAAAACGTTGGGATTGAAGACTATATCTCTGTTTGCACGCACTTTCGGGTCTTCCACTTCACCTTTTTCAGCTTCCTGTTAACACATCCCATAAAATAGTGGGAGCAACTATTGCATTAGAGTCTATGATGTTGCATATATATCACATAAGTAATATTTTATAATCAAAGAAAAACCTGGAAGCAGCACAAAAGATTAACCACGTCATACATATAAACATCGATTTCCAATTATAAGGATATCTACTTATATATAAAGATAAATTGGCAGTTCCGCAAGAAGAGAGCATGAAACTAATCTCTTGCACCGCTGTTTTCTAAGAACAGTACGGAAAAAAAAAGGCCAATTAAACCTTCATTAGCAAAGCCTGTCACAGCCGCGAGAACAATGTACTCGATTTAATTCTGTGGATTCTCCCACTAAACCATAGCTAGCTAAATTTGTTATATTCTTTTGAACCCCACCAGTTTCAGCTTCTAGTGGGATCACAACAGATATCCGGATCATTATTTGTGTCGAGACCCAAGCAAATTACAATTACATGGTTAGTGAACATGGAATTTGGTCACCATTACCAAATTCAGGAAATGAACAAATATCTAAAACACTTGAAATGGAATAACACCATTTGACCTACTTAAGCTGCATTATGCCAATTACCAGGTATCAAGAAGGACTGAGGTAAACTTTTTTATTGCCTAAAGAAGGTTAACAAGTGGTGAGTCAAGAGGCAAGCTGCATCAGTAGACTAAAACTGGCACAGAAGACAATCCCTGTAACAACTACCATTGGCTCAAGAAGGTTTCAGATCAAGATATTGATGAAGCTCATCATGGACAACTTGTTCATATTCAACTTTAAGAAACACTAAAGAGTAAGTGAATTACCATCTAGTCAGCATAGCCCAAAGGAGAAGAAAACTGTACACTCGGCATTCTCAAGTTTCAGAGGTAAGAAATTAAGAAGTAACCTCAACGTATGACTTTGTTGCCCAGTGATATGATTGCAATACTGAGTCAGCATAAGTTGCATTTTCTAACACTAACTGAATTTGGGGCGTACAATGGGGTCAAAGGATTGGGTTACACAAATCAAAAAATATCTATAACTGGTGTTCCAGCAGGAAATTCTTTAGTTTATCTTGGTTATGAGGTACTACTGCATATGCACCTACAAAATGATAGGCATACATCACCAAATCAGTGAACATGTTTATCCTCTAGATATATTTTTTAGCATTACATGTCAGGTGCTGCACGGCTACATATGCAGGTAGAGTGATTGTAAGGATAGTCGAGTTGGTCAATATTTATTTTCAATTTCAATAATATCAGCCTACTTCTTAGAACTCATGTTAAGTTGCAGCATCTAAAAAGTAGTCTCATATGAACAACTTGTACCTGTGTGTCAGGCATTGCTGAAGCAGCATTTTCCACGGTTGTTGCCACTTCTTCAGCATTAGTGACAACCAAAGCATCAGAGGCAGTGGGATTCTCTCTTTCAGCCACTTCAGCCTTTTCACATCATAAAAGAAGGCTAATATTATGATACATCCATAATGGCTTAAAAGATATACTGGAAATGGGAAAGGCTTGATCTTACGTGGCAAAAGGCGGTTACTAGCTCAGGCCTCAAAATGCAAAATCTGGAACCTGGTCCAGTATAGTTGGCATCACGAGGAGTGACTCTCATTAAGTCCAAAAGATATTGCCTGGACCAGGAACAATGTAAATACTATGAGAAAAGATCAAGGTATAAAATAGGTAACATCGAGAAATCCGCAATGGTAACTAACTTGAAAATACTGAGACAAAAACAAATCAGATTGTAGCTCAAAAATTAGTATCGTGTCCAGAAGAAGCCAGTGGACGAGACAGACTGGGAAGGCATTGAAATAAATAAAGATTAATCTGATCAGGGACTGCAACTACAGTTGCAGATGCAACAAGATACCAATCTAACTATCAGGCCCAACAAGAAATAGAACAAAATGATAGGGTCCATAACATCTCATTCTCCTATTAACACAAAACATAAGCAAGAAAGTTCCTTACAAGTGCTAAATAAGGGAAAAAGTAGTTCGGTAAAAGCAAAAGATTTACAGTCCTGAAGCAATACCAAACAATCATACAGGAACGCACCAAAAAAAATATATCAGGTGAATTTATCCTCTCCAAATAGGAATCTCACCTGTCATCACTACCAACAATGCCTTTGCACTCAACCGGTGCAGCAAGATTAACAGAATTACCAGATCCGTCGAGTACACTGTGCTCTTTCAGATGAAGACGTTTGGCAGCTTCCACTACCTAAAAGATAATCATAATATAAGCTTTTCCAGGGCTCTGAGTTGAACAATAAATCTTGTCAAATGCTACGAATCGTACAACTTAAGCGAAACAATGCCCAATAATATCAAGAACGAGTAAGATATCTATTTCTAGAAACTTGTATATCTGTAATGGCGAGGATAATTGGCTATAATCTCCACCATTTACAGAAAAATACGAGGAAAAAATGCTGAAGGGGCAGGAAAACTCAAAATTAGCAATGTCCAAAAGGCTTGGATAATGACCAAAAATATAGGAAATTAACCAACCAAATCAGAACATATTAGTGATGCAAAAATCACATCTTTGAGCATCGGTTGATAATAAAACATGTATCGTGTGTGCTTCTATTGCGAAGATATACCTAATACTATTGAATAATGCTTGTAGCAGAGTCCACAGCAATCAGTCCAACCTCTAAAAGAAATTTTGGAGTATGGTGATGACAATATGTACTCCCACTACATTATGAGACCTGAACAAAATAATCTTTCCGAATGCTCAAACTCTACATCAATTTAAAAGGCAATTTGTTTTCAAAGTATTAATAAATGATCTCAGAAGTAAGAAGCTCTGAACATGGAAGCAATAACCAGTGCACATCTTCAAACAATTTAATTAGATAATATCAGAAAAGAGAAGTAATAATAGAGTAAGCACACAAGTCAGTCTGTTTTCCGAAACATACGGCAAAAATGTACTATCCTAACCCTGGAAACAAATAAGAAAACACAAAAAACTGCTACGTGAATACAACGGTACGATTATGTGTACAGCAATTTCCAAAAGTTGTGCAATTTCTATGAGATTTAGTTTCAACAACTTTTGTAAGGTTGAATAGATGACAATATAAATAAACTTATGTTAGCTTGCTCGTTTATGAATTTTAAGGAAGCTAAAAATGTATTCAGCAGACTATGGAGAATGAAATCTATAGTAAATGAGAGCATAATGCAATTTACCTTGGAATGAAAATCTTCACTCCAGCAGATTTTTTTGCCGTTATCAACAGAACCATACAGAAGAGAGTCTGATTTATCTCCTTGAAGAATTCCTGGCAAGACACTCTGGCAAAAGGCACCAAATTGTGCAGATTAAGCACCTCCTTGTGTTTAGTAATATGGTAAATTAACAAACATCTTAACTAAATGTCTAGCACTTACAACTGACTAATTATGATGATCACTGCGAAATGTACCGAGAAACAGGTAAAATTGACGACGTTAACACAGAAAATGCAAGCAGCAAAAGTTACTGGCGGAATGCTTACAAAAACAAATATATGAGATTGTATTTTCCTAGAAGATCTCCGCTGAAATTATATTCTGTCGGTACCATTTCAAATTACAATGAGATGCATGCATTATGCTGACGAGAAGTGATCAATCTAATAAATCCCATCCTTAAGAAAGTTCAGCATCAACAAACTTGATTCAGAAAGGAGTGGGGGCGTGGGGAAAACATGGATGAGGCTAACCCAAAAGATGCAAGTGAAAAATTAACCAGGTTCATAAAATTGGTAAAGAGGCTATCAGGTAACATTTACAAATGCAAATTAAATAAAGACATCAACATATGCCCTCGAACATCTGGCTGGATCTATATCATCGACAATATCCCATAAGCACTTGCACATTAAAATGAAACAGCACAAGAATTTGAGACATGCACCTGCGCTACCACTCTGTGGCCTCTGTAGTCAATTATGGCCATGGCCAGATTGTATAAACCCGGAACATCAGCTTCCTGGTATGCCTTGGTGCCTTTCAAGTCATTGTTAGCACTTGCATACGTGGCTTGCTCGCTTTCTGCCAACTGAGCTTCTGCGGGCACATCGGGGGACAATGCTTCAATACCATTAACTTTTTCGGCATTCAGAACACCAGATTCATCCTCACTAGAAGCCTTTGGAACTGCTCGTACCAGAGTGTTCTCTGTCTTCTCAGAAGAATTCTGCAATGAGCCTGTGCTCTCAGCTCTCGAGTTCTCTTCTGATGCCTGCTTGCGCGGTAATTGGTCAAGGTCGGCATCAACGGCAAAACTGAAGAAGATGTTGTTGTGGACATACCTAGAAATCAAAAAGAAATACAAATACCAAGTCAATATGAGCTATAAAAATAAGGCATCAGGGAATAAGGGGTTGGCAAGGGACCCAAAATGTATAAAACTAGAAGCAATATCACTAGAAGTTGTGCAAAAGAGCTACTAAAAATTCTGGGCATATAAATTGAATATTATTGATTCCCTAATGAATGTGGGAGGGGGCGGGAGGTTGTTAAATATGTCATACATGGATATTATTCGTAGTTATTCTCCAGATTATGGTGAAATCACAAACTACAAGTGCAAATTTCCAGAAAGAAAAACATGGTTTTCTGATAAAGCAATGAACCAATACGATGATGACAACAATGCACGACAAAAGTACTTTGCTAATCTACTCACATGTGAAAGCACTCTGGATCAGTAGGATTAATAGGCGGAATACATCTGCTTATCACACCAATAGCACCACTAGTCGCAGCGTCAACAAAATCAGAAGTCACCTTGTAAAGAGCTCTGTCTCTCAAGATCCTACAATAACAGCATAACAGTAAATTATATAAGGTGATAATATTACGCAAGAATTGGTCCAGCAGGTAATGGTGCACAAAGATACCAAACATCACACCTTTCATGGTGCGAGGCATGTGGAAACTCCCTACAAGATTGAAGCTCTTCGTTCCAATCTCTCTGCATACCAATCAGCTCACTTCCGAAGGAAAGAGTCAAAGAGTTTTCAGCTCTTGCTGCATCGCGTTTGTGGTCTGAAATCACCATCAGCCAGAAGAAGTTTATAAGACTAATAGCAGGACAGGGCATGCACATGAACATTAGCAACAAACCAGCGATTGAGATATACAAAGAATTCATCACAACCTGATCAAGAATATTGCTACTTACCTTGAATGGTAGGTATTAGATATCAAAATAGACAAATGAAGATAAAAGCTAACAATCATTTCTGCACAATCTTTTACTCCTAAAATTCTTTTTTGAAAAAAAAATAGTTTGAGACAGACCATGAAGAACCAAATATTTTTACCTAGCAAGAAGCAAAATAAAAATTATTAACAGTAGTTTAAAGTAATAAATAATGATTACGGAGACTAGCAACAAAAGCAGGGACTAGTAAATGTCAACAGCACGGTCAGGCAAAGTTTCTGTATAAATCAAATGTAGGTCTGAGACTGGTATAGAACTTTAATCATCATCAGTGAGTTATGGATGTACTCAATTGATATTTGGGAATTTTGAAGTTTATTGTACATATAGAAACTTACTCTCTGCTTCTCCACTGGTAATGTACTAATGTATAACTCATTAAAAAATTGACATTATACATTAATAGCTAGCTATAAATGGTATAACAATTAGTAAAGCAATTAATATTACCTTCAATTCTAAACTTGGCATTTATTACACAATAAGCGAAACTAATCAAGTATGTGAACAGCTTCTAATTTAAGCTTGTATATATTATACTCAGTAATTCGATAGGGCCATAGGAAATACTCTCAAACCACCCGACTTTATTTTCCTAATATCCGTAATGATGCAGAAAGCAATTTGCGAATGGTAAACACAGAACACAAATATAAAAGAATTCCGAAAAAGATCAAACAATTAGCCATTGTTGTGCAACATGTAATTTGCAAGTAATTTCCTTTTGATAGCACAGACATAGTCGCCGATGTTGCTTCCTGTCTAATATAGTTAGGCTCATAAAATAAGCCAATAAGCCGTAACGGTCTTCTGGAATGAAACAAGAGTAAGCACTAAATCACAATAAGCAAAATTTAGGTGAAGATCCACTCAGCCTAATCAGACACTAAATTGTTAAGCATGTATATATAATTGGTAAAAATAATAAAGTCTAAGAGAGCCTGGACTTACCAGGAACAGGATACAAGCCAAGCCATGTATTTGGTGGTAACAGAGATTGAACATTCTCAAAGGGATGTGCAGAGGCCTTGCGCTCCAATATTTCACGAAAAGCTTGAACACCAGAAGACAGAATAAATGATATGATATAAGATAATATTCACTGTACTTTAAAATATTAGGCTGGTCAGAAGTAGTTACCTTTCTTAAATTTAGGGCTAATCTTCTGCAGAAGTCCAACGAGGGTTGCAGCTTCTAAAGCAGATTTACTTGGTCTTGGATCAAGAATATTCGCTGGGCTGGAGTTAATATAGAAGGCTTTGGTTGTTCCCGTAATGCAATATTTATTCCCTTCCAAAGTTATCAAGTCCAAATATATCAAGTCTCCAGCAAGCCTGACTCAGTAAGAAACACATTCAAAAATATTAGACAAAACTTCTGCAAAACAGTCAAACCTAAAAAAGAATAAGGAAATATTAAGCAAAAAAAATTAAAACTTTTGACTCAATACAACCTTCTGTAGCTCGGAGGGGGATTAAATGAAGAGAAAACGATACTTTCAACACATTTAATCTCTTTGGAGGGTGATGACATTAAGTTAGTAAGTGATCCGGTAACATTCTCCATAAAGCCCATACTATCAAGGTCTGGTACTTCAGCTTTTGCAGCATCTATATCAAAATATCAGCAGAGAGGAGTCATGTATCTACTCTAAATTTTATCAAAACGAAAAAATAAGATAACGAAGTAAAGTTTACAAAGAGAAGGAAATCATAAACCTCCCGAACTTGCAGCTGGACTTTTACCCACTTCATGTTGTAGTGCGAGCGTTGTGGACAAAGAGGGATGCAATGTTGAAAGAGAAAGTAACTCTCTGGTTCGGTGGACATGAGCCCTGATGGATCGATCATCGTATAATGCTGCAAAACATAGGCTCAAATTATAAACACAAGCAGTACCAGTAAGATTGATTGTTGAACGCGGAAATCATCCAAATATTAGTTCTTTTAGCAAAATTATGTTCCTGTTCCGTGTCATTTCCTCCAGCTTATGATTTTAATTGTTTATACACAAGTATCTGTCTACTAAAGCGGAGCATTAAGCTTTACCAGCAACCATTTCCAGAAAGCAACTCCCACTAGTAATATCAGCAACTTCAGAAATTTCATTGTAATCTTCAAGATGATGAACAGAGCCATCCTTTGCGTGCAACAACAAATCATAGCAAGTAAAAAAACATGTTTCTGGAGCATCAAGGAGAAACTGCCTAACATCCAGTACTGAATCTCCGGGACTTAACTGCAAATACCAGTTGATTGGAATTCATGAATGACAGAGCTAAATTCATTGTCAGATTAACAATTAAATCAGCTTACTTGCAGCTCAAGCTTATCGCCTCCTTGTGTTTTCACGGAAACAGGAAAAAGATGAACATCAGCTGCCATAAAAAAGGAAGAATCAGACTTTGTGTATTATATTATAGGAGTGGTAGATGCTAGTGCATATCCACAACATATGCAAGTAATTTGCAAAACCATATTGATATTGCCCAGCAGCAGTCGGGAGAAAAGTAAAAAAGTACGGTGCGGAGAAAGTTCTGTAATTTTATCTGCTCTGAATGGCCTGATCAATGAGTACAGTGAATGTTATATATCAAAGTAACCCCGACTGGAAGTTGTTACATCGCAACAAGAGAACAGAAGTTGGAGAACAAAGAGAGAGATTTTAAATATATGCTTAATCATGTTGCAAAATATATCAATTGAACAAATAAATTAAGTATAAAGCGCCACAATTGGAAAAGGCATATATACTACCAGAATTTGCTAGTCAGCGTGTCATGGGTTGGAACAACAAAAGTATTCGTCAGCTACAGGAATCAATTATAAGACACAAAAATAAATAACATATAAAAGCGAAATGGAAAAGAAAACAGAGCTAAAACCTCTGAATGTCATGTTTTTTAGCCAAAAGTGTTTGGTGCTTCTCTAGCAGTAGCCTAAATTCTTAAGCATCAACATTAATATAATATAGCCAATGCGAGCATGCAATCTCATGAGAAATATTGATATATTTGATATCACTGCACATATTAGATTTATATGTTAACTCCCAATGATTTATTAAAGCAAGACAAAATATGCAAAAGCAGTATTATCTGCCATATTGGGTAGTGGAACACTGCACTCAAACTTAACCACGCTGGCACTAATGAACGGGGGAAAAAAATGATTTGCTGCTTTACTAATTATTTGCTGCTTTACCATCAGCTTTACATGTAAAAGCAAAACATCAAATGTTTACACTGTGGTGATTAATATGGCTATCAGTCTACCGAGAACAAAAGAAAGTTACAATTATGATGGTTTTGTCGAATATGCAAGGACCTAAAATCATATTAGACTAGGAGAAGTTCAAGGTTTGCCACACGGATCGGGATTTTGGGAACAAATCAGAAGAGAAATAAAAACTGAAACCTGATGCTGAATTCAAAATGTCATGTCATCCAGCTGTTGATCACACAGTGCAAATAATTAGATTGAGTTCTTTTATTCAACAGCTACCATGAGTCAATTTTTTGAGTTTGTACTTAATGAAGCCGTTAATAAAGTTAAACCGTGTAATGCATAGAGTTCGCCAACATTTCATCATACGACCAATGGATCGACATGGTTATGACCAATCTAGAACTAAAAATTGATTATCAATCACCCCACCTTGCTTTGCTGCTTGCTGATGGGATGCAGTATCCGCGGCTATCACCTCTGAATTTGAGTCATTTGATTCAATCAAACTCACGTCTCCGTTAGCCTGCGCAGCATTGGAACTAACGCTTGAGGGAGTATCAGAAGGAACAGCCTGTGCAGTAATGGAACTATTGTTTGAGGGAGCATCAGAAGGAACAGCCTGCTCTGCAGAATTCACAGCAGTTTGCTGCTGCCCTTTACGGTTCTTCCCCCTATTCGATTTTCCTGCCATCTTTCTCCCTTAGGTCCATTCAAAAAAATGAGGCCCCGGTTAGAAGTCATCTTAAAAAAGACCAAAAACATGACTCAAGAAATAAAATCACAAAAATCTGCACGAATGAATTAAAGTCAAACTTCTATTATCACAATAGCATCAAGAAGTAAATGCAAAAAGAGAAGGCAAAAGGAACAACCGATAAGCTAACACGAGATACAAAGGCGCTTTCGTCATAGATTTGCCTTTTTCCCATTAAACCAACGCATAACTACGTCAATAACATAGACGCCTTTTCCAATATCCAGACAAACCACAACGATATCTAATATTCAAACCACATCGAAGATGAAACCCAATAATCCCATTCATCTGTATTCAGTATTCACACAACCAAGTCAAATATATAACATAACAGAGAAAAACCCACCAACGGATACTCAACAAAAATTGATGAAAACCCATAATCCCCTTCAACATGAAACAACTCCTCAGGCCATCAAAAACCACTAAAATCCAATAACACTAAAACGTTAGACGCACAAATACAACACAACTGAATACACACAAACTACGATTATCACGTCAATAAACAAAAAGTCAGCCAATAATAAACGCAACATAGCAGTCCAATTCATTTTGATTACCAATTGGGAAATGTGTTGAATCGCACACCAAGTGTTCGATTAAAGTTCTGAACCAAAATAAAACAGTGCTGCGTGTGTGTGGTTTTGGGGTTTTGGGGGCTGAGGTTTTATGGAGAAAGGGCAGAGAGTGGCTCAGAGACGGCGGAATTTTTTTTGGGCCAATTTTTATACTACTTGCAAAATAAATTTTTATTTATTTTTTAAATTTATTTATTATTATTGATAATAATGGAGTGGCCTTTTTCTCTGTTTGGCTTTTCGCGTAAAGGGTAGGGTACTGACTTAGATAAGCGTGACTCATTTATTAGCGGGGATTCTCGTAAAAAAAGGGTTAAAAAAACTAATTATAGCGTTATTTAAAATGGAAAAATAGATTCTATAGATAGTATGATGATCATAAATTGTCTAAGATTGTATGAAATAGTGTGATCATAATTATACATTTATTAGACTTACTCTGGTTTATATAAATACATCCAAGTGATCAATATAGCTATTGGAATTTAACGAGAATTTTCTGATATTGTGGTTCTCTAAAATTCATCTAGGTTTTTCTATTTTGCTTTAACAATTTCGGGATTTTATTTAGTTGGGATTTTGTATGAGCTCTTATATGTTTTTTGCCCAAATGCGTACTAATCCTTAAATAAGAAAGAAAAAAGTATGTGTATGTATATATACATATATGGGTAGAAGAATTGTATTGCAATTAATAAATTAGAGAATGAGGAGTGAGGTGATATTGTTTATAGTCTAACTCAAATTATGATTGTAGTTTTGTAATATGCTTATGGTAACAAAATTTTGTCATGCGAGGTGGAACTGCAATATCCCTACAATTTAGATATTCTCTTTCTGACCAAAAGTGATACCGTATAAAATGTACTTTATAGGTAGTTGAGATGAGCTTTTACCAAAATACGTTCAAGTGTATTATTGCGAAGTATACTTACTTAAGTCACGGACGCGTGTATGTGACATTTCTCGTTTGGTGATCGTCCTTAGAGAAAAGCAATTGAAGGGTATGCAAGTTGTTAACATGTGTGATAATTTTAAGTAAGTGTACAAATGACCATCAATAACGGATGCACTTCGTTTTGGAAGGATCTAACAAGGCAAAATGTTTGATATGCTGACTTGTTGCGCCACATTTTTTCTTGAATAGTGTCAGACATGGGTGAGTCGTATTATAGGCCCTCACGCCCATGCGACGCCAAGATCGTATGATATGTAGACCCCAAGTTTCTATTATTGATGCTGAGATGCATATTGAACTAAGAACTAAAAGAGTGATTATGGGTATAATGGTCTAGTAGATGCTATTGAGTTAATTAATGCTAGGCGTCTTTTGTACTATTTGCTTTGCTAGTCATTATGACCTAGACAACGTGCAAAATAAATGCATCCATCACGTAGCTAACCAAGATATAGAGGGGAGGGCACAGGTGGATGCAGGCACGTGGTTGATGTACGTCGATGTGTAGTAATAGCTCGACATATGTGGAGTCTTATGGCTATTAGAATGTGGGCGAGAAGGATTCACTTGCGAATTTTTAATGATTTACCCAATGCGACACGGAAATTAACCACTTTATTTTGCTTTCTATAAAGGCAATGAGCCAGTTTCCCCTTATGATATCTTCAAAAATAAACAAATCATTGGCTAAATATCACCATCTTTGTTCTTATTTTCTTATGTGGCGATTACAAGGATAATATTTCAATTGATAGTCATTTCTTAGTGGAGATCCTCGTTGTAAACTCCCGAAAGCCACTTATTGTTTGGTTGGTGAAGCTCAATGATAAGGTGGTTTTTTCCACTAAATGGATGATCTTTTAGTAATCTGACGCTACATTCAGTTTTGCTACTAGAGGTCCGACTTCCACCTCAAAGCACAAGGAACTAGTAAGGTTGGTCATTCCAAGATAATGCATTCATTATCTTCTCTAGCCCGCCCTCATCATGTGGTACGACCGTACAAGTGACTCATGCTATTGCTCTAATGTGGGCTCTAGATTTTAAATATGACGACTCTCAAGGTGTCAAAAATGTCACTATGAGGGCCATCAGCAACCAAGACCATAGTTGACCTCCTGAAAAAAATATAATTTTGATTTGAGTCCCCTTACAATTTGCTCTCTTTTTGTTGATCAAGTGGAGGACCTTACTGTTTATATTGTCTAAAGCTCAACTAAGGTTTCGTTCTTTCATCATTTTCTTCTATCACGAGGCCTCTCTAACCTATACAGTGCCGAAATATTTTTGCTTATTTTCCAGATACATCTCACAAATTATAGGAGTCTATTGCACAATGAAGCGTTTTTTTGCTGCCTTCAATATTCGTCTTGTCACCAACTCTCGTTTTTCTTTTGTTATTTTATCCCATATGATGTGAAAAAATAATATTTATTTGAAAGTTTACCCTCCCCGTCTATATCTTATAAGGAAACTACTCATTGTCAAGCGTTCTATGGGGTCGCTGTTGAACCGGGGAGTTTTTTGAGGTGTTGAACATAAATGGGCTATATAGAGGCTCACAAAACTCTAATAAGATGGTCCTAAGACAATGTTATTCGTATTGGGGGGGTCTTCACCGAGGAACAGATCTTGAAGCTCTTCCAAGTTCCAACCATTCCTTTTACCATAAGCCTTCCCTATTTCCATCGTACAACTCATTGCACTTTTTTTTTTCTTCATGTAACAAATAAGCATATGGTGAGGATTTTCAAAAAGAGTTATTCGTTTCCTCTACTATAAAAGAGGGTCAAAGACTCGACTGTTGTTCCTACAATCGAATGGGTAAATGACGACAGTTGTTCCTCAAATTGAAAGGCTAAGCAAAATTGTTCCTCAAACCATGCGATTGGAGTGTAGAAAAACTGTTATGACTTATGAGTACTACAGAATTTGAGGTTGGGCTAGCCAAAATTATTACCGAAAAAAAGGCTACTGAGATTTGCTTAGCGACCTTTTGAGTATGAGAACATAATTGGGTTTAGCTGGCCACTAAAGTGGAAGCTTTAGAGGGCTCGGTTACTTAGCTCTCTCGAACATACAAGGAAGTCAACTAAACTAATAGAATGACCTTGAAGGAGCAACAAGAACACGAGGTTGTCATGCTTAATATGAAGAAGGCGAAGACAGAAGTCGAGTCTCAGTTCAATCCTAATTCTCTTATCATATTATGTTAAGCTCATCATAAGTGAGGCCGTTTTTTTCTAGATTATATTTATGAAAAACTATATTATTTGTTTTGGTGTTAATTTTACTATATTATGTAAAGAATTCAAAAACCTTTTATTAATTGTGATGGTATTATATGGATTTTCTATCTTATAACACCTTAATTAGAGAAAATAGAAAAACAAATTATCAATGATTGGTGTTCTTTTATCTGGTCAAACTAAAATCTACGGAAAGTTGTATTATGCATTCTATAGTTACAATTGCACTATAATATTAATACTTACAAAATATTAAATTATTTATAAAGTGAAATACTGGAATCCAAAAATGTGGACAAATTCCAAAAACGCCAAATTCACTATTCAAAAGCGGGAAAGATTCGATCTAAAAATGAAATTACACCAAAACAACTCCTCTCCCGCCCACAAAACTCCACGTGTCAAACCCTTACTGGGTACTCAACCCATAACGCGGATCACAACCAAAATCCTCGCATCCCCTTCAAATCTCCACCGTCAAACCCATCCCTAATCAACGGCCCACACTCACCCTCCATCTTTCATCTCCTCTACATAAACACCTCATCTTCTCCAACAAACACATCACAGCAAATTCAAAAATCACTGAAACCCTAAACCTCTTCAAAAAATGGCTCGTACAAAGCAAACAGCTCGCAAATCCACCGGCGGCAAAGCTCCGAGGAAGCAACTCGCCACCAAAGCCGCCAGAAAATCAGCTCCGGCCACCGGCGGCGTCAAAAAGCCTCACAGATTCCGTCCAGGAACCGTCGCTCTTCGTGAGATCCGCAAGTACCAGAAGTCGACGGAGCTCTTGATCCGTAAACTGCCGTTTCAACGGCTAGTTCGCGAGATCGCTCAGGATTTTAAGACCGATCTGAGGTTCCAGAGCTCGGCTGTGGCGGCGCTTCAGGAGGCGGCGGAGGCGTATCTGGTCGGATTGTTTGAGGATACTAATTTATGTGCTATTCACGCGAAGAGAGTTACAATAATGCCCAAGGATATTCAGTTGGCGAGAAGAATTAGGGGTGAGAGGGCTTAGGGTTTTGTTTGTGTTGTTGTTTCTGTTGGTTTTGTTTTTGTGTTGATATGTTTTTTAGCTTTGTAACTCGGATGGTTATTAATCACTGTTATGGAATGAAGTGAATGATTGTTCTGTTACTTGTGTTTAATGGTTTGGTTTTTGATTCTGAAATTAATTTGACTTGCTTCTGGTCAAGGGTAAAAATGATGTGAACTTTGATAATTAGATTCAAATCCAAAAAAATAAAATGTCAAAGTGAAGAACAATCCAAAAATACTAATTCTGAAGCTCAAGAGCAGAATGATTGTAACACGGGTAACTTATACAGGAATGTTAGTTAGTTCATAGATTAAATATTTGGTTTTGGTCTATGTTGGCTGGTAAATATTAGAAATTTATTGTAATTTTTGGGAGTTATGTCACAAAAAAGTCGTAAAAGATGTGTTGTATGTACCTTGTAACGAACTTAAAACTTACTTACATATTTTGTTTCTTTAGAATTGAAATGGATATATTTGGTGTTTTTTCTGTTTAGAAATTTTGATCCATTGATTCAGATCCAATAGCAACAACTCGTCGAGCTTGAATCATTGTGTTGATCTTACTGGATGTTTATTCTTGATTCTTGAGTAGGCCTTGACTCTGATAATTTACAAAAGATGTGATTTATCTTATTTATTTCATAGGAGGGATTCCTTTGTTGTTTTATAAGAGCAGCAACTTTCAGAAGCTCCAAAATCATGAGTATGCTCACACGTTCAGTAGCATATACTTGCTTTCGACTGACATGAATCAAGTGTGACATAGAGTTAGGACATAAGCACCAAACGTCATTCATCTCCAACTTAACCCCTCTATATAATGATCAAGAAATCACTTTGTTTCATCAATAAATCACAATCCCAGATATATATGATGAAGCTTTTTGAATCAAAACCTCTGCTTTTCCTGTTTATGGTTGTGGTGATGGCTGCTTTTGTGCGGGAAAGCACAAGTCATCCCTGTGGCAGCACTTTTTTCTCTGCACTAGTTCAACTCATACCTTGCAGGTCATCAGTGGCTCCGTTTAGTCCCATTCCTCCTACTGAATCTTGCTGTGCTTCCATCAAAGCGCTGGGGCAGCCATGCCTTTGTGTTCTTGTCAACGGCCCTCCGATTTCTGGTGTTGATCGCAGCATGGCCATGCAACTCCCTGAGAAATGCGCTGCCAACTTTGAACCATGTATGTAACTATGGCCAGTAATCATTTGATTTTCTATATGCTGCAAATTTTGTCTTTCACCTCTGCAATCGACTATTTTAGACTTCAGAAAAATAATGGGGAATTCAATTGTTTTACAAGACCACCTTTTACATTTCAAAAGCACAAAGACGCCCATTAAAGCAGATGAAGACAGTAAACTTTTGTTTTGCTCTTAATTGTACTGTTTCGACGAGTTGAAGTTGCATGAATTATATGGAAATGTATCAAAAAGTTGTACCGAAGAAATTTGGCCGTTACAACGATTTGTTGACTCATTTTTATTGAATCCTCTTCGCAACCATATGGTCATAGCCAGAATGACATGATGTGCATGATTTTTTTTGCTAGTGCTATTAATTTACAAAGATTGTTTGATACATAACGTTTTGTTGTAATTTGACCATTGCATTTACACAACAATGCCTGCTCATGTACATCTTTGCTTGTGCAGGTGAAATTGCCAAGTGAGAAGCTTATTGCCTGGAAGAAGTGCATGAATAATTGCCAGGAGTATTGCTAACATAGGCCTTCTTAAAGTTAAGCAACTACCACGTATAATGTGCCGAGACAAATAAGCAAAACTGCAGTAGTTTGATCTTGAATGTTGGATTTTACAATATACAATCAATAAGTATTTCAACATAGAGTACTCAAATATTGTAATCAAAAAGTAAGAGTTCAGGGCCTCTTAGAGTCTTAAGAAATGCACATCATATTTGAATAGAGCTTCATTGTCTGTTCCTTCTATATCAAATTATCAAGTAACAAATTTTATATTTTGCTTGACTAGTTGCATTACAGACAAAACAAGACCAGTTAACAGAAACCAAAGGTTGTCAGTAGAGATATGCAGTGGCTTTATATTTACATTGAGTTGCGCAAAATAGTTCTAAACGTTGATTATAAATGGATGGTAACAAATACAAGCAGTCACTTTTGTAGGATCAATAATTAATCTGTTCATATAAAAGGAATCATACACTACCATAACTATTTCGGCAAAAAATAATATCCCTCATTATCATCGATAATATCGGTATCGCCAGTGATTATAGTAGCAGTAGCCAAGCTATTACAGAGCTTTATTAGCGAACACAAACGATCATAGAGCTATTGAAAATTGATTCATATTACATGCACACTTGCATAGAACTACTGAAAATGGATTCATATTATACACTTGCATAGAACCACTGAGAATTGATTCATATTATACACTACCGTGAAGATTCAGCATCAGTTGATAAAGAATAGGTTTCCATCCTTTTATCAAGAAAATCCTACTAACTTGTAATATGTGGCAATAGATGTATTGATATTCAACACCAAGCAAGCAACTTCTCCTTGCAATAACTCAAAACGACATGTTCCTCTTTTGAGTTAATGAGAAAAGAGACTATGTGGTAGAATTTGATTGTTGAGGCTTGCTTGAACAAACGCATTTTGACCGTGTCTCTGTCAGGACCTAGACAAGAGAGTAAGAGAAATTTGAGGGAATAAAGGGAAAAGATAAGAAACTTCATTTGAATTTCGAGCTTTGATTGAAAGATAACTGCCTGTTTAGTTACCTGGACATTTTTCTGAAGGTCTTTGATGTACTGAACTGCCAAGTCTAACATATCAGCTGTGTTTGCTTGCTGTGAACACAAGAAAAGCAGAATAGAAAATCACGTACTCGTTGATTTGCAGAGGAGAAAAATACATGTGATAATTGCAAAATTTACCTTGTCGATATCTGGGAACAGATCTTGCAGCGTCTTAATTTTTTCACTAATTTTGGTCCTCCTCACCTGCAAATTAGCATATTAAATTTAAAGCAGTCGAAACCTTCAATTTCTAAAATTGAGTATGAAAACGTTTTCATAGCAGTGCCCATTTTCTGATTGAACAAATGACCTAAATGAATAATATCCAACCGAATAAGAATCCTACCCTTTCGGCAATACTTCGTGGATGAGTAGCACAACCTCTTTTGGCTCGGGTTTGGCAGGGAACATTTTCTTGTTGAAACTGTAGAAACTTTTCTACATTCGCCATTTCGGAAGGAGTTTTTGGCAAGCTCAAATGATGCACCAAACTAGAAGAAATTTTCCTAGTTTCATCGCCCTGATTAAAACTCGGTCAGTAACAGAACCAACAGCCAGATAAACATAAAACTACAAATAACAAATGGAAAACGCTTACCACATTTTCCGTTCCAATGTAATTGGAGAACATCTTCATCTCACCATCTCTGTTTCTTTTCAAGCTGTCAAAATGAGATTCATTCCAGGAGGCAGAGCCCTCAAATTCACTGCCATTAGAAATATTACCATTTCTTAATTGACCATTTTCAGAGGCAAGTATGCCAATGTTCTCATTTCCAGCTTCAGGTATACTAGGCAGGAAAGTCAAGCTTGAAGAAGGACCAGAGGAGAAGTTCATGTGATTGCTCAAACCACTTGCTGATGAACTTGGTTCCGAGTGATTTTGAACTCTATAGTTTCCCAACTCTCCCATAGTACTAAATCCTGAAGTCCAGAAACAAGTATTTATAAAGACATTCTCAACAGTGAAAGAGCTCAACAAGACACTGAACTTACTTTTATGGAGTATGTTATCAAATGGACTGCAAAAAATTGCTAGCCATCTTCTTAATTCTATTCTATAGCTAGCAAGTGTTACGTACTGAACTTTTAAACAGATAGATAAACTGGAGACCAAAACGAACCAATACTAGGATCCTTCAGCACAAAAGATAGGCCGTGCCACTCCGCGTGCCACTTAACCAATCACCCTCTATATGCTAAGATCCACAACATGTGTAATCATCACAACTACGTAGCACGCAGAGTGGTACACAAAGTGACATAGACAATCCATTCCGATCCTTAGTAAAGAACCCATGCCATAAAAGCAAGTTCCAATCACAGTTAATCCCAAAAAGCATCACATCACATCACATCACAAAAAAATTCAAGAAAACACATAAAGGTGTATACCATTAAAGAATCCAGCAGGAGAGCTGCTTTGCCTAGCAAGATTGGAGCAATTCCCATTGCCACTCCTAACATGAACTCCACTCTCCATTCCCACTGAATAAGATCCAATCTCCTGCTTCATAACATACTGCATATGGACCCCATCATCATTCTTCTGATTCAGATCAACTGTCCCATTGATAAAAGCAGAGATCATAGCCTCAGATTCATCATCACCACTGCTACTGTTCTCTGCATCAGAGTTCAAAAGGGTTGCAAAGAATGAGCTTGGAGCTGATCTATATCGAGCTAATCCACTGCTCTGATTCACATAACCCTGATCAGTTGAACTTGACATGTGGTGCTTGAAATTATTGGGTTCAAGAAAGTTACTACTGTTTCTGTTCATGTCTTTTGATGCTATTTGTGAGCTGAACATAGTTAAAGATTGGATCTTTATGTGTAATAATGATAAACAATACAAGGGTAGTTTCTATTTTGGTGCCAAAATCAAAATCTAGAGAGTTGAAGTTGAGATTTTGATTGGGGGAGAATCTTTTTTTGTTAAATTTGTAAGAGACAGACAAGACCACAAATAGCAAAAATGTGAGTTAAAAGCAAATATATTTATTGACTCCATAAGTTTTTTTTTTTTTCTTGTTTTGCGGCGTCAGCTCTTATCCATTTGCAATTTGCAACGCATATCCGTTTCGGGTCCTTGTCTCACGATCAGCCGTCACCCCTATTTCCCAAAATGCCCTTGGCTTTTGAGGGTTGTTAGTGAGTATTCAATTTTGTGGACCTCAGATATTATTGTTTGTATTCGTTGATTTTGTTTGGAGGATTTGGGATTTGAAACAAATCTTTACAAGATTCTACTAATTTTTGAGCCAGAAGAAAAATATATGTTTGTGTCGCCAATAAAGTAATATAATGTAAATAAATCTTGGAAAGTTTAGAGAAAGAATGCGATATGTGATAATACTTGCATATGTATACTCTTGTGTCTATTTTCTTCAATTCTAATTTCTAATTGCTTTATTTATAGGCTCAAATCTTACGTCAACTTATATAAACACTATTGTTCACTAGAAAAATTACGATAATACACTATAATTGTCAAAGAAGGAACAAAGAGGGATGACCAAATGTTAGATATTTTCAACGGTTTGTATAAAAATCCCTTTTTTTATAAAACTACAAGGGAGTTTTGTACAAAGTCTTATGAATCTCTAAGGGGTTTTGTGTAAGGAGATTTTTCGATGAAGTTATGAAACTACTAGGAGGTACTAGACAATTATCCGACCACAAGAGTTTTTCGTGCAAGTTTTTTAAACCATAGAGGTTTTTATGCATTTTACCTAGAGACAAGCCCTTTAAAGTTAGTATATTTCTAATAGGATGTGGGGCGTCCATGATAAAATTTCAAAACTTATAATGGCTTGGTTGCAAATTATTGAAACTCATGGGACGTCAATGGAGAACAAAAAACTGTTGAAAGTTAAAACACAGACAGAGATAAAAACTTAAAAAGGGGATAAAGAAGAAGAAAGAGTGAGAGCCGTTTTTCTTTCTTCGAAAATGGACGCAACGGGCCTAAGAGCCCTCAACGCCATATACCCATTTTCATCTTTCCATTTTCGCTCTAGAGCTGCTTCTCTCTTCAGCCGCTCTTTTCTCTCTCTTCAACTCAGACCCAGTTCATTTCCCCATCCTCTTTCTCTCTCTAACTCACCCTATAGCTCTTCAAGTAAATTTTTTTTTTTTTTTTTTTATGTCGTTAATTGTGTTTGATTTAGCATGTTTGCGTGTAATAACATCTGGGTTTATGTGGGTTTTTTGAAATTTGCAGCTGAAAGGTGTGCAATCCCACATGGGGCTGGTGAGGCAGTGAGCCAAGTTTCGGAAAATAGTTATCTTCAAGTGGTGCTAGTGTCACCACAGGTATACTGAATTCAAATATGCCTGTTATTTTGATGTTAATCAGCAAATGATTGGATTGAGTTTTACTCAGCTGGACTATAGAATTTGATGAGCATTTGTTGTAGTACAAGTTGATTGATTAGTTTATGTTGTTAAGAAGTTTCCCTTTTTGCTCCTCCTGGCTAAAATTATTTGCAAGTTAATTTGGCTACTATTTTCTGATACAAGAAGACGTGATGATATGTCGTTTTATAGTCCAGGAGGCTTTCTCTGTTCAATCTATTTTCTTTCATCAATAGGAGAAATGCATGTTACTGTGATATTTTGATCAGTGTTTGTTTGCTCTTTTATTGCATCACTTTTTCTCTGCTGTGAATTATAGAAATTTGATGAGCATATATTGTAGTACAAGTTAATTGATAGTTTAATGTTGAAATGAAGTTTCCTCTTTTGGCTCCTTGGTTTAAAATGATTGCTCAAGTTATTTTGGTGCTAGACGTGATGAAATCACGTTTTTTAGCCTTCTTTGCAGTCCAGGAGGCTTTACCATTTATTCTTCTTTCTTTTATTGAGATGAGAAGGACTGGATGATCTTTCTTTTAGGCAGATGTTCACGTATCTGCCTTCTTTTAGCTCTGTTTATTATTTTCTGGTAGGTTTTCTTGCCTATATCTAGTGAACTTCTTGGCGTTCCTGATGTATAAAACATGGTTCTTTCTTTCTGAATTGCAGACAAGTTCAATTTGAGCTGGTTCTTAAAATTCTCTTGTCCGTGACAGATTCCTGGAAACACTGGATGCACAGCTAGAAGTTGTGCCGCATCAGCTGTCAAATTGCACTTAGTTGAGGTAATTTTTCCAATCTTTTATCAGTTCCACTTAATGGCTGTGCTACTAAATTCAATGATGAGAAACGTGTCGTTTTAACTTTTACTATCTGCATGGAATTTTTCCACTGATCTTACTTATTTCAAACTCTTTTCCTGCTTCAGCCACTGGGTTTTCAGGTTGATGATGCAAAGTTAAAGCGTGCTGGACTTGATTACTGGCCGTATCCATTACTAAGCCATTTTGTTCAATTAAACTTTAAGTGGTCTTTCTAAATAACTATAGACTAACTCGATTGGTAGTATTTATCTTAGAAATTGCTGATATGAAAACTTAAAGCAGTTGTGATTAACTCTCTACAATAGATATGTTGTCGTAAAAACGCACAGTTCATGGTCAGAGTTTCGAGAATATTTCAGAAAACAGGTTTCTCCTTTTCTTTTCTCGATGCTAATAACCATAATTTGTTGTTCCTCACACTGAATACATAAACTTGATTGCGCAGGAAGGAGAAAAGAGGTTGCTTGCTTTTACTAAGAGAGGGACGAATATCCATTCTGTAAGTTCTTTATACATGCTATTGCTTTATTCTGGTTCAGATTTAGATCCCCGGATAGTGTTTTTGATGGACAAAATGCACAATCTTGAAGCACTGAAGTCAACTGTATAGTTCTGCAAGTGGATGCACATGCACACAAATGACTTATCTTGCCTTCAAGCCCCCATATAGCTAACTTTATCACATAATCTCCCTTCATATTTGCTCTATTTCCTGGTGCTGATATATTAAGTCCTTGATATTCCTACTATGGTCGCAATTTTTTTTGTTTCTCCCTAATACGGACCATGTTGTCTGTTCGTATTTTTTGGACGGGTTTGAATTAGCTTCTTCGTATAGTATTTCACCTATTTTCTTTTTTTTTTCTTTACTCAGAATTTAGTTCTTTGAGCTCAATAGTAATTGTTGTTTTTTTGTTCTCCACCATGTTTCTTCGTGCAGGATTTTTCGTATAAGAAGGGTGATTGGCTCGTATTTGGCTCAGAAACGAGCGGCTTACCACCTGAAGCCCTGCTCGACTGTCGGAGTGAACCACTAGGCGGCGGTCTTATCAAAATTCCTATGGTTGAAACATATGTCAGATGTCTAAATCTGTCTGTAAGTGTTGGCATTGCTTTGTATGAAGCTTCTAGACAACTAAACTATGAGCATCTCCAAATTGCATCAGAAAAACCTTGTATGAACGGTGAAACACCATTCATTACTGAAGACATTTTTGCTTAGTTTGCGTTGTATTAGAATTCCAGAATGGGAGGTTAAATTTTAGAACAGAAAAATGGCACGCACGGACCGCATGGTAAGTTTTTCTGCCCGTTTGTCTTATGTATAACGAGAAAGAGTTGTATCCCGTGATCCTGTCTGCATTTATAGATAGTGAGAACTAGTTGAATCAAGCTGTATTCATTTTTTATCCTGAACGATAATCTTTAACTCCAGGTTAAAATGGGTCCTGATGACTCCTGATAGATATTCCGGGTTTACTTGTTGGTTGCAATGGTTTGCAACAGTTGAATAAAATAATTTGTTTATAGCGAAACCTTATTGGTTGATAAGACAATCTGGTTACTTGTGATTTGTGAGGCTCTATATTTTTATTGGTGAGCAATGTTATAAAAAACCACATCTTTTTTCTTTTTTATGTGATAAGTGATAACAATGGCAAGACTGATATTGCGATTTTACTTGCTCCATCACAGGAGTCTTTACATTTGATTGGCATGCTACACAGAAAACATGTTCAGCTGATGCCATATTATTTTTAGACTAGTTGATTTTCCATCCCAAACCCAAAAGTTTACACTGAATCATATCTTAATATTCTCCATCTCTCTTATTCACAACGGTGACAATGCTGGACAAATCCAACAAGTGTTCCAGAAATCAACTTATATTTCGCTTTTCTAACTAAAATCATTAATATTGAAAGTTGAAACAAAGGATTAAATTTGAAACATTCTTTGGAAAAATCGGAACGTCCAAATTAGTTGCTTTCAGAAATTTATGATATTTAACAGGACAAATACATCAAAACCTACTTGATTGAATTTGTACCCACATTGAAACCAATACTAAACTGAATTCAAAATCAACACCTGCACTGTTCAAACATTAATTGCTATTTTTGGCAAAACTCTAGGAGCCATAAAGAATTATTAAGACAGACAAGAGTTGGAATTCCTTAAACTTACTGCCACATTTTCTCAGATAATTCTGAAGAAGTTGTAGAAAATAAAGTTATAACATCAAAAAAACAACCAAAACTATAGTTGTAATAAAAGATTGAAACCAACATACCACATAACCTGAAACATGGAAAAGTCCCAAAGAGGATTCGCATGTCTCAACCAGGTAAGATTGCATGAATTCTTATAGGTGAAACAAATTTTCTAGAAAAATGAAGTCAGAGGTACAGAAAAACTAAATTAAGATTGTAAATACTTTTAACTCAGACTAGAACGTCAAAATCACTCTTCTTCGTCGATCACTTGAGTTCCCAATCCCTTCAAACCTCCTTCTGGGATTTCTGCGACGGTCACGAGAGAGTAGAGCTCCTCTTTAGCATCTTCATCATCATTTCTTTTTCTTGCAATGCGAACACGGACCCTTCTTGGAACACTTCGAATTCCACGGCTCCATATATGTTTGTTCAACTTGACGTCAACTCTGACATCAGTAGTCCCCATGGCCTTCTGAGCAAACTTTCTGATTTCCTTGATTGCATTTGGAGCCTTCTTCTTGAAGGTGCTGCACAAAGGCACATTATAGATCCAATTATAAGTATTGAAGCACCAAATTAAATAAGTTTGCAACAATTTCACAAAACAAACAGTTCAAAATGGGAACCACAAGTCAATCACTTCAGTTCTGTCTTCATTTAGCAACTTCATTGACAGTTTTTCAAGTTTCGACAACGGACCTTCTCTGCAGATCAGCCTGAAACCCACCTTCTATTTCTGACTTTAGTATATTTTTGAAAATTATGACTAATCAAACATTTGAACTCAAGCAGGCCTCCCATTGCTAAATCAAGACACGATAGCAGGGAGACAAGATCATAAGTCTAGCTTTAATGAAAAACCACCATAATGTACAGAGCAAAGCTAAAGTTTGCAAGTGAGCGAAACAGAGATATAACTCACAGCCAGCCAACAACCAAATAAGTGACAACGGCTCAAATAAGAAGCTAAAACAGACCGAGGATAGGTGTAATAACTCCAGAGTTTGAGCAATAAGCATACTACTACATTGGCTACGTAAAGACACATAACTGAGAAACAAAGCTGTTTTATTTAACAGGATAATCATAATACGAAAATGTAAAATTCTACGGAAACTGGTAAAAAAACATATATTGCGGAATAGATTTGGTGTTTCTAAACGTAAAATCTCTATCTTAACATTTAATATCAATCTCTGCCTGCCAAATATGCAAAACTCTCAGAGTCGTTGTTTCGCTTTCTCTCTTTTCGATTGATTTGTGTTGATAATAGGCACTAGGTAACAATACTAGCAAAAAATAGAAAGAAAAGAATTAAAAAAACATCACAGTTTGGAGGCTCATTTGCTAATTAAACCCTAGATTACTCACATCTTCGTTTTTTCCTTAGATTATTATACTGAACAATCTACTCAGTAAAAACACCATAACAAGTTTTCACACTCAGATATCAATTCTTCATGTAAATTACAAACCATGAGCAAAAAGAGCAACAAACAATTACAGATCCACACAAACACACAGTGAAAGAGAGAGAGAAAGTGTACCATCCGTGAAGGCGCTTGTGAAGATTAATGGTGTATTCTCTGCTGACAACCTCCTCTTTACGAGCCTTGCTACCCTTCTCCACCATTGTTGCTGCTGCTGCTGGAGACAAATGAGCTGTGATTTTTTCCGCCGGGAGAGAAACCCTAATGATCGAAGTGTGAGAGATTTATATGCTATTGCTTTCACATAGTAGAATTACGAAACAACCCCTCATTGAAAATACCATTTTAATAACTGGATCGATATTTGGGCTCTTTAAGTTTTAGAATCTAAGCCCACTACCGTCCGTATTCCATTTAATTGTTTTACGCAACCGCTTATATTTTTTGTTTTATATATTTTTAATTAGTAATTTGCTGGAAATTTATAGCTTGCATTTGATAAAAATATTAAGATTTTGTTTCTCAGCATAATAGTTTATGACTCATAACAAGTTTTCGGTAATTTCTTGATGAGTCTATATTTTTGTATAAACTAATCCAAATGCATGAACTTACTAGTATTATGATTTTTAAACTAGGTTTCGGAATACAAAAATTATTTCACCTAGCTTAATTCTGTCATCTTTTACTTCCAAAATGATTTTATATCAGTTCTATTTTCACCTCATCTATCACTAGTATTGTAATTTAACCAAGCATTGATACGAGAATATGTAGAAACACATTATTACTATTTATTATAACAACCGTATTTATTTCAAAAGATGAAAGAAGAAAATTCTATAATATTTAAAAATACAATGGACATATCCGCCCCCCGAATTCTTTAGTCTAGCTCCTCATTGTCGTTCTTTTGCTCTATATTTTGGTCATTTTCTTCATAGTAGTTTCCTCGTCAAAATATAACCAAAATGATATAATAATATGGGAGAATTACACAAACACCCCCTGAGGTATGGGCTAATTACACAGACACCCCCTCATGTTTGAGAAATTACACAAACACCCCCTATAGTATGCATCTCAATACACAAACACCCTTTGTAGTGTGTTTTTTTAATTGAATATACACACTTATGGTGTTGGATCATAATTTCAATAATGATGTGATGACTAACTTACAAAATCTTTCGAAATATACCTTATTTTTAATGTTTTTTTATTTTCTAAAACAGAATAAATGAGACTTATTTTCTATCGTTTTAGCAATTTTAGTTTATTTTTCATTGATTTTACAATATAAACGAGAGAAGGAAATTTAAATTCACCAAAACATAACAAATTGCGAAAAAAAATTTATCACAGGGGGTGTTTGTGTAATTTCCCAAACATGAGGGGGTGTCTGTGTAATTAGCCCATATCTCAGGGGGTGTTTGTGTAATTCTCCCTAATATTTATCGTATCTTCTTACTTGCGCTTTAATAAGTAGTTTCACCCTGGTATTTCTGTAGATTTTATTGCACCGCAATTGTAATTCAATCAAACATTAAGATGAGAACCAATGGAAAATAATATAAGTATTTATTATAACAACCGTATTTATTCTTTTATTACATTATCACAATTTACATCAAAAGCTATATATAAAAAGAAAAAATATTAACTACTAACATATTTTTTTTTTCTCCCGTTAACGATCTTCTATTTCTCTTTACCAATTTAGTGCATGTAAAGAGCAAAGAAGGACAAGAGCGATGCTCCGACGAGCGACCCCACCGCGGGCAATGCAGCGATCGCGTCGCTGGTTGGGGCAGGTGCTGGGGCATGCGTTGGGGCGCTTGAGGCCGCGGCGACGCTCATGGTGGCGGCTGCGGCAACGAGGGCCGCGCATGCGATCTTCTTCATGTCCATTATGTTGTACAGTGGTGTATAGAAGGCGAGACTCGGCGAAATACAAGAGGCGCTTTAGAGCAAATAATCACCGTATCCTTTGTGTGTATGTAGTGTTTATTCTTTATGCTGCCTTGGAAATAGTTGGTGCATTTGAAGGTTATTTATAGGGGTGGAATTGCTATTTTTAGGAATAATTTAGAGGAGATTATAGCGTCGTTTATTGGCCTTACATATTTAGAATGGTCCTCCAATATCGGGACATTGCGTAATAGTCCACCAAAAGTCCGAAAAGTTATATTATGAGGTACTAATAAATTCCATTGTTCATGATGTATCCTTTAATATCGGAATATTATACTGTAGTAGATGCATGCTAATCATTTTGGGTGGTTTTCTATATATATTTTATGAGAAGAAAGGGATTTTCGCTCCTATAATTCAGAGAGTTGATAATACAATAGGCAAATAGCTTTCATCAGAGAAAAGATAGAGAAGAAATACAAAACCAGTGATATAAGGTCACACATCTATTATTAAGGAAAAAACTAAAGGAATACAAAATGTTTAAATTAAATTAAATCACATAATATACCATACATGCTTACTGAATCATTTTTTTTTTTTAATTTCATTTTTGATCTTAAAGTCATCCCACTGGCGAGTCTCCATCTATTGCAACAGTTCATTTGGGGACATTCGATAAAATTGAAATGATACAAAGAAGATTAGCATGACCTTGTGCAAGATAACACGCACAAATAGAAGAATGATCCATATATCTGCTTCAATATTGCATGCACAACTTCTATGTCCTCATCTATACTCAACATTCAACACAGTTACTTACAACTTACTTACACTTTTATTAACATGAAAAGATTGATACAACTTGAACCTGAATCCTGCTAGATCTAAGTTGTGTCGAACCTGATGGATCTTGATCAATTTGTGAATCCGGATTGATCTTGCCACCCTCTAATACAACGTGAAACCATCATCATACGAGACGTGCCACCCTCGTCGACAAGGTGAGGCGTTCTCATCATACTCTGCGCAACAACTCCATCTCTTCTTCCAGTTGGCTATGCCAGTGTTGGGCCTCTTGTCTTTCTCATTCCATCTGTACACAATTACTCCAGATTTGTCACTCCACTCCCCATCAATTCCTTGGTGAGGTGGAGCATATGCAAATAATCCCTTCTCTCCTGCATATGTATATAAACTGCTTAGAATCCCAAGAGATGCATACTGATCTATGTAAGAATAGGTACATGAAACTAATAAGGTATCGAAAGAACAGAGAGTTTGAGACTCTCTTGTTATAGTTTCAAGAGAAAGTCAATGTTTAATTATATTGGGATTAGTGAATATTTTGCATCATAATCTTCCGCCATCGCAAAGTTCACTATGTACAGGCTTTAAATCAGTTCTTGATGATTTCAAATGATAATAAGATTCAGAGGGTCAGATACAAGCTACCATGGCAAAGTTGGTGACTCTCTGGAGCAGAGAGAAGGGAGAAGGTTCATAACTGACAATACATATGGATTGGACGAGTAAGCCATGACCTTTACAACAGCTGAAGGAACTTGTGATGCTAACAACCACAATTGCCATTTTGTGCATAAATGTAGTTGATAAGTTTCTCATTTTATTCTTGAAGTTATTTTCCTAACTTCACTTTTGCCATTATAAAGAGATGAGGTATGAGGTACGAGACAAGTAATGAGATACTCTATCGTTCCCATTTCATTTATCCTCTTCCATCTTTCTATTCCTCGGCGTGCAGTGAACTAGCAAACACAAATTGGTTATTTTGGAGCAATAATATTAATCTCAAATTACAAAAAAATTTGATGAGCTACAAATGTCTGTCTTGGACGATTAGGAACATGACATATGCACAAAGCAAACACTTAGAACTCTAGTAGTAGAGGGCCACCAGGATTTCTTGTAGTTCCATAAATTTATCAAAAGCAACCCATTCTGGGAAATACAAGTTTAGCTAAAACTAAAACTCATGACAATGATGACATTTTGATTTGACTCTCATCTCTATGGTAGAACTATTTTAAGAAAGAAGTCAGGTTGTTGTTTTCAGTTTTTCACAAGTCAGTAAGCAATCCTAGGAGCACGATGTCCACGACGAAATAAAGAATCCTGTTAGTAGTTAGTACCAATAATTTGAAGATCATCATGGACTAGCAAATCTCCATTTTCACAGTAAGTTTGTGAAAATCACTACAATTGTTCTGTTATCCATCAATCTCCACATTTTAAGCTGACCCCAGTAATTGCTAACTCAAATTCACAAGAAATTTTCTGACATTTCAATAACATGATCATCAAATCCACCCCACCAGCTATAGTAAAAAACAACTCCCAATGGTTTTCACAAAACAGAATATAAGACAATATACCAAACAGAGCACGAGAAAATTACACAGAGAGACAGATAGATATACAAACCAGTGGTGTGGCCATGGAAAGAACAAGCAATTGGGGAGTTGTCACTGTCTTCATAAAGAGTGTTGCACCTCAAACATTTCTTCTTCTGGGCACAAAAAAATTGCAATCTTTTTGGTGATTTGAGGTTGATTCTTGAAAATATGTGATAAGTGTTGTGTGGGCTGAGCTGGGATGCTAGGTCAGGATGACGATAAGCCTGCAGATTCATCTTGTAACTTCATCAAATGTGTCAGTTATTTTGCTTTTCCAAGAGATATGCGCATAATTTGTTTTTTTTTTTTTTTTTATGAAGTTAATATTGTTGCAGAAGACCTTAATGAGACATTATTCTTGATCAGAATTAGTGGAAAATAAATAAATTCATTTGTACTATCATGCTCATTTTAATTTATGTGTTGTCCTGGTGTTTGAATAATGATAGACAATCCTTGAGACATTACAAATATGTAACAATACGAGCCTATGAGGTCTATCTGCAATATTTTCAAACTTCAAGTTATCTCTGCAAGTATTCAGACCTTAAATGTGTCTATTTGTACTATTTTTCTCTTTCAAATTTCATTTGTTGTCCAATTGTCCATGTATTTATTCAAACAACAAGAAATGTTCCTGTAGTTAGACCAAACCTCAGGAGGCGTAAATGTAATTATCCTTTTAAGTTATATGTGGCATTAGACTGGATTGATACATGAAGAATTGCTGAACTTAATTCTTCAAATGGAGCAGTGACCAACTACTTTGATGCTACATGTGAATATAAACCTGGCTTCTTCGACTTTAAAGTTGAAAGAACATTACAGGAGAGAAACTCAACTATCCAAAAAAATATTGTTCTTACATTCTTCTCTTAGATTCACAAAACAAACTAGAGAAATAACAGGTACAACAGACTAATACAAAAAAATTGAACTGCCTCGACTTCAGAACTGCAAACCATGCTCCCTAGCAGCATCAGCAAGGGCTTCAATCCTTCCGTGGTAGGGATAACCTCCTCGATCAAAGGCAACCTTTGTTATTCCCTTTTCGAGACAAGATTTGGCAATAACTTCACCTACTTTTTTTGCAACATCCTGGCATACAAATATAAGTAAGATTAATCCTCATAATCCTGCAACAATGTCTCAACACGATACTGAATTAGAAGAAAACAGTAAGACTTTTTGTTACCTCCATATATACTGATTTATTGAAAGAATTACAACCTGTTTAAACAATTAAAAAAACACAGGCAAAGTGTGTTCTTATGCATAATAAGGTTCCTCAATCTATTTACAATTTTAGTAGTATATATCATGATCATCATTACACAAGATGGTGTAACATCAAAAGTACCAAAGAAAACATTTGCCTAGAGTCAATAGGCTGGAGCACTGAAAATAACTTTTTCCATCGGCATGTAATTTTGGAGTAATTGAGCTTACAATGGTTGGGCCAGATGTGAAGTCAAACTCCTCAGAGATGGGTTTCTGCATAGTAGAGGCTGAAGCCAGAGTATGCATCTTCGAATCATCGATCACTTGAACGTAGATATGCTTGTTGGAGCGGAAAACGCATAATCTTGGTCTCTCAGTTGTGCCTTCAACCTGCGAATACGCATATATAAAGTCCACTCCTGATATAAGAGGCCACTAAACAGAGAAATATAACTTGGAGAACGAATTGCAATGAAAGCAAGGGGGCAATGGGGAAATAAATCAATCCTGAAATCAGAGTGAGAGCTAAAGCAGAACAAATACCATTTACGTTTTATTTTTCATCTTACACTGCATGATCGAGATTAATATGAATACTGTGAAAGGTTGAGACTTGAGAGTGACCCAGCATACACGAGAGTGCACATAATCTTAATAAACCAATGTTCCAGCGGAGAAAGATTATTTTTGAAGCCACAATCGGCACTTAAGCTTCTAAAGCTAATTAAGACCTCCATTGTTAATTGCCCCGCCTCACGATCAAGCAACACGCTATCCTCTAATGTTTACCACATTTTGTTCTTGAACAATAAAATTAAGCTAATTACTGCAACCCCACACACAATCTAAACTATCAAACATCAATAACATTATCTCCAAACATCTACATATCTAATATTTATCCGAAGTTAACCTACATTCTCTAATCTAAATTCGAAAAACAAAGCGAACCCTTATGTCACTGCCATTGGCACTAATAACCTCTTTTATCCAAATCAAATAAAACACAGAAATAACAACAACCCATTAAAATAAACTAAATTAGAAAGACATTAGAGCATAAAAGTTGCCTTCTTGCGGATACGAGCATGGCGAGCAGCTCTATCGTCTGTTTTTGTGTGCGCTTTTGCTTCAATGGCGAAGCGACGAGGAACTGAAATTGAGCGGGGCCCACTGCACAGCTTCTGGTTTTGAGTAGAGAACCATGTGCTCTGCAAAAATGAGAGCGAAATTGAATTGCAAGACATTTTTTTTTCACTTGTTGTCTACAAGCTACTACTACTGTGTTTTTTTGGTTTTGGGATAAGGGGATAAAGTGGGATTTGAAGAAGGAAGATATAGAGAGCATCATAATGTGGTGTTATTTTGTAGCTGTTGCAATTCAGCCCCGGAAGAATGCGGAAAATAGATATTGTACCCACTTTATTTCGAGAATTTGTTATAGTTCTTTAAAGATAAGTAAAATAAATTATTCATTTTCTTTTTCTTGCCTTTAACTTCTCGAACTTACGCTCCAAAGCGCAGTAGTATGCCTCTTGTTTATATGCTTATGTCCCAAATTACAGGTGGGACCAAAAAGTGGACGATTGACTCTCACGCTACGAAATTCTCAACTTCTTCAGAAAATCTACACTCAAATAAGACACGTAAGCTTGCTTGATAATCTCTAGCTATTAACTAAGACCACTCCGATGCTACGGTCAGTAAGAGTGGACCACGAAATTTTAGAGAGAAAGTTTCACTTTAAAGAAAGATTGCTCCGATTTAGAGAAAGAAAAATCAGTAGTGTGAATGAGGTGTACTTTCGAGCTTTATAAGATGAATTACTTATAAATACTTCATGGCCAACTAATGAGATTGGTCTATCGTTGAGGGGTCCATAGTCGATCTATGGTCGACAACCCGATGGTTCTGTCACTAAAGATTTCTACACATGAGAAGGTAAGAGGTTGAGGCTGAGAAGGGTGAGGCAACAACTTGATAATCGAAACTTCCATCACTAAAAAGGTGGACTACGTATGAGAAGGTGAAGCGGCAACCTAGTAGACCAATAGTCTTGTCGTCTAATAAGTCTTGGTATGACTTGGTGACTGTAATGGAGAAATTCGTGCATGAGACAGCGGGAGGCGTCTCCATGACCTTGTGATCATGACACTCGAGAAGTCTATGCATACTCATCAATTGATAGGTTTAGATAAAACTAATGATTTTACGAGGTATGTGAAATATGCACGTGAAATTTTTAGAGGTCGTCAAGTGTCGTGTGATTATGTATATCGATATATGATATGTCATATGTGTCTGAGGCTAAATTATACTAGGCAAGTCCGGACGTGCTCGGAAAACTAATTTTTTAAACGTTGGATCTATTTTATTAAACGTAAAATAAGAGATAATTGTGCAACGGAAGCCCAGGCATGAGACCAAGTTTGTCACATGGCCAATATCAAATGATAAAACTCATGAACTAGTGTTATGCGCTTTCCTACTATATAAATTACTTATCGTGTCATTCGACTAATTTGAAACATATAGTTAACGTCACTAATATAGTGTGACGTCACCATACAATAAAAACCAAATAAAAGATACTTAAATATAAAAATATCTATACTAATATATAAAGGAAGAGGTACCTGTGACACCAAACTTTTGATTTCCAAGTTTAACCTTATAATTTATGTTCCACTATAGCATCTTATTATTAATTTCCAAATTTAACCCAACAATTTAAGTTGGACAAAATTAATTATACCATTTTACTAAGAATGATGATTTAGTTCCCTAAAATTCGTATTTTTTTTAATGGAAATTACTTATCTTTCCATTCTACTTTAATTATGTTGATTAACTCTCCCATTAATTCAAACTCTTTCCATCTAAGCAAATCTTTTTTCTTGCATTTTCTTTTCTTCCAGAATTTTTTTTTTCACACTTGAATATGGTCATCTAATACGTTACAATATAAAGCACTAATTTGCGCGGGGCTCCGCGTACCACGGTTTCTAGTATAAAATAAAGAAATGTTACTTGAATGATTTAACCTAATTTTAGGTTGTGAGGAAGGAATTTTAATGTGAAAACGCTGGTCCATGACAAGTGCTGTGATTAGCCAAACCAATGACATGATGCATTGCTCGTGTCACAATCTCACGTTAAATAATTAAGATTTAGGACTGTTTACACTTTACACATAAATATTAATTTTTAGGATTCGACATGTAACGATCTCGCTAAAAACAAATCCCGTGACTTGTTGGATTCCAAAACGAAATAATAATTAAAACGTCAAGATGCTAAACTTTTCTCAAGCGAGTAATTTGAGCTAAAACTAAATTCATAAAACTTCTTTAAACTTTATTTGTATAGTTTAATCCCATTATTTAGAAATTATAAAACTAGTACTTGTTAAGAACTACACCAACAAACATATTCATTTGTTATAGACTTAAATTGTGGTTTTGACAATTACGAAGACCGTTAATGTGCACGGTAATAGATAGCCTCAGTAGAATCATTATATACTATAATGCTTTTCATTAAGTCCAAATGAAGCCGCGAGGCATCAATCTAATCACTTGTCGTGTATTTAACTATTTATTTGGCTGCAGGCCAACAATTAGTACTCTTGAGTAGTTGAATTCTTTTTCTTCTTATTATCAGCACATTAATCATTATCATAATACCATCAATCTTGATCACACAAATTATCTTAATTTGTCAAAATCAGTTAATATCGTCAATATATAAATGAAGAAGGTTGTCTTAGTTTGAAATTTCAATAAATTCAACTATCAAAGGATTATGATAAATCTATTTTTATCATAAACATATACTATCCAAAATTTGAAATATAATAAAGAGTTACAATATCATAATTGCGCACACCATCAAGTATTCGATACAATATCCATCAATTTTTATATTGGATACGTCGGACTACAATGCGAGGAATGTCCGAACAGTATTAGTTTTCGATACGTCTCGAGCGTCAATTGTTGTTATTGTCAAAACAAAATATAGGATTATTATTCGTCACACACATAACATGTCGAGTAACATGAATAAAAATTGAAAGTATTCAACGAGTATTGATATCGATATCCTGTATTTTTATAATTTTCAAAAGTATCCTTAGAAGAATAGGTTATAAATAATCAAATATTTGAGCATTAATATTTTTTTTTTTGAACAAGAATATTTGAGCATTATTAGTATTAGCACATTCTTCTTGCAATTACCGCCCCACATATAACGTGGCCGGCCAAGTAATCTTGATTGAAATGTGTATGATATGATACGTTAGCTCACACAAACCACACGCACTCACTCACTCACACATTCTCACTCCACAAAAACTTTCATAGAGAGAGAAAGTAACAAAAATGGTGAACAAATCAGAGGATGATGATGCAGTGGTAGTGGTGCAGCCCAGCCCGCAAAAAGGCCTCACATCGAAGGCTATAGACTGGTTAGAATGGGCGTTTGTGAAGCTATTGCATGATTCTAAGCAGCCGCTTCACTATCTCGCCGGCAACTTTGCTCCGGTTGATGAGACGCCTCCGATTATTGATCTTCATGTTCAAGGCCATTTACCTGTTAGTATACCTTCAATTTTCAGTTTAATTGGAGAATTATTGCTCCGGTTGATGAGACGCCTCCGATTCATGCTGTTGATTTTTGTTCAAATTGAGACGTGTATCTAGATGTGAAAGTTCGGGTTATATTATGTTGTTGTGATTGTGGATTTTAAGTTTTGGTTTCGATGTGTGTTGCGATTACTAAAGTTTCTCGCATTTTTCCGAGATATTTTAGGAAAATGAGGTAGATATTATTGGATTGCCGCTCAAGCTTATAGCGAGGATTGATGTTTAATATATATATATATATGTGTGTGTGTGTGTGTGTGTGTATTCCAATAGATAGTGGTTGCAATGAATTTAAGAATATATTTAAATTTAGCTTCGACTGAGTCGAAAATGCGAAGATTTCGGTATTTTTGGTGAAAACATTGATCCATGGCTGTGATCTGGGCATATAGTCTTTTTTTTGCTTGCCAGATGATCGGTTACTAGTGATCAATCGCGGTCCCATGGTTGGACCATGGCTGGAATTTTATCCTACCTTTGGTGGGTAATACTCGAAGAACGGGTGATTAATTTTCTTCCAATAGGAAAGAGAAATGTGTGTGTATTTGTGGTAGACATATATATAGACATGTATGTAAAGGTATACATCAATCCTATTGTTAGCCAGAAATTGATGTATGTATATAAGAATTAATGTTATAGATGTGAATGAATAGTGCTGACACTCAGATTGGAGTAACCAGGTGGGTACTTCAAATATTGGTTCTGTTGAAGTTGCCAAATTGGGTGCATTAGTAACCAAGAGTTAGAGATGACAATTAAATAGGGAGATCATATGACTTGTGTTATTTCAATTAAATTCTGCCAGATTGTACTTTGGTGTGTTGATGCTATAAAAGCTACTGGTGACAGTCAGGTTGGACACAATTAATAGTTGGAGTATTTTTAGTATGAGCAGATGCCACAACAATAATCACCAAACTAAACAATAGTGAAACTAGAAAGCTGGGAATAATTTCTGAAATTTAATAATATTATTTATACTGCATTAAAACTCAAGAAAATAATGTAAGACATGTGTATTTATTTTCAACATGCTCTTATATTGGTAGCTGAAAAAGACAAATAAACTTTGGCTGGTGGCAATTCCATATAATCAGGTTTTTTTCCCATTTCAGGATTGCCTAAATGGAGAGTTTGTGAGGGTTGGTCCGAACCCAAAGTTTGCTCCAGTTGCTGGATATCATTGGTAATCCTTTCTCTTTGTTTCAATTCTTTGTTAGAAACTTATATGGTCTGCAAATGTTCTTGCTGGTGGATGAATTAACCATTCAACATGGCTAAAAATGCTTCTTTGTCTCACTTTGCGAAACACCCACGAAAGTGGAAAAAGCTCTATCCTCTTTTGTAATAAAGATTTTTTATTCTGACGTTTGATTTCATTAGCTCGATCAATTTGCTATCAAATATTGTTTTAACTTTATCCTTCTTCCTTCTATTTGCAGGTTTGATGGAGATGGGTATGTCTTTTGTCTGTCATTGTTATCTCTTAGAACGTTTACTGTTTCACTTTACTTTTTGGACAGCCATGATTATCTCTCATCATTTTTATCACTTTTGAATAAACTAAACCAATATTGTGGGTTGATTCTTCTCCTCCACTGATCCCTCATTACAAATTTTACTCCTTATAACTAATGAATTTCAAATGAGGAATTCAGCTTTTCTCAAGTTTCAGAAAAAAACTAAAATCACATAAATTTTCATCAATTGCAATTTACAGGGGAGTGCCTCCTCTTGGCTTGTATACTCAGTCAAGCCAAAAAAATGTTTGTGATTTATAGATTTGGAGAATATTTTCTTAGATTTGGTTGTTGTTGTTCTGTCACAATGGTTACCAAAAAAAAAAAAAAGATATAGTTGATGGCAATAGGTACCCTTGCAAGAATGGTACTCCTTCTCATTGGTCGTTGTTTCTTGCAGAATGATTCATGGTATACGCATAAAAGATGGAAAAGCTACATATGTCTCTCGCTTTGTGAAAACATCACGCCTTAAACAAGAAGAGTTTTTTGGCGGATCTAAGTTTATGAAGGTGAGATTACGGCCGAAGAGAGTATTATGAAGTGCATCCCAAAGTGACTCAATTTTTTTTTTTTTTTTTGGACCAAGTACTTTTGGTGGTTCACACTGGTCAGCTAATGCTGTTCCAATATAATATGCTATTTTCATTTCTATTTGCTTCGATCAGTAATCTCTATGTTATCTGCAGATTGGTGATCTGAAAGGAATGTTTGGACTTATCATGGTCAACATGCAAATGCTTAGAACAAAACTTAAAGTACTTGATATTTCCTATGGACAGGGTACAGGTATGTTGGTTATGGCATTTTCCCACCCTCGAACTGGCTTTGCTACTCTGAAGCTTCTATTTTATTTGGGCTTGTTATCACTTATAAGTTATTCTGTGCAGCAAAGCTCTCATGACATAGCATAAAGGTGATATTAAAGATTAGTAATGTACCTCTTATGTATTTTTATATGTAACAAAAAAAACCTTTTGTAGGGGAACTATTTGTTGGCGATGCAATCATGCCCTATATTTTAAGAATAAATAAATCTTTTATTTTAACACCTAAAGTTACTCAGCAACTATTAGCTCAACATGTAAACATCAGAAAACTATAATATATTCACTGAAGTTGCTTTCTTAACTGTCTAGTCCCGCACTTGTAAACTTGCGTTCTACATTCTAGGCAATGTAACACTGGTCCATGAGCAAATTGTGACAGTGATTATTTCAAAGTTAGGGTACAGTTGTACCAGTTAAGCTCTTATCCGAATAACGGTTGTCTGTCTTTTATGTTTGCATACTGGTTGTTTCTAAGAATAAAGTATCTTCTTCTTTCAGCAAATACAGCTCTAGTATATCACCATGGAAAGCTCTTGGCACTCAGTGAGGCAGATAAACCATGTAAGCTTGCTCTTATTTTCTGCTTTACATTTTTGAACACCATCTCCTTCTTGATTTCTCTCTAACAACTGACATGTGACTATATGCACATAATTAACATGAAATCTCTTGAATGAAAATATTATTTATCTCCTCAAGTTCTGACATATCTTTTTGATTTACTGAACAGATGTCATCAAAGTGTTGGAAGATGGAGATTTGCAAACCATTGGCATGCTGGATTATGACAAAAGACTGGCACATCCATTTACTGCTCATCCTAAGGTTGACCCATTCACAGGTAAGAGAATGCTAATAGTTTGTTTCAAACTTGATCCATTCCTTTCAAGAACGATTGGTGGTAGATAATGTGAAAGAACTTAGTATCATTTTTGAATTGATTCATTGTGATAAACCCAAATAATATTGTCTTGAAGAATGAAAATTGAATTGTTGATATTTTTAGAATTTCCCATGATCAGGGACGTATCCAGGAATTTAATTTGGGGAGGGCTAATCTAAGAAATGATAGATTTATTTAAAAAATATTTTCAGATTTCATAACTATGAGTACCTTTTTTCATCGTGAATGAAATATTTGCTCAAAACTTAGTTAAATATTTGAAAAGGATGTGTTGTGTTGAAAGTTTTTGAAGATTAGTAAAGATATTTAGGGATTTTGTTGCTAGCATTTATTTAAATTTGAGTTAGTAAACCATTATTATGTTAGTATTCCTTTTATTTTATATTTTATGTATACAACAAACATAGTAAAAAAAAGTCTGGCCAAGAAATCTTGGGGGGGGCTACAGCCCCCCCAAGCCTTCACATGAATCCGCCCCTGCCCATGATAATGAAAGCTGGATTACATGATCTTTTCATGCAGGGGAAATGTTTACCTTTGGCTATTCACACACACCACCATATATTACGTACAGAGTTATATCAAAGGATGGTGTAATGGAAGATCCAGTGCCTATTACAGTGTCAGAGCCAATAATGATGCATGATTTTGCCATTACTGAAAATTATGCGATTTTTATGGATCTGCCGTTGTACTTCAGGCCAAAGGTATGGTAACTATGCAACAAAATTTACTTGTATTAGATGGCTTGAACTGGGGCCATAATAAGTCTCTCATTTCCTGTCCTCTTTGTCTGACATCGTGTGCGTGCTAAGAATAACCTATCTCCACCATTTATCTTAAGGAATAATCCTTGTGAAAGTAATTGTGAAATTTTCATTTGGGATAATCCTCTGGCATTTACCTATTTTTGGCGCGGAAAAGTGAAGTAGTTAAGTGAATGTTAAGCTGGATCACAGTGAGAAAATCCCAGACCGGAGTAACGCTCGCCAATCACTGTTTGAAGCTATAAGTCAGTTAAACGCTAAATGATTACATTAGGCAGCTTGTTCTCTTCCGTTTAGATGACTCTTACTGAATTCTGGTTGTTTCAGATAAATAGCAATGTTTACTTTCAATTTGTGGTAACACTGCTTGAAGAGACAGAACAAATAGTACTGCTGATTCATTGCTTTTGTTAATAACATTGATTCTGGAAAACTTGCAGTAAAACCATCATAATTCGACATACGTTCAATAAAACTTTCAAATTTATCTTTTTTATCGATATTCTTTTTAATTCAAAGAACTTCCCTTCACAGATTTGGGCCATCATAAACCTAAAGGATCTCAACAAGTTTACATACTAATATTTTCAAAATTAATATTGCTTTAACTTGGGGTTGACCAAATTGTCCGATTCAAATGTTTCACCATGTTGACTGTGTGAATGATGATCCTGAAAACTTGACTTATTTGAAACAATCATATTTTCAGGAAATGGTGAAAGAAAAGAAGTTCATATTCAGTTTTGATCCTACTAAGAAAGCTCGCTTTGGCATTCTTCCACGGTATGCCAAGAATGAGCTCCTGATCAAGTGGTTTGAGCTTCCAAATTGCTTCATTTTCCACAACGGTAAGCAATTTTGTCGTGCACCACAGAATGAAATTGAAATATATTTAACTTGTCTTGCTTGACTAAACTATACTTGCAAAACATAGATGCTCAACTAAGGATGATGAACAACTTTTGCTGATTTGCATGTATATACTTGTTTGAATAAAAAATTAATATTTAAAGTGGGTTTCCCGTCCTAAATCCTGAGAAAGCTCCAGATAAATCCTTGGGCCTGCTTATCCTTGCATATTTTGAGTTCCAATTTGAAACAGAATCTTTCTGATCGGTAGAGTCTATGAACATGAGCTTAGTTAACTTAATTCTTGAATTGTCACAGCTAATATAGCACAAGTTTGCATAAAAAGAAACTTTACATGTCTATAGGGTCAGGCAAAATATTTCCTACTTCCTGCCATGGATCCTCTCCTCCCGAGATTTTGGTTTCTTTTTATTTTTAAAAATGGCATCTGAGTAAACTAAAAACCAGTTTGATCATATAGTTCAGCTGCTAATCAGGAAATTGTCTCTTTGCTTTTACATTTTCCGTCCTGATGAATCTTATATCTTAATTTTTTGTCAGCCAATGCTTGGGAAGAAGGAGATGAAGTTGTTCTGATCACTTGTCGACTTCAAAATCCAGATCTTGACATGGTTAACGGCATTGTAAAAGAAAAGCTTGAGAATTTCACTAATGAATTGTAAGATCCTTACATGCTGGTAAAAGCACCTCCCCCCCCCCCCCCCCCCCAATCCCCAAAGTATTCCAATAATGGTGGTGTTTTTTGCAGATATGAGATGAGGTTCAACCTGAAAAATGGTCTGGCTTCACAGAAAAGATTATCCGTGTCAGCCGTAGACTTTCCGAGGGTAAATGAGAGCTACACTGGCAGGTAAGTTATATCAATGATAATTGTAGTTACAATCTCGTAGGTTGGTCTAACTACATGAACTTATCCTATTGATTGAATAAATTCAACTAATCCCCTTGAAATTTAATAGATTACAGATAGACTCATTGGTAACTTGAATAATCACATACATATTCGCTGAAGTTTTGAATAATATTTCAGACAGACCCTTATTTTT
Source organism: Misopates orontium (assembly GCA_946800315.1). NCBI lineage: Eukaryota > Viridiplantae > Streptophyta > Magnoliopsida > Lamiales > Plantaginaceae > Misopates > Misopates orontium. The sequence goes on from OX326949.1 coordinate 46,797,703, forward strand.
AGTGTTTTTTAAACTTCAAGTGGTGTCTCTATAATTATTCGAACCTTATGAGAGGTTTTTCACTGAACCTCGGGGGATGTAAATGTGATTATTCCATTAAATTATCAGTGATTTGGTTAAAAAAATGATAAATGCATACATGAAATGAATAGCATTAATTTTCAGGGCATCTGCAATGCTATGTCCCAAAAAAAAAAAAAAAAAAAAACCTTTGTTCTGCTGAAACAATGCTTTTTGTGAAGTTTGTTCCTTTCTAATCCCATCTTATGTTTCCTCTTGGAAACTCAATTTTTTTTCTAAATTAGGAAACAACGTTATGCATATGGGACGATACTGGACAGTATTGCCAAGGTAACTGGAATTATCAAATTTGATTTGCACGCGGAGCCAGAGACTGGAAAAACAAAGCTTGAAGTTGGAGGAAATGTTCAAGGAATTTTTGATTTGGGTCCTGGGAGATTTGGATCTGAGGCTGTCTTTGTGCCCCGGCAGCCTGGTACTACGTCTGATGAAGATGATGGCTACCTTATTTTCTTTGCACATGATGAGAACACTGGGTAATATGCTATTTAAATTCATTGTTCTTTATATGCAGATTTTTTTTTTTTGTTTCAGTGTTTAAATTTTTTAACATATTAAAAGTACAGAAAGTCAGCAGTGAATGTGATAGATGCAAAAACAATGTCACCTGATCCTGTTGCTACCGTTGAACTACCAAAAAGAGTTCCATATGGGTTCCATGCTTTCTTTGTGACTAAGGTCAGTGCACATTTCTTTTTATTAATTATTTTTTTTCTATTTACTAACTTCTGTCAGTTGAATGACGATATTATACGCTAATCCAGAATATCATAGCATTCCCAAAGAATCACGAGAGGAAGTTATATGATGTTTATTATTCGTTGTTATATTTTAATTTTTTCAACAGTGGTTCACATTTTCTCGATGATATTTTTCTGTGTTTTGTTAATTTACAACCGTCATGTCAAAATATGTAGAAACGTTGTCTGCATAGTGTTGATCTGTGGATAATGGTGTGAAAAAGAGAAATTAAATTGATCAAAAAATATATTTGAGGTGATAAAAGTTCAAAATGAGTTTTTTGATTTTTCGTTAAATTTTCTTGTTCTTTATTATTAGTTTAAATGTCGAACTGTGTGAAATAATAGACTAAGAGACCTAATCTGAATTTCACTATTTCATTGCCTGGTTTTTATTTTCCTATCACATTTACCATGTTGGTGCTCATAATCTAATGTCATTTCTTCTAACAGGAACAACTTCAAGAACAAGCAAAGCTGACATGAGATCACGTCATCATTTAACAGGCTCACGCTGTTCTGTATATTACACTCTTCTTCTACATGTATAAATTATATAGTAGTATTTCCAGGTCCTGCCATCAGGAGATATGCAGTATATGTCGTGCACAATAAGGTTTGATCATTCAATCAGACCTGAAAAATGACTCTTGAAAATAAAACCATCAAACATTTAAATGAGATTTAGCAAGCATATCCCTTAGATGTACTGAATCTTTGCATGTACCTAAGGAAATTTGAGAGAATTAGTAAAAAGATGGCATAGGTATTTAATTGCAATTTTTTTTTTTCTCATCTTCTTGATTTAATTCATTGAAATTCCGTCTGTTAAAAGGACTAAAGCAATTCGATATACTATATCAGTATATCATGAAGATGCTCATCAAAAGCTAATGTAAAAGTAAATGTTAAAACAAACTCAAGTTAGAGAAATCTTGAAAAGTATTTTATAGATTATTGGTAAAGTAAAAGACATAATAACCTAAAAAACTCACGTAACAACATATTTATGTAAGCTACCAATCGTCAATTTTAAATTTTAAAAAACCTACAAGTTGATTATTAAAATGGTACTCACATTTTAAGCGGGTCTCTTTGACTCGAATCGTTTGAATAAAGCATTCACGAACCACGTACGATTCACTGTAAGAGGATTAAGGTCTGACTTGTAATTAGAAAACTACGTTTCAAATCACACCTATATTGGACAACTGTACAAGTACAAATACAACAATACATATACATTAGTAGAAGTGCGATGACCGACATATTTTGAAAGGATACGGTAGCTAGTCATGTATTCGATCGACTACTTATATGAATATCAACATACGTTAAAAAATAATTTAATATATTATACTTCAAATGCAATTTATAATGGCTCAACAAATAATATACAAAAGACTAGTGAGGTCAAAATACGCACTTCATCTAAATATTTTCCTAAAGTATTGGTGCCACATAAAATATAGAAGCATTAGAATATTGGATTGTAATACGACATGGAAAATGCCGAACATTACGCAGTGTTTTTTTTATAAATATTCCTGCAACATAGAATCAAACAAAAGATAATAAAGGAGCGCCTAAATCAATAATAAAGCTTACTCGAACCAACCATTTGATTACATGAATCAATTATGCACATGTATTAAGTTATTAACTATTTAACTTCTTGGACGATAACAACGATGAACTCCGACACTTACCGCGATGTACGGAGGTGCATTCTTAAAATGAAGACTAGTCAACTAAATAACGCTAAAAAGTTAGTTTACCTTTTCTCTAGGAAGACATGTGATTTTAATTTGAATCATGTTGGAATTTTAAATATCTTGTAGTCACTATTCTTTCTCTAATTAAATACTATAAAGAAGGAACTAAAAACTAAAATCACTACTACGGACCTATGAATGTTTTATACAATTATTAGGGACTCTAACTTGTGTATAAAAAATAAACAATATCCAAATATTGTATTCAATTGAAGCTATCGACCTAGAATGTTAGATTCTAATTGTTGAACCAACGTGCACAGTTCCTCTTTTCTCTTTTGAAAATTAGAGTGCGCATTGCAAGTGTAGTTATTATTTTACTATACGCGTTCAAACTATAACAACTACTTAAAGTAATTGTTGTCACTAACCACACAATTATTTTGTTTGACTTCATCAAAACCCGTCACACATTACTGCTACAACACCAAAAACGGGAACCACTATTTTATGCAATAGTTGATAATGTAATGTAGCCAATTTAGGTATAATTGACAATGTGCAATTACAAAAAGATCTTTAGGAATTAAGATTTAAATATTGTTCTCGGGATTTGACGCCAGCCACGTCAACATAACGTAAAAAGACACATAATACGACAGAGGAAAGAAAAAGAAAAAAACTTTCATAATGAATATTAATCACAACTTCACCAAACAGAACCACGTACACCTACTGCAATTATTCTCCATCGACATTCAGAAAAAGAAAACGAGCGATGGGTCAAAGAGGTGAGGTATGAAATACTGCTGGTGGTGGAGAGGACTGTCAAACTATGAGTAACAAAAATTCATTATATATACTGGTGAGGATTGTAAGTTTCTCATAATACATACCTATAGTGAAAAGTTAATCTCAATAATCAAATAAAAATGCGACCATATTCTTGACCTATTTTGTTTAATGTTGGATTTGAAAATCTTAACATGAATTGTTGAAAATCTGGAAAACATGGAACAATCTTAACTACTATGATTAGAGAATATTTAATTTAGGATCTTTTCAAAGTTTTCCAGCTAAGAATATAATTTTATTATCTTTTCCAAAAAAAAAAAAAAATCTCCGGTTCCTTGTGTACTTACTAATAAATAAAATCAACTGTTAAAATAAACTCAAGCTAAAAAAATATTACGAAGTGTTTTATTAGTTATTGATATAGTATAACAAATAATAAGCTAAGAAACTAACAGACGTACAATAAATTATCGCTTAGCCTAACTTCTAAATAAATCGACAATGTTACGAGAAAGATTCGTTTCTCGTGAGTCGTGGGCCTCGTTGTTGATGCAAAAATCAATTTAATCTGACTCAAACCAACCACGTGACGAATTACTTCTACTGAAGCAAATTCTTTCTTCAAATTAGAGTGATCTCACAATTCACATGAGAAATGGTACCCATAAATATTATTTTCTTCGACGATAATAACGATGAGTCCTGCCACTTTCTCAAGATGAACCACTACTAATCACAGGAAAGTACGTTGTTAGTTTGAGAAAAATAGAATCATGTTGAGTTGATACATCGTCGGTTCTTTTTCTTCGTTTGTTGTAGACTTGTAGCTGAGCAAGCGTTATTATTTAGGTTTGTAATTTTCATGTTTTGTATTAATTCCATTCACGTTATTTTTCTGGTTGTTGTCGTGCTTCATCCATTTGTTAGAGATTGATGATCTTAACGAGTTGTGCCGGTGCTTCTATATTGGATCTTCATTGTACATGATCGAATTGTCGTAATCAATTTTCTCGCATCTTTACATCAACGGGTTTCATGCCTAATATGTTGTGGTTGTCTTCAATTCTTACATCACATCCAAGGCAATACACACTTTTTAGCTACATTTATCTTAATTATGTGCATTTTGTTGCTTAATATAAAGCATTCAAAATCATATAAACAAACGTCCAAAAAACATTTTTAGTTTTTTAGAAAGTTACGACCGCAAAAAACTTTGTAACGTTATTTTATTTGACATTGCTATCTAATTGTCATCCTTTTATACTTACCAAAGTTGCACATATTCGAGATACTGCATTTTAATTTGACTTCAATTAAAATCTAGAAACTTCAAAATCTGCCTCCCTAACTGTAATTTGAAATTATCACTTGCTATCATCTCATCAATTAAGACTCTAACATTTGCAAACAACATGCATCAAAACATTTGACCTTGGGTATATAACTCATAACTTCACGTGCTACATTGACAATCAAAAAATAAACTCAAAACATATGGAATCGTAGTAATCACAAACATTAACTCATAAACAATCCAACCAATGACTAGGTTTCTTTTGACAAATTAAGCAATGACTAGATTTTCTTTTGAATTTGATAGATTAAGCAAATAACTATAACAAAATCACCACGATTTAATATAATAATTTTTTAAAATTACCAAATTCATTTTTGCGCCCGCCAAAGCACACAAAACGACAGAAAAAACACCTGCATAAAAACACACACACTCACACCTACTGCATATATATTCTGTTACTAATTAATCTCCATTAAAATTCAGAAGAAGGAGATGGTGGTAATGGAGAGGACAGGTGGCGGCGTGCTATTGGTGGAGCCAAATCCGAATAACGGATTAGCCTCAAAGGCCATTGATTGGTTGGAGTGGGCAGCACTGAAGCTAATGCATGACCCTAATCAGGCGCTACATTATCTCTCCGGTAATTTTGCTCCGGTTAATGAGACGCCTCCGGTTACGGATCTTCGAGTTCAGGGTCATTTACCGGTCAGTCACATTTCATTTTCGCTTTTTATTATTAATTGCTTGATTAGGACTTAATTGTGTGTTAATTAGTTGATTTGTTAAGGTGATACATGCATGCGTTTTAGTGGAATTTAGGTAGAGTTTATTGTTTTTGGGCTTTCGTTTGGGCTGATAAGATCCACAACTCGGTAGTTGTCAATTGTTATGCTATTAGATATGGCCCAGTCCATATGACGTCGTTAGATTTAAGGCACTTGTTCGTAACATGCGATGGGATCTTAATATGAATGATGGTGGATAGTTAGATAAATAAGAACTTACTTATTTAACTTATAATTATCACACTATTATAGGTGACATAAATTTAACGGTGGCACTTGTTTACGTGTTGCTACTAAAGATTTAAGTAAATTAAAAAAATAAAATAAAATATATATATATATTAGCAACTCAAATTACATGGTTCAATAATAAGTAATGAAAACTATGTATTGTTAAATTAATAAAACGAGTTGAAGATACTGATGCAATTGAGCTATGGTGTTATACATAATGAACAAACCAAAACCCAAACATAAGTTTTCAGCAAGAAACACATGATGATTTTTCGTGAACACTTTTAATGCCTGAATGGAGAGTTTATGGTGCTGCTAAATAAAACAAAGTTTCATACTTTTTTTTTTTGCATACAGGAGTGCCTGAATGGAGAGTTTGTGAGGGTCGTTCCGAACCCAAAGTTTGCTCCAGTTGCTGGATATCACTGGTAATCTTTTCTCTAATTGAGGTCTACATTATGTTGATCGTTTTTACGTGAAATGTTATCTGATTTTATCCTTGTTTCTTCTATTTACAGGTTTGATGGAGATGGGTGAGTTTTTTGCTTATTTCATTCATCTTTAGGATGTTTAGTTGTTTTATTATACATTTTTTATATAGCCATGGAAAAGAAATAGGTTGCAATTTTTACAGAGAAGCATCTCCTATCATTTACCTAAGATTTAGTAGCTACTGCTTATTCAATCATAATGACGGTGTCAAATGAATATAGTTGATAGCAATAGTTATTTGCGAGACTGTTAGATTTTCTAATGGTCTTTATCTCTTGCAGAATGATACATGGTATGCGCATCAAAGATGGAAAAGCAACATGCGTCTCTCGCTTTGTGAAAACATCACGGCTTAAACAGGAAGAGTTTTACGGCGGAGCCAAGTTTATGAAGGTAATAACCGGGGAGTAGCAATAATATTGATCCTTGATAAATCCAGTTCACCTTCAACAATTAAAAAAAAAAAAACGAGATATTTGGTCGAGTAATTATTGAATAGTTTTAATAATTACCGACTAACTGTCTATATGAGCTTAACATTAACATTTTTATGTTTGAATCGCTGGATCTAGTCCTTAACAACCCTGTTTCAAATATGTAGTCCAGAACCTACTATCTTTTGCAAACTGCAATCTTTTCGTGATCTTGCTACTTCAATTCTAAGAAAGAACCTCAAAGTTCAAAATACTTGTTCTGAAAATGCAATTTAATATAAATCTTGACTCTTATATTCTTCCACAATCATCTCTTGTAATTAGAATATCATTGATAAAAACAGAACGATTTACTCAAAACAATTACGTGCCAAAGCTGACGAAGGACATTACCTCGAGCAACATATCTAAGAGTTGCTTCATATATACTTTCTCATTCAAAGTATTTTGGATGTCCAACTGATGTTAAGGCCTGAAGAATGAAACCTGGACATACAAACAATCAAACAGATTAAATAATGGTCACACAAGAAAAGTGTAGATATAATCCTCCATAGAGTTACATTGGTGGTCCATGCTTTCTCTCCTATACGCTTCATTAAGCTTACACGGACCATAATGACATACCTTTTTCATTTTTGTTTGTTTTGTTTTAACTTCTGTATCATCTGCAGATTGGTGATTTCAAAGGGATTTTTGGACTTATCATGTTTGGCATACACAAGCTTAGAACTAAACTTAAAGTACTGGATGGTACCTATGGATATGGCACAGGTAAGTTGGTTATCTGTTGTCCCACCATCTAACCGGCATTGTATCTCTCTCTCTCTCTCTCTCTCTCTCTCTCTCTCTCTCTCTCTCTCTCCCTGTGTGCTGTGGTTTGGGCTTGTAGTCACATATTCATGACAGAAAATTGTACTATATTTGCAGAAGTCACTTTAGAACTATTTAGTTATTTATCCCAAAATAAGGGATAGAAAATATCCGTTTAGTCCTGCAACTGTAATATTAATCTAGCTCAAATGATACAGCTTCACTTGTAAAACTTGTTTTTGTTCATATTTAGTATATGGAAACTGTTGTAACCCTGGGTTGTTGCATATTAAATGTTTGGTCAAGATTATGAGTTCATACATTTGAAAAACAATTATCTGTCTTTCTTGTGTATATAACTGGTTGATTATTACTAAGATATAAAAACCATCTTTTTTCAGCTAACACAGCTCTAATGTATCACAATGGGAAGCTTTTGGCACTCAATGAGACAGATAAACCATGTAAGTTCGTTTTGTTCTTTTAAGTTTTAATTTTCATGCTTAAGATGTCCTTTGTGAGAAGCAAAATTTACATTTTAATCCAATAATTTTCTGGCTTTTCATCTGCCCTTTCCTCATGGTCCTTGTCTCCTTCTCGATTTCCATCTTGAATCTGATATGTAAATTTACTGTGCGCAAATCTTAAAACACAATGACATGTGGACAGATGTCATTAAAGTTTTGGAAGATGGAGATTTGCAAACCATTGGCCTGCTGGATTATGACCAAAGACTAGCACATTCGTTTACTGCTCATCCTAAGGTCGACCCTTTAACTGGTAAGAAAAATGTCCAACTATTTCTTGTAGGAAAAGAGCTTTTAATTAGCTTAATAACACGTCTTAATTGGTCCATGATGGTAATTTTAACTGATTCTGTTTTTGAAGAATGAAAGTTGAAATTGGTCCTTCCAATCAATGTTACGTAATTTTTTTTCATGCAGGGGAAATGTTTACCTTTGGCTATGCACACGAGCCACCGTATATCACATATAGAGTTATATCAAAGGATGGTAGAATGCAAGATCCAGTGCCCATAACAATATCAGAACCAATCATGATGCATGATTTTGCCATTACAGAGAATTATGCAATTTTTATGGATTTACCATTATACTTCAGAGGAAAGGTATGATTATTATGCTACAATTACTGTATTCTATCAATTGCTGTGGCATTACATTTGCAGCAGTTTCATCCATTTAGCATTGTGACGTCTTTCGTCTGCCATCATGATTCATATGCATGCGGAGATCATTTGGGTATCCTTCCATGTTTCTTGCATCGGTTATCTTTCGACCATTTTAAGGCAATTCTACACCGAGAGTAATTTTTACCAGTTCCATTCTTAAGCTATAATCAACCAAAATGATAAGTAATACAACAATAGGTGACCCATTGGCATCTTGTGCTCGAGATTGCATATATTTGGAGAAATCCATTGTTAGTTGGAGCTCTCTCAATAACTTTCAAAATTTGAATTGCTTAACTTACTTTTAACCAAATTGTTCAGTTCAGTTGTAAATCACTTTCATTCTAGTTCTTATTGGCTGAATTGAAGCAGTCATGATTGTCACACCTGACTTTTTGGGTTGTATCTTATTTTCAGGAAATGGTGAAGGATAAGAGGTTCATAGTCAACTTTGATCCGACAAAAAAAGCTCGTTTTGGCATCCTTCCACGGTATGCTAAGAATGAGAGCCTGATCAGGTGGTTTGAGCTTCCAAACTGCTATATATTCCACAATGGTGAGCAAGTTTGTTCTTGTACACCATAGAATGCAAGTAACCACTCTCCAACTCTGCTTCCTTAACTAAGCTACAGTAACAAATTATAGATGCTTAACTTTATTCATGATAGCAGAAATTGTTGCTGATTCACATATGTTTTTGTTTGGATAAGATTTCTAAAGGTTCATCATCATAAGTCTCAAGCAAGGCTCCAAAAACACCTGTGATGGCTTATCTTTACATTAGTTTGTGAAGGGTATTACGTATAATAATGACAACCATTTACTTTCATGTTAGCTGGATCATAGGGAAAACCAGAACGGGTGTTTTGAGCAAACATTACTTTCTAGTAAAACTTAAGAAAAGTTTTGCAGTACTGCCATTAAACCAGCATGGCAGCATTATTGTATTGTTCTTAATGTTGGACTCCAAAGCGTGGTGTAACTGAAATGCACATGATTTGTTGGACATAGGGTAACATGAAAATAGAGAAGGTGAAAAATGTAGACTATTCACGGCAAAGTAGGTGTAGTCCTCACAGAAGAGAATTCGTATATGGTGGCTCAACCATATAAGAGGTTATACACGTCCTAGAATGACAGATGGAACTTTCTACATAAAACAAATGAAAAGAACAAAGAGATGGTTGAATAAAACTTGGATTAAGGCGTTCCGGTAACATATAAATGTCAAAAGCATTAGATGAAAACATTTTGCTCGATCAGAATGAGTCGAAAAAGCATGCACGAAACTTTTTCATAAGTTTTTGCTTTCACGTAATGTCCTGATGAATCATCTCTCAACATTTTTTCAGCCAATGCTTGGGAGGAAGGAGATGAGGTTGTTCTAATCACTAGTCGAATTGAGAATCCAGATCTTGACATGATTAATGGCACTGTAAAAGAAAAGCTTGAGAATTTCACTAATGAACTGTAAGATCCTTACATGCTGAGATTTTTTTTAAGCCCCTGCTATCCAGAAATTGCATGACTATGATAATATTTTCTTAGGTACGAGATGAGGTTCAACCTGAGAAATGGTGCGGCTTCACAGAAAAGACTATCATTGTCTGCAGTAGAATTTCCCAGGATAAACGAGAGCTACACTGCCAGGTAATTTTATCATGTTTTTCATTAATTTTGGCTATATACATGAAGAGAGCAAAGCATACATAACATGAATATCATCAACATGCAACCACGATTCAAATTTTCGTTTTCGGTGCATGTCTGTGTCTGCTAAATATTACAAACAGTCCGTAATTTTCTCGAGTTCTTCAACGTGTTTCGGAAAAGTCATAAAATTAGTTATTGTAATGAACTTGGAAAATCCTTTCATTCGTTTCCACAAAGTTATAAGCGGAAACGTTTCGGTACTTTTCGAGGAGATGTTTAAAAAGTTTCCCCCTTGAAACTATTGTGTTCGGAAGTTTGTTTCAGTCAAATGAATTTATTTTTTTTTTGTTAAACAGTCAAATGAATTCATCCACCATATGTTTGTCTTAATTCAGGAAACAGCGTTACGTATACGGGACGATAATGGACAGCATTGCTAAGGTAACAGGAATCATCAAATTTGATTTGCAAGCTGAGCCAAACACTGAAAAAACAAAGCTTGAAGTTGGAGGTAACATTGAAGGGATCTTTGATTTGGGTCCTGGAAGATTCGGATCCGAGGCTGTCTTTGTGCCCCGACACCCTGGTACTCTGTCTGAAGAAGATGATGGCTACCTTATTTTCTTTGCACATGATGAGAACACCGGGTAATAATACATTATTTTTTATGCTACTCTATTATTATTGTTATAAGTATCTTAGTTTTTATGACAACTACATCTACAACTCATGAGGTTTGATTTAATTCCATAAATCTCTCATGAACTTTAAATATTTATAGAGACACCTCCCAAAGCTTTAAAAACGAGAAAAAGAATAGGGGCTTTATCTGCCATGTTTTCTAAATTCCAAGGGGTGTCTCTGTGTTATGCAAACCTCCATGGCTATGTGTAATGTTTTTAAATCTGAATGGGTAATTCATTGAAGTAGTAGGTGGCCTTTTTGTTATTAGACAAAATTTAGGGGGCGTAAATGTAATAGACTAACAGGTAGCCTTGTTTGTTGACATGATCTACAGCAAGTCGACAGTGTATGTAATAGATGCAAAAACAATGTCACCTGATCCTGTTGCTACTGTTGAGCTGCCTTATAGAGTTCCATATGGTTTTCATGCCTTCTTTGTAACCGAGGTCAGTATACAGCCCTTTTAAATTTTTTTAAAATTTTTTTTTATCTCCTTCCATTTTCTTAATTAGTTTTAATATTTTTAGGTAATTAAGACTTAAAAGCAATCTTTTAATTGGACTTGTCGGTGTGATTTTTATAATTGTTGGAAGATGATAAGTGGAGTTGTCATTTGATCAATGTCTATAAGTCATTTGTAATCTGCGTTTATAATAGAATCTGATTATAATTTGCATTTGTTTTTTACCACTTTGGTTGTCATCATCTATTTTGTTTTCAATTCTTGGAACAGGAGCAACTTCAGGAACAAGCAAAGCTATCATGAGACTCAATTATCATTCAACAGTGAGCAGGGCCACTGTGATATCTATATTAGGGTTCTTGACAAATCACCCCATTTATTATTATGCAATTTGGTATATAACCCAATGTAAAAATATGAATAGACAACTGTACCCTGTGATTTTTGACACTGTCCTCTATTCAGTTTTGTAATTTATCGGATTTAGTGGTCAAATACCCTTGTTATCTCTATTATTTTCTTTTAACATAATTTCAATTTACTTGAAGAAACCAAGTAAAAGTACAAACCAAATATAATATATATCTAAAAGTATAACTTAATTTAAATTTCAGTTTATTTTGTATGTTTCTTTTTGTAATTTAAATCGTTAACACAAATATATGCCTTAGGAGAGTACCGCGTACATTTTCTTTTTCACTAAAAAATCACTCTTGTCTCGAGTTATAACTTATAAGCGAGTGAATTACATCACCACACAGAAGTTTTTGTGTTACTTTTTTGGGATTATTTCAAGGATAATTTACTTAATTATTTTTAACCGAGGTAAGTTTGTCTAATTAGCATAACACGAGCGTAATTTGCCAAAAGCTCTTTAGATTTTGTGTGTATGATCCACTCTAAAAATACCCGCCTTAGAGTAGGGGAAATTTTACATTTGTGTTCCTTAACGACTAGGCTGAAATTAACTAATCCTTTAGGGAACTTCTGAATGTAGAGTTTTTTTTTTTTTTTTGAAAAAAATCCACAAATCTATATCCCTTTATGACGATAGTTGGCTTTGTCTTTAGTTTGTGACAACGTCATCATTCGTAATTTCAATTAATTGAAAATTTAAAAGTTGTTGATCTTTAGTTTTTTAACAAAAGGGTTGTTCCTTCAAAAAAAAAAGGGGGTTGTTGAATTTGCATTCGTCGAAATAAATCCTTAGAATCTGACCGACACATTATATCATCATACGAACAAAAACGCAGAATTTTAATAGTGACTAAAAATGACAATAATTTATTTTCTTTTTTGAGCGAGAATATTTTAAATCTTAAATTGGGCCATACATATCTAATATGTTCTGCGCAACCAAATATTTAATTAATTATTTTGTCCAAAAGTTTGCAAAATTAATTTCCCATTTCCACAAAAAAAAGAAAAAAAAGAACTTAGTCAGATCAGTCCACAATGTACAAGTGCTTGAAGCATAGCTTTCAATTACAGTTGTACACGCAATTCTTTTCATTACACTGTCGGTGGACTAATCTCAGACATTTTAGCCTTTCTCTCTCTAAAAAAATATCAATGACCTCACACACTCTCTCTCTCTAGCAGCTCCTCTGTCGTTTTCTTCCGTCACACGCCAATAATTCACATCAACACTCTCATTAACAGCTAATACATAAACCCACTTGCGTGTGTATATCTAGAGAGAGAAAGTGAGTGTGAGCTGAAAACCAGTCGGTCATTTTCTCACTCCATTTATCTCTCTGATCTTCACACTTCTCCAGTGCATTTCGCATTCAGATCTATCAATTCTCAGCTCGATCACTGTTTAATTTCACTTTAATTTAGATCAATTTGAGTTCGTTACGGAGGAGATTCTCTTAGATCCTGAGGTAAGTGTTTACATCGATTGAGTGTTTGATTAATCCGTGTGTCTAATGTGATATGTGCATTGGAATTGATTTCAATTTTCGTTAATACGTTGAAATTTGGGAGATTTTTTTAGAGTGAATTGGACTTGTGGTGACTACTGGCTTTACTTCAATTGAATTTTAATGTTGTGTTGTTGTGCAGTCGAGGTTATCATTAATTACACTGAAATGTATCGGAATTGATTGCGATGCGATCGATCAAAAGTTTACTAATCTGTTTTATGTTTATTATGTAATTGCATGGTGTTTGATGTGATGATTAGTATCTGATCTGTAAATTGGGGGATTTGATGTAGTAATACATGATGTTTGTTTTGCAGCTGTTCTGAGAAAGCACTTAGATGCTCTGGGTATGTCCAGAGTCTGAGTTGTGAATCTACACTCTGATTCAAGCTAATTTGCAATGGAATCTGAAGCAGAGACCAAGGTTAGTACGGTAGTTTAGATCAATGTTTTTCAAATCGTTGTGTGCTGAGACTACACGTCCTTTTGAGTTTTGAAGATGGAAATCTTAATTATTTTATCTGATCCCGTGACTCTTCAGTTGTATCTTTATTGTGTATTTTGACACTCGCTGAATCCGTAAATTTGTGGATTTATATTTGGAGTTGTTAATGAAGTGGTTATAGTAGATTTGACAATTGAGTCCGCTGGATCTTGATTAATGAATTATTTCTAATGTAATGTTCGTGTTTGATTCATAGGGGAAGGCCTTGAAGAATGTGGGAGGTCAGGTCTGTCAGATTTGTGGCGATAATGTGGGATTGACTGTTGATGGCGAGCAATTTGTTGCTTGTGATGTCTGTGCATTTCCGGTCTGCAGGCCTTGCTACGAATACGAGAGGAAGGATGGAAATCAATCTTGCCCGCAGTGCAAAACCAGATACAAGAGACATAAAGGTATATTTTGCTTCACAAAAGTTCCTCCGAATTTGACTCATCATGTACCCTTTCAATTTGCGGCAAATCATCTCAAGAAACTAGCACTTCTTCACCATTTAAGCTATCATAGATATGGCTGTATTCTTTATCAGTTAATGGTTGATAATACGATTGTATCGCAGTATCATGAGAAAGTTCCTATTTCTTCACTTGGAAAAAGTGTTAGCTCTCGACATTTCATTTGGTTGTCCACAACAGAAAGCCAATGATATCTATTGCTAAAGAACCTTTATTGGAGCATGGAATGAGTAATTGTATTATAATGTGAACCAGGTTTTAGGTCTGAGAAAGCTTCGGTGAAGTATGACATCTGTGATGCCCAAAAGGAAACATAAAATAGGGTGTGAACACTATTTCTCGACAGTCGCTGACATATTCTTACTTTATTTTACAAGGCTTTTGTTTTTTTATTTGATATTGTCTTTTGATGGGGTGAGAGGGTGTGTGCAAACTTATTTGATATAACTTCGAGTAGTGACTTTTAGTTTCACCTTAAATCCGGTCTCCTGAAGATAATTTGTTCACACAAACAGGAAGTCCTGGAATTCTTGGAGATGGAGAGGAGGATGGTGTTGCTGATGATGGTACCAATGATCTCCAGTATTCAGAGAATCATAATGATAAGAAGAAGATTTCAGAGCGCATGTTGAGCTGGCACATGAGTCATGGGCGAGGAGAAGATGCTAGGGCACCGAAGTATGACAAGGAGGTCACTCACAATCATATTCCCTTGCTTACAAATGGAACGGATGTATGATTCTCTGCTTTTCTTTTTCTCCTTCAAATTGTATTCTACTCTCTTGCGGTTGATGTCTTTGTGGGATAACCCACTAAAACTCTCTGCCTTTGTGGTTTATAGGTCTCTGGAGAACTATCTGCAGCATCTCCTGGAAGGCTTTCAATGGCTTCTCCTCCACATGTAGCTGGAATTAAACGTAAACTCTGACTCCCTCATAACTGATTTAAGTTGATCACATTTTTTGGTAGGATACTCTGAAGTCTATATATATTAATCTAATCTGTTTGCAGCTAGAATTGTGGATCCCGTGAGGGAGTTTGGATCCCCTGGCTTAGGCAATGTTGCATGGAAAGAGAGAGTTGATGGGTGGAAGATGAAGCAAGAAAAACCTGTCGTTCCAATGACCACTAGCCATCCTCCTTCAGAAAGAGGGGTTGGTGATATTGACGCGAGCACAGATATACTTGTGGATGACTCTCTTCTGTAAGTTGTTGCTTTACTTTGTGTTTGTTTGCTAACTATATTATTCCAAAACTCATTATTAAGTACGAGTTTTATCGGTTTTGTTGACCTGTCAACCATCTTTCCCTGAATTCAATTTTTATTGGTGTAGGAATGATGAAGCCCGGCAGCCCCTTTCAAGGAAGGTTTCTATTCCATCATCAAGGATTAATCCTTACAGGATGATTATCGTGTTGCGGCTTGTGGTCCTCTGCATTTTCTTACACTATCGAATAACAAACCCCGTGCCTAATGCATATGCTTTGTGGTTGATTTCTGTGATCTGTGAGATCTGGTTCGCTGTATCTTGGATTCTGGATCAGTTCCCTAAATGGCTTCCTGTAAACCGTGAAACATATCTTGATAGGCTTGCTCTTAGGTGAGAAGAATCTCCATCTATCTGTATCTGTATGCATCTTTTGCCATTTTGGATTGCTTACAGTTGATTTTTCCTTTAGCATCTTAAGTTATGGAGAACCATCTTTTCTCCAAGGTTTTCTTTCTGGTTGTATGCAGAGAATATAGTTTTGTTTTCCTCTGGTTTTGTTAAAATTAAATAAATTATGTGCAACAGATATGATAATGAAGGAGAGCCATCACAGTTGGCTGCTGTCGACATATTTGTCAGTACAGTGGATCCTTTGAAGGAGCCTCCTCTTGTTACAGCCAATACTGTCTTGTCCATTCTTGCGGTAGACTATCCGGTGGACAAGGTCTCATGCTATGTTTCTGATGATGGTTCTGCGATGTTGACATTTGAAGCTCTGTCTGAAACAGCTGAATTTGCCAGAAAATGGGTTCCTTTCTGCAAAAAGTACAGTATTGAGCCACGGGCCCCAGAATGGTACTTTGCGCAGAAGGTTGACTACTTAAAAGATAAAGTTCAGACATCCTTTGTGAAAGACCGTAGGGCTATGAAGGTGAGAACTATTCTGTCTTGCATCAAGCTCTCCGCTTCACATTTCGGTCTAGAGTTTCATATTTGTACTCCTCTTTGTCCTTCAGAGGGAATATGAAGAGTTCAAGATTCGTATAAATACTCTTGTTGCTAAAGCCATAAAAGTTCCTGAAGAAGGTTGGACTATGCAAGATGGTACACCATGGCCTGGAAATAATACAAGAGATCATCCAGGAATGATCCAGGTGACCTTTGTATAGCCTGGCATATTGTTGGTGTTCCTGATTTACATTTATTACTTTTTTGAATTATAATATATATCTCATATAACCTTTGTACACGGCAATATATATCTGGTGGATTATCCTCTTTCTATTTTTACTGTAGGAAGAGGTAGGTGATAGTAGGCTCCTTGACATATCTGTTGTTATATTTTCTCTGAGTTACTCTTCTGAACATATGTTTTTTACTTTTTTTGCTTGCAGGTTTTTCTTGGACAAAATGGAGGTCTTGACACCGATGGTAATGAGCTGCCTCGGTTAGTATATGTTTCTCGTGAGAAACGTCCAGGGTTCCAGCATCACAAGAAAGCCGGTGCTATGAATGCACTTGTACGTAGTCAATATGCGTAAATTTTGTTAATTATTTTGTCCTGGTGGAAAAATATAAACCGTTTAAAAATACTCTCGCAGGTTCGCGTGTCAGCAGTTCTTACCAATGGACCTTTCATGTTGAACCTGGATTGTGATCACTATATAAACAACAGCAAGGCCTTACGTGAATCAATGTGCTTCTTAATGGATCCAAATCTTGGGAAATATGTGTGCTACGTTCAATTTCCTCAGAGATTTGATGGTATAGATAGGAATGATCGATATGCCAACCGTAACACTGTCTTCTTTGATGTGAGTTCATCATCACCCTCTTTCTAAGGAACAGCCTTAATATAAAAAGGAAATATGCAACTTTCTTGATATGATTTCAGTATCATTTGGTGGTTGTTTACACTGATTAAACTTATAACTTTTTTGGGATATCAGATTAACTTGAGAGGTCTGGATGGAATTCAAGGCCCTGTTTATGTGGGCACTGGATGCGTTTTCAATAGAACAGCATTGTATGGTTATGAGCCTCCACACAAACCTAAGAATAAGAAACCTGGGTTTCTCTCTTCCTGTTTTGGCCGGTCAAATAAGAAAAGTTCTAAATCAAGTAGGAAAGGATCGGACAAAAAGAAATCTAGCAAGCATGTTGATCCCACTGTTCCTATCTTCAGCTTGGAGGATAT
This sequence comes from Misopates orontium, assembly GCA_946800315.1. NCBI lineage: Eukaryota > Viridiplantae > Streptophyta > Magnoliopsida > Lamiales > Plantaginaceae > Misopates > Misopates orontium. Next base: position 46,815,380 of record OX326949.1, read on the forward strand.
AGAGGAGGGTGTTGAAGGTATACTACTCCTATATTAAAAAGTCAAGCTCCTTATTCTGTATGGTGATCATCCATGAAATTTGCTGTTTAATTTTGCTGTTCCCCTTGATGAAAATCCAACAGTTATACTTTTAAACGCTTAGGATTCTTTTGTTAGATTCTAATACCAAATAAATTGCTGATGAAGCTCCAGATTTTTACTCTCATTTTATAATCATTTTTATCTTGAACCTCCATAATTTAAGTAACATTAAAAGAAGAATTGTTTCTATGTTTATTGATTTTATATTACTCTCCTCTTGTCCGTTACAGAATGCCAAAATGGCAACAGGAAATGCTTTTTCTGAAAATTTCAGTTGCGCCAGCCTTATCTTTTTTGTTATGTTGCTAATATCTCAATTCTTGGTGACTGATACAGGTGCTGGATTTGATGATGAGAAGTCACTGCTGATGTCCCAGATGAACCTTGAGAAAAGATTTGGCCAGTCAGCAGTTTTTGTTGCATCCACCCTGATGGAGAATGGTGGCGTCCCTCAGTCTGCCACACCCGAAACTCTTCTGAAAGAGGCAATTCATGTTATTAGTTGTGGCTACGAGGATAAGTCGGACTGGGGAGCTGAGGTACGTTGGTGTATTTTTGTTTCAATGTGAAATTCCCTGTGACACTAAGGTTTTGTGATTCTTCCTAGGAGAGAAAAAAAAGGGTAGCACATAATAAGTTGGACATCAAAGCAAGCCCATACAAAGTAAAGTATATTAGGGTTACACAAATAGTGGGAAATTGGTATGTGTGTGTGAGTGTGCACATACACAAATATGTAAATACGTCATAGGATGTATGAATTTCTTACTGTTATATATGTTGCAAGGTAACTGTTTTGTTAGAAGGCACCAATGTGGCGCCTTCTCAACACCAAAGGATTTTAGTTGGAATAATATTACCTTTGCGTGTCTAAATCTTTATGTTAGCATTATCATGGCATTTATTACAAAGAGGAACTTTGACTATTTGCTTGGATATTATAGTACTAAGATAGGGAGGCTGAGGAAGTCTTCATAGTATTATTTCTAATTCAATTTGTCCTAGTAGAAAGAGTGATATTTAAATGTCACTGTATTATATATCCATGTATAAATCTAAGGCATCTCCTTTTGTCATTCTTCAGTAATTACATTGGAATATTATCTACTTATAAGCTGGCATTTAAATAGCTTATTGCATTTATCCTTTCAACAAGGAACCACTCTGTACTATTACTGTTGATGTTGCAGACGTGTTTTTTTGACCCATCAAATGCTCATTGCATGTTTCCTTGTGACTTCTTATTTGCATGTACTACCTGTGTCTCATTATGAAACTCATTTCTTGTTATTTGCAGATTGGATGGATTTATGGTTCTGTCACTGAAGATATTCTTACAGGATTTAAGATGCATGCACGTGGCTGGCGATCAATTTATTGTATGCCTGACAGACCAGCCTTCAAGGGATCGGCTCCAATTAATCTTTCCGATCGTCTAAACCAAGTGTTACGATGGGCCTTGGGTTCTGTCGAGATTTTGTTCAGCAGGCATTGTCCGATATGGTACGGGTATAATGGAAGACTAAAATGGCTTGAGAGATTTGCATATATCAACACCACAATATACCCAATCACTTCCATTCCTCTTCTATTTTATTGTACGCTGCCAGCAGTCTGCTTACTTACTGGGAAATTCATTATTCCTCAGGTTAGTTTTCATCTCCCAAATCCTAAGGGCGATTCGTTTGCGATTTTTTTATAGTTTACCCGTTTCCTTCTATTATGTTGCTATGTTTTTGGTCTTTATTTGTGACTATCTAGTATCTACTGCATCAACTGATTTAGCATCTGAAGTATGCTCTTAGTAATGCACATCGGAATCAACATGCTAGTTTTATACAACCTCTATCTTAATCATCCTTCATGAAAATCCAAGGGGCAAAAATTTAATATCACAACTCTATATTGCAGATTAGTAACCTTGCCAGTATTTGGTTTCTTTCCCTCTTTCTTTCCATCTTCGCCACCGGTATACTCGAGATGAGATGGAGTGGTGTTGGAATTGATGAGTGGTGGAGGAACGAGCAATTTTGGGTCATCGGAGGTGTCTCAGCTCATCTCTTTGCAGTCGTCCAAGGGTTACTTAAAGTACTAGCTGGAATTGATACCAACTTCACTGTCACGTCGAAGGCCTCAGACGAAGATGGAGATTTCGCAGAGCTCTACTTGTTCAAATGGACAACTCTTCTAATCCCCCCAACGACCCTTCTAATCGTAAATTTGGTCGGAGTTGTTGCTGGAATTTCCTATGCTATCAACAGTGGTTACCAATCATGGGGCCCACTCTTTGGTAAACTATTCTTTGCTTTTTGGGTGATTGTTCATTTGTATCCTTTCCTTAAAGGTCTGATGGGGCGTCAAAACCGGACACCGACAATTGTTGTCGTGTGGTCGATTCTTTTGGCTTCCATTTTCTCGTTGTTGTGGGTGAGAGTCGATCCTTTCACTACTAGAGTTACTGGCCCTGATGTTGAGATTTGTGGGATCAACTGCTAGAGTGGTATTTGTCATTGTTGCCTGTTATACTGGCATTTGGTGTGACCTTTTGTCCAGTGAAGATGACTTTTTTGTGTAGAGAGGTTATGTCTTTTTATTGTCACTAAATATATGAACTATGAACGAACTGTTCGGGGGGGAGTTATATGTTGTAACTTATAAGTAATACACTTATCGTCCATATTGTAATGTTAATTTTAATTCATTTATTGAATCTTATGCTCCAACATGTCTTTGTTTGTTTTTGTGCTTCCATGTCATGTACTTAGAGTTTCTATTTCAGTGTTCGTATTGAAAACATTTCGTAATTTTCGAATAGCTTTTTAGACATATTTCAGAAATATTATAAAAGTAGTTGCAACGAACTTGAAAATTACTTAAATATTTAGTTTTCCCAAAGTAAAAGTGAAAATTTTTGGAATACTTGGAAGAGATGTTAAGAATTTTTTTCGAGATTCGGCCTTCTGTAGCTGTTTCTCAGTGATTATTTCATACCATCCTTGAGCTTGTGAAGCTTATTCAATTATGTTTTGACAAATTGTGGAGATCGTATCTAAAAACATTGTTTTCTTGTATGAACGTGAAATACCATCATCCCACACTATAAGCTAATTCAATTATGTTTTGACAAATCGTGATCATATCTAAAAACATTACTTTCTTGTACGCAACGAGTTTAGCAAGACATCATGAGTATACTCCTAATGATGTCCCAATTCTGGAACGAGTTTACTTTACTCATACTAATACTACTCCTATCCAAGCTTCGAGGACATCTTTACTCTCTTTTGTCCACTGAAAGCAACAAGAAGCTACCTTCCTTTTCAAGACTGTGGAGTTCTTTTGCTTTCGTTTTCTGCCTAATTACGTGCCCTAATCAGAATGCAAACAGCAGGCAGCTGTCCCACATTTCATAATGAAACCAACAAACAAGAACCCTTATTCGCAAAAGTAAGTTTTGTAGTAACTCTGTGGAAAATTTGGGACCCCTAAAAAATTTGTAGCCATACACGAGTAACACAGATTAAAAATCACTCAAAAAATATCAAGCTCAGTTCAGATACTACAAGAAGATTCATCCACTCAGAAAGAAACAAAAACTCATTTTGTTTTTTCTCTAATAAGCTTCATATTCTTGTTCCAACATTTTCTGCCTGATAATAGTTTCAGCACAAGAAGATGGGAGCTACTACATTACTGAGACCTTTTGCCAAAAATATTTCATCATGTCCATATATGTGCTTGGACTCAATCTCTTCGACTAGCTTTTATGTAAATGCGAGTTCAGCCTCATGCTATTACAAAGATGTAACGAGGAGAAGGCAATTGATGAAGCTGAGGTCGGTCAATCTAAACACTTCTTTCTTCGATGCCTGGCAAGAATGGCGTTTGTCCGAAAAAATGCTCCCGTATTTCATTGCAAATGGATGTTCAAGAAAGATAAAGAAGCAGCTCCAGGGACATAGTACTGTTGCTGAACTTGGAGGGCAGTACGAAGACACTTTCAATGATGTCAAAAAGGTGAATTAATTGTTATAGAAGTGCATTACCAAAACGTTCTATTGAATGCTCGTCTTGTCTAAAAGTTCAGACTTAAGAAAATATTTATGAACGTAAATTTTGTGATTTCATCGCAGGAGATTATCAAATACTTTACATTTAAAGCTGTGAGGACTGTTCTTGAACAACTATATGAGATGAATCCACCACAATACGCCTGGTTCAACAAGTAACCTTATTTCTATCCATCTCTTGAAATTGAAAGATTAGTACTACAAAATATATTATATAACATTTTATGTACATGTGTCAGACTAATAATAGCTTTTTTTGCCCTAAAATTCAACAGCATTCATGATCAGCCTCATTTGATGTCATTAGTTTTCTCCATTTTAACAGCTTTGTTGCAGATAATGTACCAAACAGTGCGACGCAGTTTCTTCAGACCCTCGTGAAGGTAAAACTCCGAATAAGTTAGCTCCAAAAACCATGTGAAGAAAGTTTCTTTCTGTCGAGTTTTACAAGTGAACGGAAAAAAAACTCGTTCTGGGAGCCTATGTATAATCATTTTGGCATGTTTCTTGAATCTTGAGGATTAGTAAATTTGTGGAGTTTTGCAGGAAAGGCAGGAACTAGCTGAAAGGGTGATGATAACGCGCCTTAGCCTATACAGCAGATGGATAAAGGTACAAACACAGAGAGACGAATAAGTTCATGCATACATCAACTTCTCGACCATTTCATGTAAAAAATAGTTATTTACGCCTATTTATGACCTCATCTTGTTTTATGCCATGGTGATGCAGAAATGTGATCATGGTGAAATATATAATGAAATATCTGAAGAGAACTTGAAGTTGATGAGAGACAGGCTACTGGAGACCATCATTTGGCCAACTGATGAGCCATCAACTGATGATAAGACAGATTGACACTCCAAATTTATACTAGATCTTCTTTGGTTGATTGATGTAAAAAACACATATTTTTCTGCATTTGATTCAAATCCTAATGGTGGTGTCACTGACACTCTGAACAACGAAAATGATAGTCATGAATAAAGCAAACAAGGCGGCGCGAAACGTAAATAGATGAGTTATAGCACACTAAACAAGGGAAATACAGGGATATTTTGAAATTTGCAAGTACAAAAGAACGTGAAATAAATCGAGACCAAACTATGTGATGATAGACTAATATACAATGTCTCCACCAGAGGCCAGTCACCCAAGCTTCTGGGGTTGAGCATGAAACGAGGGATCTTAAGTTATATAAGGAGGGAAACGAGAAGCAATGGCATGGAAATTTAACAGCAACTGCTCGTGGAGGAATCAGACTCCGGAGGTTTCTGCTTGAAGATGTTCTTCTTTACACCAGCTGAGCCTTCAGCCAAAAGAGTTGGTGTCTCCAAAATCTGTCAAAACAAGTTGAAATTGAAATGCTAAATAACTATAAGAAAATATATAGATTGGCTATTACTACATAATTTTCCAAAATAAGTATCCAAACAAAATTTTCTATATGTAGTTCTAAATAACCACACTAACCTTCAAGACGAGTTCCTCAAAACATTGCTCCACGTTTACTCTGGTTTTGGCACTACACTCAATGAAAAGGCATCCATATTCCCTCGCAAAGTCAATGCCCTCTTTTTTGCTGACGACCCTTTCACCTTCCTGAAAAGATGAGGATGATTTGTATTCACTAGCATTTCAGATAATGACACTGTTATATTATTCAACGAAAGACGAGAGAAAGCAAACTTGTAGTTGCTAGAAAAAGCAAAAGCACTAGAAAAAGATATTATGCAATATAAAATCCCTCAACAATGACTTATATAAAACCAAGCATTGGCATCATATCTTATCTCAATAAGATGAGCATAAATTCCACTGCTAGAAAGGAGATATCTAACAAAATTCAGATACCACTGCAGAATTTGATACCTTATCAACTTTGTTGCCGACTAGCATCTTGATGCAATCTTGATTTGTTGAGTAGAGATCAATTTCTTTAGCCCAAATATCAGACAGATTTGTAAAGGTCTCCCGTCTTGTCACATCATAAACTGCAATGTAGTAAACTAGTTAGATTCTTGGACTTATCGGAGAAGTAAAATTGCATAGCAAGTGACATAATAGAGGGATCACTTAAAGGTAACCAAGAATAAAATGATCTATCATTTCACTACCATTCCTTAAAGCAGGATATGTCATGAAATGATGGCCATAGAACATATAAACGCTACTAGCACAACAATATCTCAGATTATATGTCAGCGTTGTAGTGCCAGTATTTGGTTTTCTGCTCTCATTTAAACATAGTTTTTCTGTTTAATTCAATGTCAAAAACATTAAGCATTGAGGTTCTCACATAAATGAAAGTATAAAAAAAAAAAAAAAGTTGTCCCTGTATAAAATGTATAAACCTGAGTCACTGAGCTATCACATAAATCAGGTATTTCAGGTTCCCAGAAAAACTCTGGCAATAGCTTCAAGTGTAAAAAAGGGAATTAAAAAGTAAAGCTCCAAACTATAGAACTCCGGCAATACAATGATCCAAAGCTTAGCATTAATAATTCTTTGTAAATGAATACAATAATACTAATCAGTGAGGAAAAACTCAATTGCTCTCTCATGGAGAGATATCAAATTAGAGGAAGACAGTCTTTTGAGAAGAAAAGTATACCCATGATGACTCCTTGAGCTCCTCTGTAGTATGAACTAGTCAAAGTCCGAAATCTTTCCTGTCCAGCTGCAAAATGCAAAATCAATTATGTGAACCATCGTATACCTCATCAAGTAAAACGTTTTCTACTAATTCTCTTGTATAGAACCAAACCTTTAATCAAACTGGAAAGTGACTTACAGCCTATCATCTCGACCAATAATCTCAATAATAATTGATCATAATTTTTTTAAAACGAAATTTGCAGAAACGCAGACATCCAAATATGCATAATATACTCATCCATCATGGTGCTACATAAATAAAATAACTTCATTTCTTTTTCTCTCCATTTTTCTACATATATGTGTCCCTGAAAACATTCTTACCAGTGTCCCAAATTGCAAGCTTCAGCTTTTTCCCTCCAAGAGTAACATGCTTCACCTTGAAATCCACTCCTGTGCTCAAAAGGTATAACAATTTCAAAACCAAATGGAAGAGCTGCATAAGATTCTTTAATGATAATATCTCCTACAAGAGTAATAATCACAATATAATTATTCGAAAATCGTTTACTAACTTCAAGAATTGAATAATGAATTAATGATCCCCGGCCGTCGAGCTTTATATTAATTCAACACCACCCATGACATAACAATACAAGCACCAATGATATGCAAATTACTTATAAAACTTAAAATCAAAATCATGAAAAACAGTTCAACCATAAGGACAGTATTATCATCCAATGAAATCTATAAAGAAAGATAAATGACATATTCAAGTCCATTCGTGTCAACCATTAACTTAATGTGCATACAGTACAGTTCTGCATCAAGAAGTGGGGTGGCGGGGAAGATTACATATCATATGGGATATATCAACCCACCTCCCCCTCCCCATCCCCATCCAACAGTACAAGAACAAGCACGCTAATGACATAAAAATGCAGACAACTGAAACACAATAGGAGAACACCATAGATAGACTACACAGCAACGGATAATAAGATCGAGTAGCTTCTTGCTGATAATTCTTTATGTCATCACAGTTTCTCCATTATTAATCAGTGTTGCATTACGGATAATCATTAAATACCAAAGTGTTGTCTGGTTCTCGTCAAAAATTCCACAGATAACACACTCAAAAGGAGCCATAGTTCTAACATTAGATATCTTCCGAGAAAACATTGAACATAACTGAGGCATCAAAACACATAAAAGTTAAATCTAACCTAAATGTACAACCTCGCAGTTTCAACGCTATACAACCTTATCACAATGTATCTTGTTAATGATAGACAGTTCAGTAAATAGCAACCACGACCTCTCCCACCCAAAAATAGCAAAATTCATCCGCACCCCATATGGCTATACCACTATATCACAAAAGCAGTTCTTCCACATCAAAACTTATCGACAAACCGAAACTCCTCCCAGATACAAAAAAATCATCCATGCTCAAAAACTAAACCGACTTCAATTCATCAAGTACAAGACTTCAAGACAAAGCCCTAGATTACTCTAAACTTTTACTCTTATCAACGACAACTCGCGAAAACCAACGAGCCCTCATGACTTCATCTCGATCCTTCCCAAGTTAAGACAGATGCATATCAAATTTAAATAAAATCCACAAATTGATGATACATTCACCCATTCAACAAAAACATCATCATCATATATAAAAAGAAAGATAAGGCTCTACCTATAGTAGGAGATAGATCTTCAAAAGTATCAGAAGTGAAACTCAGCAAAAGACTGCTTTTTCCAACCCCAGAATCGCCAATCATCAACAGCTTAAACAAATAATCAAATTCCGGCTGTGCCCCTGATGATGATTCCATCTTTCTTCTTCAAAGTTTCAATCTTTTTCAACAAAACCTAATACCAACAAAAAAATAATATAACCATTCAATCAAATTTTCATCAAAAACGATGTAATAAAAAAAAAACCCAGATGGGCAAATCACCTGAAATTGACAAAACAACGGTGCAGATCTGAAATAAACGTACAAATGCGAAATTATACGGATGTATAAGTATGAAAATTAATTAATTAATTAATTAATTAATCATAGTATTTGTTGATAAATATTGTACCGCATGCTTACACAAATATCTATCGCGTCTTACGTGCGCAAGCGTGAGTGCGAAGAAAGCAAACCGGGAATTGGAAAAAGAAGAGAGAAGACGGTGGCAATTTGGCCAAGAGCAAAAATAAATAAATAAAGATTAATAAATAGATATAATATATATGTTTATTTCATGTTTGTACCCTGTGTATCAAATGTTGCACTATTTATATTGAAAGATGAAAAAACTTTTGTCTTTTTAAGGCTTTATTATATTTTCAAGATGTTGTGGGAAAATTACTCCAAAATTTGAAGAATTTTATCTAAAACAAAGAATATAATACATATCAGAAACTTAATACATGAAACATTAGTGTACATAGAAAACGAATGGTTATGTGACAAAAGAAATGACGCACTTATAAAAATTAGCTTAGACGATCAATTGTAATACTTATCACGTTAGAAGAAAACATCATTATTCCAATAGTACCAATAAGAGACTATTATATCTAATTTCTATTTTATAACTTGCATATTATCGGCACTTTGATAACACAGTTGTTCAAACTATAAAAAGTAGTTATTCATAGTATATAAGTTGGGAGTTTCTTTTGACGGTTACTTTACTTTTTGTTTGGAAGGTTTTAGACACCATGTAACTCTTTCACACGTGTTACAAATGAATGTAATCATGCATTTTCAGAAATGTTATTCTCTTTTGAGAGGAAATGAAACGGTCTTTGAACTGCTCACCGGATCACGAGATTGTTATTTTATAACATATTATTTTAGAATAATATGTATGGTATGTACTGATGTTAGAAGAAATATTTATACAAAAATTAGAAATTACGCGTAAAATAAAATATATTGATACTCAATCTTTGTTCTATTTATGAGCTTTTACCGTCTCAAGTTTCTCAGCTTACCATTCACTCCAATATGCATTAAACACTTCGTGCATTATAAAATATCACATTACATAATAAAAGTAATTAAATTATATTGTAAGTCATCAAAGAAAAAGAATTGCAAAAGCCCAAATACATAAAAGTTGGAACAAAATTAACACACACACACTTTTAAAAGTAGTGGTAAGTCAATTATAAAATCCTAAACTCTTAAACTATGGAAATTCATTGTTTTAGGAACTTTTTACTTTTTATTACATAACCTTACATTTTGTGAAAAGAGTATAGAAAATGTTTTCTTCTTGGGTGACTTTTGACTCTCATTTCTACTTAATTTCGCGTGAATTTCAACACGAGTTTCATTTCGCGTGAATTTCAACTGCAGTTTGCATTTCATTTCATTTCATTTGCATTTTGCATTTGGCATTTCCATTTAACCTAAAAGCACACACTTTCTCTCACTACAAACTCCCCCAAAAACGACACCCAAAGCTCCCCTCCCTTCGCTTTCTCTCGATTTTTCTTCCTCCTCCTATACATACACTCACAGCCTTGTATCTATATGTATATGTATATGTATCTTTTTCATCAACCACCACCTCTTGTAAGATAATTTCTCACTTGATCGATTCATTTTTTGCGGTAGATCGATGGATGCTTGAGTGAGAATCATCAGTTTTTGCAGATCTTCGGTCAAAAAAAGCTTATGCTTTTTCGAATCATCGGTGAGCTACTCACTTCAATTCACTTGCGTTGACTTCAATCTGACGCGATCTGCTCTCAATTTCTGTTTTTTTTTTTGTTTACGTTTCATTTCTATGCTAACTTTGATTTGTGTTCACTGCTGAGTATGATTAGGTTTGTTCATGTTTTGTTTTGTACAAATAATTTCCTTTTTCCTAGGGTTTAGTTGGTGAAACATGTTTGGTGATAGGGTCTACTATTATGGTAACTTGATAAGGACTGTGTGCTTGATTGATTGTTCTTCATATTGATCAGATCTTCTGTGTCAAAGTTTGTTTTTTTAACCTCTATGTATCTAAGCCTGAGTTGTGAATCGTCTTGGTTGTATGTATAATTGGTGGCCTGCTATTCTGTTTTTTTTTTGGCTGACATGGTATCACTATTCTGATTAGATGTTATTGGTCTTAAAAGTCCTTGATCTGATTAGATGTTTGTTGACTTGCAGCTTATTAGACTCTGTGAAGTGAGACGAAGAAATTGGACTTGAATTTTTCTACTGAAGTGGCTGTTGTTGTAAAATCTTACAACATGAATGATTTGAGCAAATTATCTGTGGAGACCGAGGATTCTTTCTCCAGTTTGCTTGAATATGCTGCTAACAACGATGTAGAAGCTATCAAAAGATCTGTTGAGCTTGATCTGTCTGCGGTTGATGAGGCTGGACTTTGGTACGTCCGTACGAAAGGTTCAAAGCAGATCACTTGGGAAGAAAGAACACCTCTGATGGTAGCTGCAACTTATGGTAGTGTTGATGTGTTGAAGTTGATAGTGGCTCTGCCTGAAGTTGACTTGAATAGATCATGTGGCAGAGACAAGTGGACTGCTCTCCACTGTGCTGCTTTTGGTGGCTCTGTGAATGCATTTGACGCAGTCAAGCTGCTGTTGTCCGCTGGTGCTGATCCTAATATAGAGGATGTTAATGGACGGCGCCCGGTTGACGTGATTGTAGTCCCTCCCAAGCTTCCTGGTGCTAGAGCTGCTCTTACTGACTTGCTTATGAATAATATTTCTGATGGATTCATTGGAGAGAGCAGTTTAGGTATCTTCATGTGTAGTACAAATGCATCATCACCGGAAAGTCCTTCTCCATTTTCACCATCTCATTCTGTATCTTCTCCTACAGAATCAAAGTTGATGGATGGTTCTGTAAATTCTGTTTCTGAGAAGAAACAATATCCAGTGGATCCATCTCTTCCTGACATTAGAAACAGCATCTACTCTACTGACGAGTTCCGCATGTTCTCTTTCAAGGTCAGGCCTTGTTCAAGGGCCTATTCTCATGACTGGACTGAGTGTCCTTTTGTTCACCCTGGAGAAAATGCACGCAGAAGAGATCCTCGGAAATTCCACTATAGCTGTGTCCCTTGTCCTGATTTTCGAAAAGGTGCTTGTAGGCGAGGGGACATGTGCGAGTATGCTCATGGTGTGTTTGAATGCTGGCTACACCCAGCTCAGTATCGAACAAGACTTTGCAAAGATGGCACAAGCTGTGCTAGACAAGTTTGCTTCTTTGCACACACCCAAGAAGAGCTTCGTCCCTTGTATGTCTCTACTGGTTCAGGTGTTCCTTCTCCAATGTCTGCTACCTCTGCAGCTAGTTTCATGGACATGGCTGCAGCTTTAAGCCTTTTTCCTGGTTCACCTACATCACACCCTGTGATGTCTCCCTCTTTCAATCAAAGCATGTCTCCTACGTCAAATGGAATGTCTCATTCTTCTGCAGCTTGGCCTCAACCCAATATCCCAACTCTTCATCTCCCTGGTAGCAACATCCAGTCAAGTCGCTTGAGATCTTCTTTAAGTGCCCGCGATATCCCACCTGAGGGTCTGAATATGTTGCAAGATTTTGATGCCCAGCAAATGGTTTTGAATGACTTGGCATGTTTTTCACAGTCCCGTCACAATTCTGCTATGTTGAGTCGTCCTGTTCGGTCTAAGACCACATTGTCTCCTTCAAATCTTGAAGAGCTTTTTTCTTCTGAGCTTGTTTCCTCTCCTAGATTTTCTGATCAATCAGCAGCAAATGGTGTTTTTTCTCCTACACATAAGTCGGCGGTTTTTAATCAGTTCCAACAGCAGCAGAGCATTTTGTCACCCACTAATACTAACGCCTTTTCTCCTAGAAATATTGAGCATCCTTTATTGCAGGCATCTCTTGGTCTCTCGTCTCCAAGGATGTCATCACCAAGAAGCTTGGATATCCCGTCTCCAATGCGTGCCCGTCCCTCAGCTTTTGCCCATCGGGAGATGCAGCAGCAACAGATGCGTAGCCTCAGCTCCCGCGAACTTGGATCCAACAGAGTCCCCATTGTTGGGTCGCCTGTCGCTAATTGGTCTAAGTGGGAATCCCCCAATGGAGAAGTCGATTGGTCTGTGAGGGGGGATGACAATCATTCTCTTAAAAGATCGTCAACTTTTGAACTCAATAATGATGGGCAAGAGCCTGATGTGTCGTGGGTGCAATCTCTTGTCAAAGAATCACCACCAGAGATGATGAACAAAGCTGCACCTCCTGTTTCCGGTGCTGCTCCATCCGGTGAGTGTTTGAAATCTAATACTCAGACTGACTCCATTGATCATTCGGTTTTAGGGGCTTGGCTCGAGCAGATGCAACTCGATAAGCTCGTAGTCTAGTCCTACCAAACTTTGACTATATTTTCAGTTAGACAGGGCAGTATTTTGAGTAAGTAAAGAATCCTGGGCTCCTCCTGCTGGAAAAGTAGCAGCAGTGTTGGAGTTTTGGTATTTAATGCGTACCTAATCTATTATTTTTGTATAATTGTATTGAAGTTTAATCATTTCTTGATTATTACATGAGTTTTAATATGTGTTATCTGGGTTGTACTAAAGAAAACCAGTCCTGTTTGGGTTATATTCTTCTGTACTATGGCCATCTTAAAGATAATCTTTTTCATTTATTCTTTGTTTTGCATATTACATTTCATTGAATTTCTAAGTTGTCTTTCATTGTGTCTGATATCTGAATTATAATTCTTGGCCTAGATAATTTGATCTGCTAATTCGAGTTCAATTTCGAAGTGATGCAAGGGAAATTTTTCTTTGGTTGGACTCTTCTGTGTCCTAAAATTATGCTTTGTTGCATGTCCTGGCCCCTTAAATATTAGAATCCTTTTGCAAAGTTTCAAAATCACTATGGTTCGTTTGGAAGTTGTGTAGAATTTTTATTGCAATGATGTAAAAATATTTTTATTTTCCGTCTGCACAAAGTAAAATGAAAACTTCGATGATGGAAATACATTGAAATTGTGATCAAATTGATAAAGTTTTTTCTTAACTTTGTTATTATCAGAAACTTCATAAGTGATAGGAAATGTAGTCAAATCCAAATATTATTTAAAATTGCAATATATTTGGTTTATAATAATTTTAATTCAACTAATAAAAGTAACATAATCCCGTGTATGTGTGAACATTTGTAGGACAAGTGTTTGGGCAAGAAAAGACCTCTAGTTGATGCAGAATTCGTTTTTGTGTTATAGTGGTGATGGGTTTTCGTGCTTTTAGGTTAGAAGATTGCATGTGGACAGTAATGGGCGAGGGCATGGCGAGTGGGGTGTTTTTTAATATCCTTAAAAGTACTTATTTCTTAAGTGGGGGGATTCGAACCTAACATCAAAAGTTGATGGGGTTGGTGTTAGTGGTCCAGATTTTATCATTTATAATAGGGAAAACTATACAAACTATCATCAAAATTTGAGTTTGATAGAAACTAGTTCTCATGTTAGGAAAATTACATACACTATTCTTATAATAACGATCGCATTTTCTGCTTAGTGCCTATAGCGATTAAGTACAATGATTTCCGGACTTAATTAATTTTGATAAAAATAATATTCTAAGTCGTCACAATAGCTGGGGGTAATTGCTATTCTCTGCTTCGTGCAAAGGCGTAATGGTTATTAGATTCTAAATAGAAAAATGTAATTGTTTTACCAACTTATAAGAGTGCAATAGTTAGACATCATTATTTTTACTTATTTGGCGGAGGTATTTTCAGAAATAACTTTTTACTAATACTATAATATTTCTTTAGATTTAGCTGTGTAAGGAAAATGGTATAATTACGAATATGTTATGGGTGTAGATTGCATGATTTTCAAAATATGAGAAGTGGTTTGTGTATATTATTTTACTTTGGAGACTAGTTTGTGTAGTTCACCGAATACTACAATATCATCTCATAATCAAGGTGGGGCTAGATTTGATTCTTATAAAGTAATGGCGATGGGTGTTGTCGACAATTAATAAATACCATAAAATAGATGGCCGACACGTTAGCCGTAATGTAAATATTATCGTTTTGGGATTTAAATTTATTGGAGCATCGATGACCACTAAGAAATTTGTAGTTATATATCGCACAAACTTGACCATCAAAAAGTTTTGTAAATTAGTGATAATTTAATCTCACCGCTATTAAATTTGGTTTATCTTTGCTTCTCCGTCAATTTCTGTACCTGGGAAACGATTGGGCAGTTTTTGAATTTGAGTAAATCTTTTAATTAATGATGTAATTATAAAAGTCACGGCAATGGAGTTTTAAAACGTCCAAAAAATCCTTTTGTTAGAAAGAGAACCCAATACCCAAGAAGAAGAAAGGCAAAAATTGAGACGAGACGTTCGATGAGGTTAGAAACCAAACGTGAGCTCTATAGTCTATGATATTTATTAATTAGGAACCTAGAATTTTATTTGAAATAGTAAAAGAGAATTCGCATTAAGATACTACTCTTCACTCTTAATATTTTCAAAATATCATAGAATTAATTAATAATAACAAAATATGAGATTTAAAACATTAAATAAGCTATCAAAAAGAACTCAAAAAAGGCTGATAGTAAAGATTAGTCACTAGTCCAATGATTTTGATTGCGCGAAATACGAGAGTTTTTTAGCTATATCCTTAAAATCATTCGAGGGAGTTGTTGAGTTCAGTGACCAAAAATTTTCCGCGATATGCATCTTTTTTAACGTAAATCCAAAATTACAAGGCATAAATTCCATAAGTACTAAAGTATAAAAAAACTGCCTCAAAACATCGTAAAATATTGGGCAATAAAACACAATTGTCACTCGTGAGGCTCTTGATTCTACTAGTAGCTTCTTTTTAAGTGCTCCCACCACGAACCCTATTCTCAAAACTTCATCAATATCTCATATTCTTTTTCAATACTATTAAAAAAAGACACTATTTTATAAACTATTTATACAGTCACCCCCCACTTGTCCTCTTATTGCAGGACCATCATCAACTATTAACAAAAATTATCCTCTACCCATTTCTTCACCAACTCCAACTCTCCTCTTCTCCAAAAAAAGATCCAATTTTTGACTTATTATTATCATAAACTATTTGAAAACAAAAAAAGATGTTGCAAATGTTCTTTGCAGTTGCAATATCAGCAGTCCCTTTGATCCTCTATCTCCCACCGATTAGAAGCTTGAATCTTTTTGTCGAAACGATGGAGGATATGTGGAAGGAATCAAGTGCTCATACTGTACGGATGTACCCTCGAATTAGGTATGCTTGTACGAGGATCTTCAACTGTATTCTCTGCAACACTGCTAGGTGAATTTGTTGATGGGAAAATCAGAGCTTGGGACACAAAAAATAAAAATAAAAAAAAAAGATAAGATTTTTGTGAATATCTGGGCTTCTTTTTGGCTTTAGGCTGATGGGTTTTTTGTGGGGTTGTGATTTGGGATGGATATTTGTGTTGGAGGTACTAGTTTTTTTTTTTTTTTTTGGTGCTGAATTTCGTGATTTTTGTGACAGTTTTTGAGGGGTTTTTTTTGGCCCTGGTGGAAGTTTATGTATATGAAGAGAATAAAAGTAATGGATAATTTCATGTATCTGCTGATTGGTGATGTTTTGTCTCCAGTTTGTGTACATTTTTGTTGTGAATTATAGTTGTAGTTTGGGTTTTTTTATGTCTTCTAGTTTTGCTCTTGTGTGGCTTCAGAGTCATTGCAGTTTACAGAGTGTCTATCCTGCAAATCTTCATGTCTATGAAATCATTTTGAAATGGCTAATTTTGTCGACAACCATTGTCTTTACTCATCAAAAATAGTTAAGACTACAATCACGGATCAAAGTTTCTATAAGTTTTCTTGAAAAAACGTGAAACGTTCAACTCAATGGAGCTGAGTTTTGTCAAGATCATTGTAGCAAGTACTTTGGTGACTATTTCAAAACACGTGAGAAGATATAGAAAACAAATCTTGTCGTGAGTCCGACACAGGTATAGAGAGCTTGAAATTGGAGAACCGGTAAAATGCTATCTCTATCAATGTGATGTGAACAACATAATAAAGAGCTAAAGAAAAGTTCTCCATTTGATTCAGTTTTGAGGATAGCTATGTGCCTATGTGAATTGTGATATCATATATGTTATGGTGTAACAATGCGGAGCCATTATTCTTCATATGTGTGCAGTAGATCAGTCTAAAATGCTAGAATCTAAAACTAATTAACCCATTAAACTACACTGACGAGGTCGGTGCGACACCTCACTCGTAGAGGCCATAGAATCAAGTCGTTCCTATCATTCTACGTCATAGAAGCCATAGAATCGAGTCGTCTCTGTCGCTCTTGCAAGACATAGAATCTAGTTGTCTTGTCCAATTCCTCTTCGTTAGTCAGCTATGCTACCATTTGCTCAATTAAGTCACATTTGCTAGTGGAGATGGAGATAGTTTGATGCGACGAGATGACGTTGTATCTCAGCATTCTTAGCAATAGTTTTATGAGTGCAAAGTTTCATTGAAGAAATGTCTTAGACGTGATTAATATTAAATATTATCTTCTAATGCATAGTATTTCAGCTTTTTGGATTTATGCTCCTTTTGACTATTCTTTTTACATGTTCTTGAGTGTCAAGTTTCTCGTGCTTATCCGTGTTTCAAATGTCACGGGAAGACTGCAATAAAGTTATAAAACCTTTGAGCTTTCTCATGTCATGTGAAAAGGATAATATCGTGGCACCATTCAGGACTTTGTAATAGTGATATAACTTTTTCTGTCTCGATTGAGCCAATCTTTATGCAAAGAGATGTATTGCTTTAATCATGTAATTAGTATTTGAGTCATCATGTAAAATTGAACACAAGGCATCATCAGTACGATGGCATAAAGTTATTAACGAAAAACAATAAAAAGGGTAAGAATTCATTTACTCAGTTCATCATATTGACTATGATTCGATAGCGCTGTCAAACTAGAGGTTTTCACTATGTCTGATGAGTGAGATTATGATTCCACCTACGCAATCTTAATAAATTTTATGTAGATTGCCTTCATAATATAATATCTCAAAAGAATAAAAAACAAGTACTGTACTTGGACGTGTCTATTATAGAATGATGTACATACATTTGAGACTCTACACCCAACAGTTTCCAATCGAGACCACATTAACAGTTTGGTGAAATGAAAATAATGACCGAAGCTTGTTAATTTGACACCATGTCTCGATAAATGCACATGTTTTATCCATATCCTCCTAGTTAATCTGCCCTAGTTGCGTTGTATTTGTCTTACTTCTTGTTAGCTTTGATTTAGTAGTGTTTGCATACAATTATGGGAAGAGTTTCTCGACTTTTTGGT
The DNA here is from genome assembly GCA_946800315.1 of Misopates orontium. NCBI lineage: Eukaryota > Viridiplantae > Streptophyta > Magnoliopsida > Lamiales > Plantaginaceae > Misopates > Misopates orontium. The sequence goes on from OX326949.1 coordinate 46,833,483, forward strand.
CTATACAAACGTCGTTAAAATGTTTGCATCATCAACTTTTGAATTTGTTCTTCCAAAAGAAAGAAGAAAAGAACAAGTCTTGGAAGCTCTAGTTCTGAAATAGATTTGCTAATTTCATTATGTCAATTTAAAATAATAATCCTTAAAAATATTATTTGTTATCTCGTGTGATGTATCCTTTTTGATACCTCGACTTTTTATTAAGACCAAATTTGTGTGTAAGTGGCTGCTTCGGTTACCAAATTTTTGCTAACATTCAAGCTTGCTGGGTCGTGTACGATGAAAACACTCTAATACTTAGTTTTGAGAGAATTATGCAAGCGAACTAGTTCCATATCGCAATAACCGACCTTCCCCAGTATCTGGATGGATATTTTATAAGTTTTTGTACGAGCTTACATTGATTTATGAGTTATTGGCATAGTAGATATCAAGAATTCAACGATAATACACCCCTTGTCCAATAGCTCAAGCCTCTCATACGAATTGGCCCTGGCTTGCATCCTATTTGCACAATAGCTTGAGCCATTGAGGCGGATTTTCCTTGGCTTTTTTCCTATCTGTATTGTTGTTGTGCATGTTGTCGTCCTTATGACCACAATTGTTTAGTACCTTACATGATATATAGTATTATTTATATAGAGTAGCTTCTAAAAAGATATTAAAAAATTACCTATTTTGACCAAGACCTATAACAACTTTTTTTGTTTTTTTAAGGCAATACCTATAATTTAAGCAACAAAGATGACAATTAGTTAAATAAAGTTAAAAAGAAGTACTTACAGCAATCCGTTGTAGTCTAGGTGGTTAGGATACTCGGCTCTCACCCGAGAGACCCGGGTTCAAGTCCCGGCAACGGAATTTTTCTTTTTCTTTGTAAACTAAACTACTTACTACCTAAAAGAAATTTCCGTACTTCAATTGCTTTAATTGTGTGGGCGTCAAGCTAACAACATATTCAATAAATCACTTTCTAATTCTCAGAGAAATTATAATCGAAAGACATTTACGCTTATCAATCAATTATAAGTTTCAAGATATGTGCAAAAGTTATTGGAAACCAAATTCTGGTACAGTACTTTCTTTCTTAATGTCCTTAAAAACGAAATAATATAGGATTTAAATCAATTTTGCAGAAGAAGTATTATTGGCCAGCTCAAAAGCCACGCCCTCCCCTTATATTCCTTATTTTATATAATTTGGCACTAAATTTTGGTTTTATAGTCCGAACTTGGTCAACAAACAAAAAAAAAGAAAAACGTTTTCTTGTTTCCATGCTTAACTTTACAAAATGTTCATCACTTGTCACAACACTCTTTATAATCTTTTTTCTTTAATACATACTTTCTCTCTCTTTTCACTTAAAACAAAAGGACAAAAAAAAAACAAAAAAACAGAAAGATAATTTGAATAACTACATTAGAGTTATGGTTTTGATTAGTTACATTAAAATGAAATAAATAATATAAAAGTTTATAAAGAACGAGTGAGTGTCCGTCATTTTCATTAATTTATTTTGCTCGGAACGAACCCCTTTCGATTTCAACCATCACTCCTTCGAGAATCTACGAGATCGAATTTCAGCTCCAAAATCATCTGCTGCTATTATTCCATTAATTAATCCAGCAAAAAGGAATTATAGAGTAAGCATTGAATCAATCTCACATGTTTGTTTTGCTTCAATTCATTCATAATTACGTCTAATTAAATTGCTTCTCTTTTTTTATTCGATTACATACACGCGACTATAATAAGATTTGAATCTTTATTTATTCGATTATTGATTGCTCAATGCTAAGTTTAATTAATTATTATTGTGCTTCTGCGACAGATTTGTGAATACAATGGTGGAAGTGGAGGAGATTCACAGCCAACCTTCTGGTAATTTTTCTTATTTCAGCTCAAAGTATGTATGGGTGATTAACTTGTGCTGTTTAAATTAAGATGTTTGAGGTTGAATTTGGGTTATCCTTAGCTAGGATTCACAATGGCAGCAGGTCTTGGATAATCTTCGCTATTGATCGTAATAAGTGAGGTTGCCCGGGACTAGTAGGTTTGAATCATAAAGATGAACATGATGATGCCTCTAAAATGTTAAATTTGGATGGAGTTCATATTTTATTTGTTACCTGTTCAATCATAATCACATGCAACTGTTTTCCTGGGTACAACACTGAGACCGTTTTTCTTTTAATGGTTGGTCAAGTGTTGTTGCTGACTTACATTTTTTTGCTAGCTATTATGCATTCATTTCTTTCTCTTTGTCGTCATTATATCTAGATCCATACTATGTCTACTTCAATTATTAACATCATGATCTTTGTGCGTGAAGATACACTGGATTGTTGTAATTGCATATGAATATCCGGTGTTCAATTTTGCTAAGATAGTCGTAAGTATATTCTGCATATTGCAGTTGTTTTTACCCTTTTTAATATGGCATCCCATCAACAACCTTTGTTGTGTTTGATGTGATATCTTGTTTGCTTGCCAATATATTGGATTCAGCATTAAATCAGATTTCTTGTTCAACTAAAATGTGAACTTTCTTAACAGATAATTCATTTCTTACGCAGATCAAGAGAATGATGATAATATTGTTACCGAAGGTGCGTCGGTTGTGCATGGAGAGCCTCCTCAAGATGAAAGTGGCCCCCCTAAAGTTGATTCTGAAGTGGAAGTTCTACATGAGAAAGTGAAGAAGCAGATTATTAAGGAAGGTCATGGTCAGAAGCCATCAAAATATTCTACTTGCTTCTGTAAGCACACTGATACAACTTCTTCTGTTGACATTTTCTCTTTCAGTCCTAAAATTCACATAGTCAACCAAGTCTCGTTTTACACAATTCTGTGAGCGTAACATGTACATTCATCTTTGATTTGCAGTTGATTTTTTGAGAGTTAGGCAAGCATGACAGTAGCAAAATTTAAAGTCTCTGTGGAATTTTATATCCTGGCAGTGTTTCAAAATTGGAAAAACTCTTTAATGTAGATATGGGAAAAACAAAGAGAATTATTAGCCGGGAAAAAAGGTAATAAACTGGCTGAGGTAGTGAAGATGTTTGGCATGTTTTCATGCTTGACTAACCTCTAGGGAGTCATACTTTGCTTTCTAAACCTTAAAACTTAGGCTTTCTGTACAAGGAAGCAATAGTTCTGAACCCAAGTTATTTAGAACCTAGCTCTGTTTTTGGAATTTGAAGTTGTCCAGAGCTCTTTTCAGTAATACTTTATTGCTGCTATTGTCTGATAAAAAACTGCAGTTTGAAGTAGATTGACCTCTTTCCTGGTTTCTCCAATAAACGAGATAACTTAACACATAGCTTTTGTGATGGCAGACCTACTTTGTATGGGAGCTTTCTGTTTGAGTTACTGTTACCTGCTATCAACTTTCTGGTTCTATTGCTTCCTGTAAAGTTTAGTTCAAAATTGTAATCTACTGGATCCTTTTCCTTCCAAATGATACTGCGATATTTAATGAATCTTCATTTCACGACTGATACTAACTTGCTTTATCTACCTTGAAGAGTGAATGTCTTTAATTCAGAAAGCAACAGATCATCACTTTTACAAGTATTTGCTTGAAAAGGATTGATAAATCTCTTTAGTTGTAGAACAGTAGAAGAAGCTACACTCGAAACTCTTGTCAACTAGCCTTAAGACAGATGCGTTGCTATGTCCGTACACATAAAGAGAGAAAGATCATCTAATGTATGATAGGTTCTTCCACAGGAAAAATCAGCTTTACTTACATTATCCTGTTCCACGGGAAGAACTATTGATACTAATGGTAAGATTTGATGTCTAGAGAATAAAAATGACAATTTCCACATTCTTTTGGGCAGTGCATTATAGGGCATGGGCTGAAAGTACTCTACATAAGTTTGAAGATACATGGCATGAACAGCAACCTCTTGAACTTATTCTGGGGAAAGGTATGTGCAAAGTTTATTTCAAAATTATTTTGGCTTAGTATATGTTGGTCTTCTCGGAAGATGTTCGTTTTGAGACATTATGGCTTTTGGGTCGACCCCGGCAACAAAGAAGGAATCCATAAAAACTTAGGATCCGACACCATGATAAAATACTATCCTCATGATTAGACCATGTCCCTGAGATTTGATAGAAGAAAGGTGCATTAGCGGTTAATACGTTGTAATTGGATAAGTTATTAGGAATGTGACGGAACGAAAGACCAAGGAAAGAAAGAAGAATACACCAAAATGCAGTTGGCTACTTTTGTTATCTTTTCTTCTATAGTTAATATGTCATTATCCTTTTACCGCTTTTGTGTTTATTTATTTTGCTTTAGCAGAGTTCTTTATTTTCGCAATGTGTTATATCTTGTCTTCAGATAGGTAGTAAAAAAGTTGATCTTGATGTTGGCACTTTGCCTTTGAAATCATAAACGGCTCTAGTGTACAGTAATAAGGATATCATGATAATCTTGAAGTGTAAGGTTGGCTAGGAGGGGTTTATTTTTTTTGTGGGAATGTGATGTTGAGTTTCAGCTACACTTTTATCACAGAGAAAAAAGAAATGACGGGGTTGGCTATTGGCATTACCAGCATGAAATCTGGTGAACGTGCATTGTTACACGTTGGTTGGGAACTAGGCTATGGAAAAGAGGGAAACTTTTCTTTTCCAAATGTTCCTCCAATGGAAAATATCGTGTATGAAGTTGAATTAATTGGTTTTGATGAAACCAAAGAAGTAAGTCTTTCATACCCATGCTCATTGAAATATTTTATTATATTAAGGTAAAAAATGACGATATTGTGATTGAAACATTGTATAGGGAAAAGCTCGCGGTGACATGACGGTGGAGGAGAGAATTGGTGCAGCAGACAGAAGAAAAATGGATGGGAATGAATTATTCAAGGAGGAAAAATTGGAAGAGGCAATGCAGCAGTATGAAATGGTATCACATCACCACTTCTTCAAAGCAAGTTGTTTTACATTTACTTTATTTGATACTTCACGTTTGTTTTTCCAGGCCATTGCATATATGGGAGATGATTTCATGTTCCAGTTGTTTGGGAAGTATCGTGATATGGCTTTGGCTGTAAAAAATCCATGTCACCTTAACATGGCAGCATGCATGATAAAGCTTAAGCGCTACAATGAGGCAATTGCTCAGTGTGGTATTGTATGTACAGAGCTTTTCATATTTTACCTTCTTATTTTATTTGGGTTTTTTTAAATAAATGATCTATTTACCTTTGAAACAAAAGGATGTAGCTGTCATTTGCATGTTCCAAAACAGCTCCGATCTTATGACTTGTATGAAAATACATCTAAGGTTTATTATTGGGCTCTCTGCAAAATCGCTACGGATTTGGGTCTTCCTGAAAATCTGAAACAATTTATGGATAATTTCGTTTTGGTTTCAATAGTAAATGCACATAATCTACAATGCTCTGTAGGTCTGATAAAAAATAAATGCTCTGTAGGTGTTGGTTGAGGATGAAAATAATGTCAAAGCTCTGTTTAGACGTGGCAAAGCTAGAGCAGAACTCGGGCAGACAGAAGCTGCACGTGAGGACTTCCTGAAGGCACGCAAGTACGCCCCCCAAGACAAAGCGATAGCAAAGGAGTTGCGTCTTCTGGCAGAGCACGACAAAGCTTTGTATCAGAAACAAAAGGAGCTCTATAAAGGATTGTTTGCACAAAAACCGGATTCCAAGCCAAAGTCAAAAAATTGGGTAATTTTGATCTGGCAGTGGTTGCTCTCATTGGTTTATCGCATTTTCAGGCGGGGGAGGGAGAAGGCTGAATGATATTTGCTTAAAATAGAAGCAATAATTGTTTTACAATTGAGGTATGTTCTACTTATTGAAACTTTTGTATGCATTTTGTTCTGAAACATCTTCCGGAACTACCCAGTTCAGATATGATTGTGATGACCTGTATTCTTGGTGTGACTTGATCTTGCGTCCCAGTTTGTTTAACATTCACTATTATGGCATTTGATAGTGCTACAACTACGGCTGGCTGGATTCAATCCAGAGTGACCATCTCCAATAGCACTACCAAATGCCTGATTACATTGTCCGTTGAACTAGGTATTTAGTAGGACTTATGAAACGCCCCTCTAATCAAAGCAGATGGATGAAACATCTTTGTTTGCCAGTTGCCACCATTGTAATTCAGACTTAATCTTTTCCAGCTTATGAAATGTCTCTTAGATTGATATATGCTTCCATCCATTAATGATTGACAATTTCAATGAACAGAAATTTAGTAAGAGAATTCTCGATTTCTTCTTATTCTATTCTTAAAGACTTATAACTGCAGAATAACCTGTGTGTGTGTGTGTGTGTTGAAGAGAGAGAGAGAGAGAGAGAGAGAGAGAGAGAGAGAGAGAGAGAGAGAGTTCATAAATATACATCAGAACTGTTGGCCAACCATGGACATCCATACACAGTAAGCACAAACAAGCTTCTGCGACATATAGACATAAACAGCAAAAGATAGGCTCATAAGCATAATATCTTTCCAGTCACCCTTCTGTTTTGGCCCCCAACTATCTTTCATTCCCTTCTCAAGTTTCTCCACACCAGAAAATATCTGCTGCAGTATTAGTCCCTTCTCTTCTTTCTTTTCGTTCTTCCGTTTCGCGATAAAAGGATCATTTGAATCACGATTTTGGCATGAGATTGTGGTGAAAACTCTTGAATAACTTCTGGTGTTGGGTTCTTGAGCTGGGCTCCGCTTGTTGGGGCATAAATGGGAAATTGATAGTGCAGCCATGGGACTAAAACATGAGAAATTTTGAAGTGATATGGTGGTATGAGCAAATGGAAAAGTGTAGAAGATATTTTCAATTTGATCTCTTTTTGGAAAAAGGGTATCAGAAGTATAATAGCGTGGCAAGACAAAATATAAGGAAATATCTCAGGAGGAAATAATGACTGACTGAAGAGAAGTATGGATAAGGCATATGTGTGTATGGACCTGCTTGTCTTGACACGGCCAAGATAAAACGATGCGATAAGTTGTGCAATAATGCTAGATCTTCGATCAGGTGAATTACAGTGGGTTGTAACCTGTAATCCCCTCACGGCAACAGATCAAAGTTTCGGTTTTTAAATATGTTTCAGTACGTGAAATATTGAAAAAGTTTCATAAACTCTTTAGAGTCATAAATCGTGAAATAATTGTTGCAATAATTCTAGAAAATACTTTAATATTTCGTTTTCACAAACATGGAAACCAATACATTTGGGTTTTTCTGGAAGACCCTTTATATTAATGAAAGTTGTTAGCAGTATCTAAAAATATTTTTTTTCCCAAGGTGTTGAGATGAGAAAAAGCAAAATGAAGAAATAAAATATTGTCAGGCAAAATGAAAGTCAGTATAAATTCTTTTGAAGAATTGTGGTTTCTTAAACTTCCAAAGTATTTGAAATTATAAGTTACTTTTATTTGTTGGTGATACTAGTTTTCTACTATGTTTTCAAGTAAATTTTGATAATGTAAGTGTAATAAAATAATTTTAATTAAAAAATTATGGCACATGTGACACTTGAAGGGTTTTATGTATTATTGTTTTTGTGAGAGCCAAAAATGACAAAATTACCTCTAGAAAGGGGGAGGACTGCTCTGTGCATGCTCTCCTATTTGGCAAGACAAAACAAGAAAAGATGACTAAAATGGCACGATTTAGCACATGAAGAGTTTGTATCATATCTTCTATGCACAAACTTTAACTATAAAAGTATAAATAATTATTGCTTGATAAACTATAAGTGTCGATTGTCCAAAAGATAAAAAGTTGTATGATTATCAAACTATGGATGAAGACATAGACCAAACGATTGCCAAACGGACTGGTTCTCTTGAATTGCCTTAAATCGCAAAACTACTTGAGAAAACTCATCTGGCGCCACATCAGCACATACGATACGATAATCCACGAACGGTTGAATTCACCACCATACAAAAATTGGATAAAAAAAACCCAATTAATTGCTCCCACATATATTAATTAATAAACGTATAAATTTCCACACACCAAAATAAGAAAAATCTCAGCTCATTCTTCCACAACTAAAATCTTGAATTTGCACCTCAAACAATGACCTCATCTCCATCAATTTTCTCTTCAATTCTCAACATTCCCACTTCCAAAATCACAAACCCTGATCTGGGTTTCAACAAGATCAAATCTTTTCCGATAAAAAAGCAATCTTTAACTCTTTTCCATCCGGTTCTTGATAACTCCCCTTCACCCTCCGGTTCCTGCAGTTCCGTTAATTCGCTAACTCTCGACCATGGCAGTATCGATGAAGAAGAGGAGCTGAAGCAAGCTGAGTCGAAACTCGGGTCAAAGGTCCGGGTCATTGTGCCACTCATAGTGTACCATATTCCCAAGTTGCCTGAATATGACCTCACGGGTAAAATTGGTGTTTTGAAGGAGTATGTTGGAGTTTATAAGGGGGCCAAGATATCGGCTAACTTGCCGTATAAAGTGGAGTTTGTGGCGGAGGGGGTTGTGGGGCGTGGCGGTAAACCGGCCAAATTCACTGCACACTTGAGGGATGATGAGTTTGAGGTTCTTGATTCTAGTGAATCTTCTGATTGATATATGTTCTTTTATGTGCTAGTTTGTTATTTGAATAATGATGGTGGTATTGGTTAACTAGTTGTGATATTTTTTGTGCTCTAGTTACGTATGCGTTCGATCATGTAGATAATGTAATATTTGAGATCATAATGTGCTTAAAATGATATGAATTTCAAGAAATTGTCTGCTTGGAATGTTATTCTGTTGGCATCGTGATGTGGCTCGTGTTACATTTCCGGTGTTAAGTTTATCTGAATTGAGGAGTTGCTGCTATCCAAATTGGTTTTAAGACACCTCAATTTTATGAAGTCATATAGTTATTATGTTGGATATCAGCTTTGAGGCTTGATGATACATGCTTCGGTTTATCCTAATGGCAAAGGTGACATTACATACACTACAGGTCTCGAGTCATGAGTTCGGCCTCAATAATTTGGGTATTTTCTCTAGCTCCATATAGTTACTTGCTACAAATCTAAACTGGTTCTTCATTGTGTTGTACTATTATTATGTTATTTTCCTAGTGGAAAATATCCTTTGCTAGTGTAATGATGTACTCCAGTGATTTGAACTTGAGATCATATCGTGCTATAAATGATTTGCATTCCGAGAAATTGTTTGCTTACAATGTTTTATTGGATTCGTGATGGGGCTCATGTCGTGTTTCCTGCGTTAGTTTATCACTTGGTGGGATTTGAAAAGTTTTTGCGCTCGACCTGAAAGTAATTTAGTTATAAACATATGAAAGCGACTCCGTCGCTTGAAAACACATGAAAGTATACTTCTTCTTTCGAAACATGGATAAATAATCTCCATAGGCAATGGTTTTCTCTAGTTACTACTAGCCTGGGGAAATTTTCATGGCATTTATGGTATGCTTATTCATTATGCTTCTTGAGTGATACATATTCTTAGCATGTTCTAATGTATTGACGTACTGTACTGATTCAATAGAAAAGGGAGCAAGATTTTCATTAAATTCAGAGGCCACAGTAACTAAAATGAGGATTACATATAACTTTTGTGGTGAAACTGAGATTTTTATAAATCTAGAGGTGGAAATACAATATTAAGGACTAGAGTGAATGTGTTATAATATTTTTGTGGTGAATTCCGTTAAAGTTAGCGGCAATAGCGGATATTCAGGACTAAATTGACAGTTTCATGATAGTTTTTTCGTGGAACAGAGATTTTCACTAAATCCAGAGGCTAAAACAGAAATTTAAGGAATAAAATGTCTACTTTTAATACTTTTGGTGTTAAATTAAGGTTTTCACTAAATTCAGATGCCAAATCATAAACTCAGGACTAAAACGATAAATTTAAAGTACTTTGGTGGCGAAACAGTAATTTTTGTTGAGTCAAAGTGTAAAGTAGAAATTCAGGAACAAAAGTGAGAATATATAAATACTTTTGTGGAAAATGTGAGATTTCCTACATTTGGAGACTAAAATAATAATCCAGGGACAAAAGTGAAAAGTGTATCAAACTTTTGTGGTAAAATTGGTATTTGCATCAATTTCAGAGACTGAAAATAGAGAGTCTGGACAATAGTGAGAAGTTTCTAATACTTTTGGGGTGAATCGGGGTTTACACGAAACTAGAGGCCTATTGGGTATTATCCGTTTAACTTTGGGCTTAGTTTCCTAACAGGCCCAACAGGAAGTCGTCAGTGGGCCTTATGAGTTATGAGTGAGGAAGAAGCCCATATCTTAAGTCCAATATGGGCTTTAGTTTTGTTGTAGGCCCATAAAGCTGTTGATGGGCCTTTGGAATACCACGAGAGCCCATATATGAGGTTTAAAATTGGGATTTTATTTTAAACAAAAATGATCCATTAGCTTATGGAACAAATGAATCCATTAGCTTATGGAACAAATTAATATTTTGAGATTTCATTTTGGGCTTTATTTACACGAAGGGCCCAATTATAAGCTGTAAATGGGGAAAGAAGCCCAGATTCACTTGGTCAAGTCCGTTATTTAGCTATTGTGGGCCTTTGAGAAAGAAGCCCAACATTAATACATGGGCCTGAAAAACAGATAGTGGGCCGAATTTTCTTGGGCTTCTGGATTGAAATTAAACTCTGATTTTAGTCTTCATTTTCTAGTTTGGCTTCTGAAATTAACAAAATCTCGATTTCCCCACAAAAGTTCTATAAAGATATCATTTCAGCCCTAAGGGGCTAGTTTGGTCCCGGAATCTTGTGGAAACACGTTTTCACCACAAAATTATAACTAACTTCTCATTTTACTCTCTAAGCTTGTATATTTGCTTCTGAATTTAATAAAAATATGAATTTCACAACAAAAGTTATATAAAATTCTCGTTTTAGCCCCTGAATTTCTAACTTAGCCTTTGAATTTAATGAATCTCGTCAACACTGTAGAAAGTATGATAATGGCATTTTTCATAAAAATATAAAACTCAGATTTTACAGCTTTTAAGCTGTTTCGGTTTTACAGAAAGTGTCGCTTTTATATTGAAAATGACTCGTTAGAAAATCATCGGAGAACCGCGTCAAAGCACATGGGTATGATGGCAGGCAATGTAGTAGTCAAAAGAGTAAATTACGCAGGGCCCCGCCTTTCAGCTACTTTGGATTTTAATTTGCTTTTGTTGTGGTCTACAATTCTGAAAAAAAGAAAGACTTGAGTATTAGAAATAAAAATTGAGAAAATAATCTATTTAATACAAACGCCAAATAATATATACCTTTACATACACAACGGAATGCATATCATAGACAGACTTTCATATGGGACGCAATAATTAACCTACATCGAACAAACTACACTAGATAAATGTGATGTGATAAATTCTATATAATATACTCTCTATGATGAATTATATGTGAATATTGAATGAAGAAAATAAGCCAGTTAGGCTACACGAATAAAAGACCTAACGTGACACATTTAAGTCATTAAGAGTGAACAAGAGTTTTATGGTTCTTTGTGGTTGAGACGGAAGCTGCTAATAACGAGTTGCTATGCTGCTTTACATTATCGTTCCTCATCATTAATTCACGGAACATGGCAAAAGAATTCGTAATAGTTATTAGTATTTAATTGTCACAACCATATACAATTAAAGTTTATTAAGCTGCATGTGTCTGCTCAAAGGACTAAAGGACTAAAGAGGCCACGATGACATAAGTTCCATAGTACATTAATAATGTTTTCAATAGGTTTTTGTGTCAAAACTTCTATGCCAATTTTGTTGCTATTGAGTTCCTTTGACGTCGATTATTTAATGTAATAACTAATAATTTATCAAACTTATATTAAGATTTTCACTACTAAAGATTGAATTTTACTTAACTTAATTACAAATAACTCCAAAAACCTTCAATTTATTCATCACACGGAGTTACTATAATTCCACTCATAGATCAATGTTTCGGAGTGCTACATATTAGAAGTTTTTCGTAATGTTTCGAGATCTTTTCGATATGTTTCGAAAGTTTCGTAAAAATTGTTATTGCATTAGAGGTAGAAAATATTGTGTGCTTTTTTTCTATAGAGTCAAAAATAGAAACGTTTCGATACTTTTTTGTGAAAAAGAAAGAAACCCTTATCCATGATTACACTCTTTACGGTGTTTTCCATTCTCTCACAACAATGATTAAAAAACTCATACTAAAGTATTATAAGATAAGAGAAAAGATGAAACATCATTCAAAATTCAAAATCTAAAAGGACAAAAGGAAATCACTTTTTCCATTTGTCTCTTGAAAATCACTAAAGCTATCAATTAAAATTTAGAAATTTGTTTAACTATATGACAACACCGACGAATGGATTTGCATTGATTGAGGAGAAAGATAATAAGCTCCATTTTCTAAAATTATCTGAAGAAAACAGACAAAATATCACATGCTCCTCAGGTACTTGGTCCCATACTCACTCACATTTCCTATTTTTCACACACACACACACACACATAATTCTGTATAAATAAATGCAGAGGATAGAACCACTCAAAATCTCTTTATCCCAGACCGCTTTTGACTAAACCCACTCCTTCATTCTCCAGCTTGTGAAAATGGCACTGAAAGTTGCTTTTTTGCTTGCTCTCTACTGCATTTACTCAGCTTATGCTGCTCCTTTGGAAGGTATCAACACCTTTATCACTCATTTTTTAGCTTTAGTACTCAACATTATGTTCCATACTATAAAGGGTAAAATCTTTTATAATGTTATTTTTTGTAACTAGTACTGAAAAATGCAAGCTTTTAGTTCATATGGCGTATGGGATGTGTTTAATTTTGTATAATGCTCTTTGTATCTCACAGTTGAGCTGTTTCAGAGTGTGTATGTGTGTGTGTGGAATATGGTTTTGTTTGTGTTGAAAAGAGGTTAAAGATTTGACATTGTTAAAGTTAAAACTTCTATTCATAGTTGTAATGCTTAACGCTCTGTAAAAGGCAAATCTTTGATAATTTTTCTTCTTTAGTCAGTACTAAAGATGAAACCTTTTGGTTCAGCTAACATATTGGATGTGCTTTTATTTTCTTGAAAACTCTTAGAATCTCACATTTTAGGTGTTTCATCACTGTCCAGTGTGTGTGTATGTATGTATGTATGTGTGTTTGATTTTGTTTTGTTTGCTTATCCCTTGTTTGTTTTAATGTACTCCAGGACTCCTTCCTAATGGAAACTTTGAAGAAACACCAAACCCGAAAAGCATGAAGAAAACAGTGCTCCAAGGCAAAACTGCCTTACCCAAATGGGAAATCAATGGCATGGTGGAGTACATCTCCGGTGGCCCTCAACCTGGCGGAATGTACTTTGCTGTGGCTCACGGCATCCACGCCGTTCGTCTTGGCAACGAGGCGTCAATTTCCCAAACAATCCCTGTCAAGAATGGCTCACACTATGCTCTCACATTTGGTGCTTCGAGAACTTGTGCGCAAGAAGAAGTGCTTAGAGTCTCGGTGCCGCCACTGTCGGGGGACCTTCCCCTGCAAACCCTTTACAGCAGCAATGGTGGGGATACTTATGCTTGGGGTTTTAGAGCTAATTCTGATTCAGTGAAGGTGATTTTTCATAATCCTGGAGTGCAAGAGGATCCCGCTTGTGGACCTTTGTTGGACGCTGTTGCTATCAAAGAACTTTTCCCTCCAAGGTTTGAAAAAGGTAATGATAATATTATCAGCATTCCTCTTGTTAACTCTACTTTTTGGGCCTTCGTTGCTGTTTTACTTGAAAAATTGTTAACATGAAAGGTGTGGTCTGTAGTAATCTGTCTGAAGTTGCAGTGGTTGAGCTTTATGCAGTAGATTCTTGCATCGTTGATGTAAATGACAACAGATCTGGTGCTTGTTGCGTTTCTTCTATGTAGTATTGTCAAGTTTTGAAGAAATTTTATTACCAATTCAAAGTTTTAGCTTGATGCTACTGTAAATGTAAATATAATGGCTATAGTTCTACTTTTACTACTACAATTTTCAGGTGTTTGCAGCTTTTCTTCCTCCATTGATTGAAAAGTTCTATTCTTGGATCTAAACTTGTTTATGTGATGTTTTTCATTATTAACATTAGAACAAACCATTTGACATAGAATTCATCTTCTTTTGCAGCAAACCTTGTAAAGAACAATGGTTTTGAAGAGGGTCCTCATCTCTTAATCAACTCTTCTCACGGTGTCCTCCTCCCTCCCAAACAAGAAGACACAACCTCTCCTCTTCCAGGATGGATCATTGAATCACTCAAAGCCGTGAAGTTCATAGATTCCCAACACTTCAACGTCCCCTTTGGGAAAGCAGCGATAGAACTAGTTGCAGGCAGAGAAAGTGCCGTGGCCCAAGTTATCAGAACAATCCCAAACAAAGTCTACGATTTTTCATTTGTCGTTGGAGATGCAAAGAACGATTGCCATGGATCAATGATGATCGAGGCGTTTGCTGCTAAAGCTGCCTTGAAAGCCCCGTTTAAATCAGAGGGGAAGGGGAGATTCCACGCATTCAGTTTCAAGTTCACAGCTATATCAAACAGGACAAGATTGACGTTTTTTAGTTCCTTTTACCATACCAAGATTAATGATTTCGGAACACTTTGTGGTCCAGTTCTTGATGAAGTGCGGGTGTTCCCTGCTTTGAAGGTTTAAGGCGTTTGTGTTAAGTAAGCTATTGAGGCAGACAAGTTGTGTAAGAGAGTATTAGGAATGGTATTAAGAAAATCGAGATTCTCGACCTCCTTCAGAATTGGAGGGCAATCCGATCCATTAGTATATCATGCTTTTTAATCTGTAATGGTATAAACTATAAGGTTTTGGCTCTTTCTAAGTAGTTGCTTCAGTTTGATATTAGTTTTAGCCTTTTACGTAGTTGCTTCAGTTTGATATAGCATGGTTGAAATTCCTTTTTACCCTAGTACTTAATGCCAAAAGGAGTTAAACTTCAAAGGTTGATAATAGCTAAAAAGTAATGCTACAATGCCTCAATGGCCAATCCAATGATTCTCCTATCTCCATTTTTTTCCAAGTAACATGGCAAGTGCGATAGCTTCTCATGGTTTCTGTACCGAAATGGCATACAACACTCGACCGAAGTGTTGTACTTGTAAAACTCCCTTTATTTCGGAAATAAAGCATAATTTAACTTATTATAGACTTATATAAACATAAAACAATTACTAGTATGTATCTTTTTGAGCAAAAGTAATTTTAAGATATATATGTAAATTAATAAATGCCTACAGTGTAAGCACGAGCTTGTAGATGAAATGTCAATTTAATATAGATTATATTAGAGTTGGCTAGGCTAAAATGTATTAATGGGTTCGACTCCTACCACTGCCGACTTACCAAAAAATATAACATGTCAACAACTAAAAGGTTTTTAGCCTGTATGTGAATTGATATATATATATATATATATATATATATATATATATATATATATATATATATATATATATATATATATATATTCTCCGTAAACTTGAGCATTTGAATGAAACTAAAATTTAATTATTCATAGTCTTTCTTTCTTTATTTTCAAGCTAATATACAAAATGCAGGGGGTATAGAAAAAAATAAATCAAAATATAGCTTCTAGAATTGTATGTATTTTTTTTGTTAAATAACTTATAGTTCTAGAATCTAAAAGGCATGAATGGTTGACTAAATAGAGCATAGTCATGTGCGGTCAAAAACTCCGAATAGCATGGAAGCTCCCAAGATTTTCCAGTTATTCCTCAGCATCAAACAGCCACCCAATTATCCCAAATGCGCGCCGCCGTTCTTACAACCTCCGACGTGGCAACAGCTCCAACTGTAATATATTTAGGCTCTGTCGTTACACACACAAAAAGCCACCGCTCTTCACTCTACCTAATCATCAAACCTATTCTCTCTGTCTCTGCCTTCTTTGCCTTCCTAATTTTTTAGCGCTTTGGTGAGAAGGAAAATTCAAAAGGGATACTATTTATCTTCAAATTTCACCCTTTTGGTGCGTGATTAAACACCTGCATGCATTCTTCTAGTTGTTGTTTTTTGTGGTGGTACATGCATGCATGGCGTTTGATGTTTTGTTTGTGATTTTTTTCAGGGCTTTTCTTTTTGGGAGGCTAAAGAATTGTGAGACAGAGAGAGAGATAACAGAGATATCGAAATCGGGAACAATGGATTTGGCATCTTCCGTTGGTGGGAAGATTGAGAAGACTAAGGTTCTGTCCGAGGTTGACAAGTTAGTAATGTTTCTTTAACTCTCAACACTAGTGCATTTGTTTGACATTGAATATCATTTGTTTGTTTAACATGAAGAGTGCATTATGATTTACAAGAAATCTCGTGTGCCAAAATAGTGCGTCAATTTGTGTTCCGCTGAGAGATTTATGCCATGTATAATAACTATTAGGTAAAAGTTTGACATTGTATTTCTCTAACCACCCACCAGCCTATGCATTAAGATCCCATCTCAGTTTCATAAACGTTTCGGAAATCTACGGTAGCACAAAGAGTGGCGCAAAGAATTGAACTGGAATTATGATGAGGATTTTAGTGATAATAGCATATGTTTACCTTTTGATAACTGCAAAACACATGCTCTGAAATGAAGCAGAAACAGATTTTCGGCTTTTACAACTTTGATTTTTTTTTTCTTTTTTATGAAATCAAATTTGTCTAAAGATATGCGCAAAGTTTATTTTAAGTTTCTAGTTTTGTCGTAAATTATACTTTTGTTCGTTTTGCTTTGTCCTCTTTGCTATAATATCCTCATCACATGGTCAGCAGCCAGCATGAATTAATGTGGAAGGTATTCTAATAATTTGTTTGCTGGTAATTCACATATGTACATTTATAATTTAAAAACTTAAGGAGTATAATTTGACTAAACATCAAGGTGTCATTGAAATGGATAGATGTCGTTCATAGTTGGTAGATCATAGCAGCCAGGACATAAGGGCTTGTTTTGTGTTGAAAGCCAGGCATTTCTTTTTCAGGATGTCTGTCAGAGAATTTGATGTATCTACTCTCTCCTTTTTAACTGTATTACTGAAGATTCTGATTAATTTGTGTATGTAATCAGGTACGAGAAATACCATGCTAGTTATGGAGGCAAAGAAGAAGAGAGAAAATCTAACTATACTGACATGGTGAGTTTCCTTTGTTGTTGCACTACTAGTCAACTTTCAATCTTAGTGATAGTTTCTAATTTTTAGTAATGGCAATATATTTTCTTTTTACTTATATGTAAAATCCGAAGGTTAGACATTTAAACTTATGGGTGGTTTGATTTTTAGGTGGTTCTGTTTTAAGTAAGGTTTGGGATTATAGGAAATCCTTACTTAGCTAAGCTAATGTAGATCTTGTGACTACAGTTCTTTGCGATATAAATGTTTCTGGTCACAACTCACAACTATATCATACATTTAAATAACGACCTTGTACTCGACATATTTATAGCCACGAGACCTGAAAGCATGATTTAGGCAAGAACCATTGCGAGTAATATAACATTTGCTACTTATATATGTAAGTATTACAATTAGTTACACAACATTTTGTTTAATATTGAGTTGGTTATATTCAGGTTAATAAGTACTACAACCTCGCCACAAGCTTCTATGAGTATGGCTGGGGAGAATCATTCCATTTTGCACCCAGGTGAAATATTTTGCTTGCTTCTTTAGATATTATTTCTAAAGATTTTCATGTTGCATCTAGTGATTCGGATCCCAGGTAGTCTTTCCTAAAACAATAAAGAGAATTAAAAAGGAAAATTCAAATCAAGGCACTTTTGTACACTTTCCGTAATGTATTATGATAATATTGCTACAGATGGAAAGGAGAGTCTCTCCATGAGAGCATAAAGCGACACGAGCACTTCCTTGCCTTACAACTTGCCCTCAAACCTGGACAAAAGGTCTAAACATTTTTTGGGAATTCTACACTGTTCCTGTGGTTTGACATTAATTCTTAACTTTTAAACATTCAATGTGTAGGTTTTGGATGTTGGATGTGGAATTGGTGGACCATTAAGAGAAATTGCTCGATTCAGGTAAAATAAAGAATTAGTTGTTAACCAGTTAAACGCGTACTCAGCGATGTTTACACCTAACTAAGTTTTTATGCATTCTTTTCCATCAAGTGCTTATTCAGGGTCTTATTTTTTGTTCAAAATGATTGCAGTTCTACAAAAATTACAGGTCTCAACAACAATGAATATCAGATAAGTAGGGGAAAGGTATGTCACAAGATCTTGTATTTGTTGTCCCAAAAATTGAACTACCTTCGTACCTACCATATTGCGAGATCTTTGTATTTTTTGAAATTCGCCACCGTTGCAACAAAACGAACCAATCTCATTTCAATTGGATGTTATCTAACATTACATATGGAGTATTTGTTATTAGAAATAAAACCGTGGTCGTAATCTTTCTGTATTACAATCTGATTACATTATCCTTTCTGGATCGTGCTTTTTAATTTTATATATCTCTGTATTGAGCAGACTGTTAACCGCATTGCTGGAGTGGACCAGACTTGTGACTTCGAAAAGGTCAGTAAAATTGAAGATCAATTTTCTAATTCCATTATGATTTTTAATCTCCTCCAATTCTAATCAATTTTAAAATACTCAGGCTGATTTCATGAAGATGCCATTCCCAGACAATAGTTTTGATGCAGTATATGCAATTGAAGCCACCTGCCATGCCCCGGACGCGGTGTGTAAATTTATAATCATTCAGCATACATTCATATAATATATCAGGCATTTTTAAGCAACATGCAAGTGTAATGACCAATGTCTTGCTGCACTAGGTTGGATCTGATATATTCATGTAAATTTTGTTTGGTGACTATAATATTCTCCTCTGCACTAGGTTGGATGCTATAAGGAGATATTTCGGGTGCTGAAACCCGGCCAGTGTTTTGCCGCATACGAGTGGTGCATGACCGATGCCTACGACCCCAATAACGAAGAACACAAAAAGATCAAGGTGAACGCCATTATTATAAGACACATTTCTAAATTTTTCAGCTCTTATACGTGCTTGATTTGATGCAAAACTCCATATTTTACAGGCTGAAATTGAACTAGGTAATGGACTTCCTGATATAAGATTGACAAGTCAATGTCTTGATGCTCTTAAGGAAGCTGGCTTTGAAGTGAGTTAGGAAAAATATATTGTCTTTTCTATATCATATGTTTCTTTAAAAATTATGGAAAAATATATCATCCATTTTTGTTTTTTGACTAAAGGTTTTGTCGGAGAAAGATCTTGCATCGGATTCACCCGTTCAATGGTACTTGCCAATTGATAAAACTAACTTCTCACTATCCAATTTCCGTTTGTCATCGGTTGGAAGGTTTTTTACCCGAAGCATGGTAAGTTTTGTACATCTCTATAATGAACGAACTGAAATTACTTATTGGTGGTGTTTATGTATAGTATATGCCTCAACTGTTTGTTATCCCCCAAAGTACTTTTGAAAGATTTGGTACTTGTAATGTAGGTGTTTTCTCTGGAAAAACTGGGCGTTGCGCCTAAGGGGAGCCAAAGGGTTCAAGCTTTCTTAGAGAAAGCTGCAGATGGACTTGTCGCGGGTGCAAAGTAAGTGCCTTTTCTTGTTCAGTTCTGTTCAATTCTTCTATATCAAATTGTATGACACTCTGTGCTACCGTTAAATTTATGACACGCGTACAATACTAGTGTTTGGATTTTAGTGCGCGTGGTGATGGGTAGTTAGAAAAATAAAAGAATAAAACTTTCACCTTATAGCTATTACATGTGGCATAAATCATTGGTGACAGATATTTCGACGCACCGTTTTGGCACATTAAATTTCTTGTGATCTTATGCATAAATATATTAGAACTACAAATTGAATAGTTGTTACGGTTGTACTGATAATACTTTCTGATTGGATTTTGCAGGAAAGAGGTTTTCACCCCAATGTACTTCGTCTTGGTCCGAAAACCTCTAAAGGAGGTTTAACTATGCACTATGCAGGAAGGTCTGTAGCCATGCTGAACTTATTAGGTGGATTTTGCTTATAAATTGCTTTTGTTTGGGAAATTGTTTCATTTTTTATTTGCTTTTTGGTTAAGACATAAAATGATAATATAGGAATATCCTTTGCTGCTTTGCATTTTTGGTAGTCTTTTGGGCATTTAATTTAATTTGTATTTTTGTTTTCATTACGAATTACCCTATCCCTGTTTTTATTAATCATTTCTACTATATTTTTAAGTTTTTTCTTTCTTTTAGTCTAGAATTACTGCAAATTTTTAGAGGGAGTCTCTTTATATTATTAATACCTCAACGGTACAAGTGATATATGACCAAATTTTGAAGGTGTAACGGATATTATTTCTTTTTCTTTTCTTAATAATTAGCTCACGCGGCTGTCTGGGGGCCATCTAAAGGGAATAATAAGAAAAATAATAGATTGTGCCGAATCGCATTGAAAACGAAAGATGCTATTAAAATATGAGATATTTAAGTTTTACCTAGAAAGGCTGTATCCGGCTCCAACAACCAATGAATTCCACAGATCTTGTAGACTTTTTTTTTTTTGGTGGGGGTGGGGGTGGGGGTGGGTGGGTGGGTGTGAAAATAAATAAAATGGAAAATCAAGAGTCATGTATCTGAAGCTTTATTCAATAATTTCCTCCCTTTTTGACTAATTCTTGACATACGTTTGATAACGCCGTAGAGATTTAGATAGGTTAAAAAAGTGTAAAAGATCCCTTCAAAAAAAAAGTGTAAAAGATAGGCCCATATTAATTAGCGTAATTAATATTAATTAAGAGTCTTTATCATGTTAAAGGGTGAAATAATATAATGAATAGTTTCAGTTTTAATTTCATCAAAAAAAAAAAAATTCAGTTCTAGTTTTGATGAATAACGCAGTCGAATGTTTCAGTCCAGACCATATATTTAATAATTTATGTATTCATTCTTTTATCACATTACATCACTTAAATAGAAATAAACGCATATTAATAAATATAGTCAGAAAGTCTAAAGATCTAAACTAGGTCAACGACTTTCCACTAACACTAAACGTTATCGTTAAGAATCAAGAAGGTTTGTTGTCAATTTGTCATACACAAATCACTAGTAGTGGGATCAATTTGTCAAGTTGTAAGAATATGTCAATACATGATACAACCTAGTTGGAAATGATGAATATGACTATGCATTAAATATTTTATTTTATTTATCAAAATTTAATTTGTAATACACTGAATTTAATCCCTAATACATGAAAATTTTATCTATAATACAAAAGGATAAAAGTATCCCAGTATCAAGGCATGTGCACCTCAGCGTCATATGGTTGTTGAATTAACTTTTGCTTATTAATATAATATATTAGGGATATGAGTTATTTTAAAAAACGTGTAATTTACAATTACTCAAGAAGCGATTTTAGCTGAAAAGTAAAATTAATGTCTGGTAACAAAACAATTTAGTATTTGCGAGAGTTTCAATTTTTAACTCTGAATAAATGAATAAATGACACAGCTAAAAGAATAGGCAATTTGCCGTTACAATTTGTTTTCTTCCTCTTTTCATCTAACAAAACTTAGGCAACAGTATAAATAATGAAGTCAGTAGTATCAATCCTAGCAAAAGACTTGGATCTAAATCGAGACGCCGGCGCCGGAGATATTTTCATGGTGTCGCCGGAGATATTTTCACGGTGGTGAACGTCGTCGTGTGGCGGCGGAGGGTGGTAGTACATACGGGCAGTGTGCGGGCAGTGTGAATGGAATCTGCACGCGATTCTCACTCCAACATCTAAAAGCTCCGTGTACTTTGACATTTCTTTAATTTTATTTTTTTTCTTCTGATTTAAGAAAAAAATAAAATTGGAGCTGTTTTTAATGGAGAAAAGAATCGGAATAAAAGGAAAATAATAAATTTAGTGAAGATTATATATTTTTAAAGACTTCCCCAATATTAGAGGCTGTATAATGAATGAGAGAATCGGAGGCGGATGTGTGGTTTATATAGTGGTCTCGTAATTGAGAAGACTTCTTCTTTCGTTGCCCTTTCCTTTGCACTCACGCGGAAAAAGAAATTAGTCAAAATATTGGAATCATGACTTAGAGTTTAGTGAAGGAAATTATGCTTATGTCCCTATTCTTTTATTTAATCGTTTGTGGATAGTAGTGGGCACGGGTCGGGTACAGAAGTAGGAAAATAATATTAGTCCTGACTCCTGATTTTCCCGAATACTCACTCAATCATTCGATAGCATGCTTGATTTGGAAAAGAAGATTTAAAAACTGGACTTGCACGTCTGAAATTACGAATGTGAAAGAGAAATGACGGAGAGCTCAGGGAAAATAAAGCTATATCGAGGATTTAGCGAATAGTGTGTGTTTTTTATACAAATAAAAATAAAATAGAGCACGATTCATATTTATGACATATATTTAAAAGAGAAAATGATGGATTGTAGGGTGTGAGCACTTGGAGGTCAATACTCGATCCTTCTTTCGTGTCCGTGCATATACCACTTTTGACGTAGTCAAGTTCATATACCCAAGTTCTAACCCGATTGCATTGAGATCATGTTTCTTACCCTAATTTCGGGTTTGGAAAACGGGTTCCCAATTTGTGAAATATCTATAGGACATTATTTTTAGAGCATCAAGTTAATTAATTATCGAATTCTTTTTATTAAAGAATATAGTGAAACCCAAGACCTCACTCTCACCATTTGTGGTGAAAATCCCATGTGTATGATTTTTTTATTTTTTTATTTTTTTGTGTGATTAAAGATTATAGTGATACACACAACCTCATTCTCACAACTTATTGTCGAAATTCCATATGAATCATGTGTAGTGCAAAATTGTAATTAGTTGGTTGTGTGCATGATATATACAATCGCTTCCATGAAATGAATCATTTCTTGACTTTTGAGGGCCTAACTTCAATTTCTATCTTAAATGCTATTTTTCCTATCATTTTCATTGGAAATTTATGGTTTGAAATCCATAGTTACACCGAGTGAAGTCATACATATTCGAAATTTCTAAGATAAAGATTTTTAATGGAAAACTTATGGTTGAAAATTTAAATCCATAGTTACATATAGCGAAGTCATACATATTCGAAGATAATAATTAAGATTATTGGTCAGCAACTACTCTTCTTAATATTAAAAATGTTAGAACACACGAGGTCGAAAAGAGAGAATAAGGGGGGTTAGTGAGTAAAAAATCATAGTTTAAGGGCTCCGATGAAAGATTGACTATTTCTAGTGGTAGTGGAAAATATTCAATGAATGTGCACCGAAGAAAGCCGCGTCAAGTTTCCGCAAGATTCCAAGCGTCTAATATTTGCCTAACTGTTGGGTAACGTTATTGATTTACCACTGTGCCCTTCAGATTCGTCAAAATACCATAAGTGCCACAACGTTAATGCTCAGCCACCTCTCTGCAAATGATTTTACTTTTTTGTTCTTCAACCTCACTTTTAATTTTATATTATGGTTATTCAATATATTGTGGCAATTAAATAAAAGTTGAAAAGTAGTCATGATGAAAACGCAGGTCGATGTTCTCTAATGGAGCTTATGTCTAAGACATGTATCCATAATTTTGTTACGTTATTCAAAAATAAAGTATAATTATATCCATAAAAGACACTTGACTAACAAAAAACAAGAAGAAAAAGATAGTTTGTTAAAATAAGCATCAGATTATGAGATTATTGTCCCATAATATACACACAAAATATTTTAGCTTGTCCTATCTCAAACATGCTATAATTATTTTTTTTAAGATACTGATATGCGCAGATTGCAATTGTGTGGTGCGGACGGTGCTATCGCTATATTGTAGTTTTTATCTGTTCAACGCCACAAAATTGAGTTAGCAGAAAGCCAATACATACGAATTTTTATTCAACAAAACATACATACGAATTTTGAAGCTACGTAAACTATTATGATTCTAGGTATTCACGAAAGATTGAACTCTAAAGAGTGCAAGCGTATAACCATAAGTCGGGCATTGATTCTATATCCAATTTTTATTTTTATTATCAGAGATTATATATCTAATTTACCACTTATTTAAAGGTTATCTATACTATATATAATAAGAATGAAATATTATCTATACTATATATCATATTTAAAGGTTAGACATTTACTATATTTCCGATGTTTATCAATATTAAAGTTTTACACGCGAGTTTTTTCCAACAATTTCTGCATCAGACATTGAACATAGAACTCGTAACATTTGCCAACAAATAAAAAGAAAGTAAAGGTGAGGTGACAAAAAAATTGAACTTTTATCAACTCTTGCAATAAATGAATATAAATTAAATCCCATAAAAAATAATTGTATTACTCAGTCATATCCTCCGTTTACAACATCTTTGTTCCTCTCAATTTTCATCTAACAAATTAACTTCAGGCAACAGTATAAATGATAAAATCAGCTGTATCAATCCGACCACCACCAGTTTTCGACCCAAATCGCCCCGCCGAAGCCGCCGCCGCCTCTTTGCTGCCTCCGGAGATATCTTCACGGTAGTGGTGAACGTCTTCGTGCGCCGGCGGAGGATGGTAGTACATCCGGGCAGTTTGCGGGCAGTGTGAGTGAAATCTGCAAACAATTCTCACGCCAACATCTAAAAGCTCCGTATACTTGGACATCCTTTTTTTTTTGTTTTTTGTTCTTCCGATTTCAGACAAAATTGGAGCTGTTTTTAATGGAGAAATCGGAAGAAATAAAAGGAAAGAATGAATTTTTGTTTTGGTAAAAAATTGAATTAGAAAACTTCCCAAATATTTGAGCCCATCTAATTCTAATCTAATGGGAAATAATAATAAGAAGAGAGAGGTGGAGAAAATGGGAGGCGGATGTGTGGTTTATATAGTGGTTTCTTTCGTTGCCCTTTCGTTTGCTTATTTGCACAACTACCCTTGTGTTATCTTTTAATATTGTAAGTACCCTCCTTTATGATTTTATTAGTTAATACCTCTTATGTGATTCAAAATTAGTAAATATCCCCTATAGCGCTCGCCTTATTGTTATGATTATTATCTCTTTATTTCTATTCTATTGTTTGAGTAGGGATTGAGACGCGTCGGCTCACCTCGTTTTGGAGATTTGGTATTCGCTTCCTAATTTTAAAATGGCGTTTTGCTATGGGGAGATGAACTGACATACACAATCTGGTGCACTACTGCATGTCCTTGCGTTGGACAACTAGCTTTCTTAAGGGATTCAGCCTATTATTTTGTACGATTAATGGATAATTTGTCTTGCTTGGCTTGTACCGCTTTTGTTGTATAATTTGTCAGCAGTTGATTCACGTTATACCCACGCCTCATTTCTGTGTATTAGAACGTTACGTTTAATCCACAAAAATTGTTGAGGCGTGCTTAAAAAAATAATTAAAAATCTTGTACTATTGTCCATTGATATATCAACTTAAAATAGAATTTTGTGCTAATATTTGACATTCAGAGGGTTATTTGCTTATAAAAAATATTCAGGGATTATTTGTTAATTAAAAATAACACTATGATGGTTTTGCAATTTACTCTCCTTTATTCACGGAAAAGAAAATAGTGAAATATTAGCATGCTTCAAGTCCGGTGAAGGAATTACTTGCCAAAAAAGTAAAATTAAAGTAAAAAAGGAAAAAAGTTTGGTGAAAGAATTAATGCTTGTGCCCTTTTAGTTTTCCATAATATTGTTTATCAATCATCATAGGTTATATGGAAAATTAAATGCTACAATTTATTAAATATGGTAGTCCTTCTAGTTAGTTCACAGTCTGGCAGTCTTAATTTTGCCGTATATTGTTAAAATTCAATTTAAGTTGATTGTGAAAGTCATGTGCAACAGCTTCCACAAAATAATTTCTCGACTTTCAAGTACTCTGTCGAATTAAATTTTGTGAGGGAATTAGTTTTTCTTTTTCTTTTGCTGCAGGACTGCACGACTAAGTGTAATAAATTCTATAAATATGTAACAAAATTGACTTAATGATTAACGTGACGCATTTCATCAAAAGTTTACTTAGAAACCGTCTATGAAGCGTTTGTACCACTTCTTGTGTCAATTGGTTATAATGATGATATTATTGAATTGTAATATCCAAAAGAGCGGAAGACTAAATAGTACACGATTTACAAAGAGAATACGAATATTTGAAGGGGTCAAAAGGAATAAATCATAAAAGATGGGCACTTCATGATAGATTGACGATTTCTGTTGAGTACTGGTGGAAAAATTCAATGAATGGACACCAACCAAAGAAAGCCGCGTCAAGTTTCCGCAAGATTTTCCACATAGGAAACGTTATCGGCTTACCACTATACCCCTCATTTCCCACTAAATATCAAAAGCGCCACAAAATTTTCATGAGAAAGTCAACGCCTTTTGTGCATTTCTCAGCCACCGCCGCTACTTAATTTTCAATTATTCATCAACCTTAATAATTTTATTGCTATTTAGTTGTCGTTCAATAATAAATAGTTAAAAAAAGAAGTGGTTAAGTAATCATCATACAACATTAAACGTGAATTTAGGAGATTGTCTCGTTGTTGTTGATAAGATGAGAAAGAAAAAAAATATTCAAATGAGTTAATGACTTTTCCTCATAATAATTTCTGAAAATCGAGCATCATGATGTGTAATCCTAGATAATTAGTGGAAAAATGATCCCTAGCCTAAACTCAGTTGAAAAAAATAAGAAATAATTAGTGGAAAAATTATCCCTAGCCTAAACTCAGTTGAAAAAAATAAGAAAGTAATTAATAAGTTTTGCCATCAACGAGATTCTCTAGAATTAATTTCATTTTTATTGAAAAAAAGTTCCATGACCACACATTCACAAAGAGGTTGGTTTAATATGTAGCACCTGATACATTTTTATTGGATGTATGTAACCCATAAAACTATGTTAGTAGTTCATTTGATAGGTCAATTGCACTTGCAAGTTAATTAGACTGTTACTAGGTTATATAAAAATCCGTCTTTTGTTGTATTCATTACAAACCTATAACGTTATGAAAAGCAATGGTTCAAGGCCTAGTAAAATTAATTAGCTTCATTGAAGGTCTATTTACGTTTCTTTTTTATTTATTTACTTATTGCGAGGTCATAACATAAAAATCATGTAAATGTCATACTATAATCTCTAACTATTCTAATTTACATCTAATCATCGATTACACATTGTCTTGCCACCAAACTGCACTTCGTCTTATCACCAACCTACACTTTGTCTTCCGGAGATTCTTTGGATTTCATTTCCTTTCATTTACATAAAAATAATCAAACAATCCAATTAAGATAAAGTAGTCAATATGTTTCCACCTTTCATTGAACATAATTATCAATAGCAAAATAAAAAGAATCAAGTCCTCAACAAAGAATAATAATAATAATAAATTCTTTTGATAAAAATTTCACTAAAACTATACACCAAAAGAATTCATATACGGAGCCTCATGCACTACAAACAAACACTATATATATATCTCACGTACATTAATATATATTGTTCATGCAACGGTATAAATAATGAAGTCAGTAGTATCAAACCGGGCACCGGACGTTGACCGGCACAAGATGACCGCCTCAGCCGTACCCCTGGCGGCGCCGCTACCTCCGGAGACAGTTTCGGGTTGGTTCGGGCAGCGGTGACCGTCCTCATGGGCAGGCGTTGGAGGGTGGTAGTAGACACGGGCAGTTTGCGGGCAGTGTGAATGGAATCTGTATACAATTCGGGCACCAGCGTCTAAAAGCTCCGTATACTTTCCCATTTTCTTTCTCTTTTGAAGAAGAAAAAAGTTTTTGTGACACTTTTTTTCTTTGAGGAGAAATGGGAAGAATGTGGAAAATGGTAATATTAGAAAGTGTCCCAAATGTTGGAATTGATGAGATGGAATGAGATAAAAGGAGGGAGTGTTTGGTTGAGAGAAATGGGAGGGGGGAGGTGTGGTTTGCATGGTTGTTTGCTTGTGCTTCTTTCTTTTTTGCGATAATAATTTCATTTTTTTAGGTTTGGCTTGATCATCTTTTTCAAATAATTACAAATATGTATTTAAAAATTTAAAGTACTATAAATAAACTTCTATTAGTCAATTAAATAGAAACACCCCAGCAAATCTAAAAAGTTACATGTAAGTTTATTTTTTAGAGCAATAGCCAAAAAGACCATATGTGTTATAAAGAAGAGACAAAAAGTCTTCGTATAGAAAAAGGCAAAAGACCCCCTTGTGTTTTGGAAAAATGAAGCAAAAATCTAACCCCAAGAAAAGGTAAAGAAACCCCTATGTTTTGCATTAATGGCGACCCCCCCCCCCCCTTGTAATTTCAATATGGGTAAAATGCATCAAACTCCCCCAACTAATTATACTCTTTTTAACAAGTCGTCGTCTAACGTTTTTTTATAAGTAACCCTAACCTATTGAAAAATATGCGAAGTGCTCACTGAAGCCAAATCCAACGGACATAAATGCAAAAACGTGGCCAAACTCAACGGTTGGGAGGTTTAATGGAATTTACCCTTTCAATAAATAGACAAAAATACCTCATTTGTTCAAGCAAGGAGAGTTCTCTATGTAAATATCGTTCACAAGAGGGGTTCTTTTGCCATTTATGAAAATTATAAGTTTTTTTAGCCCCTTCTTTTTCACATGGATTTTTGTGGCCTCTTTCTTTTTTTTTTTTTTTAACCACAAAAATATTTTTTGCTTCTCTTTCTTTGGAGGATCTCTATTTTGCCTCTTTTGTACAATGGTTATCTTGGCAAATATCATTTTTTGAAAGTATAAAATAAAAAAGTGTCTTCACTATCTATTAAACAATACGTTTTTTTTTTTGTAATCAAATCAAACTTCAAGAAATACATATATAATTATCCTTTTTTCTAATGCGGAGGTTTTTTTCCGTAAAAATTAACACATAGTTCGATAGTTTTATGTGGAGTGAAGTGTTTTGTTTGACAAAAATTAGACCCATTTGAGTTAACAATGATAATAGAAAAAATATAATTCACATATTTCTTATGTGTGTAAATTGTGTAAACCAAATTAGAGCCAATCCACTTTCGTCTCAATTCAAGACTGAGAACAACTAATCAGACAATCACCACCAAACCAGCGCTAATTCCAGCTCAACTAATTTCGAAACACTATTGAAGTGCATGAAGGATTTATAAACCCTAATTTGATGCGAATAATTCTGATGAATTGTTAGAGAGTGCGCAATTCGAACAATAGAGCCGTTAATTTTCAGTTTCGAGCTGAAAATATAAGCTTTTTACCTGCAAAACCAAAAATGATTATGCAACAGACTTGCGGCGGCAATTCCACAGAGCTCAGACTCTCTACTCAAGCTTATAACATCTCCTCTTCTTCAGCATGTAAGCTCCAAACCCATTTGTCTCCTTTAAGTTGTAAGCTTTTTACAGTGTTTATTCCTATTCAAATTGGCAAATATGTAAAAACCTCACATGCCCAGAAGAGAAACCCTTCTAAAGATGGGGTTTTTGTGGGGTTTAAGGCTCAGGGTCACTCAAAGATTGTAGCTTTAACTAAAAAGAAGACGAATAAAGGGAAGAACAATAAGTATGGAGGCATTTTGCCTTCACTGTTGCAAGGTTTAAAGGCCGAAAGTGATGTCGAGAAGGTTCTTGATTTGTACAGTGGGAAGCTTAGTCCTAAAGAGCAGACTGTGATTTTGAAAGAGCAGAGGAGTTGGGACAGGGTGGTCAGGGTTTTTGAGTGGTTTAAGTCACAGAATGATTATGTTCCTAATGTTATACATTATAACATCGTGCTTCGGAGTTTGGGTAGAGCTCAGAAATGGGATGAGCTGAGGCTTTGTTGGATTGAAATGGCTAAAAAAGGCGTCTTTCCAACGAACAACACGTATAGTATGCTTGTGGATGTGTATGGGAAAGCTGGGCTGGTGAAGGAGGCGCTTTTGTGGATTAAGCATATGAAGTCGAGAGGGATTTTCCCTGATGAAGTCACGATGTCTACAGTGATCAAGGTTTTGAAAGATGCAGGGGAATATGATAGAGCTCATAGGTTTTATACTGACTGGCGTGTTGGGAAAATTGAGTTGGATGATTTAGATTGGGATGACATTGGGGATCTGCAACCTGTTAGTTTGAAGCAGTTTTTGTCGACTGAGCTTTTCAGGTCTGGTGGGAGGACAAATTCTTCGACAGTTAATGCTGTATCACACGTGGAAAGCTCTGTAACAGAACCTCGTCTTACGACTACTTATAATACTCTAATAGATTTGTATGGAAAAGCAGGGCGGTTGAAAGATGCTGCAGATGTGTTTGCTGATATGTTAAAGTCTGGTGTGGAGCCAGATACTTTTACTTTCAACACAATGATATTCATTTGTGGTAGTCGGGGTTCTTTAACTGAGGCTGAGGCTTTGCTTGATAAAATGGAGGAAAGAGGGATTTCTCCGGATACAAAGACGTATAATATTTTTCTTTCTTTGTACAACAACGTGGGTAACGTTGATGCTGTTCTTCAATGCTACAGGAAGATAAGGGAAGTCGGTCTTTTCCCTGATGTTGTAACCCATAGAGCTGTCATTAAAATTCTATGTGAAAGAAACATGGTCCAGGAGGTGGAGAATGTGATGGAAGAAATGGAGAAATTGGAGGTGAAAATTGATGAAAATTCTATCCCAGTACTTATTAAGATGTATGTTAACAAAGGGTTGATTGAGCAAGCAAAAGACCTGGTTGAGAAATATCGATCATGTTATAGGTTATCATCAAGGACATATTCTGCTTTAATGGATATATATGCGGAGAAGGGACTTTGGGCTGAAGCAGAGTCTTTGTTCTACATTGAGAGGGATGGTGTTGTACAAAAGAAGGAAATTATGGAATATAATGTCATGATCAAAGCTTACGGTATAGCAAAGCTATATGACAAAGCTCTCTCACTCTTCAACGGTATGAGAAATCAAGGGACCTGGCCAGATGAATGCACATATAACTCCCTCATCCAAATGTTTGCTGGAGGTGATTTAGTTGATAAAGCAAGGGAACTTATGTCTGAAATGCGAGAAGCAGGATTTAGACCCTCATGTTCGACCTTCTCAGCTGTTATTACCAGTTTTGCAAATAAGAATAGGCTCTCGGATGCAGTTGATGTATTTCAAGAAATGCTACGAGCAGAAATAAAACCGAATGAAGTTGTTTACGGATCGTTAATTGATGCATATGCTGAGGCTGGAAATTTTGAAGAAGCAATTCACTATTTCCATGTCATGGAAGATTCTGGAATTCGCGCAAACAAAATTATCTTAACTTCCATGATCAAAGCTTATGGTAAATTCGGGTCTGTGGAAGGAGCTAAGCAACTCTATGAGAAGATGCAGAAGTCGGATGAAGGTCCAGATATTGTGGCATCCAATAGTATGCTTAATGTATATGCAGAACTGGGAATGGTGTCTGAAGCAAACGCGTTATACGATCATATGAGAGGAAAAAGTTCCGCTGATGGCATTACTTTTGCGACTATGATGGATGTATATAAAAACATGGGCATGTTCGAAGAAGCCATTGAAGTTGCAGAGGAGATGAAACAATCAAATATGATGAAAGATTCCGTCGCATTTAATAAAGTAATGGCGTGCTATTCCACCAATGGCCAGCTACTCGAGTGTGGTAAATTACTTCACGAAATGATAGTAAATAAGAAAATTGCTCCTGATGTGGGAACCTTCAAAGTACTATTTACGATCTTAAAAAAGGGTGGGATTCCATCTGAAGCCATAAGACAACTCGAGTCTTCTTATCGAGAAGGGAGACCCTTTGCTCGACAAGCTATAATAACATCGGTTTTTTCAATAGTAGGTCTGCACTCATATGCACTTGAATCTTGTGGAATCTTTACAAAGGAAGACGCGAGGTTTAGTTCTTCTGCTTATAATGCTGCAATAAGGGCCTATGTGGCTTATGGGAAAACTGACGAGGCGTTGAAAATGTTTATGAAGATGCAAGATGAAGGCTTTGAGCCTGATATTGTGACACTGATTAATCTTGTAAATTGTTACGGAAAAGCGGGGATGGTTGAAGGCGTGAAGAGGATACACGGGAAGTTGAAGTATGGTGCGATTGAGCATAACGAGTCGCTGTATAACGCGATTATTGATGCTTATAAGAATGCCAATAGGAATGATCTTGCTGAATTGGTCAGTCAAGAGATGAGATTTGGTTTGGAGGATAGGGTTTCTGAAACTGAAGATGATGATGAAACCTATTATTAACGATTCTCAGATCAAATTTATTAGTAAACATTCGTATCTGCTACATATGAAATGTGTTTTTCTTTTTTTTGTGCAGTGAAATGTATTATGAAAAGGCAGTATTAGCTTTCTTACAAGATCATTGACTTCATACTCTGAGTTGCTTGTAAAAGTCTTTTTAAAAATTGAGTGACTGGGTGGCAATATTAAAGGTTAATGTTGTTGGGATGCTCTTTGGAGAATTTCTTTTCGTTTTATATAATGTTTGAAATCAACTTACTAATTCTAGTCAGAACTATGTAGCAAGTAAGTGAAACACGATGGATTAAAATAATGTAGTTGAAACTTACAAAACGGACAAGTGAAAACTTGCATGAATAATGCAAGTAACCATTTTCAATATTACATTAGCACTCATGTCCAAAACTTTGATGAGGGACTTGAAACTGATATAGATCTGAATAAGGGACCCTTAATTAGTATTCCCTTTTTAACACCATTTACTTGAAAAAGGAGTCCTTACATTTATACATTTATATATATGGTGTTGTTAATTTTTCTGTATATAAATATGTAACTATAAATGGTAACTCTTACTTATAGCAGTAAAATATTGTTATTAAAAATCCCAAAATGAGCACACGATAAATACAAGTTTCCAGCCCTTCTTTTATTCTTCTCTTTTGTTATTGCATAGTGCAAAACTATTTAAAAGTACTTTTAAGTTGTTGATTAAACATTGAGTGTATCTTTAAATTTCTAGAACTAGTTGAACACCAGTATTCTTGATGAAAAGTCTGTATGTTCGAGTTCAAAGTATTTATTGAAAAATGCGATGATTTTCAGGTAACAGTCAGTGACTTCTATTGAAAATCAAATTTGACTTCAAAAGGTTTTAAGTTAAGTTACTCATGCTATTGACAAATAAAAAACTAAATAAGTTAAGGAACTCATTCAAACGTATCGAATTATTTGTGTTTTTTCATTAAACAATAAAACTTTTTGAATTGAATGACCACTTGAGCTACATAAATACACTTCTTTTTGTTGACATGGCTTTAGTTTCGAGTTATGACTTTACCTTTATAAAGTCATTCTTGAGAAAAATACCAATTTTTAGTTTTGAATGTTATTCAACTTGAAGATCCTCTTAAATTCTACATCAAATTATTTGCATTCTCTACAAACCAACGAATTCTTGATTTTGTGTTTGTTCAGTTTACTATACACTTTCGCTACATCAATATTGTTTCTTATTAGAAAGTATGTTCTTTCTCTACAACATCAATGGAGAAAATCGTGAGATACCACCAAGGCACCAAGATACACGAGGTCCAGTGAGAAATCATTTAATGTTAATGACTTTTACTTTATACGAATTAGAATAAATGGAGGTCGAGTAAGTCTCCAAAGACGAAAATGTATTATTAAATTTCTTAAACAAAGTGGAGACCATAATAAATGGTCCATTAACGCTATTGGTCGATCAATCAAAGATTTTGAATAAGTTGAATAATTGTTTGCTTTATATTGACTTTTTAGCAAGGCCCTAGTTATTCAAGAACAAAAAGAAGGCGTGTTAGAATATAATTGTGACGAACACAACACATAAACTATATTGCACGAGGGAAAAAAATATGAAATGATAAATATGAATCATATTTAGGCATGACATGTGGACGGGCCTCCGAGGGTTAGCTGTGAAAACCGAATAAGTCCGATCATGACCAATCTGAGTTCAATCCTCGATCGCAAGCGGCGAGGTTCCGAAGGTTTTTGTATTAGCTACAACAGCGTGTACCATACCCTGATGTAGCTAAGACCATCTCGTTCCGAAGAAGGGCACGATCATTTTCGTCGTGCCCCATGTTTTTCTATGTTGGCAAGATGCATGTCACATAATAACTAGAATCATGAGTCGCAAATTATTCGCAGAGAATTTCCGAACAAATTATATAAAAAGTAAGTTATTGATCATATTTCTATGTCGACAAGATGTGTACATTTTTGGATTTATTTGATTATTATATGGACATGTAACACTAAAAGAAAGTAGAAAGTAGTTATTCCTCACTCACATAGCACTTGCAATAATCTAAAAAACTGTGAAAATATAATTCTTCAACCCTAATTCTAACCACATAACGAACTTTTACATTATTCATTAATTAATTGTAAATCCAACTCACATAAATTAAGTGAGCGCCAATCATACATTTATCTCCATGAGAGCTCAGCTCAGTTGCTTGTATTGCGGAGCGTGGAGCTGCTGCTGCGATTGAATTTAATAATAATAACAATAATCAATTAGGGTGACAGTGGTGATGACGTAATCAGCTGATTTCATATATACTTAATTTGAGGGAGATATGTATGTATGCGGTTGTGGTTACGCCATCAATTTTTTCCGCGTTGACGTCACAAAATTGTTGACGATTCGATGAGTGGCGTGTGTGTGTGTGTGTATGTGAATGAGGATGAGTGTTTAGTGATAACGATGATGATGATGATGATGCTAACTGCGGCGGATAATAATAATCATAATATTATCTATTTAATTCTATTGTTGCCCTATTTAGTAGAATTGAGCTAACACTGAATATAACTGCTCAAAAGACGGGTCCGACTTTTGCAGGTGTGTCTATTTTGCTATTATTTTTAACACACACTTGACTTTTTTTTTTTTTCAAGTTCAGTTTCTATTTAAGTTGAGATTGCGAATCAAAAGTTCAGACCTTGTTGTTTGTTTGCTGCGCTCTGCTTTTAGCTGGTACAAGTTGTTTTAAGTGGGAAGAATTTGGTTTGATAACTTAGTGAATTTAATTGTCGTCTAATCTAAAAGCTTAA
Organism: Misopates orontium; assembly: GCA_946800315.1. NCBI lineage: Eukaryota > Viridiplantae > Streptophyta > Magnoliopsida > Lamiales > Plantaginaceae > Misopates > Misopates orontium. The sequence continues at coordinate 46,868,636 of OX326949.1, forward strand.
GTTTGTAGAGAGGTTAGACATTTATATTTTTGTATGTATTCCATTAGTAATATTTGTAGTTTTTAGCCATAAATGGAAGAAAGATAGTACGGCACCATTGTTCTTATAATTTATTTAGCGATTAGTATACTTACTGTGGAATATGCATGGTGAACCTACAGAATATGATGAAATATTATTGGCCTTTTTTGTAGCATCAATCTGTATTAAAGCAAATACCATACTTCTCGTGTATTAACATAACCATACTCCTCGTCTCTTAGGCTAATGTGAACAATAACACGGATGTAGCTTGTATGTAAATCAAAAAGGCATGAAACATCTTGCAACACTTGGTACCTGGAAACGCATTGTATAGTTTTACCTTCACATATCGATATCCTGAGGCGTTATCTGCAATTCTGCATCATGTTTATGTAACCTCTTCTCTTGACATTGATTATTAGTTTTACCGATTGAAAAAGTGCACGACTTATGCGGAGAAAAAGTAACTTATGTACTCTTGAATTGGTTGCAGCCAGATATGTGGGAAATTGGAACAGCATTTGTAAAAGATCCAGTCTTTCCCAGTTGTAGATTTCTTGAAGTTGCCAAAGCCTCAAAGGAAGGCACTCTTTAGACGACTATACTCTCTGGTTTTGTTGGGAATACTGGGACTTGATCACATGGAAACAAAGATCATCAGTGGGATTCAATTCTCAAGCCTTCCCAGTAGTTATATCCGTCCAGAATCCGAGAGGCCAAAGCTCTCTGAAGTTGCTGAGAGCAATAATGTTCCTGTCATTGACTTGGGTTGTGAAGATAGAAGCCTAATAATCAAACAAATCGGCGATGCCTGTCAAGAATATGGCTTATTCCAGGTTCTTAATGATGTTCTCTTTGATAAGCTGAAATCTTTAATGATGTTCATCTATTGTTTTTTGCTCCCACCTTGCTTATATATTGATTACTAGCTGTCTGTTGGTTTTTCCCGTATATGGTATTAGGTGATTAATCATGGAGTACCAAAGGAAGCTGTGGATAGAATTGTGGGAGTGGCTCGTGAATTCTTTAGTTTACCTGTGGAAGAGAAAATGAAGTTGTACTCTGACGATCCTACCAAGACTATGCGGCTCTCTACAAGTTTTAATGTGAAGAAAGAGACGGTTCACAATTGGAGGGATTATCTCAGGCTTCACTGTCATCCTTTGGAGAAATACGTGCCTGAGTGGCCTTCTGTGCCCTCTTCGTTCAAGTAAGCCTACTGTTGGAACATGTCTTAGTCAGAATTCTATTGTTTGAAGAGAAAAACTGGTTAAGATGATTTTGTACTGCAAACATAAGAACATAAAGCCTAATATAGATTGCTAGACTAAGGCTACATAAATTGAGTCAAGCAGTTAAAAAAATTTCTTGCTCCAGTCACAGCTCCTGCTTGATTCTTGAAATGCTACTTATTTTTGGTTCAATCTTGTCTCCAGAATAACTACTTATCTGTGCTCAAACCATTTTGCAATAACTCGAGTATACTACAAAGTGACTCAATTATATGAGATGTTTTAATCTTAAGGTTATAGCTGTCGTCGTATAGTTAAAATACCCAGAATTGCATGAGTTAATTGCCAAATGTCATAGGATAACCGATTGTTCCTCATTGTTACTTGAAGAACTACATTTAACCTATTTCCGCGATCCCAAATTCATGTTACTTTTTTCATTTGAAGGGATGTTGTGAGTAATTACTGTATGGAAGTTCGGCAACTCGGTTTCAGATTGCAAGAAGCTATAGCAGAGAGTCTAGGATTAGATAAAGACAGCATAAAAGACATACTAGGCGAACAAGGGCAACATATGGCCATGAATTATTACCCTGCATGTCCAGAGCCAGAGCTGACTTATGGATTACCGGCACATACAGATCCCAATGCTCTCACTATTCTCCTCCAAGATTTGGAAGTAGCTGGGCTACAAGTTCTTAAGGATGGGAAATGGTTAGCAATAAAACCTCACCCAGGCGCTTTTGTCATTAACATCGGTGATCAACTCCAGGTCAGTAGCCATTCTCTGGTAAACTTGATTCGACAGAGAATGTCTGAATAAAGCGCTGCACATCTTCTTTAATTTATGGGATTATTAAAGTTAGACGTCCATGAAGTTTGGTCTAATTACTGAAACTTTCTCTGCTGAGCTGATAAGCAGTTTATATGATGTTTATCCTTTTGGATTGTTATCATAATCGACTATGAATTTTCTGCAGGCATTGAGCAACGGGAAGTACAAAAGTGTATGGCATCGAGCTGTAGTAAATGCTGATAAGGAAAGACTGTCCATAGCTTCTTTCCTCTGTCCATGTGATAGCGCAAACATCAGTGCTCCAAAGGAACTTACAAGTGGAGGAGATCCGACTATCTACCGAGATTACACGTATGCTGAGTATTACAAAAAGTTCTGGAGCCGGAACTTGGATCAGGAACACTGCTTGGAACTGTTCAGGAACTAGTTTTGTTTTCCACATCATAGATTATACCAACCAGTAGCGTTCTTACGACAACGATTGGTTAATAAATACCTGTAATATTGTTATGTTAATCTTCTTGGGGATTCTTTCTTTCTTATAATTCCATTGTGTGAGTGTCTGCTGCATTTTTTTGCGGGCTTACACTGAAAGTTGCTGATAAGCAAAACTGTTGAGTGCTCGGTTGATGTAATAATAAGTGGATTGAGGTGGCCGAAATTGTGTTCAGCAATTTGAGTTGGGTCGATAACTAAAACTTTTGGGCATAAGAAGCTAATAAGAGCCCAATAAGTCCAATATATATGCCGATAGGTAGAATTGTATCGTTTTACTGTTTATTGAACTGAAAAAGAAATATCCATAAAGAATTTTACAAAAGAAAGAAAACTGATTTTGGTCGAGTTATATATATAGCTCTTCAATTTCTTTTCATTCTAGATTTCATCAAAGAAAATGGTTGTATCTCTTACTTTATCCCAAAATATGTGAAAGTATTGAACGAGAAACTAGAATGCCACGTGAAGAACAAAATGAAATAATTGAACGAGATGATTATCTCCAAAACCATAGAATTCAAAAATAAATTATTATAGTTCAACTAAAAGTTTTTGTACTGTTTATAATTAACTAACCAAACTTTTATATATATGCCGGAGAAACTCTTCGAAAACATTGTCTTACTTAGAATTTTCTTAAATTACTAATGTTTTAAAAATCAAGATGAAGATACAGTGTCAGCAGTAGAGTTTATAAGGGTACGCACGTTTGAAACTTTTGATTATAACAATATAATTAAGCATATAATTATGTTTACCAAACCTTAATTTTGCTGAATATTGTGCGAATCTGAATCTTTTGGTCTGGGGCCGATTTTTTAACAGATGTAATCATGTTCATTACAATCATTTTGCTTTCTTTTGCTTAACTAATTAAACTATTACGTTTGCAATTATTTTATCATGCACTTGAACTTGCTAATTATAATTAGACGACATAAAGATTTCTTCAAGTTGATGGCAACTTTTAGAATGTTGAGAGAAGTAGCTTTTTAATAGATTACTTTGAGCTATAACAAGTACATATCTTATAAATAAACTTCATAGCCTATCTCACCTATGTCGGAAAGTTTAATTTAATGAGCTTCACGAGTGAAAATAATATATAAGTATAACCATGTCTCAAAGTGTTGTTTATTTAAGTATAACTATCTAGAAAACATCGCTAAATTATATCCCAGTTCAAATAATCAATTAGTTTCTGCTAGCAGAACTTTCGAACTTGTACCTCCAATATTGTTAATTATAAACCACAGAAATACTCAGCTCCTCCTTTTATGTTGGGATCTCATTTTCTTTTCTTCTTTTTTATAACAATATAATCTATATCTGATTCCGACTAGTTACAAAAGTTGAAAAGGGTGTTTAATTTATTATGTACCACACATCATGATGGTTTAATAGAAAAGATAATTAATAAAATAAGAAGAGATACTAACTAAACGAATTTGAAGACCAAATCACCAAATCTTTTGGATTTTCTAAATATATCATAGCTATTCATCTGACGATCGTAGTTTTTTTGTGTTACTGTTTGCTTAAAGGTTTCATTTACACATGACCGCCTTTCTGCTGCTTCACATGTTTAGTATACATTGCAACACATTAAATAACATATAAGCTTTTCAAGAGAAATATAACCAATATCTAGAGTTATAAATCATGATAAAATGGAGGTTGTGTACATATAAATTAAAAGCCCAGATTTATTCATCATGGAGAAAAATATCATTGATTTGAAGATTTTATTTGATAAAAAAGAAAAATTAATTCAACACTTTATTATTTAAAACAAATTTCTCAAAGTGTGGAAAAACTATTTTTGTGAAACCTAACACTCTTAAGTTCATTTTTTATCTTTTAAGTGTGGCACCGTTAATCAAACCAAAAATGTTTTCTCTGGTTATTATGTTTCATATTTTGGACATGACACTTGTGAAACCATAATAAGCAAAAAAGTAATTTCTAAAGCAAAGAAGTACACAATCAAACGACCGACCGTACCCTAGTTAAAACTGGGTCGACCGTTCTCAACACACCACTCAACTGTCTGGTGATGAGGAGCTCAATCATCCAATCATTTGTTCGTGTTCCTCTTGTAGATCGTCTCTCCATGTCAACATGACATGATTTGGTTAATTAGGAGTAACTTGAATCCTCCACCAAGAATTTTGAAGCTAATTGCTTGTAAATATTTCATACTTTGCACGAAAAATGGTATATTATTTAAACCTAATCAATTCAAAGGTCGATTGTTTGATCATGAGTAGCCTAAATTGTTCGATCGATAGATTATGCACGTTTAGACATTGGATGGATTAGGACAATTTTCGGCTAGGTCTCGCGAGGACTATAGGATCGCCTATATGAAATATAATTCAGCGTAACGTAGAATATCCATCTAACACGCGAAAAAATCATGCCGCAGTGTTATAATGTCATATTTGATGAACTAATTAGTTTAAAGTTCAAGATATTTAATTATCCCGGACAAAAACCGTTGACATAATGCAAGCTAGACAGCTTTAACCTCTGGTGACAATAAAGAGGCTAATGATCTAAACAGTTGGTGGAGAGAGAGAGAGATGAATTAAAAGGATTCCCAAACCGATCACTATCGATCCATCACGTGCTGACCTCAACTTTGGTCGGCTGTTGTTTAGCTCTTTAAATTATTAAAAGTTGATGCCATTTGCATTAATTAATCTCAACTTGTACCCCTAACAATTGGTCTTGGTCTTCCCACCTGAGGGCTAATTAACATTTTTTTTTAATTTAAAAGCGACTTTCAATAAAATAAGAACGTGGGGTGGTATTATTCTCGGACCGGGAATCACTCATCTAATCAATGATCATGTCATGATAAAATGTGTTGGATTTACCATATAAATTACCATTTACAAAGATAAAATTTCTTGACAAGTATATATTCTACGTCCTTTTCGTCTAAACTAGGTTTTAAGTTTTTTTTTCCTTGTCGCTGCAAATTTTATAATTATATGAAGAGAAAGAACTTATAGCCACAAATTTTAGTGTATGAATTGCAAGTTATATGTATATAGACCTAACTAGATAAACACAAAAGTAACGTTGTGATAGATTCCAAGTTTTAGTGTGTCCGTCACATGAAAGTTACAGTGTTTCAACTTTCAAGTGGTCCACATTCCCACTATTGATTAGCTAGCTAATTAAGACTATTACTTAATACGTGAAAATGCTGATTAAGATAAGCTTTATAATTAAGCTTGTCGCACTAGGTCCAAAGTTGCTTTAATTAAGTAATAATAGATTTCTGTTCATGCGCTGTTTTTCTTTTACCTAAAGGGAAGACTCCCAGGAGTGCTGTATAGGTGTTACTTAAAGGCCCCACATAACATTGTTGCCGTAAAAAGAAAATTGGAATTGAGAAAAAATAAATATTGGATTAAGGTTCTCTTTTGTGTTTCTTGCTAGGATTAAAAACCATAAATTATAATCACCCATATATCATATCATTTAAGAAAATGTTATATAAAATCGTTAAATCGCGCGTTATGGTAAGAAGATAAAATTTATGGTTAATCCTAGTCTAAATATCTTTGTAGTCTAATGTAGAGACTTAATTTCATCCTTTAGACAAATGTACAAGGAATATTAGTCAATAGCTTGCATGTGCATTATTTCAGATTATACCATGCCTTTCTCTGTCCCGAAAATAACAGGAATTTGAATAATTTTTTTTAAAGGTTCTATCATGTGATGATAATTAATTTTCTTTAGACGAAATTACCTATACTAGTTAATGCATTTTAATTTCAAGTAGAATCTTATAGAAAAAACCAATTAATTCGGAAAAAAACTCGTTTTCATGCTCAGTTGCTTATTTAACCAGCATGTGGAAATGAAACATTTCAAGTGGTATTTATTTATTAATTGTCCTTAACTCTCTTAACTTCATCTATATATATATATATATATATATATATATATATATATATATATATATATATATATATATATATATATATATATATATATATATATATATATATATATATGGAGAATTAGTAAATGTCAATCTTTTTAAAAGCTTGAGCTTTTAGATAAGACAATAACTTAATATAGTATTAATATAGTATTAGCACTTGGGGTTAAAGAAGAGTCCCTGAGTTTGAACCAACAACCACACCATTTATGCAAATTGTCACATGTTACAACTAACAATAACTAAGTTGTTACCAATTTAAAGAAAAAAAAATACTTAGGTTGGATATATAGTTGAAAACTATACAACCACCGCCAAAACATTGGAATAGAAAGAACAGAGAGTTATTGCCATGATTGGAAAAAAGCCAATCATCATCTGGAGAATAGTTGCAAACATATGATGTTATATACAAACTTAATTATTCAATGAAATGTTTAATTAACAGGACACCTAAAAAAATTGCCATGAGGGTGGTTGACTCCCCTGGAAAACGACGTTTGTTGTTATTATTGTTATAATTGCATTATTGATGCACTTTGACACAATACATTTTTATTTTCTTCTGGACGGTTTGTTTGGCGCTTATGGGAAAGAAGAGAGAAACTTTTCATGCTAGGAGGAACTTAAAGTAGGAAACTATATATTGTAGAAAGTTAAAAGTAATAGGAAATTTATTGAGAAATTGTACATAAGTTATGCAATTCAGAAAAAGCAGGATTCACCATGGCCTAATAGAAGAAGTATCAAAAAGTCAGAATTAGCGGGAATTCGACTGAGAAACTGATAGTGTTTGTTTTTGGCAAAAAGTTATCACCTTTTTCAAGAGTAAATAAGAGTTGACATAGCTTTTTGCCCCGATGTGATCAAAAATAAAATTTTTACTTATTTTTATGGGTCCTTTTATAATTTATAATATAGTTCAGTTAAGGTTTTTGCTTCTATAATGCTAGTCATTTCTTTAAGACAAGATTACTAATTTTTATTGTATTCAACTCGATGGTTTTCCCAAAAATTCCATCAGATTCTAGGTATTCTACATAAATTAACTAACTTTGATTCCACAATTGAGGCTACGCTAGCTGCATAAATAAGCCTTGAAAAAAATTAAACATACGTCTTTTAATATTATGCCACCAACCCGTATTAATATCACTTATGGCAAGTTGAAACACAAAGGGTCAATAAACAAAATAACACATGTGTGGTCAAAGGGTTCTTGATAAATTAAAAAAGAAAAAAGAAAAGAAAGAATGACAGTAAAAAACGTGCAAGTAGCAGCAGTTCACCAGTTTCGAGCATTGCAGTGACTGAAATAAAACAATCAGTCACGTGAAAGTGAGACCAACAGTGAATCTCTCGTATATGTGAGTTTTAGGTGTGGTATTAATATGTAATTTTATTTAGCTTAACTCATTCATTAAAATTGAAAAAATATATCAAAATTGTTTCTTGGGTAGCGGCCCTGTCTGTGTCAGCGCGACCCACGCGTGTGCTAATTCACGCCCATTCCGTCCAGTTTCTCATTTTTGACACTCAAACATGAGCAGATTAAATAATGAGCTAATGGCGTTTAAATAAACACATCATATTTTGTAAAAATAATATAATTTGTTCCTTGGTTATATATATATATATATATATATAAAGAATCTAGTCAAATTGTTAAATATTTTTAGAAAAATGCACACGACCTCATAATACTTGCTTAAAATAAATGAAGTACTTTGCATCATATAAAGACACACAAAATAACTTGCATATTTCGTTCTTATATTAATACACAGAAAATAACTTGCATATTTCGTTTTTATATTAGGTAAGTTGACACTATATAAAAAGACAATAAATAATTTATTATTTTCCTTTTATATGAAGTAATGTGCTTAATTAACATACCACAAGAGAACACTGTGTCCAAAAATCTCTTAAATAGTTCATAAAATGCCAATTCAAATATGATTGGTCTGCATGATCGCCTTCATTAGAGTCAAAATAATTAAGCATCAAACAAAACATAGTCGAGCACCAAAAGAATTATGGTGGTTGTTCCATGTTTACAATCTTTTTTTTGTTGACAAATTATACAGGCATCTCATTAAGTCACCAGATTTACAACTTCTGTTATGCATTTAATTCAGTTGAAAACGAATTCTATTATTATGATAAGAGCAGAGACTGCAATTATGCAATGGGGTTATATCTGTGCGCACGTGCACTCGAGTTCCATCATTGATCTGAGGCTTAATTTCACTGGCAGCTTGACCAAATTCAATTGGTCCAAAATTAATGTTACTGCAGATTACAAACTCACACTGGTTATTGCTTTCCAGTTTTGACAAGACGAACATATATTTTCATAGATCACATCTATCAATTTCACAACAGTTTGACTCACGTTCTACGGAAATATATATATATATATATATATATATATATATATATATATATATATATATATATTGATCTGTAATGTATTAAATATTCCATGTTATGCTGTATACAGGGTAACAGGGCCATTTTAGAGGATGGGGTTTTCCCATGCAAGAGTGTATCGTTCGGGTTTTCTTTTTCTAAACTTTACCTTAAATTGCTAGCAATTGCTTTGGTCAATTGTCCTATACCAACGACATGCTTGTGACTACTGTATCATTTTGTCATAAAATTCTAATATTAAATACATGAATAAGTAAATAACTGCAATACAAATTTTATCAAAAATAATAAAAATAAAATTAAAAGTTAATATGACCGTAAGATCTAATTTAAACTTAGTCCACGTAAGTATTTTCCTGATTTATATATACCACGGTTGTATGTGGCCCTTTCCAATTTTTTCAATTTCCCACGAGCCCACATGTACCCCACCCACCCCACCCTCTCTATTGTCATGACCTCAACTTGTTCATCAGTTTTCTCTTATTGCCTGCATAAAACTACAAAACGTCATACATTAATTTCCCCGTCTAATTAATTTCCACGTAAATTCAGGCCGAATATTCATACAATTCGTAACGTTCCCCCCTTTCCTTCGCATTGCCACGGCCCTAGGAGACACTCCTCAAACCCATCAACAACCGATCTACCCTATTGTCCTACGTAGACTTTAAAATTTGTCTGATTAAACAGAAAATTCTTAATTTATTAAACTCGTATACATTCGCAAATTTAAGGACTTAAGAGAGATCTTAGTCCGTTACATTATATCATACAAGTTTCAAAGCGGTAAAATAATTTTTCTTCATTCAAAAGTCATTAAAAAGTTTCCATGATAAACATATAAAGTTTCCATGTAGTTCGTTAAGCCTTGGTGGTTATAAACTAATGGAACTAGCTAGAGTAGAGGAGAGTTTAAACTAATGACGGTTCGAAAGTTTAAATTAATAAGTAAAGATAACAATCATATAACATTTATTATGTCGATAATATTTTTTTGAAGTGCCATTTTGTATTAGAGAGTATGTGGCTGTCCCCCGATAATGTGAATGTTTCAAATAATCAGTTATATTGTGGGCAAGCTACACTAGTAATGACTAGAATAACGTTCTTCCCTTTAACATATGAGAAAATTCTTGATTAAAGTAAATTTATATGAGTATTACAAATTTTCATGTACAAAATTTGTATAACAACTATAGTGTGTCTAGTTTTAGCAATTTCGAACATACATGAATACAATTATGACAATTACAATGATCCAAATTAGTAGGCGAAAATCACCAAAAATGTTATTGAGGCTGAATATTGAAGAGTTGGTTAATGGCGTAAGGCTCGTATAGTTCATGTATTAAAACGATCCATTAGTAGAGCATCGTGTTCGAAAACAACATGAACAAAATTAATTCTCAACCAGCAATAGCCATGAAACGCAAGCGGAGATTAGTCTTGAACCATCAGGACTTAGAGAGCTAGTCTTCGGGCCTAAAAAAGTTTTGTTCTAATCATATATTGTGTTCATGATTTGTAATTAACCTTAGCAGCAATTTGATTCCTTGTAAAGAGTCAACAGACAATGGAGAGAGAAAAGAGGGTCCCATCCCCCACCGCCCATGCGGCCATGAACACGCTGTCTTTTCACCAAATTGCACCCGGCCCTTGGATCTAATCCCAACCATTGACCTAACCCTAACCCCAAACACTACTAATTATCACCTAATAACTAAACCCCCCCAAACATAAAAACCTCACCTCTCCAATCTCTTTCTCTCATTTTGACATACTTCACTAATTCATATATGATCCCAAAAACCTCTCAAATTTCATGAGTAGATCAAAACACCACAACAACATGATCAAGTTATTATTATTCTGAAAAGCCATTGTTAGTTCATATATATCAAAGCTTGATGAATTAATGATGACTCCATAATTCTTTTTCTACCCAAAATCTCTTTCCTTTTTTAGTGAAGATTAGTACACAAAACCTGGAGAAGTTCTTTTTCCTCCATTTTATCAAAATAAATTATGTGTTCTTGAACAAGATCATATATAGTTTTAGTAAAAATAAAAATATTATTTATTATAAGTGAAGTGAAGGGATGGATCAGCTAGCTCATGGAAGGCCTCTTCCACCTCCCTTCAACACCAGAGATCTACAACTCCACCACCACCAGTTCCAGCATCAGCTCCACAACCCCGAAAACGTCGAACAAACTCCAAACAACAACAACAGTCTCAGCCGCGGCAGCATAAAGCGAGACCGCGACGAGAATAACTCTCCTACTTCTGATGACAATAAAGATATTAATGCTCAATTCTCAAGTGGTGAAGGAGGTAACCGAAGACCGCGTGGTCGCCCTGCCGGGTCCAAGAACAAGCCCAAGCCCCCAATTATCATCACGCGAGACAGCGCTAATGCCCTCAGATCTCATGTCATGGAAGTCTCCAACGGCTGTGATATTCAAGAGAGTATCTCCACTTTCGCCACCAGGCGCCAGAGAGGTGTTTGCATCTTGAGCGGAAGTGGTACCGTCAATAATGTCACGCTCCGTCAACCAGCTTCGCCCGGCCAAGTTGTTACTCTACATGGAAGATTCGAGATTCTTTCGCTTTCCGGTTCCTTTCTTCCGCCCCCGGCTCCACCCGCAGCGTCTGGACTCACAATATACCTGGCTGGCGGTCAGGGCCAGGTGTGTATGCAATAAATCTTTTTGTTACGCCTGCCTAACATATATATAAGTTCATTTCTTTTTGTAATAAGGGATATGTAGCATTTTTTCGAAAACTAGACACTTTATCAATCTGACTCTAATACTATATTGAATTGATGCCAATCTTTTTATTACGCTTGATAAGTCGCAATATTTTTTAGAACACCAGACATTCTTAATGGTCTGATAACATATTGAATTATCGTTTAACAGGTTGTTGGTGGTACGGTTGTCGGTCAGCTACTTGCTTCTGGGCCAGTGGTGATCATGGCGGCTTCCTTTGGGAATGCGGCGTACGAGCGGTTGCCATTGGAGGATGAAGAGGCGGTGGCAGCGGTTTCGGGCAGTGGGCAGTTAGGGTCGCCAACAATGGTCGGGCAGCAAGGACAACAACTGATGAATGATCCGAATGCAAATTTGTTCCAAGGGCTGCCTCAAAATATGATGAACTCAATGCCTAATGATGCTTACTGGGGGACAGGTCGCCCTCCTTTTTAATTCGACGACAGAGTAGAAGAAAAGAATCATTTGGTGAATTTGCATATCACTTTGCATTGATTCTTCTTCTTTTAAAAGTAGTTTTCTTAATTTTCTTTTGAGTTCATGGTGCCATCATGTTAATGAATTATGATTCAGCTTGAGCTTTGTCCTTTGAATGAAGAGAGGGATCATCGATGTATTTGGTCATCTATGAAAAAGAATGCCTCTTTCGGCATTGGGATTGAAAAACTTCAAGTCATTCTTCAAGTTTTCTTTCTTTTATTTCCTTTTCCAAAATTCTCTTAATTATTTCTTGTTGCAGTTCTGGTAAGTTCTCTGACAATTAGGTTCATCACTTCCTGCTGAAGTAAACAAGAGTTTAGGTTCCTTTTTGGTTGAGATTTGTTCTTCCTAAAGTTTTTGTAGGTCATCATTACCTCCACAATCTATCTCATTAATTGACATATACATCTTAGTTATAGAATCCATATCACATACTTCAGCAGTACTGCATATTGATAATGCTAGCAACATTTCTAACATAAAATAATCCATGCAAATCTCAAATTCAATGTGCGTTCAACTTATCCAGACCGTGATTATATATATACCACCAATGTTATACATGAGTTTGACAGCAAAAGTTGTTTAAAGTTTCGAGATTGCATATATTATGTATATATTATATATGTATTTTGGAGGGCATGCAGTGATATGAATTTTGACTGCATGGAAAAAGCTAGAGTGATTGAAAGCTGGAAAAAGAGGTATGGGTGTTTAACAATATTTTGCCTTGATTTCATGTTTGACTGATAGTAAGAGCTGGAGACATTAGTATTGGGTAATGGGAATACACGTGCACCACTGCTCTGAACAAATTAGCTCCTTTTCGAGGTACAACTAACTCTTCCACCATAAGGTTGGAGTAATTATAAGGTTTAATTCAGGACTGGTTCAGTGCATCAAGATCCTTGTAACATGAAATGTGTTGCCTTTTTACATCCTATCTATCAGCTATTCCATTAGTTTCTTCTTTCTTCTTTTTTGGACAAAACTTGCTACATTTTATTCTTCTTTTCAGAATTATATATGGTGTTTTATGTATCCTCTGTAGATCTCTTTCTTCTAGGGTTTCTGGTGCCTAAGTTATCTTGCTCTTCATTCTAATATGAAAAGTACTTGCGGTCCTAGCCTCCTATTATAAGAAAATTGTGGAAAGAAGAATTACTTCTTAAAAGTCCAACTATTATCGTTAGTATTTTAAAGTCAAATGAGTTGTTCGCAATAATATATATATATATATATGAATATGATTAACTTTTAACATTTTATAATATGTTTGATTAGCTTATTCATCAAGAGTTGATCATTCATACGTTAATAAAACTAGGAGCACGCACAATACCTGATGAACTCGGCATTGTGCATGAAATCAACTGATATATAGAACACTACATTAATATATTATACATGCATCATTTAGATTGACCATTATGTTATATCCCATAATATGAATTATATCAATATATTAGAGAGGAGCAGAATTGAAGAATTGGTTGTTATTCTTTTGTCATTATAACTTTTTAATTAGCATATACTATTTAACTAATGACTAAATTAAGAACTGTTTTATTTAATATATATATATATATAAGAAAAAACTTTTAAAATTGTATAATATATGTCGTGCTTATATATGGAGTTGATCATTAATAAATTAATTTATTATTTATAATGGACTTGTTGACATGCATTAAGATTAGTTTGAATCAGATGTGTACTAGATAGATTCTTTACAATGTAACAGGAATGCTATCCTTACCTCTTATTTCTTAGTTCAAATGAAAGTATTTTTGGAATGGTATTGTGAATGGACATATCTTTAGTGGGTGATTTGTACTAATAAAATGACAAATAGATTGTCACATGTTATTGTAATATTATAAAGCAAAAGTAGAAGTTTTTGAAACCCATGTTACTAAAATTCTTCTCGACGGAAGGAATGTGACGAGAAGTGTTGGTAAGAACGACTTACCGACGATATACAAACACCGCTGCTAAAACATGTCCACAACAACGCTCCTCCTGGACGCTGGCTAACTCAATCAGCTAGTAGAAGCCTATAAAGACGCTTTTTGTTTAAAAAACGCTGGTATTCTATTTTCTATTGAGGTTTCTTCCCGAAAAGGGTTGGTTGATCTATCTCTGAAAAAAAAAAAAAAAAGGTTCTTTCGACCTCTCATCCATATATATCCAATATGATATTATGCATAATCAGAATTTATGTCTAAATAAATGCTACCAAATTCATCCAAACAAATAACCAATTTCAACTTTCAAATAATTAAAACAATATACAAATTACCAAATTCGTATGACTTATTAATTAACATTAAATATTTCATAACCAAATTACTCTCATCGCACTTCAATTCTATTAGCAGCTTCAATCTTTAAAATTGTGTGCGTTAATTATTTATTTTGTTGCACAAATTAAAATGTTAAAATCATGCCTATGTTATTTATTACATGCTATTATATATATAAATGAGTTGTTGAAAAGAAATCACTTTACTCATCAATAATATTCAATTCACTTATACATTCTTTGCACAATTCTTTCATATCAAATTAATTGTACATAATATCGGACATTTTTAAATAAAGTAACAATATTATCACACGATGACTAAATTTCTAACGTAGAATAATAATAATAATAAAAAAAAAACACAGACCGACGAGAAGTTGATGATAAACATTATTATTGTTACACAGAGAAAAACAGAGTTCTAAGTATACAAAACATAAGATACAGTTACCACAATTAAATAAGAAAAGAATATAAACTTCAAAAGAAAAAAATAGAAGTAAACGTTCATCCATCTTCAAGAATTTCTTTGTGCAAATGCATGCAAGACGGGCTGCAGTATTTATAATTGTATCGATGAAACGGAACTTTACCAGCCAGTGAAACACTGCAACACGAGCACAAGGGATCACTTCCACTTGTATTGTTTAGCTGCGGATTTTGCAATGCTGCTATTCTTCTTTCAGCAGCAGCAGCTCTCTTTTCCCTTTCATCCTCTTGTCTTCTCCGCATTTCTTCCTGAAAAACATGGAAAAAGAATATAAATTTCCCAAATTCTGAGCAGTACATTGCGTAACTATAAAGCTATTTGACGATATAAAGCCTTCTATCCATGTTAAAAGTGCACAAATTGAAGGCGATATGTATCAATGCCGTAAAAAAAAAGAAGAAGAAGAAGAAGAAGAAGTTGAAAGGCCTCTGAAAGTTTAACCAAATTTATTTTGAATTCATCAGAACTACAGCTATTATGAGTGCATTATAGAAAGTGAGAGTGTCTAACAGAACCTCCTTGGATATTGCTCCGGAACTGCTGGACTGAGACTTTGCTTTATGAGTAGGAACTGCACCACTTCCAGAATTTCCCATCTTAAGTGAAGCATTCTGGGACTGAGCAGCTTCAGCCTGGTGATCAAGGTACAAGGTTAAAGAAAAAAATAATCAAGAAGCCCTTTTGCGGCAAATAAAAATAAAACAATACACTTCTTAAGATAAATCAAATTCTACACCTTTATCCAGTAAGCAAACATATAGGGATAATTACATCTACACATCATGAGATTAAGACTAATTACAAAAACCTTCTTTCCTGTTTGAATAACTACAGAGACACCGTGAAGCCTCAAATTCATGTAAAAATAGGAGGTCTATCTATAATATCTTTCAAACTTCAAGGGGGCTGTCTCTATATTTATTCAAACCTCAGAAGGGCCTATCCATAATGTTTTTTAAAATTTCAAGAGTTGTTCGTGAAATTATTCAAACAGTATCTGACATTTATGTAATTAGACCAAAAACATACATTTGAGGAAGGTACAGTGCGTTATAGAAGTATTGATGCTAAAGAGCAGTAACCAGGTAAAATTATTGGATACAAGAACGCAAAAAGAATACAGATAAATACTAAAATAGCAATAAACCTGGGCCTTCTTTTCTTTAGCCTTCCGTAGTTTCTTCAACTCTTTTGCCCTCGCTTTCTTCTTGGCGTCTTTCTCTGCCTGATCAGATATCGAAATAGAAATCAAAATCAGAAGGAAAGCAATATAGTATTATCCAATTTAATGCAAACAAAACTAGATCAGTAGGTGCAAAATTTGCAATAAAGTAAGCTAAAGTTGATTTTGAGGAAGCTTTTGGAACTTATATCACAAGAAGCTGATGTTACAGAAATTTATATTGTTCAACAATGCACCCAAATATTAGCCCATAGTAAACTAACTACCAACAATAAGGCTCCAACATTATTCTGAGTTCACATTGGAAACACATCAAACAGAAGAGAGTGTAAACTAAAATGCAACTTGTAATTGACTCCACCTCTAAACCAAAGATCCCCCACGTATGGTCCTCTCAAGGTCATGTATCATTCCAAAAACATGATAAGTTTTGAACTCACAATCAAGATGACACCATCTAGTTACATGCAAGCTACTATAAAGACAATGCAGCAAACTGAGAAGAAGAGAAACATAGAGAAGACTGTGGTTAAATTAGAATTAAGTAAATTAGTAAAGCAATGTTGTTACCTGCTTAGCAGCTTGAGACTCCTCCATCTCTTTTGTCAGTGCACTGGGCACCTTAGCAACTTGCCAATCCCACTTCTCAAGGTTTGATGCCATGAATCGCCGAAAAGTATTTCTCACCTCCTTCTCAGTGGCAAGCATATAAGGCGTCTGACCCCTCTCGTCTTTAATGCAAGGATCTAGACCCTGATCTAGGAGTTCCAAAACTTTTTCAGCATTCCCTGACTTTGCAGCTTCGTGTAAAGGAGTTGTTGTGCCAAGAGTTTCTGGCTCCTCTGGAATCTCAATTGACGTAGACAAAGCTTCCATTTCCTTCACAATGGGACAAGCCTCAGAAATTTTTGTATCTCTCAAACTTTCTTTCAACTCCTTTTCACTGGATTGAAGATTACTGTGACTTCCAGTACTAGCACCAGATAGCGATTCTTCTTTCGTATTACGGGACATTTCCCCACTTATCTCAAAGGAAATTTGCGTTAATAAGCCATATATTCGTCTAGCTTCCTTAGAGGTAGGCCTCCTAACAGTCAAAGGAATATTTCTAATTACATGATGCTGACAGATGAAGTATGGTTTTTCTCCATCAAAAAAGAGTTGGCGGTTGTTTGAAGGAGCATATATAAAAACGCAGGAGGCGAGAGCAAAATGAGGCTTCCATAAAGCAAGCAATTCCTGAATATCCTGGTAATTGAGTAAAAAATAATTAGTCCATCGCCCCAAAGGGTATAATAACATAAAAATGCTAAAAAAATCTTATTAAATTTCAAATATAATAGGTTAACACTTAACAACGGCCAATGTTTATTATGCAGTACAGTTGAATGTATGATAAATATATATTCTCTCCCAGATTGAATCTGGAAAAGAACAAAAGAGTAGTTTGAACTTGATAAGCCGAATGACCACATCAAAACAGACTGAAGTTTCAACTCAACAATCAAGGGAATTATACCTTTTTAAGACCAAGTTCATTATATCGACGTAGTGACGCTCCAGCAGAGTGAATAGTCCTGCCACCACCTCCATCTTTTGCTGATTGTTTTTTACCAGCCTTTGCCCTAACAACATATCTACATGGAAGAATAGAGTTCAATGAATTTTACTAATGTCTTTACATTTGCAAATGATACATCTGCCAAATTATATGTTCGCATGTGTGTTTAGAGCCAATCAAGACAAAAGAAATAGTTAACATGGTGAAGTTTGCATATCAAATCCTGGAATTTAAATGGTGTGAAACAAGTCAATAGGTAAAAGAGTCACAACTATCTTCTGGAAAAACTCAAGTCAAAGTAGCCATAACATCTGCCTCAACAGACTTACGGAAAACTAATATTCCAAAAGAATCACAAGAAAATACTGATTGTTGACAACAAAGAAATATACTAAATCTTGGTCAAAGGACAAATATATATGCATTTCATGTAAAGAAAATTAAACAACTCTAGGCTAAAAAACGTGTGTACTTTCCTGAGTGCATATGATTATTAAAAGGAAGTAACGACTCGCAGAAATGGGCTTGGTGTTGTTCAAGTTTGAAGGAATAAACAACAGATGGGGATCTCATGGAATCTCAAAATATAATACAACGCAAATTATCACATTTATGCACAAGAAGAGCTGAATGATGTACCCTTGAGTGAACAGACAGGACAAGGTCCAAAATGTTTCCCCAGTCCAGACAAACTACACTGCAATAAAGAACTAACCTGTGAAAAGTTTTATGAGCCACAAGAGAATTGCCATCAAAGACACAACCAGCAAAATGCCCGCCTCTTGCAAGCAAAACAATCCTCAACTGAGTGTTATCTCTAGGCTCACGAATTACACACTTCAGTTTTTCAATCACTTCCGTCGGCGTCTTCGCCCCGCCCATGACGTCCGATTTGTCATTCTCAAATGAAATATTTTCACGCTCATTAAGTAGCAAGCATCTCCAAGCTGAAACTCTCTCCCCATTCTGCAACTGTATGAATAATTTATTCTTCAGAATTCCACCAAACTCCCGTTGCCTATCACCAACCAGACTATTCTCTTTCTCGTCCTCATCGTCAGATCCCGAAATACTCGATACATCGTAGTCTTTACACATTGAGTCAGAGGACGCCTCATCGAAATTCTCCTCTTTGATGATACTTTTTCCAGCAATGCTGAGCTTAATCTAAGATTAGACACTATTCAGGTAAATCAATATACGAAACACGACTTACTTTCACAGGTGGAAAGCAAAAACAATTGCAGCATTTAGGCATTCTCACAGGCAAAATAAGTAAACTGCTAAAAATCAAAAAACTAAACAATTAATACAAATTAGCAATGTCAATTCGCAGTAACAATACAAAAAACAAGCTGCTACAATCTTCTCAGCAACAAAGCAAGCAAATGCTCAAACAAAGATAAAACTAGTAAAATTAAATACATAAAAACGAGATCAAAAAACAAAAACAACAAGACATACATTGAAGCGATGGAGGTCGGATTTGAAGTGAAGGCGCTGGTCTAAGAGAGATTCGAATTCGTCTTTACAGGTGTTGCAGGACCATCTCTGCATAGTTTTAGAGTTAATATCTTCTTCATGACTATTCTCCTCCGGTTTTGATTCCTCAACGACGTCGTACTCATAATCCGGCAGTTGAATTAGAGGCGATTGAAGGAGGCGGCACGAATCGAACAAGTCGTGCTGTAATTCGAAAATCGAAGGGAATCGTTTTGGCTCATCTTGTTTGTTTTGCTTACGGCTCTGAGATTTTGACGGTTTTTCTTTCGCCGGCGCCGCCGCGGTGGTGGCGGCTTCGCTCATGTCTTGAATAGGGCTTTTGATTGAGTATTCGTCGCGTTTTCACGAGCTCATTCGACGTATTTATGTCATCTCACTTTCTAATTATTATCTACAATAAAATTGTAATCCCAATAGAGTTGCAATTTTTCAACAAACAAAAATTGTAAACAATTGTATTTATTTTAACCTTTTTAATCTCAACGTAAAAGTTGATTTATTACTATAGCTAGTCATACCAATTTAAAATTATTATGACAATAAATAGCCCGTTAAAATACAACAAGGACTCAAAAAATGTTATTTTCTAATTTAAGTAGTTATTATTGGCACTTTACGAACATTATCCACTTTTATTTTTAAGCAAGTTTAGACAAAAGCATAATAAAAATATCTACCTCAGTAAGTGTTTATGAACACGTCCTTAGTAAAAAGTACCTATAATATAAGCATAAAAAGGTAAAAAGTCAACAATTTATTGATGTAAATTGTGAATATAAGTACTAAATGCGAAGTTATACATTACAGCTGCTTAATATACTTATTCTTAGAATCGTGCAGATAAATATTTGGTCATGTTCGACATCACATTCTGATAACTTGTTATTTTGTACATACTGAAGGACATACCATCAAACCATCATATTATGGCAATTATGTCATTAATAATATTTACATGATTCAAAGGGGAAAAAGAAAATCTATCTTCAACTTTTTTTATTTTCTTTCATGTAAATCCCGGCAAAAGTTCAGGGCACATGTACATTTAGTTAGAGCCAAACTCCCGGTTCCATTGCTCAAGCTCTTCCCACTTGCTTTTTTGTAAGCTAGGCCGAATAACTGTCATCGCCTTCTCAAAATCACTGTATCTTAATCGCCTTACCTGCACAATTAAGTGGAGCCAAAGGTAAACTGTCAAGAAACTTTGTAAGAGAATACTTGAACTGCTTTCTGATGCGTGATGTCAAGAAAAGTCACAAAAATGCATATGGACATGTGCGTATATAGCTCAGGGGTGTGTGTATATTTTATTTTCTATTCTTTCACATCCCTCTATATCGTTCAACTTCAGTCGTCACTCACTTTGTAAGAATGGAACTCTCTGCTACACCGGAGTTCCATTCGTTCTGAAGCCGGTAAGAATGGAACTCTCTACCTTAAAAGAAATTGGGGTAAGAATGGAACTCCCTACCTTAAAAGAAATTGGGGTAAGAATGGAAATCGGGTAAAAATTAGCAGATACCAATCACGAGGTAATGATATAGTAGGGCCAACCTGATTTGCCTGGACTGTAAGAATGTTTGAACCAAGCTCTCTGATTGGCATCATCGCAGCTTCTTCACACAAAGCTTGTAAGTCGCTTCCAGAATAACCTAAAAGATAACCTTACTATGAATTTAAAGTTGACCAGATATTTGCTACATAACAATCCAAATACATGATAAAAATATTCAAGTCTCTCATGTATTCAAGTTCCATAATTTCTAGACAGGATGTATTAAATCACAACAGTTTCCTCATGAAATTATTCAACCACCTTTCTGCTTGAAAATATCCTGCTTGAAATCAGGGGGCATGTTGCTCTTTTTGATAGGTCTGGGGCCACTTTGCAACAAACCCCATAGTTTGAGGGGTTTGACACATTTTACCCGTTTATTTGTATATATTTAAGGTAACAAATTCAGGAAACTAAGCTTAAAATCGAAGCGTGCAGAAACAAATAGATGAAATTGCTTACCATCTGTTTGTGCTACAAGTCTCTCTAAATCTCTGTCTGTTTCCCACAAACAAGAAACCATATTAGACAATGTAATTGCGTCTCTGACGGAGCAAAAAAAAAATTACAAAGCAAATTCACTTGAGCTAAAATCATGATCTCACCTGGTAAGGAGAATGCTTGGCCCTTGAGCTTGTGTCTGAAAAGAAGTCTTCTGGCTTTTGCATCTGGCAAAGGTATGTAAATTCTCTTAACCTATGCCAAGACATAGATCAAAAAGAAATTCCATCTCAAGTTTTCTTCTTTTATTTCAATGAAAAAAAAAAAACCATAGTTGACAAGAAATATGCAGCTCCACTTAAGCCTTACAGGCAACCATAGTCTATCTCAATCAATACAATTTCCTAAACTATACCTTCCCTACATCAAAATGGAACAATCAATTTCAGATCAATAACTGCACAAGCATATGCATACAGGAAAAGGAAACAATAAAATAAATACCCATTACAAGGCCTAACTGGGAAACTCCAAGTTTATTCAAGTTCATGGCAGATACCGTGCAACCTATTCAAGCACAAGAGACGGAATGATGCACCTCACTTGATTCAAATGTGGCCAACCAAATATAAACCTCCACCCACTTCCCACAACAAAACAGAACATAAATACCATTAGCTTTCTGAAATATCTTGCATGAGGAAAGACTTCAGTTTCTCGCATAAATACAGAATTAACTTGAGTCAGAACTCCATCTAGTTTATGTTGACAAGAAACATCAAGACTTTACAAAATTTCTAAGTAGTAAATCCATAACCATACACCTATAGCAATACCTGCAGAGCGAGTAATTACAGGAATTGATCTGTGATTATGTCAAAATGAGTAAGTGTAGAGAGTTAAGGGACCAATTTGTAGTTATCCATTTCAGCAGTTTGTTAAGTTAGTTAGAAATTAGCTTTCCCGCCTATTTTCTGTTTTAGTTGGTTAGCTGTCAGCTTTGTATATAAATAGCTTTTCCTATCTTTTCATAACTGAATACACAGAATCGATTCTTCATTTCAATTTTACTCTCTGATTTCTATGAGATTCAACAGTAAGTATATGTAAACACACTAACCAGTCTTCTAAGAACTGCATCGTCTAACTCTTGGGGTTTATTGGTTGCACCTGCAATAATATAATCAAACGTTAAGAAAGATGGCAAATTAATACATGAATGGACCTCTTAGATCTATCAGTTAGACAGTAAGAGAAGTAGTGTATGTTAACTATAACGATCCCATCACATCATTATACCAACTTTATTTAGCCTATTTAGAATAAGTTAGTGGCAGGGATTCAGTTTTTATGATTCCATAGAGTTAGTTATAAGTTAGATTGAGGCATGGGAGAAAGGAGAACTTCAGTTATCATCTTTTTGTATGCAAGGAATTAGGCACTAATGATTTTTGCTTTTATTTGCATTTAATACATACTAAGGTCTAAAAACAAAGATTCATGTCAGCTGCCCACAGCCACCCCCAACCCTCAAGTCTTTGCCTAGGCTAATACATAGTGAAACCCCTTAGGAAGAAGTAAGGCAGGGGTATGCCTATTTTGCTTGTTCATTTTTCCTAGTTAAAATATGAACACTTGCAGATTGGAAAAAATGCGCAGCTGAAGCTACACCCCCTCCCCCCCCCCAAAAAAAAAATAGTTCTATTTTGAGTTGCATTGACTTTCCTGATGGCATATATATAAACGTGCACAGTTGCTTGAGGATAAGGGCAAAAGCAAGATAAGAGGAGTATACACAATTAAGTACTTATTTCATACATTAAGCTTACCTATGACAGTAACTAAATCACCAGAATTAGATGATACCCCATCAAACTGAACTAAGAACTCTGACTTCAACCTTCGACTTGCTTCATTCTCATTTGCAGTCCTTGATGACATAATACTATCTATCTGTACCATAGAAGGTTTTTATAAGCACCCTCTCAGCGAGTACTAAATCACTCTTGTGGAACAAGAAAACATATAAATGAAGGGGGAAAAAAGAAGAAGAAGAAAAAAGAGGTATCAGAGAAAAGGTAACCACAAATCACATAACTGATGCATAAAATGTTATTAAAGCCTCTCTTTCCTTCAGATAATATGAAACATTATATTAAATACATACAAGCACATGCAAACATATTTGTTAAATTCAGAAGTTAACTTTCTTTAAGTTAGGTATAGAAACTTGAATATGTTGCTGATTTTATATGTCATTCTGATCTGTGTCGAGTTTTAATCTCTTTCCCTTTATTCTCTGTTCACTATTCTTGATCGGCAGAATGTTCGTTACTGCATGTTATCACAGGTCGTAACAGAGAAAAAACGAAATAAATAGAGCAGATTAAGTCACATCGATGGACCAAGAGATCCAACTCCAAACAGTTCAATACCTCATCAATGAAAATCACCGATGGCTGCCTTGAAATGGCAACCTGAAAAAGAGTCCGGACAAGCTTTTCACCCTCTCCAACCTGTCATTTTAAGAAGAAAAAAAATGTTAAGACTTCAAGTGTCAACAGGAGGGAAAAAACAAAAAACAAGGGCATAAATCATCTCAGAGAAATTCCAGGAGAGAGAGAGAGAGAGAGAGAGAGGACATACCCACTTTGACGTCAAGGTAGAAGCAGAAACATTAAAAAATGTAGCCTCTGATTCTGAAGCAACTGCTTTGGCAAGCATGGTTTTCCCAGTGCCTGGTGGCCCAAATAGAAGTAAACCTGCCAAAATATTAAGTCCTTTTAAACCAAGTCTATTCCAGACTGCTACAATAGGGTTGTTAACTTCACTTCCTATTTACCCTTTGCCGGTTTTCGAAGCCCAGTAAAAAGGTCTCTTCTTTTAGTTGGCAGAATCACCATTTCCAGTAATGCTTGTTTGGCCATCTCCAGCCCAGCTGCAAGAGCGTTTTCATATTGAAATGAAATAATAAAAAAAAGTAAAAGGTAAAGGAAGAAGTGTAATGAAGATGAAGAATTGTCTAGCCCTCACCAATGTCTTCCCATTTGACTGAGGGACTTTTGTCGACAATCACAGAATTTATCATTTCTTCCAGTTTAGCATCATATCCACTAACAGCGTCCTTTACAGGTTTTGAAGTTGTAACATTATTTGCCTGGATCCTCACAGCAGAAGTCTCTCTGCCATGACCGGAAGATTTCCGTACTGCCACTTTTGGAGGTTGTGAAACTGTAGATGCAATTCTCCCAGTCTGCACCTTAGGTGAGGAGATCTAGAAAAAAAAAAATTATTATGGAAGGAAACGATATTAGGTCGAATTGGCAGTTCATCTCACTACACTCTACTAAGATTTTAAGCAAAAGAGTCAACAGAAGTCACTTCTTTACAAGCGGAATATGATGAAAATATCATTACACTCAATATAATGAAAGGATTTCCTGTACACACATTACAATCCAACATAAAATAGTACTCCAAAACCACCTTAACAGAGACTTTAGCAACAGCTCATATTGTATTGGCTCGGGAAAATACGCACAGATGTCAAATTAAGACAACACGAACCAAAGCATAAAACTTACACTTTACATAGAGCAGTTTATACCTTGATTCCTGACGAGCCACCTGACAAAAGGGAAGGGAAGGAGGAGACAAAATAAATAAAGTCAGTGTTTCCCCTTAGTCTTGCCTAGTTTAAGGAAGAGTGCAACAGATACAAGAAAACATGAACCTGATCTTCTATTTAAAGCTTGTAACCTCTCTGCTACTTGGTCTTGCCATTTTGATATCTTTTGACGGTAGGATTTCACCTTCTCCAGCTCACTGCAAAAGTTTCAGAGATTTGGAGGCAAAGATATAATAAGAACTAGAGAATTTTATTTTTATTATTATTTTTGATAGATAAAATAAGTAGACTATTAAATACACCAAAATGTTATAGAATCTACAATCACATTAACAACTGCAGTACAGAGTATAATCATATTCAGAATGAGAGAAACAAGTGCAAATGCAGTCGGCTTGTATGAAATCATCACCGAACAGCCACAACGGCAGAACTCAAACATGTACCACACAAAATTGAAATTGGCCTACAGAAGGTCCAATCAACTGAGACATGGATGGAGGTCATAACATGACGCTTAGAAGACTAAGGCAAGACATTATACTCAACCAAAACAAGTGGACAAGGAGAATTCGTGTGTTTGACTCGACGTGATTCTCATTGGGTTCATATAGCCCACACGAATCACGAGCTTGGTTGCTGTTGTTGTTGAAAGAAGGTTGTGCTCAATCAAGAGAATGGAGCCTAGTAATGATCATATAAAACGCTCATTTAGCATAATCTATCTATCATATACTTCTACAGAACTGCATACGTGCAATTTATTAAATGTCTCCTTGTAAAGATTTCGTTCAACTTGATACATCGTGAATAAGTCCCTCAAGTACCAATAAACATGCAAGTAAAAAAAACAATATCTATGTCGCCAAATGTCAAAACTGACAAGAAATCAACCAACACCGGCACAATGATCAGCCTTAAATCAACGCCCTAGAAGATTACTCAAACTCCTCCACTCAGTACAACAAACGATTAATCACATACAAATTCATTATTTTAGTACCTCGAAGAGATGTAAGACGGCACTGGAGTTGAAATCGCTTCGCCGAGTATTCTCTGCGCAGTATGATAGTGCGAAACGGCGTCGTCAGCCAATCCCCACTCTTCGGCGCGAACGGCTTTTGCGATCTCCTCTTTGGCCAAATCGAAGTAGCCTTTCAATTTATACGCAGTCCGCTCATTCCCCGTCGAAACGCCGCCGTTTGCGTCCATCGTTGAGGTGTTAGGGTTTTGCTGATGAGATTGAACTGAATCGGAGAAGATCGAGCTCAGATTTTCTATGATCTCTTTCAGAAAGCTCATATCTGGAACGTAAAAATAATCCCTGGCATTAGCCAAATTAACTTTCTGAGATGATTAAGATTTAAGCGTACTACGCTGTTGGCACGTGAGATATTTTTATTATTTTTTATGCATGGCACGTGAGTGTTGCTAGTACAATATAGAGAATAGAGTTAATTACAAAAGGATCGAGAATTTTTTTGATAAGCATTAGTTTTCTTTATGAAAATTTAATAGGGATGGGTCTACACTTAACTATTGTGAAAACAATATTTTTGAAATTTGATGATTAATGTTTTAAAAAAAAATAAAAATTGATGATTAATTAGATACAAATAAATACCAAATGCAGTTTGGTAGGAGCGCAAACCCATCAACTTGGGCCCAATGTTCTGTTATAAGCCCAAAAGTATAAGTTGCAGGCTAGAGGTAGACTATGTTAAATGGGTAACTACGGTCCAAATTGATGCATTAATATTATCAAGTCCATGTGTCAAGATATGGTGGTGTAATAATTATTAAATGTTATCTATATTTGTTATTATGAATTATCTGAATTGTACTATTTATAAATATAATGTTGGTGTGTATTGGATATGTTATGAAAAAGTGATGAATTATTGTAGTTTAAAAAAGTTTTGCTTCTCACCCTCATTCGGACTAAAAAGTAACTAGAAAACAGATCCCAACACAATTCATGTGAATGCACAATACTTGTTGATCATTGATCAATGCATGTATTTTTTATGGCTGATAATACAAAAGAGCAATTTACAAGAAACAGAA
The DNA here is from genome assembly GCA_946800315.1 of Misopates orontium. Lineage (NCBI taxonomy): Eukaryota > Viridiplantae > Streptophyta > Magnoliopsida > Lamiales > Plantaginaceae > Misopates > Misopates orontium. Next base: position 46,895,579 of record OX326949.1, read on the forward strand.
ATTGCCATTTATAGGATCAAAGGAGTGAATTGCGAGAAAAAAAAAAGAAAAACTTTATTCGAAGTAGACAAATCCCACACATAAAAAGCATGCCAAATTAACTAACACCGCGAGCTTCATCCGTTAGCAAGGAATCTTCACTATAAAGCTTGTCTCCTCAATTTTGTGGTTTAAAACTTTGTAGTTTTTCCACTACAAACATAGGCTAAGATTCAATCTCAAATGATCTGACATTGCCGAATTCTATAAAACGGTATGTCACATCGTTATTTAATTTAAAATGGATCATGTCACTGTCATTATTACTATCATGATAATGTAAACCACAATTAATCAGCTCGCGGTAGTATCTTAACTAAAGTTTGGCATTATAAAACCAGACCCTCTAGGCACTTGCCATTTGTATATCTCAGTTCCCTCTTTTGTTACATATTCTTTTGAAACAAAATTTAATTTGAAAATGCAAAAGGCTTGGTTTTATGAGGAACATGGCCCCAAGGAAGTCCTCAAGCTAGGAGACTTACCAATTCCTATTCCAATGCATAATCAACTTCTAATCCAGGTCCATTCTGCTGCTTTAAACCCTATCGATTTCAAGTTGCGCCAGAACCCATTAGCCTCTTTAGAATTTCCAGTAAGTCTATCGTAAAAGTGTAATAAGTATTATTGATCATAAGTATTTAACCGACTTATATTCTTTTTTTTTTTAACGTCGAATAATTTCAAAAGTTTATAGTAGTAGTATACAACACTATATGTTGCAGGTTGTCCCTGGTTGCGACGTGTCTGGTGTCGTGGTGGCAAAAGGAAAAGATGCCACGAAGTTTAAAGTTGGCGACGAGGTTTATGGAAATATTCAGAATTTCGAGGCAAACGGGAAACTGAAACGGTTCGGGTCCTTGTCACAATTTGTTGTCGTCGAGGAAGATTTGATGGCAATTAAGCCAAAAAACTTGTCGTTCGAGGAGGCGGCAAGTTTGCCTCTAGCAGTTCAAACAGCAATTGAAGGGTTCAAAGTTGCTGGATTCCAGGAGGGACATACAGCTTTTATAGTTGGTGGAGCTGGTGGTGTTGGAACTCTAGTTGTTCAATTGGCCAAGAAATTGTACAAAGCTTCTTTGGTTACTGCAACAACTAGTACAAAAAAGGTGGAGTTTGTTAAGAGTTTGGGTGCTGACAAGGTGGTGGATTATACTAGGACGAGTTATGAAGAAGTCGAGGAAAAATATGATCTTGTTTATGACACCATTGGTAAAGACTTTAATTATATTTATTAACATATAACTTATTTGATAGTTTCTTGTCACAGGTTTAATCATGGACAAAAGTTTTTTAAACGTTTTTCTATTTTTATTCTAAACGAAATATATAAAAAAAAAAAATCAAGCTCATTTTATTTATGGCCTTTTATGAAAATGTCGTAAAAGATATCAAAAATATTATAATTTTTTTATATATATTAGCTGACAATACATACACTAGGAATCTAAGCCAACAAGGCATTTGGTATCATTTATCCAAAATAACGTCTCAGTCCATCAAGCCTGCTATAAGTGTCTAATCAACTACTACCCATTTAAATTTGAATATGACTCCTAGGATCAAAAGTAACTCGAGCAGATATTGTTTCAACGGTGCCATATGTCGTCCACCTCAAGATTTGCCAAAATGGTCATGTTACTAATATTAGTGCTAATTATGGACTCCAACCAACTTAGACTTAATTAGGAATAATATTAGTGCTAACTCTGTAGCTTTTTTTTTTTCAGGTGACTCAAAGTATTCCTATGTTGTGGCCAAAGACGACGCTCCGGTCATCGACATAACGTGGCCACCGTCGAATCCCAGGGCTTATCATTCAGGTTTAACAGTCTCTGGGGATATTTTGGAGAGTCTCGGGCCATTTTTAGAGAATGGGAAGCTGAAGGCAGTGATTGATCCCAAGAGTCCATTTCATTTCAATAATGCAATTGAGGCTTTTGGCTACTTAGAAACAGGACGAGCAAGTGGAAAAGTTGTCATCTCAAATTTTCCACAATCTTACAACATGTGAAGATCATGATGGACTATGGAGCACAAATATGTAGCTGGTTCCAAGTAATTAAGCAGCTAAATGTATAATATAATGTTATAAATATGAGTTTCCATATATATGATTATTATGAATATATATGTTGGAAAATAACATGTCTATAATGGTGAGTTTAAGATGATAACGTGTTCTTCTCCTTGAGAACTTCATTATTGTATCTTGCGAGACAGTGACTCGTGTTATCTCAAGCATATAAGAGAGAGGTTTAATATATTTTAAAGAAACTGTACTAGAATCTAGAGTAATTTAGAGGCCTCGATGTTCTGTAATGAATTTTATATTATAATCGTTATTGTTTGTTTGTCTAATGATTGTATTATTTTTTGTTTCAGTTTCTCTTTGGTGCTTGATTGATCTGATCTACATTAAGATTATATTACCAAAACAAATTAGAATCTGAAACGTGTATGGAATCTGAGAATGTGAACTAAGCTTAAGATTCTTTATTGAACTACTAAAATCCATGACTGAGGTTATTATAAAATATATATAAGATCCAATCAGTTTGACCTCCATTCTATAAAAATATAAAATAACCTCTTAATAAATAAAAGATTAGAAGATGTATATTGATTTGTTTACTTTTGATTATTAAGAGATATGTCTATCGATTGATGAGCATAAAACGTGAAAGCTTGGCCCCAAAAAGTTGCTATCTACATATCAAGCTTTGATCAGCATCCTCTGTATTTGGATAAGTTTAAATTAGTGATGATCTTGAAATCCAACCACCTCGTACAATTTTCAGATATCGATCTTTTTGCATTATTTCCCTGTATTAATGATGCAAGCAATTATTTTTCTAAAACCTCGGTCCTAAGGATATATTTAAAGATGAATATCCATTCATGCCCACTTGTGAAAAGACACCTTTTCGAAATAATTAATTTCTTGCTATGATCTAAATATTTATTATACTTTTCCCATAACATCTTGTGTATTTTCAAATCACACATTCATGCAAAATCAATGACCGTACTTCATCACAGTAAGTACTATACAGGCTTCACTCCCGTCCTAGAATAAGTTGTGCTCGTTTTAAATTAGGCCAAGGATTTCAAGCTCTGATAAATAAATTCACACTTACAATAACAATAGTTACTATCCATATAATTTAAATAGTATATATAAGCCATGAAACAATTTAAATTGTATGGATAATACCTAATAACTAATTATAATTGCTGGTCTGGATTGATATAATTAGGCACATCCAATTCCGAAATGGGTCTGAGGCCCGTATGATAGTACCGTTAATAGATGTTGACATATACTCATATAGTATTGTGTATGGTGATTGTAATTTTTTTCTCATGAGAAGTTTTTATAATTATATATACTAAACCTCAAGGAGTGTAGTGAATAATGTGTATAATCATCAACAACAAAAAAAGAAGAAGCTGAATTATGTGTGTGTGTGTAATGTACGTATGTTAATTGTTACGTATAGTATTGTATCTTTTCTATAAGACTGAAGAGGTTCTATTCTTAACATCTCTGACCTATTTACGGTTTACCTCATGTATGTGGGTTTGTGATGTTCGATTTCATCAAAATGTGAACGAGACAACGAATCCAAGAGATATAAATTTAATATGTAATGATACATATAAAGAAAAAATATGATTTAAAGGTTATACACGTGTTCCTTTTAAATTTGCCTATTCTAGTGCACAAGCACAGCGCGAAAATTAAAAGTTTCACTTGAACTGAATGTACTAAATTCTAATCGAAAAGTTGCATTATTCACAGTAATCATAACTTTAATTGGCTCAAAACTGGGGGCACAGTCTCATTCAACATAAATGCTTGAAGGTGGTTGATCAAGAATCAATATCTTCTTTGGTCTTGGCAAATCATGTCGTTCTCCAAAGTCTAAAACGGTTACTTATATGTTGTTCGTTCAAATTACATGAATCTTATTGAGTCTTAAATCTTATCAGATTGCGTGATTTCTATTTTGCTATTAAATAAGGACAGAGACAATCATTTACGGAAGACATTGAAATCAATAATTCATCAGAAAAGTAATTAACTTAAAGAAGACATATAACTAAATTGATAACTATATATATAGCACGAAAGTAACACAATTATATCAAAAAAAAAAAATCGAGATAAAACTATATGTACATACTTAGGTATACAATAAACAAGAGGAGTAGCTTATGTTTGTTGTTTGGTGGGTTTCCACTATTAGATTCCTTATTATGTTGTAACTTGTAACCTTTCTTGAGTTATCAATGAAAGCTTAATCCATAAAAATAAAAATAAATAAAAACGAAGAGGTGATTTCTGTCCATATATATACCAAAACTTCAGAGGTGTAGTTGCAATTATCCAAAAAATAAATTGGGCAGGAGGATGCTCCTCCTACGCTAATAAATGTCTCAACTAATAGTTGTTGTTGTACTTGGTCGTTGGTCCTACATATGACTTCCATGTTGGGTGAGCGACAATGAGGATTATCTATCTTGTTTGAAGGTGTTGAAAAAAAAAATTGTGTAGTTGATGGGGGTATACGTAGCCTAGTTTGGTTTTTACTTAATTTTTACTTTTAACTAAACTTCATATATTGCGGGTTACAAATCACATTAAAGGAAACAAAAAAAGAAGCTCGCGTGAGAATTTAACTCTACAATCCACGTCTAACTCTATGGTCAAACCTCAACACATACCAACTCATGAGCCTCAAGCCCTCAACAAAATAATCTAACTCTTAGGTCCATTTATCAAACTAAATTTATTAATAAAATTCTAACTCTTGGACACCAACGAACCGTAACATTGTGATCAGACTTTCAAAGAGCCACACCTAGTAAACAAACCACGTACGATTTGGTTTTACCCGCCCAAAACCTAGGTCTAACCTAGACAACCGATTCGGACCTGTGTCCAATAGCGGCCCATGCCATCTCTAACACATACAAAATCTTATTACTACCCCCTCTCAAAATGTGTAAGGTATGACATTTTCATTGAGATCTTATCTCAACGAAAAATTGCAATTACATTTCATGTCGATTAACTCACCTACATTCGAATGACTTAAGCACTGGATGATTAAGACCACATTGTCTAGTCCTACATATTTTGATTGAGTGCAGATTATTCAAAACAAACCAATAATAATCTATCGTGTGCATGTCATGCACATGGACTATTATCAATAGTAACATATTATCATTCAGAAGGATTAAATGCATCGTGGCCAAAAGATATGATCCCAAGTCAAATGACAAAAAAGATGCATTGTATCGTAGCAAAGAACGGCGGATAAAACGTGTACAACATAAAAGATACTCCCCATGTAAGAACCGTACAATTGTCCCACGTATACTTAATATCCATTTTTCCATCTCAATTCCCTTCACAGTCATGGATTATCTCCTTAGTTCAATATCTTTTCTCTGCATTATCTTCTCCATTTGGTTACTCTCAAAGAAACTGCACCAAAGCAAAAAGTACCATCCAGTTGGGGGCACTGTCTTTAATCAGCTGTTGAATTTCAATAGACTGCATGATTACATGACCGATTTAGCTCGAAAGTACAAAACATACAGATTAATTGGTCCTTTTAGGAGTGAAGTGTATACCTCGGACCCAGCTAATGTTGAGTATATGCTCAAAACTAATTTCGAAAATTATGGCAAGGTATGTTTGTTGTACTTTTGCCGATTGTTTATCCGACATCATCTTTTTTTAATTTTTGAATTTTTAGAAACATATTTTGTGTATGCATGTTTATTTAGTCAGCCAGCTTAGTAGCACCAAATACAATCTTACTAGGGGTATGTAATTTTATTTTTATGGGAAAGGGCATGTAATTTTCGGTGATATGCTATTACTGCATTTTGATAAACTTATTGTAGTAACGGGTCGGCCGGAGTCAATTTGTCCGACTTGGTGCTAATATAGGTAACATAATCCACCTCTCTTTAGGTGGATTATAATCTACTAGGGAAAAGAGATTATATTAGAAAATAAACTATGTTATCAAACAACTATGTAATCATATGAATGACAGGCTACAATATGTAGCTATTCCAATTCATATCTAATTATTAAACGACCCCGGATAAAATAACAGTTTTTTTATAGATGCTCCTATACTAGTTGCTGATATTGCTTATGTTTTAGGTTCACAATCCAACTAAATCATGGAAAGAGTCTCATATTCTGATTTTAGGCTTCAAAATAGATAAAGTATGCACATATCTTAGTCTTTGTAAATAAATATTGGTTTTGATCAGATACCTGAGTGGGCTTCATTTGTTGAATTCATTTTCCTTAATATTTCAAAACCGTATTGTAGTAAGATGTACATGCGTAAAAATTTCTAAGCTTATCTGTTGAGAGATTGATACCTGCAACTGAAGCTTAATAACCAATGATCTTGCAGGGATCATACAACTACACTATTCTAAAGGATCTATTAGGTGATGGGATTTTCACAGTTGATGGTGACAAATGGCGTGAGCAGAGGAAAGTCTCAAGCTATGAATTCTCAACAAGGGTACTTAGAGATTTTAGTAGTTTGATCTTCACAAAAAATGCAGTAAAGCTTGCTAACTTAGTGTCTGAAACTGCACTGTCCAATCAATCAATGGATATCCAAGTGAGTTTGTCCTAATTTTCGACCAAATCAATCTCTTAGACTTCAAGAAAGGAACTGATAAATGGTGGTCTATGCAGGACCTTTTCATGAAAGCAACATTAGATTCCATATTCAAAGTCGCATTTGGAGTTGATTTAGACAGCATGTGTGGTTCGAACGAAGAGGGGGCTAAATTTAGCAGTGCTTTCGACGATGCAAGCGCTTTGACTCTCTGGAGATACGTCGATGTTTTCTGGAAAATAAAGAGAGCTCTTGGAGTTGGTTCAGAAGCAAAGTTGAAAAAAAGTGTTAAAGTGATTGACGAATTTGTCTATAAATTGATCTCTAACAAGATGGAGCTTATGCATAAGTCAAACAATGATCCAACTGTACGTGAACTGATCTATTGCTTTTTATTCTTTTATCTGTTAAATATTGACTCCTGCTTAGCTATTTTTGATTGCATAGTTTCAGTTGAGAAAAGAAGACATCTTATCGAGGTTTTTGCAATTTACGGAGACCGATCCCAAGTACTTGCGAGATATAATATTGAACTTCATAATAGCTGGGAAGGACACAACATCAGTAACTCTCTCGTGGTTCATTTACATGCTATGTAAGCATCCTCTTGTACAGGAAAAAGTGGCACTGGAGATAATAGAGGCAACAGGGTCAAAAGAGGAAACAAACATATCAGAATTCGCAGCTAATTTGGGTGACGAAGCTCTGGAGAAGATGCACTATCTTCATGCAGTTCTTACAGAAACTCTCAGAATCTATCCTGCAGTACCAGTGGTAAGGAATTGAAGAATCTCTGGTCTTATTCTAGCATCTGAGGAGTATGATAGAAGTCAGATAGAATTTAGCATCCTTCCAATTCCAACATATATTATTAGTAAAAAATAAAGCATAATCGTGTTTGGCATGACATTGACATCATTGAAAAATTGTTTGTTACAAGGTATTTACTCTGTTTTAACCTTGGTAATATCATTAGCCACATAATATTATATGTATCCGAGCCTTTCTATGTTCGTGATGAACCAGCTATTCTGATGAAACTCAGGGGACTCGATAGTATTTCATTATTATTCCATAGATGAACTAAATTCCAAAGTTGAATATGAAATAGTCAAATAGAGCTAGTTGACAGGAGCAGTATCTCCATATGGATGATTGTGCTAATTTTCTTTTAATCACTCCAAGACATTTTTGGAATGTAAGTAGTTGTTTTCTGACTTTTCACATATGGTGCATTTTACATTATTTGTCGAGGACTAATCGTGAGTACAAATTCTTGTGATGCCATGAAAGGATGCAAAAGTATGCTTGTCTGATGACAGAATGCCAGACGGGTTCAGCGTGCGAAAAGGGGACATGGTATCTTACCAACCTTATGCAATGGGAAGGATGAAATCTATATGGGGTGATGATGCAGAAGACTTCAAACCAGAAAGATGGCTTGACGAGAATGGTCGTTTCCAGCCGGAGAGCCCCTTCAAATTCACAGCCTTCCAGGTTAGTAGGAAGGACATCTCTAATGTTTGATCAAATTATTGCAGCACTTCACGTTGCAAAACACCAAAAAGAAAAGAACACCCTAAAGTTGATGAAAAATGTTACCTTGAGTTTTTTCTCTGTCCTAAACTTTATTGTGCATATAAAAGTTGAACAATAAGTAAATCAAATACACAAAACCATTCCTACATTATCAGAATATTTGGAATTCATGTTATATAAGATTGAATTCTTTTCATGAACAGGCTGGTCCACGAATTTGTTTAGGAAAGGAGTTTGCATATAGACAGATGAAGATATTCTCAACTGTTCTGCTGAGGTTCTTCGTCTTCAAACTAAACGACGAGAGAAAGCCAGTAAACTACAGAACGATGATCAATCTTCACATCGATGGGGGGCTCAGTGTTCGTGCATTCCACAGAGTTCATAAGAAATTCACATGAACTGAGGATTCACTCTGTAATCTGTATATTATTGTAGGAAAGCAAGTCAGAAACCTGCTAATGCTATTTGCGCATTTTCTTCTGCATCTTAGTTTGACTATGAGTAGTGTTTCATATTGTGGTTGTATTAATTTGTTATGAACCGATGAAAGTACTTCACTTAATTTCTCCTCTTGCTTTTCAACATTCCTGAAGCCACAGTACATGAAGTGGTACAGTCATAATCCTCATACACCTCAGCTATGTGAAGGAATAATTTAGACAGAAATATTAAATATGTCTTGTAGTTATGACACTCTTTTTGTACATAAGTATACTTCAAAGAATCATTTCGAGTGAACTTCCTATTTAGTGTCATAACTTGATATTTCTAAATGTTTTCTATGTGGCACCAACATTTTTTAGTGATCATTTAGATGAATTTATAGACTGATGCATTATAGATTTAATTTTAATTATTACATTTTATTATTTTAATAATATAAATATTGATATATTAAAATAAATAGCTATATTATATCCATGGCCTAATCTATCAATCATTTTCGAAAAAAGATCATCTTGCTGCAGTGGTGTCGGAGTCCTATCCACACATAGATCTGAAAGAGAGCTTAACTTTTGTTAGAGTCTGCAAATCGTTCAACTTAGGTGTATGACAACCGTACTGAACAATTGCTAAACTGGTCACCATTTCATTATGCGAGTTAAATTTCATTAATTACTTACTATTTATTTGATAATCACACATTTAGAAAACATACAAATGATATTTTCTCATGACTACCTCAGTCCTCACCAACTTGACGACGAGGTCCCCACATGCCCTCGAAATAAAACATACAAAGTCAACTAAAATAATTAAACTATTAACCTTTTAACCTTCACTAAATAATTGTTTTAGTTCCGTTTATAGTAAAATAGCTTACTCGTAAGAAGGTGAAGACGAAAGAAAAGATTGCGAGAGTTTGACCATGTAAAAGGAAAATTCAAAAGTTGTAACATGTGGAACTCAACAAATAAACAATCAAAGAAGCTTAGAGAGAATAACGATACGAAAATATATCATTGCTACTCGACTTAACAATAACAACGATTAATTGATCCATTTTTTTATGATAGAAGACAAAATATTACGTGCCAAACTAATAGTAATTACCATTTTTGTGCCTAATTCAGCAATATCATAGAACTAGTTGCCTTTTCAATCTAGTAATTACTTATATGCGGTTTGTCATATTTTGGAAGTGAAATGTGCATAGTATTATGTGGGTCCACATCTTAATAGCATAGAGGGGTCGATCAAACCGAACTGTCCTATTGCGGCTCCTTAATGAACTATCCTCTTTGTTGAACAACATGATTCACACGATGGATGAGATCTTTCACCGATGCTTCAGATTCGATCGTCACTCAACGCTATAGTGATGTGTGTCATTTATTAACAAATCATCCATTGAAATTTTTGAAGCTAACCACATATAAATATCTCGTACTATAAGAAAATATAAATCACTTTTATCCTAATGATATAAAACTTGACTCTAGAAAATTAGTTGTCCTTAGTTGTTCAATCTTTTTTAGTAACTTAGATATTAGGAGCCTACATGGATTGACTCGCAAACATTACACATAGTGTTCCAAGTACATAATTTTTTTTTTTTTGGTAATTGTTCCAATTACGTGATTACCTGACATAGATGGAATGGAAGGAACCTAATTAAGTACATAACACACACATTTTCACAATTACTCACTTTTTACCATTTAAAGAAAAATATGTTCTAAACTAAAAAACAAAAGCCTCTTCTTGTATAGTCAAAATGGAACTTAAGTTAAAAAACAAACGGTTGATATTTCCAACGTAAATGCACAAGATGAAACCGACACTAATTAGTGACGGAGCGAGAGAGGTTTAAATGACAAAAACAATTAACAACCGTGTGTGTCTGTGTGTGTGTCCCTTTATTACACCTCTACGCAAAATCCGCATCGGATAGTAGTCAAAGTATCTTCATTTCACCTTTTTAATCACAACTATTTTTATTATATATACATACAAAAACTGTCGGAAAATCTTTTCTTTGACCCCAGAGAAAATCCAAATACTGTGGTTCAAATCCTCTATCTAAAGCACTACTGTTCAGATATCGTTTAGTTTTGATTTAACTGAGAGTTGTTTTTTTTTTTTTTTTGTGTGTGTTTTAGCAGTAATAGAATAGTTATTTGAGTAGTTGAAGTGGTGGTAGTAATTGTGGTATAGTACAAGTTTGTTGGGTTTTGTAACGTATATTGATTGTTCGATTAGTTGGTGTTTATTATTTGGGGGAAAATAGAAAGTTAGGGTTTGTGAAGATGGGGTTAATAACGGGAATGTTTATGGGAATGGTGTTTGGGATCGCGTTGATGGCGGGTTGGAAGCAAATGATGCTCTATAGGACCAAGAAGCGTGTTGCTAAGGTTTATTCATTGTCTTTTTATTACCGAGTTTATGTTGGTAATGTTATTTTGTTTTAGTACCTTCAGATGTTATTTTGTGTTTAATATTGTTCTAGTTTCATGTTTGTAACTCTGGTAGGCAGCGGATATCAAACTGTTGAGCTCACTGAATAAGGAGGACTTGAAGAAAATATGTGGCGATAATTGCCCCGAATGGATTTCCTTTCCCGCTTTTGAGCAGGTTGGTTTTGTTTTGCCCATTGTTGGTTTCGTGTCCTTGTAATTTTATATTGCACAAGTTGGAGTGGGGTGTGTTTCCTCTTTTGGTAATTGAGGCAGTATTATTGTCTAGGCTGGATTCATGTAAATATACAACTTGTAGCCACTGTCTTTGGTATTCAGTGCTTTTTAATGAGATAAAAAGTTATGGCCGCACGTTTTGATAGATGAAACTTCTTTGGGCATGCACCATACTTAGTACCAGGCATCTGCAGCTTATCTGTTACTGATGTGAAAGTTGTCCAATATTCAAAATCTACTAGAGCTCTGTTTTGATCGCCGAATACTTTCCTCTACACGAGGATGTGCAATAGCCAATGAATTTACAACAAAGTGTCAAGAGATTGAATAGACAATACAATCAGGGCGCTTGAATCTAGGAGTTCTGTTTCCTCACAGTACATTCATACTCTTTAGTTTGGGATTCTACACAATAAATTGATGTTAATCAGATAGCTGATAAGAGTAGAAGAATCTTGAACTGGCAAAGGGAAGGAAATCATAGTTTTCTGATTCTTGATCAATGTGTACGACCGCGCAATTCACATTAACATCAGGCAGAGCAACTTACCATGAACTTCAGAAAGCGATTTTTTTTTTTTTGTTTCTGACTTCTTTTTAACGATCCATGAGGAACTTCTATCACATGTCTAATAGAGGACAACTACGCAGTCTTTCCTCATATTCATCATGAGAACTAGAGTTCCACATTGATATTCATTCGATGTTTATCTTTTTGCAGGTGAAATGGCTGAACAAACAACTCAGCAAACTATGGCCTTTTGTTGCAGATGTAAGCCCTGTTTGTATTGCGCATCTAATGTTATCATGTATGATGAAATTCCAAAAAAGCTTTTTCGCTTGTAAAGATGATAAGCTTTCAGTATCTTATCGTGCTCTTTAATATGTAAGTAAATCAGCTTGGTTTTTCAACTATCTTGTTCTTTTTTTAAAGAGGAGAACAAAAATGTGACGGGAGTACGGGCACCAGATACATGTTTGCGTTTAGGTTAGATGCCTGGTTGACAACATGAGTTTGGCATTTGTTTCTGGATTAAACATCTCGACATCTTGCATGTTGCCTCTGTTACCATATGGAAATGTTGATTGAATACTCAGAAACGAAAAAAAAGAAAAAAGAAAAAGGAGAAGGGATTTCTTGCACAATCATATACTGGCTTCATGCAATGGAATTTATACTCTTTTTTTGCTTATACGTCTCTTTTGAGTCGGGCACCTTCGATCCTAGTTGTTCTTCTTAATGAATTTCTGATGCCTTTTGACTTATTGCATAAATAACTGGGATATGTAGCAATCAGCCAAATCAGGCATGGGTTAGGACTTAACGGTACCATTTAAAGAGCTATGTTATTTATCAGTAGGCATGCTGTTATAGATATGACTGATATAAATTCAGCAGTTCTTTTTCGTATCATAGTGCAATATTTTTGTGGTTGGACAGTTTGCTCATCGTTTCAGATATTATCCAACTGTTCTGTGAGTTCCAAATGCTAAGTCTTTTCAATGTTTCATTTTTCAGGCAGCAGAAGCCGTCATAAGAGATTCTGTTGAACCATTGTTGGAAGATTATCGGCCCCCAGGGATTACTTCATTGAAATTCAGCAAATTGTCTCTTGGAACTGTAGCTCCTAAAATTGAAGGTTGCAATGGGGTCCATAGATCGAGAAAATATTATTTTCATTTTATATGAGTTTTGCAATAAAGCCGCTTTATTTTAGTGCTTCTATTAATATGATCCAAACGAGATTTCTTGTTTCACATGTCTTTTGGGTTGTTCTCAGTTGTTCATTTTATATATTTCTGTTTGTTACATCCATATTATTATTATGAGATTCTGGATCTTCATGGGATAAAAACTTTTGCGGAAATTGATGTCACCTCATACATACTTACTTGGTTTGTCATTTATCTTGATGTTCATTTTTCAAATGTTATGATTTATTTATGCATCTTCTTGTGGCTTTTTGTCTATATAATTACTTAATCCATGCAGGAATTCGCGTCCAGAGTCTCAAGGAAGGTCAAATCACAATGGATATTGACCTTCGATATGGTGGTGATCCAAGCATTATTCTAGCGGTTGAGGCTGCACTAGTCGCTTCTATACCCATTCAGGTTGGTGCATCAACTATTTCATCCCTAGTTGACATTGGCATATGCTTTCAAGTTCTGTTGTTGTAATAGGTGCTACTTTTATATGTTGTATATTTTCTTTACTCTTCTTTTAGTTTTAATAATGTTTGTGAAAAACTTGCAATTTTGTGTCTGTTACAGTTGAAAGATCTACAAATCTTCACCGTAGTTCGTGCTATTTTCCAACTTACAGACGAAATTCCTTGCATTTCTGCAGTTGTTGTTGCTCTTCTTGCTGAGGTACATTCTTGAGCTCACCTGTTAAATTGCTTATGATTGAATTTAACTTTCATAAGAGTCTGTTTCTATTAGCAAGGGGTTCTTCTTTTTCCTTCCCATGTTATTATTAAGGGATAAAAGCATTAAACCCCCTATACTTTACCCCCTGTTGCATTTTGCCCCCTATCCTTTTATTTTTGGCAACTTGCCCCCTGTACTATGGATAAATAAGCACTTTGCCCCCAGTATAGGGGGTTTAACGCTTTTATCCCTATTATTAATAGTTTTAGCTGCAGCAGTAGTCTAATGGTGTTGTTTTTGTTTTTCAATTTCATTCAGCCAAAGCCACGTATTGATTATACTCTGAAGGCTGTTGGTGGTAGTTTAACAGCTATTCCTGGGCTTTCGGACATGATTGATGTAAGTTTTGATAATTTTTGAATCTTAGTATAATGAGTTTCTTGTTAGATAGACTGACTGTTGCTTTTCTTCTGACAGGACACCGTTAACTCAATCGTGACAGATATGCTACAATGGCCCCACAGGATTGTTGTTCCCATTGGTGGAGTTCCTATAGATACTAGGTGACTCCATTTTCTGCTACTTTTTTTACTCTCCCAAGTTCCATATTACATTGCTGCTGTTTGTGTGATTATTGTATTTGATAACTCGCTAACTTTTCAACTGTTTGATGACCATTACCTTAAAAAATATTTTGAGGTATTGTTCTTTGACATTTTTCTATTAAAATCTTTAAACTTAGTTCTTACTCATGGCTATTAACAATAGCCAGAAAGATACTAAGCTTGCATTAACCGGGAAATTGAGTTTCTGACTATAATGAGAAGAGACTCCAAAATTTGTAGTCAATACTTATGAAATTTGCTCTTGCAACATCAATCAATTTTATGTTGCATCTATTTTTATGTGTTCCATTTCCATTCATTCAGTATTGAGAAAACATTGAGACTCTTATTGATATAATTTTGGTATGGACTCTTTAATATCTGTTGTGGAATTTTGCAGTGAGTTGGAGCTTAAGCCAGTGGGAAAGGTTACAGTAACAGTTATAAAGGCAAGCGACCTGAAAAACAAGGAGTTGATTGGAAAGTCTGACCCCTATGTTGCTTTATATATTCGCCCTCTGTTCAAAGTTAAAACTAAGGTGATCGATAACAACTTGAATCCTGTTTGGAATCAGACTTTTGAGTTAATAGCAGAAGACAAGGAGACACAGTCAATCATTTTTGAGGTTCAGATCGATCTACTTTATGTTTCTTTCCGGACTATGTTTCTTCAATTCCCTTAAACAAGCTATCCACTTTTGGACTCCCTTGTTTTTTTTGTATGATTTTAATTCAGTTAATTTCTTTTATCAAAAACAAATTCCTGAAACTCGACTTTGGAACCAGGTGTTTGACGAAGACATTGGACAGGACAAGCGATTAGGCATTGCAAAGTTACCTCTGATCGAGCTGGAAGCTGAAAAATCAAAAGAAATCAACCTGAGGCTGTTACCATCACTTGATATGCTTAAAATTAAAGATAAGAAGGATAGAGGAAATCTAACCCTTCAGGTACATTCTTTGTGCTTATGATTGTTGAAAGTGTTATTTTAGTCTAGTAGTCAGGAAACATGCACCCAAAAACAGCACATGGCCCCTATCTGTTGGCCACAAGTCGCTTGTTATACGTTCACCTCATATCATAGATACCAGACCACTTCCTTTCTTATGTTGCACAATTTAATGTTAGGGATAAATAATTATATTTACACTTCCCGCGGTTAAGTCTGATTTTACAAACTTCCCCGACTGTTCGAATAATCAAAGTAACATTCATTGGAATATAACGAGTTATTAACAGATAGGCCTTCCCTAAAGTTTGAATAGTTACAGAGACACCCATAAAGAATCGGAAAACATTATAGATAAGCCATGATTTTCACACTTTTTTTAAGCTTTCTGGAGTGTCATTGTTATTCAAAAAGTAGGGAGATTTCTGTAATTAGATCAAATCTCAAAGGGTGTTTATGTAATTATCCACTGTCCAGTTCCCCGTTGATAAACTCAAAATCTTGCTTGGTCTTAGGTGTTGTACCATGAATTCAACAAAGAAGAGCAAATGGCTGCCCTTGAAGAAGAGAAGAGGATCTTGGAGGAAAGGAAGAAACTTAAAGAGGCCGGAGTGATTGGGAGCACCATGGATGCTCTTGATGGTGCAGCCTCGGTGGTTGGTTCTGGAGTTGGTATGGTCGGGACGGGTATTGGTGCAGGTGTTGGGATTGTCGGGAGCGGTTTTGGAGCCGTTGGGAGTGGTTTGTCTAAAGCTGGGAAGTTTATGGGTCGGACCATAACGGGTCAATCTAGCGTGTCCAGGAGGAGTGGATCCTCCACACCAGTAAACTCAGTGCAGGAAAACGGAGGTGCAAAGCCGCTTTGAAGCTGTAGTGTGAGTTTAGTTGTTTGTGAGTAATTTCCAAATTTACATTTTCTTTGGTTTCTCAGCAATAATTTGTGTGAATGTTGGGATTTTCAGTTTCATGAACTCTCGAGTGTAATTGTTATCCTTCAATGGGTTGAATATATAGTTTATGCAAATTCCACTTCTGAACCATATCCTTTTTATTTGGTCATGTCCCTGTACTATAATGTTAACTTTAGTCATGTAGTTTATGTCTGGTATAGTTTCGGTAAAAATGAAATTTGGGACGTGTCATGCTTATTAAAGTGAGATGAACTGAAATATTGAGTTCAAATATAAAATACAGGTATATGGACCACCACCATATAAAACTCACATGAAGCGCATAGCAAGCAGATGTCGCAACTATTCCTTTATTTTATGCAATCGTTGTGATCAAAATGAAAATACTTTTTTGGCACTAACTTTTTCATAATTATAGTCCAACTGTTCATTTATATTAGTAACCGGAAATGAATGCACCACGTTACTGTGCAAGTTTGTAAGGAAATAGTCCCTTGTATTTTACAAAGCTTTTTAAAATAGCTCCTCATTATTCTCAACTTCACACTGAAACTAAACAATCTTGTAATTACTTCCTAAACCTAATTAGAATAACTAATCCACCTGAAATGGTGTTAAACAGCAGCCTTTGAACAACGAAAAATAAGGACAGCCTTTCTTCCCCAACATTCCCTCAGATTAAGTAAAAAAGAAGATTAAAACTCTAAAACAAGCTGAACAAAAACTTTAATTCCATTCAAAATTCTCAAAAACAAAAATGTCGAAATTTGATCCATACGAACACCTCTGCGTCTCCTTAAACTCCGACGGATCACTCACACGCTACATCAAGCTCCCCTCCTCCACCGCCACCGGCGAAAATCCCCAAATTCCCGGTCAATCCGTCGTCAGCAAAGACGTAACCCTAAATTCCGATAAAAAAACGTGGATGCGAATCTACCGCCCAGCTAAACTCCCCTCAAACGACGCCGTTGTGGCTCGTTTACCTATAATCCTCTATTTTCACCCAGGCGGTTGGATCCAGATCAGCATTGCTGATAGCATAATTCACGAACAGAGTAATCGGATCTCCGCCGAGTGCCCGGCGATACTCGTTGCTGTTGAGTATCGGCTCGCGCCGGAGAATCGGCTACCGGCGCAGTATGAGGATGCGATGGATGCTTTTGTTTGGGTGAGAAATCAGGCAAAAGCTGATGGAGATCCGTGGATTAGAGACTACGGGGATCTGTCGAGGTGCTCTTGAATTGTCGTCTCATTTAAAAGCTTAAACTGTTATTTCATGCATTCCTTGCATGACTAAGTAGTGCGTACAATTCAGTTATCGACGATAAATGCACGGTTTAGACATGACTATCGAAAAGTGAATAGCTACAAATTAGGACATGTTATGGATCTTAACCGTTGAGTGCATCAGCTCACTTTGTAACGTTAGCATAAAATAACTTTAACATGTGCATGTACAACTAAATGATACGTAAAGTGGCTTAAACGATCTTTACCGCGTGTAGTGTAAATTTTTCTTTTTTCGTTACTCACGACAAGTATCAGTTTTTGTTAAGTAGGTGGTAACATTTTTTGATAAGTAGGTGGGCCGATGGGATCCGAAAGACGCTAGGATTGAATGCATGACATCTTCTTTCATTAGATATGATTGATTCGTCTTGGTTTATAAGTTAAAATTTAACTTATAGAGACAATTGATATTTATTAATTTACATGTGTTCTCCAACAGGTGCTATTTATACGGATCCAGCTGCGGCGCAAACATCGCATTCAACGCGGCTTTACGCATGCCCGAGCTGAAATTGGGTCCGATGAAAGTCGCGGGAACGATAATGAACCAGCCGTTTTTTGGCGGGAAACAGCGGACGAAGCGAGAACTCAAGCTGGCGACAGATCAATATTTTCCGCTGCCCGTGCAAGATTTGCTTTGGGAGTTAGCATTGCCGTTGGGGACGGATCGCGACCATCGGTACTGTAATCCATTTGTGGATGGTCCGATGAAGGAGAAGGTGAAGAACTTGGGGAGGTGCTTGGTGATAGGATTCGGAGGAGATCCGTTGATCGATCGGCAGCAAGAGTTTGTTCAGCTGTTGGTGAAGCAAGGAGTTCTGGTGGAGGCAAGGTTTGATGATGTTGGGTTTCATAATATTGATTTGATTGATTCCAGGAGGGCAAGTGCTGTTGTCAATTTCATCAAGGAGTTTGTTTGAATTTTGTTTCTTCGATTGCATGCATGGCAAGGAATCAACTAATTGCCATGCTTAATTAGGTATTCTTTTGTTCTCTTTTTTTGGATTAGACCATATGAGAATCTTCAAACTCAATGGATCCAAAATTAATCACCACTCGTCTCGTTCGTGGTGAAATTTTGTGCACAAGTATATATAGCGGTGCTTCAAATCATGGAGCATGTTTAGTTATAAGTTTAATATTAGTTTTAGTTGTTAGTTCTCAGAAAATGGCGAGGATGCCGCCATCTTCTTTTGTGATACAATTTAATCATTGATCATGAAGATTACAAGGTTTCTTATCACTAAAAGGCGCATCTTGCATTATAATTATTAGGCAAACGTAATAATTTATGGTAAATTGATAATTGGTAGTCAAAGATGAGCTAATTAGCAATAAAACAGTTAATTTTGGAAGAGATGATTCGGTTTCAATAGTTACATATATAGTTAGAAAATATCAAAAATAATTCGCCATGTAAAGGAGAATCTTCGGTTCGGATTGATATATGCCCTCCTTCCAAGATTATGGCTCCATTAGCGCTGCAATGAATTATTTTACCATGATTGGTGGGTGGCTAGTATACTATATGTGAGAAAAGAAGCACATGGTAATCAAATTAGGAATGTATTAAGATTTGTATAATTACGAAAAAAAACGTATTAAATTAGACATATAAATGTTATCATCGATAGTAACAAAATAAATAAAGAAACAATGAAACATTCACTGACCTGTCATATTCCCATATGATTGTTGTACCCAAAAGAATAAAACAAAACCTATATGTGTTACAACTTACAACAAATAATAATTTTCCCGTATCATCATCATCATCATCATAAAAAATCTCCATGGGCGATTTCCGGCCCGAAGTGTTAGCCCTGGGCCCACCAATCATTTTCAACACATACGAGAAAGAATTCAGCTCAAAATTTCGATTCTTAAAGCCATTCGAATCTGAATTGCCTCTTCATCAGTTCCTCGAGTCTCACGCTCACAACACTCAGGCCGCCATCTGTTCCGGCGGATTCAAGCTCACCGCCGCCGTTCTCCGCCGTCTGCCGGCGCTCCGATTGGTCGTCACCTCCAGCGCCGGAATTAATCAAATCGACGTGGATGAGTGTCGCCGGAGAGGAATCTCGGTGGCTAATGCGGCGGAGATATATTCGGCTGACGTGGCGGATCTAGCGGTGGGGCTGTTGCTTGACGTTTTGAGGAAGATTAGCTGTGGGAATCGGTTTGTCAAGGGCGGGGATTGGCCTCAACAGAGGATCTTCACTCTTGGCTCCAAGGTATATATATATATAATTATATTTTTGAATAAAATATTATGTTTTCTTTTTGGGGATTGCAGATATTATTTGTTTAGCCTTTATCTTTTTACATATTATGGAGTCTTTCACTTAGAAAAGATCAAATTTCATCTGGATTCTCTAAAAATATTCAAGTGTTAATTATTTTAAAAAGACCCAAATATGCACATAAGCAATTACATGACACTTTGAGCTTTGTGAATTTTTAACTATGATATGATTATATATATATATATTTATAAGAGTTCACAAACACCACCTTTTGAGTATTTCACTGCACAATTTAGGTATGGTCAAGTCATTTAGGTATGGTCAAGTCAATTGATTATGACAAGTTCTTTTTGCGATAATTAATGGGCATGTTTTTTGCTAATCATACAACTACTCAGGAAAGAAGGTACTGAAAATGTCAATGTTATTATGTTAAAGTAAGGTGTAGTAACAATTGAGTTACACTACATATGAACCTTGACTATGAAAAAGTTAACTACTTTTAGCACTTTAGCATATGGAATTGTATTTGTACCTTTTAAGAGCTATGTTTCACAGAAAAGCTGAAAAGGGAAAGTATAAACAATTTAAATTTCCCCTGTTTTTGATAGATGTGTACCAAGAGCAGAAAAAACAAAGTTGTATGGATAAAGCAAAAAGGATAATTAACATCTACACTCCCTGAGGTTGTCCTAATTACAAACCATCTGCTTGAATAATTACAAAGACGCCCCAATGCTTTAAAATGTTGCCATAGGTGTCTATCGGTAAGATCTTCAAAACATTAAGAGGGGCGTGTATGTAATTAGGCCAATATCAGGGTTGGAAATGTACTTATCCCAAAAAAGATCAAAGTTCATTAATTAATTAGTAGCTTCATTATTATGGTGCTTGGTTAAAGATTATATTTTTCCTTTGACATGTGATTGGTGGTGTACTATTGTAGTTGGGAGGCAAGCATGTTGGAATTGTGGGGCTTGGAAGCATTGGCCTACATGCAGCAAAGAGACTGGAAGCATTTGGCTGCAAAATATCCTATCTTTCTAGGAAGAAAAAACCATCTGTTCCGTACTCATTCTACTCTGATATTCATGAACTCGCAGCAAAATCCGACATCCTTGTACTCTGCTGTGCACTAAACGACGAAACACATCATATGATCAACCGGGAGGTTTTGTTGGCCCTTGGAAAGGAAGGAGTGATTATAAATATTGCAAGAGGGGCCGTAATAGATGAGAAGGAACTAATACATTTCTTACAGCGAGGAGATATTGCAGGTGCAGGGTTGGACGTGTTTGAACACGAGCCTCGTGTTCCTAAAGAGTTTTTTGATCTTGATAATGTTGTCTTGACGCCACACGCTGCTGTGTACACTGTGGAGTCTTTCAGGGGTTGTTATGAACTCATGGTGGGGAATTTGGAGGCGTTCTTTTCGAATAAACCGTTGCTTTCTCTGGTTCCCGACGAGTAAATGTCAAATACTGTCTTCTGAACTATTCCCAACTGGATGTGGGGATTATGTGCTGCTGGTAGTGTTGATATAGTGACTGGGGAGTTCATTGGCAAGATTCAATATGAGCACATTCACAAGGACTGAAAGTATCTTTTTTTTTTACAAGGATTGAAAGTATTATTATCCCTCCCTTGCACATCATTTAACACATGATCTAAAGTTTGAAATTCAAAACGGCGAGTGATGCCTATTGGAAAAGTTTGAAAATGTGTATTTTGTTCAAGACACTATAAATCTACAGGATTAGTCTAACAAATGGTTTTATATCTCTCTATTACGTACTCTGTGTTTATTTGATGAAGAAATTATTTGTGTTTTCTGCAATACTGTTTATCACTCTTAAAATTGATTTCATAAGTCAATCAATACACATTCATTTCAAACTTCTTCTTTGTTGGATGTAACTCTTTTAACACACTTAGATTTAATCGTGTCCAAGTTTCAAACTTCTTTTTTCGTGCTCTTCCAAGTTTCACAAAATGTCCAATTAATTGTTTGGGATTTTTTTTATCAATTATTTGGCTCTGAAGAAGCTAATATTCTATCTAATATTATTATTTTTTGTTCATAATACCCAAAATGGCAGAGGTCCTGTTAGAGTATATAACTATTTCTTATAAAATCCACTTTTATTAATGAAAAACCGGCGGTACCATACGCTTTAATACTTAGATTAATTTCCTCCACTTTCACCTGAAATAGATGGTCCTCTTCTCTCACCAGAGTACCAGCCAATTTTTGTTACATTCTAATTTTTCTTATTTATGTTCTCACCATTTTCCTCTTTACCTTCTTCAACACCATTAAGATAACAAGAACCATGAGCGTTCTTCTTTTGGATCCAGTTTATAAAAGCGTCGAGCGTTCTGAGGTCGGTACGGTAATGATTTTGCGTGAAATCGAGCAGATCTTTCCACGTGAAATCGGGGAAGATTCTCGGATCCTCCTCGGACACCAGCTCATTCGGAGGTTTGACGATTTTGTCCACATTTGGAGATAAGAAAAATACAGTAGTTTTTCTTGGAACCTTAGTGTTCACCAATGCCCTGTGCACGCAACTCTTGTATATCCCATTTGATAAAGCCTGCAATATATATACCTTACGGGTATGATGCATGGATATAACGTAATAATAAAGTACCACGACATGCATTTTTAAAAATTATGGAAAATAATAAGGCTGATAAAGTAATATATATTAAGTAAAAATATAAACGTGTATTATAAAGAAAACCAAGTGCAAAAATACCATAAAAATTTAAAAGAAATCAAAAACTTTATAAGCAATGTATTTTTTTATCAAAAACGCAACAGAACATTAATGTAAAAGACACTCTAATATAGGGACAACTCAAGAGTTAAAACGATTGATATTGGATAATTACATTGATATTCTTTAAGTTCAATTTATTCACAAAATCATTATCCATTGCTTGAATAATTACATTAACAACCATTAATATGTTAAACATGATTACATAAAATTTGAATAATTACATAAACGCTTTGAAGTAAAAATTATTTCTAATAGACCCCATATATTTTCACATAATTTTGAAGCTTCATTGAGTATTATTGTAATTATTGAAAAGTTTTTGTAATTATTCCAAATCTCAGTATTGGAACTTTTCCTCATTTAAAATTTCAAGCTTGTAGAGAAGATTAACTATTTATGAATTTATACGTATTTTCCGGTCTTATATGCAGATGGTAAATTCTTTTATGCACATGACATTTTTGATAAGTACGTAGCAGTAATATTCAAACATGAGACCTCTTTTTCAATATCGATATGATATTGAATTGTCGTCTCGTCTAAAGAGAAGATGATTGACATTTATTAATTCATATATGATATCTTCAAACTTACCACGAAAGTATCGCCAATGTTGAGGACAAAAGCATTGGGATTAGCGGGGACGGAGTACCATTTACCGTCAGTAAAGACTTCAAGGCCACCAACTGCATCCTGATGGAGAATGGTTATCGAAATGGGGTCGCGATGAGGGCCAGTGCCGAGTGCCAAATCAGGTCTTTGACAAGGTGGATAATAGTTTAGCCTCATTATGGAATCATTTTCTTTGAAGAATTCTTTGAAATGAGTTGGTCCAACTCCAAGGCTCGTGCCTAAAAGCTCCATCACGCTCAGAGCTAGGGTGTTCATGGCCTCACTATACCTTTGGGCCAAATCTCTATAAAAGAAAATACAATTAATTAAGATGTAGTTAAAATTGGAAATATAATAAAAATGAGGGATAGTTATAAATGCGTGCTACATGTAGTTTAATATTTTTATGGTGTGGTATCTGATGACTTGCACGTGCTACCATCAAATTTCTCTCTCTTCTAATTATCTACAGTTTGATTTTAATTTTATTAATTTCTGGTTTTCATATTCTTTTAGGTGGTAATTGACTTATATTTAATAAGGTACCTATGAATATAAATAACTGTGCATTTCAATATACATATATATAACTGTGTATTTGACGATGTAGGTCAGTTTGGTAGGGGGACTGTTTCATGGGATAGGACACTTGTCCGAGTCTCTTACTCTTTTATTATGGCTAGCGATATTGTCAAAGCACAAAATGTTGCTGCCAGAGCAATTCTTTTAAATTCTCTTATTTACCCTTTTTAAGTAAGAAAATACAAAAAATCAGGATCTTTCAATCTTGTAAGACCTATTTCTTAATTGGTATCCCTTAATTGTAGTAACTTAATTGCTACTCAATTAATACAAAACTAATTTATTTCTCTCTCTCTCGAGAAATTCCTTAAATAAAGAAACTTACCACGATAATAACTTGAATCCCAAATTTTAGTAGTGAGGTATGGCTTGCTGCATAAAGAAATTAGATCAATCCATTTATTAATTTTCTCGGTAAATATATATATGATAATCATACTACATGTGCATTGGATTTAAAAAAATTAGCCAACTAAAAGTCGGGGTAGGACTATTGAAGAAAATATGTTTTGAAAGATATTTAATATTTAATTGTAGTATATATGAACATGACTAAAACTAATTTCTATTTAACTTTATTTTCCTTTTATCTAAACCCCCAAAAACCAAAAAATATTAAAAAATCTTCATTATTTAATCTATGATCTTGATTATTATGAAGTTGATGAATACTTTAATATATCAAAGTCAATTTTGTAATATATACTTAAAATATATTTTATGTGAAACCAGATCCGCTAAATTTATTTGTGCTTATTTCAATTTCTAATAACGTATTAAAATTTATGTACTTAAAAAATCTTTTCAGATAAAGATATTTTTGTCAATAGAACTAAATATATAACTATATAAAATAAAATTTCTTGTTACCTAATAAATAAGATTATTTTTGACTTTAGAATTCCCAACCTAGAAATATTCATGCATAAACTCTAAGTATATATGTATGTCCATATATATAAGTAGAATTGTAAAGGAGAAGTTTATTAGAAAATAAAAAGAAAGGAGATATATATGCACATATTGTAATTAAAAATATAGAAAGACTAATTTTTGAAGTGGAATATTTTGGAGAGAAATGTTTTGATGCGTAATTTTTTCCCACAAATGCTGAACAAAAAAAAAATGCTTGAAATGGTAAATGGATATATTTATACATTAACTAATTTATTTAGCCATTTATAGAGTATGTTAAGTAAGAAATAAATTACAATATCATCAATAGGAGAGAAGCTTGAGTTGCCTTATTTAATGCATAACTAATTAAGATATTAAGATATTATGGAAGTTTTAATATTTGATTTATATGTTGATTGATAAAGAGGGGTAAAAAAGAGAACTTAAAAAAATTGCTGTGTTAGCAACAATTTTTGCTTTGGCAATATCGCTAGCCTTTTATTATAGTGCGTCAATTAAAAAAAAAGTTATTTATATTAGACCATGCATATTTTCATACCCAAATGGGGCGTAGTCTTCTCCCATTAAGCCCACAATATAGCTCTTAAGATCGTTCTGATACCCATCACCCTCAACATATTGAAAAGAGAGCGTCTCTTTCCATGGAAGTTTCGAAGTAAACCTACCAACAAAGCTACTCGCATAGCCACGTGGGTCACCAAGTTTTCTCCAAGCCTTTCGTTTCTCCTCAAGTGGCAAACCAAAGAAGAACTCCATGCCCTCGTGAACTTCCTTAACGAGCTTCATGTCGATGCCATGATTCTCGATAACAAAGAAACCATGTTTACGACAAACCTGTGTTGAAAACATTAGCTTTTCAATGAGACGACAACTGAATATGGTATCACTATGTAGCGTAACAGTCTAGCGGTATTCATTTATCAAAAATGTTACATATGAGACGTAACAAAAAAGAATTATGACGAAATGACACGTGTGAAAAATATATACAAAATTATAATTCTCTCTACTAGCTTGAACTTTAAGAAGAGAAGACATATACGGTATCTGAACATGTTGAAAAGAGGTTTGCACTTGTGATATACAAAAATTGTCATGGAAAAAAAAAGTCACTTGAAATGCGTAACATGATGAGGTGTGTTGAAAAAAATATAAAAACAAATAGATGCATAATTTCTTTATAGAATTCAATAACCTGGTTGACGATCCGGGTGGCATTTTCCACTGCCATCGGATCTCCGGAAAGAAAACCGCCCAAGTCAATTGGCGGCACGTCGAGGACCGGTGCACCCTGGCATTCAGTTTCCTCGTCGGACCATACGAACTCTTTGGGTATGTTGGATTGGTGTTGAAGGATTGAAGCATCAAAAGTTATGTGTTTCTGTTCGCATGCCATTGTGTGTATGAAAAATGATAATATGTCTCTAAATTTTGGCTGCATTTATAATAGCATAGTAATCATATAATCTTCTTTTTACCTTGTGGATATGGTCAACGAGAATCTTATTAAAGTTCATTTAATTTTCCTACGAATTATATTTGGACTGGGTTGAGAGGAAAAGCCCTGGCGGATTGATGCATAATAAATTTATTTGGATTCTTTCCTAATTGGGATGAGTATAACGGTGGAAAAGTGGATTGGGCTTTAATTGGGACGTTAACTTTTTACAGAATTAGTTAAGGAAGATGATATTTACGTAGCAAAATCCTTCAATACAAGCAATTTTTTTATATTTATTATTATACTCCTTAATATATTAGTTATGCAATAATTTTTCCCTTTAATAGGTGTGAATGATTATCAGAATCTTTGGAACATAATTAAGATATTCATCTTTCTAATTATTTATGAATTGGAAAGATTATCTTACTTTTATTAGCAATAGTTATAATAGATGTAACTGATTTTAATAGATGGAAATATAACTAATTACTCTAATTTTTGATATGTTACTTCAAAACTTAAATTTGTACTGCTTTTATGGCAGCATAATCTGGAAATTTGTTTTCAACAAACTAACGGCAAATTTTGTGAGCTCAAATTTTTTATTGTTCGCATTAATGCATAAACTATACTACTGGGTGACTAGTTCTAATTGTCTTCTTATTTAATAAGTTTTTTAATATCTTTACACAATTTCTTCACCTTCAGGTAATTCCGTGGAAGGTCGGATATGAATTTTTTCTTTTTTTTTTCTTTTCGTACTACAAAGTGCGTACTACTACTTACACATTTGCATTTATTTTCCTTCCAATATGTTCTTTTATCTTTGTCGTAAGGGGTATTGAGGCAAATGTTTTGTGTTATTGAGGCAATTTCGTTCGGTGTAAGATGATGAACAATAAGGGATAAATATGAATTATAAGAAAATTATCATTCTTTTTTTATACGTAATGAATAAATTGGACATTTTAAAATTATAGTATCACACTTTTTTGGTTTCTAAAGAGTAACATACAACTTTTTAATGCTTAAAAAGACTTCAATACTTAATTATATTTTTATTAGGTGACTTATATACATGAGATACTAACTATTGCTAAAGAAAGGAAATAATCTTTCCATTACATAAGTTGGAAAGTTTAATGTAAGTTTTCAAAGATTCAGCTAATCATTGACATACTAAAATGAAAATAAATGTATTACTAATATAAGAGGGTATAGTAGTAAACATTAAAAAATTGCTTTGTATTGATGGATTTTGCTCTGTATATATCATCTCCCATGAATTAATTCCGCAGTAATATAGGTGAAGAAAAGTAGTTTTCACTTTGTCACGAGCATGGTAAATAAAGAAGAAAAGACAGTTATCTTCATTGGGGTGGCTTGATAAATCATTTAAATTGCTTTAATTAATTTTCCTTATTAAGCTTAGTTACAATCTCTAATTGTGCTACTTTGGTGGAGTTAATGTCAATTAATTCCTAATGTAGTGTTATATATGTTGGGCACACAAACTGCCATGGGTCTACATCCATCCCTCAATGTCGTCGGGTACTGTTAACTTTTCCACAGGAGAGAGTTAATCAACGAGTAGCTCTCTGTCAATCTCGGATGATGGATAATGACACCGTAAAAAGTTAATTGAGCGTAGATAGTTTCTTTCAATCACTTTATCTCAATCATGTCTTAACATTTAACATCGAGAACCACGTCAACTGTACCACCTTATACATAATATATAATTTCTTCTTATAAGATGAATGTAGTAAATTAAAACATGTGACTTAAAAAGAAATTACTCGTTGCCTCCCCATTCAATGTGGATGGTAAGCGATTTCGGAATCATATTGAATAATCGCTAATGAAAATAATATATGAAAAGAGAAAAAACTATCACAATGATTACAACTCAGACGGGTGAATCACAAAAAGATAAAATCAAAAAGGCAACAAACTAGTATTGAAACTGAGATAAAAATTATAACTGTGGCATTTTAAAAATGGATAAAACTGAACGATTCGAAAGCTAGAGACTACTGGTGAGATTAAACAGTATAATTGACAATTTTGTAGTTAGTTTGGCGCCATTTTAAGAATCTATAATCTAAGGCAAAAGTACTCTTTTGTCCTTATTCAATGATTTAATAAAAATTTGAGGAAGAAAGTGTTAAAAGGACACAAATGTAATTTGAATGTGGAAACCTATAGACTTAATAAGTCGGCCGAAATACTTAATTTAATCTGTTATATTTATCTAATAAGAAATTAAAACCAAAAGAGACATTCTTTTCATTCTAGAGATTCTTTACATAGGCAAGCTCGAGTGGAATCGGTAGACCCAATGCTCACACTCTTCCACATATTAAAAGTTGCAGCAATAATCATTTTACATATACATAATATATAATGTAATTTTGATAGTGTACTAAAACTGTAAAAAGTTATATTTTTGTTTCATTTTACTAGGTTCCTCACATATATCGAGCTCGATTTCTGAAATCGGTAGTCGCCCTTTTACCCTCTCAAAATATCATCTTTTGGCTATTTAATCCTACAAAATATAACTTGTACATTTTATACTCCATAAATAAATTAAGAATATATTTTAGGGAGTAAAATGTTAAGATAAAGTATCTAAGGGGACAAATGTCAATTACCGATTTCAGAATTTAAGTTTGAAATTAAATTTTATGACAAATTAAAACAATTGAGATGATTTACAGTTTTGGCATTCCAATGGGATCAAATACAATGACATACTTTAAAGATACGGACGACTTTTTATTATAGTATTTATGTAGAACTACGTTATGGTACGATACCTGACCGAAAAACTAAAAATAAAAATGAAAAAACCGGCAAGTTGCTGCGTACTTTTTCTATAATAAGTTGTAATCACTAAATACTCCAAATTGACGTGCAAATTAAAAGAGGTAATAGATGAGGAGAAGAGAATCTGATAGATGAGTAAATTATTAACTTAGTTTTGAGTTTATGACAAGGAGCAAAACATCAAATTAATATCGACATTATTAGTTTATTACACGTCAAAAGATTAAAAATGATGATACACATGAAAGTACTAGGTAAATTTCCAGCATGGTACTTGTTATTTGGTCTACAGAACGTCAATTTAGATGCATCTAGCAACAGGCTTACGAATTGAATTCATCACAGGAAAAGCAGACAAAAGAATGTAACTTTCACAGCTATACTATGCTCTTAACTTTTTACTGAATGTGCTACTAACAACACAATTCCCAAATACTGACAGGTAGATGCGTTGTCGCACATTTTGAAGAACCGCGTGCATTAAAACCCAGGTCAATTTCAAGTTACGAACCAGACATGTAGGTGTACCGCGTCTGGGCTCCAACGAGGAGTTCAACAAGTTTCTCTGCACATAAAACAGAAAACATTTTGAGTACCATAAATAAAACACAGTTGCCCAAAGGTATGAAAATAAAGCAAATGAAAAAAGTTTCAGACAAAGTTACCAGTAAGAAGCCCAATAATGGGAATCGGTTCTAATAGCTTTTGAGTACCATCAAGTCTTTGCCTGTAGAAAGACTGCATATTAACACACTATACTATTCTTTCTCCAATCATAGGAGGGGAGGAGGAGAATGAAGAAAGAGAATAGTTTCGTAAGAGTAATAAAGTTTTACCGGGTGTACTTGGTGAAAAATGGATCTCTCATTAGGTAAAGCGCCCATAGAAGCTTCCGCCTTTTTAACTGGAGAACACACATTTAGCATTAAATTGGTAAGAGAAGAAGCATAATGTAGTATTCAAAAAATGTTCTAATTTAGGGCAAAAGTGTAACAAGCAAACGAATTAGAAGATATTAAACTTTAATAGGTCAAAAGTACAGTGCAGTCTTCAAGAGAAAGTCTAACCTCGTTCTTCTCAAGGTTCGAAAGATGAAAGTCCTTGCTATTATGGTGTAAATTTGCGACAAATGAAATGATTCCATTCCCAACGAGGTCCACACCCAATGAAGTAAGCCAAGGGAACCAAGATCGCACCCCGTATCTTCTTACTAACAACACATATATGAGTGGTCTTAAGATAAACATCACCTCACCCGTCAAAAATAATCCCCCTGGAATACCCCTCTCAGACAAGTAAGTTGACAGACTAGGTGTCTCAACTACTCTAGCTGCGGGCAAATGAAAACATAATTTAGCAAATACGCTGCATATAAATCGAGCAATTGCCAAAAGCAATTGAGTAATAAAGAATACTACTTGGAGGGTCCATGATTGCCTGCTGATGTTGAACCCTTCTTAACCATGTGGGCTCGGAAATCGTTCGAGCACTTTCACCAAATCTACTTAAGGCAGACACAGCTCTCCCTTCAAGATTCCATGGAATCCCGGGTTGGCCAGGCTTTGGTAATAGACTATTTCCACTTGAATCAAGATTATTAGAATCTTTCGCGTCATTTACACTCTCCCCACCTTGCAAGAGCATTTTATATCCACTATTTCGCAATACCGCCAACCTTAGTAATGCCCTGTCATTCAGAGAGTTAATTATAAGCTATAAATATTGGTTCAGATAACTGGAAGAGGTCAGAACGAGTTTAGATAGGTAAATCACGTACTTGATGGCTTCTGTTACGGCCATGAAATTCCATTTCTTTTCTTCACCATAATAATGCTGGGCGACAACTTCAACAAGAGTTTCCAAGTCCTTTAGCAGAGTTATGCATAATGAAAATGGGAAGGAAGAAGGCTCTACGGGTCCAGGACGAGTTTGTGTTGGAGTTGTTTCAAGTATATGTTCGTTTACGCCAGTGATCATACCCAGAATTGATGTTACTGTAAAAAGAATTATAATAGATATGATGGTTAATATCAACTAACTGACAAATAAAGGTAGCTTATAAAGTTTCAGTTTGTATGTTTGGACTAAGTACTTTAGCGATTTTTTCTTCTTTTAATTACTTCACTCAATACTCGGGATATTACACAGACCTCTCAAATTGACAATCTTTCTAAAAGGAGAATGTTGTAGTATTTGCTTTCACTACTTCTCCTTCTCCTTGACTTTCTTTTGGTATATCAATTACAGAATGAGAGTTATGATTTGTGAATTTGAATTTTGAAGTATGAAAGGAGAACCAAGATAAGCAACAAAATGAAATTCATAGAGGTTCATCCTTTAAGTAATAAGAAGCATTGTTACCAAAATTCTACAAAACCTGCTTCTGGTCCAATTTCTGACTCTGAAAAGCGCTCTGGTAGAAGCCATGTTAATCCCTGAAAAAATCATTTCAAATAATCTGATATGAGTCCAGCTTTAAAAAATCCCCATGCAGATCAACATCTATGTATTTAAATGGTTTCACTCAGCATGAACAATAGGTTTGTGCTATTTTTTTCTATATGAACAATAAGAATGAAAGAGGAAGTAGCAACACAAATTACACATTCTAGATAGTTCAAAGAGGATTGCAAAAGTTTAAAATGTAACCGATCTTCCTTCAAATGCAAAATTTCCTTCAAAAAAATTAGGTAGTTCCGCAAAACATCTCCATATGTAAGTAAAAGCTCACTAACAGATATGCTCTGTTACTTGTGGTGTACGCCATATATTCTTCAAGATCTATATTACTAATTAATCTTACTTTAAATGTCTAACTCAGCATAAAACCTCAAAATGGCAATAGAATTATGACCATCTTACAGGTTTTTGTTAAACACAGTGCAAGATCAGACTGAGGTTTATCATTGAGGAGTAAAAGAATCAGTTAACTATCATTGACTGTTATTGATAACATCAGATGACTACTACTCGAACCTTCTAAATCATATAATGGCATATGTATTCACCTTAATTACATCCACATAACTAAAACACTTTTGCAAGGCAATCAAACTCCCTATCAGATCAGTGAACAACGACTCATCTAAAATTATCAGGACTAATCGAAACTTGAACCATATTCTATTGCGGAGCACGGAAAAAGCAGTAGTTTTACTCTAGTTCTTATTCATTTTAACAAATAAAATCACTGAACACTAAGCAAGAATATTCATATGCCCAACATAGCACCATGCCGCAGATGCAAACAGGGTGCTTTAAAAGCATCCTGAATAGTTAAACTCATCTCAATAATAATAATAAATAAATAATGAAATTGCATAATCCAATCCAATCCGTTCACATACTGAATCAGTTCAGCTACACAACTAGCAAACACCTTTTAAAGGCCCAAAAGCTTAATAATTAACCAAAATAAATAAGAAAAACAGAATTAGGCAAAACTTACATTAGCTAAAGACTCCAAAGAGTGCACATAATCTCTATTCCTTCGAACCCATCTCTTGTAAGCTTCCATGGATTGCAAAGATTCAATCTTTAACAGCTAATTTGAACTGTAAAAATTATGAAACCCTAAGCTACCACTACTAAGTCAACCGCTAAATTGCGGGATTCTTGAGTGGACCCTTTTTGGAAAGTTTTGATTCTTGATGTGTGTGTCACTGTTCAAATGTTTATGTGACATATATATATATATATATATATATATATATATATGCTATTGTTGCAGAAAGAGGATTCTGTCTTGAATTTGATGAGAAAAGATATTTATGGATGGAACTTCGTTTAGAGATAAAATAAGTTAGAATAAGAAAAATGATTTTTTCTTTTATATATAATTATAAGAAAAATGAGGTTGCTGTAATTTGTAAATTGTAACCTGCAGCTCAGCTCAATCTCTCATTCAATTCATTGCGCTCGTCATTTATTTTTCTTAATGTAAAAACATATAAAAGAAAATTAATCAAACATTATTTCTTTATACAGAAAATATGTAAAATAATAAGAAGCAGCAATTCTGTGAGTTTTATTATATATATATATATATATATATATATATATATATATATATAGAATAAATTAGAAAGCTCATAAGTCATAACTATCATAGTGATTACTGACGACGCATAAGATTAGTGTCAATTAAAGTTATATAATTAAATACTTTTATTTCCCATTTCAAGAGTAAATAAATATTTTTTATTGTTTTGTTACCTGTACAATCTCAAATAGTTATACTTCTACCACTATAGCACGTCAAGGTTGACTGTCAAAGTCCATTTTAATGCATCATAATTTATTCGTAACCTTTTCGTACGCCCATTAACTTATTGAGGTAGATAATCTTCAGTATTACATCAATGAGCTCAACTTTTAAGTTGATCAATTATACGGGAAATTGGAAGGCTTTCAGCATCCATGAAGAAGTTAAGACAAGGAATTGAAAGATACTAACAAAAAATAAGATTTTGCTTTTGTTTATCTTTTTCCATTACCTCATTTTGCTTATACAACAGATCTATCTGATGAATGATCTCATGCTAAAAGTACTTCAAAGAATGGACATATATGATCTTTAATAGGATTAGGAGGATTCACGTTTACTGAAATCGCCAAATATGATGTTTTTATATAAACTATAATAACTGTAGCAATTTGCACTAATGATATGCTCCGCTGTGCAGTTGCTTCCATCTCCGCCGAAGGCTAAGACGTCTTGAAGGGAGCAGAAAAACGCTTACATGCCATGATGATTTCATATTAAGAACCAGAGATGTAGGTATACCGTGTCTGGGCTCCAACGACGAGTTCAAAGAGTTTCTCTGCACCAAACAGAAAGATTTTGAGCACCAAAGATATACACAGCTGGCCTGAGGTAATGAAAAAAAAGAAGCAAATGAAGTATTGAGTTCACAAAATTACCAGTAAGAAGTCCAATAATAGGAACCGGTTCCAATATCTTTTGAGTACCATCAAGCCTTGGCCTATAGAATGATCAAACATTAACATGCTATTTCATTCATCTGGCAATCATAGATGAGGACGAGCATAGTTTCGTACTAGAGTACTAAAATTTTACCGGGTGTACTTGGTGAAAAATGGATCTCTCATCAGGTAAAAAGCCCATAGAAGCTTCCGCCTTTTCAACTGCAGGATCCCATCACAGAGAAACCCATTCAGCACCAAATTATTATGGCCACATTGTACAAGAAAGAGAATAAAAATATGACTAATTTGAACTTCAAGAGAACTAAGTAAAGTGCAGTTAGTCTAACCTCACTCTTGTCAAGGTTG
Organism: Misopates orontium; assembly: GCA_946800315.1. NCBI lineage: Eukaryota > Viridiplantae > Streptophyta > Magnoliopsida > Lamiales > Plantaginaceae > Misopates > Misopates orontium. The sequence continues at coordinate 46,929,815 of OX326949.1, forward strand.
GAGACATCCTTGAAATTGTGTTGTAAATTTGTGGCAAATGGAATAATCCCATTTCCAGTGAAGTCGACACCCAGTGAAGTAAGCCAAGGGAACCAAGACCGTACCCCGCATCTTCTTATTAATAACACGTATATGAGTGGTCTTAAGATAGACATTACCTCCCCTGTCAAAAATAAGCCTCCGGGAATACCCTTCTCGGACAAGAAAGTGGAGACACTAGGTGTCTTCGCTACTCTCATGGTGGGCAAATGAAAACATAAGTTTAGCAAACGAGCTGCATATAAATCGAGTGATACCAAAGAGCAAACGAGTTACAGAGAATACTACTTGGAGAGTCCATGATGCCCTGCTGATATCGAACCCTTTGTAACCATGTGGGCTCGGAACCCATCCGGGCACTTTCACCGAATCTGCTTAAGGCAGAAACTGCCCTCCCTTCGAGATTATCAGAATCATCCGTGTAGTTTGTGCTCTCTCCACCGTCCAAGAGCATCTTATACCCGCCATTTCGCAATACCGCCAACCTAAGTAGTACCCTTGTAATCAAGTCATCGAGTTTGTTAAAGGCTAAGACAATGTTGAGATAATCTAAAACTGAAGGTACTCTGAAAGTAAAGCTTTTGTACTAAAATTCGTGTATGATTCTCTGTACGACAGGTGGATATAATATCTGGTGAGATCTCAATGCGTGTGGTGATGGGTGGTTAGAGAAATAAGCATCTGCAATCTTTATCTTATATTTGTTACACATGAAATAAATATAGCAGTCGTATAGAGAGTGGTAAACTATTTCGATTCAGAAGATTCGAGAAGCTCTGCAAGAGTTTAGAAAAGTGAGAGACTTACTTGATGGCTTCTGTTATGGCCATGAAATTCCATTTCTTTTCTTCACCATAAAATTGTTCGGCCGCAACTTCAATAAGCGTTTCCAAGTTGGTAAACAAACTAATGCTTAATGACAATCGGGAGAACGGAGGATCCAAGTTTCGAAGAGGTGTTTGTGTTGTTGGAGCAGTTTCGATTATATGTTCGTTTACGGTTGTGATGATACCCAGAATCGAAGTTACTGCACAAGATTTTGCAACAGAAATGAAAGGAGAAGCATAATATCTACTACAGCTAAACAAAATTCATATAGGTACATCTGGTTAAGTACAAAGAATTAAGAAGAAGCCATTGTTACCAAAATTTCTACAAAACCTGCTTCAGGTACAATTTCTGAATCCAAAATGCTATCTGGTAGAAGCCATGTTAATCCCTGAAAACACAATACAAACAAAGTGATCATATATAGGTCTAAAACTTGGTCAATTGTTTTGTTTTGTTTATTTATGAACACAGTAAGAACAAACAAAGGCATATATAATAACGCCAATAATAAAGAGGGCAAAGAAATTTGAACAGACTTACTTACATTAGCTAAAGAATCCAGAGAATGCACATAACCTCTATTCCTTCGAACCCATCTCTTGTAAGCTTCCATTGATTTCAAAGATTCAATCTTTAACAACAAAACAAATCAAACAGTCTCCAATTTGATTATAGCACATAAAAGATCGACTGTAAAAACCCATTTTAAGCAAGAGGGCAAGGATCCTCTGCATAGGAAAATGTTTGGAAAGTTTATAACTTTCTTAAGTTAAACAATATTTCGAGATTCGGAAGTAGGAAAATCTGCCTCTTTACAAAAAAAAAAAAAAAAAAAAAAAGTTCAAGAAATTGTTTGATCAACAGTCACAAAGTGAGCCCCATAGCATTATTTGCACCTGCACAATTAATTTCGTACAACAATCTCTCTTAATTTGGACAACCCCATTTGGACCTACTTGGGCCATTAAGTTGCTGAATAATAATATTAATGATATGGACCGAAAGCTTTAAGACACTAGCAACCACTACACATAGTGTAACATTTTTCTATTGGAATATCTTTTTGTTAAATGCCTCATTAACAACCACTTAAGGCACTTATCCATTAATATCCTAAAGTATTAGGAATTTAGAAGTTAGAACACATTCCAACCGTGTCTACGTGTAACTAATAAAGGTACACATTTGAAATTTCTAGATTTTTATGCGTGCAGTTCATAAAAATGTGACTTTTATGGCCTTAACAGAAAAAAATTATTCCCTCAAAACTTAAATTTTTGGTAATTACTATATAGCTCTTGTTAGATCACCTACTAGCAACCATGACATATATCCTCAACGTGTTTCATATACCAATATATTATATGAAGTTTTTCATTTGCAACATGTGGGCCCACCTCAAAACATATAAAAAGGTGATGATGGGGTTTTAAGGTTTTGTAAAAAGATCCATCCAATCCATCACGTTCTTTTTTATTTTTAGAGGAAAATAAAATAGGAGAAATTCGAAATACGAAAAGAAGTGGGAGGATGAAGAAGAAAATGAAATATAAGACGATATATAAATATTGTGAATTTCAAGACGAAGCGGCTTCGGCACAACATCCCGTAATGCTATCTATCTATCTATCTATCTAATACACACACACACACACGCATAATACATATAAATTTAGTTTTTTTTTTTATGTAAAAAGCTTCAAGCTTTACACTTTCCTCCTCTCTTTCCATTGTTAGTCATCTTCCGTTTTCAGGTACGGGATTTTAAATTATACTCGTTTATTACTTGTTATTGTTGTGTTTTTCCTTTTTCATTGTGAAATTTAATTGAATTAGCTCTATTCGTTCGTTATTTCATTGCCTATGAAGTATGTATGGCTTTTGAATTCTTACAGTAGTTTAAAATTTCAAGCACTAAATGGACCTCTTTTATCTAATCTCAGAGTGGTAACTTACTCTTTGATAAATTACATACTACTGTTTTAATTAGGCCTGTTTGGATGTTGTAGGTTCATTTTAGATAAAAATATGACTTCATTGGACGTTGCCAGAGCAGAGCTTGCTCTTGCTGTTCTGTATTTGAACAAAGCTGAAGCCAGGGATAAGATATGCAGGGCTATACAATATGGTTCCAAATTCCTAAGTAATGGTCAGCCCGGTACAGCTCAAAATGTCGACAAATCCACTAGCTTGGCTCGCAAAGTTTTTCGTTTGTTCAAGGTCAGCATTTCTGATGGAAATTTGTTTTGGTTCTGTAGTATGGTTCATCTGTTTGCTATTGTATTGTATCGTTTTCCTGTTTGACAAGTTCATTGTGCTAGGAGATTGAGTTTTAAAGTTATATGTTTGTTGCATATAATCTGAGACATTTGCTATATTTCCGTTTAGTGTACGTGGGTCTTGACCGAATTTCTCCCCTCGTTTTGCAGTTTATCAATGATTTCCATGGTCTCATTTGTTACATGGGATGGGCTGGTTATGATTAACCAGCAGGCCCAGGAGATAAGTCAGCAAGCCCAGGAGATTTCGACCCAGGAAGGAAAGACATATGCTGCTCAAGTTAATGATGGAGAGGCCCAAATTGAAAAAGAAATCATTACCCAGCCCAAGCAAAGAAATGAAGAAAACAGAGGGGAGCGTGAAGGAACTCGCGCACGTAGGATGCCAAAAAGATTCGAAGAATTTGTTATGGGATGAAGGCGCATGAACGAGGCGATCACAACGTTTATTCTCTGACAATTCTGTTACGCTATTTTCCTTATTTTCGTTAATTTCTGGGGGGATAGTATAAGTACGCTGTAATTTGGAAAACAAGGGATTATGCTGATTATTGAAATCTGAATTCAGGAGTTTGCACAACTCGAAGCGTGCTTTTCCCTTTCGCACGTATTAATTGGTGCTTTCATCTCTTCTTCCATGAGGAACGACGAAATCGCTGCCTTGCTCACTTCCTTGGAGTCCAAATTCACGGTGTTGCTGGAACAACACATGACTACCACCGAATCCCGTTTCGCCCAGCTCTCCCAGTCCATTGCAGCTCGTCCAATGGTGCCAGGCGATTCTGTGTCGCCACGTGATTCACCACGTGGTGTGGGGTCTGGTTCCGGCCGTCCTCCGCCGGATATTCACTCGATTTTGCGCACGTTGAAGGTCGATGTGCCCCGATTTGATGGGTCTCACGTGGACAACTGGATTTATAAGATTGACAAATTCTTTGACCTTCACGAGATTGATCATGCCACTCGTTTGGCAGTGGTTGCTTTTCACCTGGATGGAGAGGCTTCCACTTGGTATCAGTGGATGGATCGTGGTGGGGCTTTGGGGAGTTGGGAGATTCTGCTCCATGAGCTTCGCAAGCGGTTTGGGACTTCAATTTACGACGATCCGTTGGGTCGCATTTCCAAGCTCACCCAGGTAACCACTGTTGCTGTTTTTCGTTCTCAATTTGAGGAGTTGATGACTCGGATCACGGGAGTACCGGAATCTATGTTCTTGAATTTCTTTGTGTGGGGGTTGAAGCCTGAAATTCGCCGTGAGCTTTTGATCACGAAACCGGCCTCCCTAGCGGAAGCGATGGCTCTGTCTCAGCTGTTTGAGGAAAGATTTGAGGATATCGGGTTTCGGCCATCGCGTGAAGTCGCCAGGCAAGTGGGGGGAGGGATATCACGACCCGGTTTCACTCCAGTTCCCCTGGCTCCGCCTGCCATTACAGGGGGTTCCCTTCAATCCCAACTCGGTGGTGTTTCTTCAAACCGTGTACCTGTTCGCCGGTTGTCCCCAGCGGAGGTCCGGGAACGCCGTGAACAAGGCCTTTGTTTCAGTTGCGATGAAAAGTACAATATTAACCATCGTTGTCGCAACCGTGTTCTCCTCATGTGTGGTGAGGAGGGGTCGGAGGAAGCAGGGGAGGGGGGTGAAGAAGAGGAGGTTAGCCTTCACACTCTCACAAACTCATTGAACCCACGGATTTTTCGCATTTTAGCAACTAAGGGCAGTGAGTCTCTTGAGGTGTTGATTGATACTGGAAGCCACAACAATTATATACATGAATCCTTGGTTGAGCGGCTTGGGCTAACATGGGAAGCCACTCGTCGATTTCGGGTTTATATGGGAAATGGGCAATCTCTTTTCTGCGACAAGAAATGTGTGGGTGTTCCTTTGGTGTTGCAAGGGCACGAATTCTTGGTTGATTTGTACGTGTTGAGTATTTGGGGTTTGGATGTGGTATTGGGTATGCAGTGGTTGCGAACTTTGGGTCCTTGCTTACACGATCATGATGCACTTACGATGGAATTTAGACGGGATGGGCAGATTATACGGCTAGAAGGGGCTGCTCCTGTTTCCCCACAGCAGATTTCGTATAATCGCCTTCATGCTATGATTGAGGAGGATGAAGTGGCGGAGTTGTTTGCCTGTGTTGTTGCTCCAATTTCCGACTCTCACGCTGATGCCGAGGCCGTGCAGTTGATCAAATTGGACGCGTCCTTACCACGTTCGGCCAGAAATCTTCTCCTTCGTTACAAGGAAGTTTTCGCTACCCCTACCGAGTTGCCTCCCTTGCGTAGTGGGGATCATCGAATACATTTGCAGCCGGGTGCCTCACCAGTCAATGTGCGTCCGTATCGTTACCCACATTTTCAAAAGGACGTCATGGAGCAACTTGTTCGGGAGATGCTTGAGAGTGGTTTCATTCGTCGTAGCACGAGTCCCTTCTCATCTCCGGTTCTTTTGGTTAAGAAGAAGGATAGTTCGTGGCGGTTTTGTGTGGACTATCGTGCTCTAAATTCCATTACCATTAAGGATCGCTTCCCGATTCCCACGATTGACGAGTTGCTGGATGAATTGGGCGGCGCAACCGTGTTTTCTAAGCTTGATCTTCGTGCCGGTTATCACCAAATTCGAATGGACCCTCGCGACATACACAAAACAGCTTTTCGCACCCATGAAGGTCATTTCGAATTTGTAGTCATGCCATTTGGGTTGTCTAACGCCCCATCTTCGTTTCAAGCTTCCATGAATCGAGTATTTGAGGCTCACCTCCGCAAATTTGTCATTGTTTTTTTCGATGATATTTTGGTTTATAGCCGCTCTAAAGAAGAACATGTGCAACATTTGGAAGTGGTTTTAGAGTCTTTGAGACAGAACTGTTTCTTCGCAAAGGGCAGCAAGTGTTGTTTCTTTCAAACTTCAATCGAGTATTTGGGTCACTTGGTGTCCGTAGAAGGGGTTCGGGCTGATCCCACGAAAATTGAGGCCATGACAAAATGGCCTGTGCCCCAAAACGTCAAACAGCTTCGCGGTTTCCTTGGTTTGACGGGCTATTACCGCCGATTCATTCGTCATTTCGCCACCATCGCTGCACCGTTAACCGATTTGCTGAAACGTGAGGGATTCAAGTGGAGTGAGGAAGCGAGGGCTGCTTTTGAGTCCCTTAAGCGTGTGATGACCGAGGCTCCAGTTTTACGTTTGCCTGACTTCGAGTGTGACTTTGTGGTGGAAACAGATGCATCAAATGTTGGCATTGGGGGCATTCTAATGCAACAGGGACACCCTCTGGCGTTCTTTAGCAAGAAGTTGGGGCCACGGTTGATGGGTAGCTCGGCCTATCAACGTGAGCTATATGCCGTTGTGGAGTCGGTTTTGAAGTGGCGTCAATACCTATTGGGTCGTCGCTTCGTGGTGCGCACGGATCATCGTAGCCTCAAGGACCTGCTGTCCCAAGTCATTCAAACTCCGGTCCAGCAACAGTATTTACGAAAGCTTTTGGGTTTTGATTTCGTCATCGAATACAAGGCGGGCATTAACAATTTGGCGGCGGACGCACTTTCCCGCCAGTTTGAGACCTCGGTGACAACACTACGATCAGCCATTTCGTGTGGGCAAGGGGAGTGGATTGAGTCTTTGAAGAAGGAAAACCTCACTTGCCCAGACCTCGTGTTGTTGCATCAGAAAATGCGTGAAGGGGCAGCCACAGATCCGGCATTTGGCTCGCGCGATGGGCTGCTCTACCACAAGCATCGCTTGTTTCTTAGTTCCACGTCTGAACTTAAGCAGTTGTTCATGAGGGAAATGCATGAAACACCCACAGGGGGGCATGCCGGCGTTGAGAGGACATTTCTTCGACTAAGTGCGAATTTCTTTTGGTTAGGGATGCGACGGGATGTGAAGGCATTTGTGGACAGTTGTTTCATTTGCCAAACGGTCAAATATTCCACAGCTGCACCTTATGGGTTGTTACAGCCCTTAGCTGCACCGGAGCGCATTTGGGAGGAGCTCACTATGGATTTTATTGTGGGATTACCAAGCTCGCATGGGTACACGGCTATTCTGGTGGTGGTTGACCGTTTGACGAAGTATGCGCACTTTGGTAGTTTACCTACACAATTTACAGCTTCGAAGGTAGCGGAGTTATTTTGTAACATGGTGGTCCGATTGCATGGCGTCCCCCGTTCAATCGTATCCGACCGAGACCCGATATTCACCAGCCAATTTTGGAAGAAATTGTTTGAACTCATGGGAACACGCCTGAAAATGAGCTCGGCGTATCACCCAGAAACCGACGGACAAACCGAAGTTACAAACCGTTACTTGGAGCAGTACTTGCGAGCCTTCACAGCGGATACTCCAAAACGTTGGAATGAATTCTTGGGGTGGGCAGAGTATCACTACAACACAAGCCATCATTCGGCGATAGGGATGACACCCTTTGAGGCAGTTTATGGGAGACCTCCTCCCACCATTCCCATGTATATCCCGGGAACAACAGTTGTTCAAGCTGTCGACGAACTCCTACGTTCCAGAGATACGATCATGGCCTTGTTGAAGCAAAATTTGCTTCAAGCTCGTAACCGTATGCAGATCATTGCTAACAAGAAACGTCGTGAGAAACAATTCAATGTCGGAGATCGCGTTCTTGTTAAGCTTCAGCCTTATCGGCAGATTTCAGTTGCCAAACGCCTAAATAACAAGCTATGTCGTCGTTATTTTGGTCCGTTCCCTATCATTGCTCGTGCAGGGGCTGTAGCTTACACGTTGGGATTGCCACCAGGGAGCAAAATTCATCCCACCTTTCATGTGTCACTACTAAAAGAGTTTCGGAGCGAGGTAGCTCTTCCGTTTTACCCGTTGCCGGAGAATAGCATCAACAATAAACCTCTCATTCAACCAGTAGCGGTAATCTCGGGCCGCAAGCGTCAAGTGGGTAAAGGTGAGGTTAAAGAAGTATTGGTTCAATGGTCGCACAGTCCGTTAGAGGATGCAACGTGGGAAAATCTGTGGGAATTTGCTCGGATTTATGACCTCTCCGACCTTGAGGACAAGGTCGTTTTTGATGGAGAAGGGAGTGTTACATGGGATGGGCTGGTTATGATTAACCAGCAGGCCCAGGAGATAAGTCAGCAAGCCCAGGAGATTTCGACCCAGGAAGGAAAGACATATGCTGCTCAAGTTAATGATGGAGAGGCCCAAATTGAAAAAGAAATCATTACCCAGCCCAAGCAAAGAAATGAAGAAAACAGAGGGGAGCGTGAAGGAACTCGCGCACGTAGGATGCCAAAAAGATTCGAAGAATTTGTTATGGGATGAAGGCGCATGAACGAGGCGATCACAACGTTTATTCTCTGACAATTCTGTTACGCTATTTTCCTTATTTTCGTTAATTTCTGGGGGGATAGTATAAGTACGCTGTAATTTGGAAAACAAGGGATTATGCTGATTATTGAAATCTGAATTCAGGAGTTTGCACAACTCGAAGCGTGCTTTTCCCTTTCGCACGTATTATCATTAGTCCAATTGCTCCAGGGACTCCACTTCCTCTGATTCTTTTGGGAAAGGTATTGACTTTACAAGGTTTTTCACCTAATCCTTGGTTGGTTTGTAACCTTTTTAGTTGATAACTTGATATACGTTGCAGTCTAAAAATGCGCTGTTGTCCACTTTCTTGTTTCTTGATCAAATCGTGTGGTTGGGAAGATCGGGCATATATAAGGTATACGTCTTTAAACTTCTTTAGCTCCGTGTAATATGGGGAAAGTAATGAAAAACAAAGAGGTTTTCTATTGCAGAACAAAGAACGTACAGAATTGATTGGAAGGATCTCTCTTTTCTGTTGGTTGGGTTCATCAATCTGCACTACTCTGGTCGAGGTATATATCTAGCTTAAATGTTATATCGCGGGTAATGAATTCGATAACGTTATAAATATTTACCGTACTTTCTCGTTTATTACTCCAGATTGGGGAAATTGGAAGGCTTTCAGCGTCCATGAAGAAGTTAGAGAAGGAATTGACAGATACTAATAAAAATAAGGTTTTGCTCACGTATAACTTATAACTAAATTAAGTTCGGTGCTTTTCGCCTTACTGATACATTTTGTTCTTCGACTTACTCTTTCTTGCTTCTTCTCTCCAGAATGAACAATATCAAAGTAAGCTCAAAAAATCAAATGAGAGATCTCTAGCGCTTGTTAAATCGGGCATGGATATAGTGGTTGCAGTTGGCTTGCTTCAACTGGCACCCAAGAAAGTCACTCCTCGTGTCACGGGTGCATTTGGATTCGTTACCTCTCTTATCTCTTGCTACCAGGTATATCTTTTTTCACTTCATCCAGTACGAATATTACCGTGTTATCTTATTCTAATGACACGGTAAATAAGAATGCGGAACCATGATTCTTACGCTAAACAGTTAAAGAAATATAAACAGAATATGTGACGTTTCTCTATAATTTTTGGAGTGTTCACTGATAACATGCCCCGTTATATGCAGTTGCTTCCATCTCCACCAAAGGCTAAGACGGCCTGAAGGGAGCATGCCTAGTGAACAAGTCTTGTTCATGCAATAATTATTAAATACATCTGTATCGACAAGCTAAGTGGTCGAAGTTTCGCCTTATTAAAAGCTCACAACTGTTGGTGTTCATTTCTTTGTGCAACGTTGTAAGTTGTAACAATAGTATATGTAGCTTTCTTGTAGTAGATTTTCAGTTAATCAAAGAATCCCTGATGTTTGAATTGAGAAAATAAAAATATAAGTTGGTAGATTTTGTGTTGAGGGGGTGGGCTAAGCGTGTAAGACTTTGGAGACCAAAAACTGCTGCCTCTCCAATTTGAGCTTTCAAAATCGAACAGCAGACTTAACAACACGGAATGTATTGGGCAGGCTCTAGTCAATACATCGAAACACGTCCTTTGTCTCAGAAGTTTCCACTGAATTACGACTAACCAATGTCAAAGTGTACACACACACAAATGCATGTCTTGTTCTTCTATGTATACATGCACATTTACTAGAAATGAGGTGCAATGCTGGGACCCGATTTCTCCTACTCATTTATGAATCTTTTGTATTCTACTATTTCCTCTTGTTGAGTATTTCTTATATTCAATTCTTTCATTTGTATTCTACTATTTCCCTTGTTGAGTATTTCTTATACTCAATTCCTTCTTTATAAAATTTGCTTTTACCGATCATAAAAATTGATCAATGAGAAACACGAGTTAATGTTGAGAAAGAGAGGAGACAAATATATTCTTCAAATACAAGCACTAAGCATTTATAAGAGATATAACAAAAGTATATGTAGATAATATTATAATTTTTTCATTGTACCTATTTCCCGAGTAATAGAAAAAAAATCTTAGAAAGTATAGAACGGCCATATGATACTAAAGATTTTTGGATAAGACGAAACTCATATATACTAAAGATTTAAAGCCATAAATAATTTCTATTTTATTATGCATCATGAAACTACAAAATGAAACAGTGTTTCATTTTGTAACATTGCCTTCAAAATCTGTTATGATGAAAATACATATACACAAATAATATACCATAAGATAAACTAAAATAAATAGACCAAGACAATTCTTCTAGATTTTTATTGTTTTGGCTTATCCTGCTTTTTCATCTTTAAGTCTTCTTCAACTTTGCACAAAATAAAATTCAAACCAGGTAAAAATAGTTAAGTAAAATTGACGATAGAAATTAAACTCATTTTTGATTAACTATTGGGGCGCAAAGTGTACTAGGTCAAATTGGCAGATATTGATGCTAAACCAATAACTTCACCGAAGCTATGGGGTGCAGCGGCTCCGCCACTCGGAAACAGGACCGCATGTAAATTTGTTTAATATTAAAATAAATTATTAAGATGTGGTTCATTGTTTTAAACCAAATTTATTATGTTTATTTCCAAAGTCATCAAAAAGAGATATAGTCGTATTTTTTGTTAATCGGATGGATTCATACTTAATACAGATCTAATGTCAATTTGGGAACACAAACATGATCAAAGAACTACACTATTGTGCATGATTCTTTTTGGGCTAAATCGTGTGTCGTGCCAATATTAGATTCAAGGTAAGTATATAATTCGTGGTGTGATATTAATGTATGCGTCGGCATATGATTAGAAAAATAAGAGTTGAACTATTAAGCTCGTAATTATTATATGTGAAATGAATTTATTGATGTAATGATGCACTATACCCAAGCTTTAGCAGGGGAGATTTTTGGTGTACACTGCACACTATTTTGCCTTCACTTTTATTTAGTATATACAGATAGATTTGGGTGTGAATTATGCAATTCCTCAACTGCCACTGGATTGCTGACTTTCTGCAATCCTAACTAATTTGTCCATCTTTAAATATTTGATCAGCAGCCGGTTTCACAATGTGGATAGCCCATTGGTCTACAAGAATATATTGCTATGATATTCAATTATTAAAAAATAAAACAAAATCACAAGGATCCTATATCTATATGAGCCCCCACAACCATAAATCTAAAATAAGATCACGGCCTAAAACCGCGGAAGTTGAACTTGCTCCTGAATTTAATATGTGTTAAAAGAGTGGACTTCTTCTCTTGTGTTTCAAGTTCCATTTTGGTGGGTAAAACTAGTCTAATTTTAGAGCTATTACATATCAAGTTTCTTTAGTGTAATTTGCACAATCGGTCTCTAATTCTTGATTTACCTAAGGTACACCTAAAAAGAAAGTGACAACGAGTTACTACAATTAAAAACAAATCCTACTTTTCTCGAATCAAATTCAACTAAGGACAACAATAAACTATACTGGAAAAACTCCCACCAATTAAAATAACTTTTATAAGAGTGTTCCCAACCATGAGTCATGGATGAGCATGCATAATATTTCTCTCACATGCCCGAATATAAAATTGCAACATTTGTATATGCTGACAATATGAGGACGTGTAGTTGGATGGGAATTGAATCCATTTGTGGCTTACCAGGTTTTGCTGACTCACCTCCACATCCATTTTCAATTATGCTAGTCTTGTCCCCTCCTATTACCTTAATTATATGAATTATTATAAAGTTAGGAATAATTATATGTTAACCCCTAGCTAGCATTTTATAATACTAAAGCAACAACCCCGCATATTTTACATTAGTAAGTTTACACTTTTGTTGCTTTTACATTTGTTTAGTTAAAGTCCTAATGTGTCATTAGGAGCTATGATTAAAGAAAAAAGCAGTTGTTTAGTGGTCAATTTATTGGTGCTTTTTTTGGGTAAAGGGAAAAAAGTGCAGAGTAGAAAGTGAATGAATGGAACCTTTTATCATACGAGGGCCACTAAAATATAGGAGTGTGGATAAGGGTTTTAATAAATGGTGATTCGATTTTTCAATTTGCCAATGAGTATTTGTTTGTCTTTTTCTTTTTCTGGATATACACATTGAATTTTATGTTTTTCTGTGTTGGGTATCGATATCAGGATGGAAGCTGAAGATGAACAGAACAAAAATGTATCATCCCTCAGTCCATCAAGACGTGTTGATTGACACATGTGTATTTAGATCTTTTTTTCAAATTAAATTTATAAGTTCCATTGAAAAATTAATATGATACGTGTGTAATAGCATTTTGTGTAGATAATTGACATTATGGACAAATCTGACGTTGGCAACAGTTTTGTAATTTAACCAAATGAGGTCTCCCAATAAACTCCATGTGTTACGTCAAATTGACGTCCAAATTTTATCATTGCGCAATTACTTTGAACAAAATTAGACATTTATACTCGTTCTATATCTTTTTCGGAGTTTATAATTTAAATTACGAAAAAGAAATAGAAAATTAAATTTTATGGTATAATCTAGAATGTGTTTGTATTATATTTTATACTTAGTCCAACATTGGTTGATGAAAACCCCTCATAAAGAAAGACTACAATTAAAATTGAGATAAAAAAAAAAAGATATGTAGGTCAATTAATATAAGAATTACACTATACAACTAATGGAGAAAAGTGTGTAACTTCTTGAAATCGATCAATATCAGTATTTTGCCTGCTTATTATTTTTGTAGAAGATAGTTTGCTTGTTTGGCATAACACATGAGTAGTTTGCCGAAAACTCTTACTTTCAAGTAAAAATGTATGTATTAAGTAAAAATAATAATAATAAAGCAAAAATGTATGTACATTGAAGATCTTGAAATCTTTGGTGATGGGGTCGACCAATTATATTTACACAGTAATAATATTATTAATAAGTTATAACTATGACATGTTGTTTACAATAAAATGAATGGTGGGGTTCTTTTGGTCAAACTAAATTAATGAATCGATATCCATCATCCAGAAACATTGTAGTTTTATCTAACTGGTTGCCAAGTGGATTATTGCAATTACGAAATACTTTAAGTCCAATTAATTAAGATATGAAGTTTTGAGCTAATTATGGAACCTTTGGACCAGGCACTCAGATAAGAGCGTGTCGTAACATTTCATAGCGAAAGTGATGCGTGTCATTTTTTTTTTCTTCCTGAAATAAATAATAAAATGATAATGTAGCTAGTCGAATACTCCCTTAATTCAAACATTGGAGTGTAAAGTTTGCCGTGTACCAAGTCTTTTTGTAACTTCAAATATTATAGTCATACTTTTGGTTATATATATTTTACACGATATTTTAAATAACATGGCAACATACTTCTTCACAAAGTCAGTAACGTTAGACATGCTTATTATAATACATTGTCTAATATCAAATTGTAAAGTTTTGTAATTGTAATTTAACTCATAAAATTACTTTTTTAGCTTTAATAAACAAATATGTGCGTCTTTATTGTTTTTTATGCGTATTGTTTTTGTTATTGTATTGGTGCATAACGCATGTATATTAGAACGATAAATTATTGCGTCTATCTTCTAAAAACTAATTACAAAAGAGATATTTAAATTTTATTCATGTCACACAAAAAAAATTTAAACACATAGAGCAAATGATATGTACATCAAAATACAGGAAGTATGTCTATTTCGTAATGATCTTAGTAGTTTAACGTTAGTATGTTCAATTTGAAAAATCATATTGTTAGACATAATTGATAATACTGATAAGCAATGAGAAACTACTAGTAGGAACTTGTATGTTATCAGCTTATCACAATACAGATTGAGTTGTTTGAGGTCCACGCTCCCAAGTTCGCGTGCTACAAAGGACCCCACTTTCGCATTTTACTGGATAAGAGCTGGAGACACAGGGTCCCTCTTCCTCTACTGTACCACTACCTGCAATTCCTTCAATCGCACCAATCATGTTAAACCATTTCATATTATTTAAAAAAAAATGAAATATCTTCCTTTGACTCTTAAACTCTTATTGGAGACATCAGTATCAGAAGGTTTTAATGAATTATTACTAACTAAGTTGGTATTTGTTGCAATCAGACACATTTACTTGATATTGTAATGAAATAGTCACAAATTCTAAAAGATCATATGTAAACAAGAATAAGTGTCATCACATAAATGAAGACATTTGATAGTCATAACTGACTAAATACGAATTCGAATAGGTATAGTAAAGTAGTATAACATTGGCATGGTTATATGTTCATTTGGTTAAATATAGTACATCTCTTATTATAATCTAATTTACCTTGTCATATCATTTGGTAGCACAAATTAGACCTTGAAAGCGCTGTTTTATAATATTAGCTATTGATTGAGTATGATGTTTTAATTCACTTGTAATCCACCCAATCGATAACATATTATATCAATATTACATATGTAATCACATTTCAACTTGTGACTCCACTAAGGCTAAGCTACAAAATCTAGTAGTAACATGTAACACAATGGATTTATGTGTAATAGTGGTAAATACATGATTTATTATTTCTCTAATCAACTACCACCACATGCATTAAGATCTCACTACAAGTATGTACTTAAATCATAAATCTAATAATAATTGATATATTAGTAATATCATATTGATTGTGCTACCAAAATGATACAAATTAACTATCTAATAAATAAAATATCCTCATCGTCTTATATATGTATAAAAGATAACAGAATCAGTTGAAAAGATGAAACACGTTATTGCCACTTTTTGCCCAACCACATTTTTCTCTTTCTCTCTCTAACAATAATATAATAATAATAATAGTTAAAGTTTTATACTTGACTTGACTTAGTTATAAATAAAATCCCAGTCCTCAAATTGCGTCCTCACTTTTTCTCTTTTACAAAAACATTTCTTTGAAAAGAATCCAATTCGCCGGCAAATGGGTGCAAACGCATCATCAGTTCTTCCGGATAACTCAGGCGGGTCGACCCGGCTCAAACTGGACGACATACCCGAGTCCTGCATGGCTTTGGTCCTCTCCTACATGGACCCGCCCGAGATCGCCAAGCTGGCCCGATTAAACCGGGCTTTTCGAGCTGCTTCGTCAGCTGATTTCATCTGGGTTCCCAAATTGCCCTCGACTTATCACTATATTCTCAGTAAATTGCCTGAAAATAGAGGTGTGACCGACAAGGGCAAGATGGATATTTACGCTAGGCTGTGTAGGCCTGTCCCCTTTGATGGTGGCACAAAGGTGTGTGCTTGTGCTCTGTTCTTTTGACTTTTTGGTTGTGGGTTTTGTTTAGTTTGTGAATTTTTTGCTTAAAGTTTTGTTTTTTATTATTGGAACAGGAAGTTTGGATTGATAAGAGAAGTGGAGGGGTTTGTTTAGCGATGAGCTGGAAGGCGATGGCGATTACTGGTATCGAAGATCGACGCTATTGGAATCAGATTCCGACTGATGAATCTAGGTGGGTTTTTGGTTAAGAGTTGTTGGCTTTATCTGTAATTGATTCTTGTGATGAAAGTTTTCATTTTTCTGTTTAAGTTCATTTTTAGATGAGACCGAGTGGAGTTGATTGATATATTTGATGTCTTCTATAAGTGTTTTAATCTAGGATTACTACAACAACTAGAGGTAATGGTAAATTGGAATGATCAAGAACACGATGGATGTTTTGATAAAAAAATTTAACAATGGAGCTGAATCAGAAGTTCAGCTGAAAGTATTCATCTTATGCAGTTTTTGAAGCTTAGATTTTGAGATCTGACCCGAGTTGAACGTTGTTTTGTTGCTTTGAATTGTTTCCATAATTCTTCTGGTTTTGAAATTTTATTCGTTTGAACAAATTGATTGAGGCACACAAGGAGAATTGATTCTTATCTGGATGGAAAAAAAGGACCTAATGATCTATCTGTTTGATATGCCTTATTTTGATTCCTGATGTTTGGATGTATATTGATTGTTGGTGCAAGAATATAACTTTTGATGTCAGCCGGATTATATTATTGCACTTTTTCCTTTATTCTTGTCTTGTGGTGATGAATTTGGTTTCTTTGTAATTGAAACTTGAAAGTTAACTAATGATTCTGTTCCGTTTATGTAGATTCCAAACAGTGGCATACCTTCAACAAGTCTGGTGGCTTGAAGTAGACGGTGACCTTGAGTTTCAACTCCCCAAAGGAACTTACAGTCTATTCTTCAGACTACAGCTCGGAAGGGTCGGTAAGAGATTGGGCCGTCGTGTATCTGGAGGTGAAAACGTACATGGATGGGACTTGAAGCCTGCCCAATTCAAGCTGACAACTCAAGACGGGCAAAGTGCAGTATCCCGGTTCACGTTGGACAATTTAGGGAAGTGGGCTAACTACCATGTGGGAGATTTTGCTGTTGGGGATGACAGTAAATTGACGAAGATCAAGTATTCTTTGACTCAGATCGATTGTACGCACACCAAAGGTGGGCTTTGTGTAGATTCTGTTTTGATATGTCCGCGTAGTTTAGGAAAAGAGATAGATACTTGCTGTAGATGGTGAAATGTGTAAAAAGGTGTAGAGTGTTCTTTGTAGGTAGAGGCAATCTGTTTTTGTTGTTTGTCTCAGTTTTTTGTCTTGTAGTTTTCTGAGATTTGATTGCTTCTGAGTGTCTTGGTAGTTGATAGATGCATCTTGTACATAATTTCAGGAGTTGATGCTGGTTTTGAGAATACTATTGTTGTTTCTTTGGTTTCTTCTATCCTGTAACTGAAGCACTTCAAGTTTTGCCATACGATGTTATTTTGATAGACATTGTCATTGTCAAAGTAAAAGTTTTGGTTTATATTCCTACTCTAAGTTTATGCATGCATGCCAAATTTTGTGTTTTGTTATAGTTTCAAATGGAATGACAGTTGTAGCTAAAACTTCACCTTTTTGGAATTTGATCTCTAGTATCCATACCTTCGTTTCATATTCTTCAAAGAATGGCACAAGCCCTTTGATAAATGGATGGAATTGACTTGGGAATCATTCTACTATGGTCGGTAGGCTCAATTGAAAGAGAGTGGAAAATTAGATGTTCGCGCTTGACTCATTCCGGTCTCATTTTAGTTGACTCAGTCCACTGAAAATTATAAAAAGCCTAAATTGGTATTTGGTACGCATTAGAAATATAATTTCAAAAACCAATTACCACAAAACAAAAAAAAGTTTCACGGGGCCGAGATCCATTATTCTCGAAGCCCAGCCCAATGACTTTATTGCAAAAAGACAACCAAAATCAAGGCTCAATAGCACGTGCGAGGCCCGTGTGATTACTTCATTCACTCTCACTTTCGCACGCAAACAAACAGCACTCCCACACTTCTAAACAACGAGACGAAAAATCGAAAACGAAACTAGAACAGTAACACGACGTCGTTGCACAAAATGGAAACCGAAGAAAACGGCACCGGAGCAATGATCGAGGAGGACGAGATCTTCACCAACGGCGATGAATCGAAGCGCCACCGTCCGATCATAAGCGGCGAGCAGCTCGACGTTGAGGCGTACGCGGCGTTGTACACCGGCCGCACGAAGATCAGTCGCCTCCTCTTCATTGCCGAGAAATGCGGCGTTGAATCGATGCAGCTTGAGGCTTTGCGTATGGCGTATGATGAGATTAAGAAGGGCGAGAACACGCAGCTTTATCGAGAGGTCGTGGCGAAGATTGATGGGAGATTGGGACCTAATTATGGTGCTGATGATGCTTGGGCTGATGCGGTGGACCGAAGGGCTGATTTGAGGAAGGAGAAGCTGGAGAATGAACTCAATGCCTACAGGGTAAAGCACTGGAAAACTGATAAATGTGGAATTTCATTGTTAGCTTATAATTGTTATTTTAGGGTTTCTAAGTGTGGTGTTAGGTTATGTATTTGTGTGTCTTGGAGAATCGTATGAAACATATATGCCTAATGTTTAAGCTTTTAGATGAGGCGGGAATTTAATGTGGTATGGTGGCACAGGCTAAATAAGTGGTCATAGGTTTGAATCCCTCCGTCACTTATTTATACGAAAATGTAACGTTGTCAGTCAGGGGGAAGTGTTGGTTGCCTAATCTCTCTAGAAGCTTGAGTTTTGGATGAGATGACAATTCGATATGGTATCATAATATGGTACCATAACTCACGTTAAGTCAGTGGTCCGAGGTTCGAATCCAGCCGTCACTCATTTTTACAAAAATGTAACGTGGCAGTGAGGGAATGCGTTGGAAAATGTATATAGAAGTATAAATGCCTCATCTTTCTAGAAGCTTGAATTTCTTGATGAGACGACAATTCAATATACGTGGTGAATTTGAATTGCATCGGCTAAGAAATTTCTGGAAATCATTTATTTTAAATTGTAATTGTAGGGTTTGTTTGTGAACTATCTCTGCACGTGTATGATAGTGTTGCTAGCTGCTTAAGGTCTTGTTGTTTGGGTCTTAGGGTGTGTTTGGCTCAGAAAAGTGGTTCTAACCTTCCCAGTGAGGCGGGAGGTAGTATTTCGGATGTTTCCACTTCCATTTTGAAGTGAGATGAGTTTTGGTTGATTTAGTGCATGATGTTAATGGCACTCTGCAAAATTTACTCTTAGCTCTGTATGCCAAATGACTTTTTGAACTAGGACTTGGATACTTTGGCCATTTTCTGATTATTGTTTTTTTCAGAATGAGAATAATTGTTTGGACCTTTGGAGTTCAAATATCGTGCGTTACTTGGAGTCGTGTCAATTAGCTAGAGGAATAGGAGTTGTTAAATGGTTTTTTGTATTCCACAAGATTGAAATTTTGTTGTGTTCGCATTTTTAAGCAATATAAGTTAGACTTGTTTTGATTTGTGCTGTTCTGTTTTTTTTTGTTTTTTTTTTTTTTAAATTTATTTTTTATACTGATTTTAGGAAATGATCATTTTACATTTGGCAATGATGAAATGGTAAAAGCTTTCCTATACCAAAGCACAGATTTGTCAGTCTCCGACTAATTTGATGTTAACCTGTAGGTGAGCCAATGACATTGTTTGGCTTTCAGTGATGCTGGTTGTATTGTATGCCCAAATATGATTTTGAGAAAGTTCTCAACATAAATCCTTTGACGGGTATCTTAATTTATTATTCAATGTTTGTTATGCTCATCTATTCAATTTTTTTTCTTCTTCATGCAGACAAATTTGATCAAAGAGAGTATTAGAATGGGATACAATGATTATGGAGATTATTACTACGCGCATGGCCTACTTGGGGAGGCCTTCAAGAATTACGTCCGCACACGTGACTATTGCACTACATCAAAGCATATTATTCATATGTGTCTGAATGCAATCTTAGTTAGCATTGAGATGGGCCAGTTTTCACATGTTACAAGCTATGTTAGCAAGGCTGAGCAAAGTCAAGATGCCCTGGATCCTGTTACAATTGCAAAACTGCGTTGTGCGGCTGGATTGGCTCACTTGGAAGGCAAAAAATATAAGTTTGCTGCTCGAAAGGTTAGCCTGTAACATCTTCTTCTTCTACTTGGAGAATTTTGTGCTAGAAGAGAGTCACATATGTTTAGCATCTTATGCCCTAGAGACTGTAGCCTGTTACCAATGTATTTGCCAATGGTTTTTTGGTTGGAAGTTTTGTCTTTCAGTAAGATGAAATACATTTTCATTTGGAGAGAAATGCTCCATATATTTACAAATGGTGTTAGACAGTAGTGGTCTGAGTTTTAGCTCCAAATACGGAAGATATCTAACTTGGTGGAGTTGATAAAGGGGTATTATGGGAAGGGAAAGGAAAGTATATGCTCAAATAGATTAAGAATAGCCTTTGGCATGTAATGTCTATCGCTCTAATCGAAATAAAGCATCTGGTGTTATCATCTCATAAGAAGTTTCCGGCTTCATGAGATAGCAAAGCACTTCTTTATGAGTTTCTCTTTGTTTGAGTTAAGTCTTTCTTTCCATCATATCTCGTACTGTCTTGATGTTAGATTTAATTTTTGGAATGTGAACCTATACGTATGAAAAAGATAAATTATTGAAGGGTCTAGTGGTTCATGGAAGTGCAGTATCAACAAAGGCCTGGAGGCTTTCAAAATTAATGTCAGCTTGATGGAATAGAATTCCTGAATCAATTAAGGGCTTTATTTTATAAGGGGTCAGTACCAGAATGGTGGTATTTTGCCTAAGAAAAGAGAAACTCCTCTTTCTAAGTAGCTTAAGTGGAACTGTTGGGTATCAAAGTCAATAGAAGGGACTTCATTTAGTCATTTGAGCTTCTGCTCAATTGCAAGTTACGATCTTATACTTTATAAATTTAAACGGACTGTGTTTTTTTCTTTATATGGGTTTGTGTTTTATGTATGTCAGTCTGACACTTCAATGGGTATTTGCAGTTCCTAGAAACTGGCCATGAGCTGGGGAACAACTACAATGAAGTAATTGCCCCCCAAGATGTAGCAACCTATGGCGGCCTATGTGCTCTTGCAAGTTTTGACCGTGCAGAACTGAAGGCAAAGTTTCTGATACTTGATTATTTTCTGTTGGGAATTAATGGCAGCATATGATTTTCTTACCATTTAACTTTTTCCCTGTGTAGCAGAGCAAAGTCATTGACAACATTAACTTCAGGAATTTCTTGGAATTGGTACCTGAAATGAGGGAGCTAATTAATGATTTCTATGCTAGGTAACTCAATTTTGTTTACATGCAAAGAATATTGTCAAGATTTTCAAACACATACTAGCCAAATGGGAAAATTTCAGTATTAGTCCTCTAACTTGGCCTTAATTCAGAAATCGTCCTATAACTTGGCACCGCATAAATTTGGTCTCCTAACTTGGCATAAAATTCTTTTTCCGGCCTTTGACATCGAAAATTACTAATACTCGTCGGATTGTAGAATGTAAGTGGTCACGTGACCCTAATTTGGAGATTTAGGGCTTGGAATCACCACACATGCAGTCTCACACGTGTAGAGACACCCGACAAAATCACGTTTTGCCATTTCGCACCCCAAAATCACATGCTTGTTAAGTGATGCGTGGCAATTTCAAGCCCTAAGTCGCCAAATAGGGGTCATGTGACCACTCACGTGATATAATCCGACGAGTTTTAGTAGTTTCTGGTGCCAGAGGACTGAAATTAATTTTATGCCAAGTTAGGGGATCAAATTTATGTGGTGCCAAGTTATAGGACGTTTTCTGAATCGAGGGCAAATTAGAGGACTGATATTGGAATTTTCTCCTAGCCAAATGATTGCACATGGCATCTTTGTATGAGAACGTCATTTTGTTCACTCCATAAACAAATATAAACGATGCATTATGATCACTCTCGGGCTATCTAGTATATGTATCAGGAAAAAGAAACCGTGTAGAAAAATAAGGTAGCTTAAAAGACACGGAGTTTCTTGTTTGATGCAATACTTTTTCTTTTTCCTTTCCTGCAGCCACTATGCATCCTGTCTAGAGTACCTAGGAAATCTCAAGGCAAACTTGTTGCTCGACATCCATTTACACGATCATGTTGAGACTCTCTATGAACAAATACGTAACAAAGCTCTCATCCAGTACACTATCCCATTTGTCTCTGTTGATCTGCATATGATGGCAAATGCTTTCAAAACTACCATTGCGGGCCTGCAGAAAGAGCTCGAAACTTTGATTACTAACAACCAAATACAGGTATCCAATATTGTTCCTTTTAATTCTTACCCTTTTTCAGCTTTATGTAGAACCCGTGGCTACTATTTTGCTATGTACTTGTACTCAATATTAAGTTAGTTATAGAAATTTTATATGCAATTTATAATGATTTCTCGTCTTTGACTGGCATTTTTATCTGCAGGCACGAATCGATTCCCATAACAAAATACTGTATGCTCGACATGCCGATCAGAGGAATGGCACATTCCAACGTGTGCTGCAGACTGGCAGTGAGTTTGACCGGGACGTGAGAGCTATGCTTTTAAGAGCAAATCTTATTAAGCATGATTTTTACAATTCTAAGGCACCAAGGAAGCATTGATTTTGTATAGGCTACTGGTTTTTGTGAACATTTAGAGTTATTCTGGTATTGGATTGGACAATCTATTTCCTGCTATTATTGTATGTTATGAAAGCAAAATGTCAGGGCTTTCTGAGATTTTGCTTGTTAGGAGAAAAATCCAGCAATATTGAGGGTTCAATGACATATAAGTTTTTGCAGCACAGGACGTAATCATCAATCGAAATATGTTTTTAAACACTTTCGGGGAAAGTGTCGATTTCTTTTTTTTTTTTAAACTTTTCTAAAAATGAAGCGTAAAAGTATTTTCACGTTTATTGCAATAGTAATTTATATGATTTTTTTGATATATGCAAAAAAAGATGTCGTAACATTCTGAACGGATTTTATTATTTAGTGAATTGAAACGTAAATTGGAACCCAAAGTTTGTCTATGGACGAAATATTTGAAACCAACCATAATTTACAAAATCTGCCTTGTGCTATTTGAACCAATATGCATGTTGATTGGGATTTGAATGAGTGATCAAATTCGTAACACATTTTTGTCGTCAATGAAAACAAAACGTCAACTTTTTGCCAATTAAAATTCAAAAGTAGTTTTGCAATTCATGAGTAATTTGGCATAAGTTGTACCTTAAGCTTAAGAAAGTGCACTCTTATGTAAATGGTTTTTCTATTACCACTATCACTTACTTTTGCCTATCAACAGCACAAATTGAGAGAGAGCAAAGCAAAGTCATCACAGATTCTTCCTTCTTCGTCTTCTTCAACACACACTCCAAATCTGCACTTCAATTCCCCACCATCTAATTGAACAGAAAAATTACTCACAGCAAACTTGAGATCTTCTTCACCAAAATGAGATCTTAAAACTTGTAACCTCACAACTCAAACTCAAACTCAAACTCAAACAATGGGACACTTAAATCTCCCATCTTCAAAGCAGCGCCACAATCGTCAGTGGCGTCTACTAGATATCGTAACAGCCGCGTTTTTCGGATTAGTTATCATCTTCTTCGTCTTAGTGTTCACTCCGTTAGGCGACTCATTAGCAGCATCGGGACGCCAGACGATGCTGCGCTCGTCGGGCTCGGATCCGCTGCAGCGCGGCAGGATGGTGGCGCAGGTGGAGTTAGGCCACCAGGCCATCGACGTCTGTCCCGCGGATATGGTGGATCACATGCCCTGTGAAGATCCAAGGATCAATAGCCAGCTTAGCCGTGAGATGAATTACTATAGGGAGAGGCATTGTCCGCCGTCCGACGAGACGCCGCTTTGCTTGATCCCTCCCCCGCAGGGCTACCGTGTTCCGGTTCAGTGGCCCCAGAGTTTGCACAAGGTCAAAATGTGAATGTTGTTGTTGTTTGTTTGTATAGTTGGTTGATTTGCTTTGTGGTTTATTGATCTGCATTGACTTTAAGTTTACTTAGTTTGACTAGTGTGTTTGAGGATGGATATCCAAGAGTTTTTGTAAACTTACATTAGCTTAGCTTCTTCGGTGATAAAGAGTATCTGGCTAGACTTATGCGATGAGGTGTTGTATCCACACTGGTGCAAGGAATGCTTGAAAGTGGTGGGAGTAGTAAACTTGCAGTTTTAGTTTAGTATAAGAATCAGGGTGTGGACTACTTCATACGGAAGTGAAAAATTCAGTATTTACTGAATACGGTGGTAGTCTGACACCTAGTTAGTGGATAATGTGTTTGGTTCCTTTCTATATAGTGCTTGTATCTGTTGATTGCTTCACCAAAAAAACAAAAAAATGTGTTGATTGCTTCAATAGTTATAATAGAGTGCTTTGTAGAGTGCTATTTGTCTTTGTTATATACAATATGTGTTGGACTTTAGTCAACTCAGCTTTTTGCTGATGATAGTGATGTTTTTAGAGGTCATCCTTAAGATTTGTTATCTCTCACTTAGTGCATAGTTGAACTAGTTTTTAACATTAGTTAGCAGATTATAAGCCTTAGGTCTTCTAGTCATTTTACACATCAGACTTTTACGGTCTTAAGCCGGACATAACCAGGCAGAAGAATGAATTTAAATTTGATACATTTGGTCATTTCCTTTGAAATATGCAATATAGGTAGCTAAAGGGTGTCAAAGTGGCAATTACAATTGTAATGGAGAACATATCTTATTGGTTAAGCTACCAAGATTCTGTACCAACAGTTGCGAGTGTGCACAATATTCTTTCTTCTTATATTTTTGAGGGGATTGCAAAGGAAGATTTGAACTTGATACAGAGGACTGGAAGATTCTCTCTCGGGTTCACATCTAGTATAACTGGTTGGTGACAACCTCTTTCGGCAATCAGGGATGTAGTTTGGCTTTTAAGCCTTGAAAATCTATGGGTGCACAGACTCACCGAATGCGCACTAAATAGAGGAGTTCTTGAAGTTTCATTGACAACCTCTAGAAATACTTATTTGATCAAGCAAGATCTATCTGAAGGTGTTATACAAATTTTACTTTCTTGGCAAAAACTTAAGGAACAAGAATATTAAAATTTTAGATGACATTTCCTGAGCCAACGTACTCCTTTCTATCTAATCAGTTATGAGCTAACACCTTTCACCCCGAGAAGTCTTTTGTGGTTGTTCAAATTTAATTTTTTGGTGTATTAGAGAGAGGCAATAGAAAGACTTACTTCCATTAGGGCTCTGTAAGAGATGTTCTGCACTGCTATATCTATGTACCTAAATCACACCAAGATGCATTACATTTACAAATTACAGCATATCTAATCATCCATTCAATATTTCTAAATTGCACGAAATTTAACTGTTGTGACTTTATCCCCTCTTCAAATTAATCACTTATTTTTTGATGCAGATATGGCACGATAACATGCCTTACAATAAAATAGCAGATCGAAAAGGCCACCAGGGATGGATGAAAAAGGAAGGTCCCTATTTTATATTCCCTGGTGGTGGTACAATGTTCCCTGAAGGAGCAGTACAATATATAGAAAAACTTAAACAATATATCCCTATTGCTGGTGGATCTCTGAGAACAGCTCTTGATATGGGATGTGGGGTAGGAATTTCTGTTTCGTTTCTTTCCTGTTGATTCTTACCGATGAACGTAGCTTTTGATAAACAAATGTAGTGGTTTTTCGTCTTGTAGGTAGCTAGTTTTGGTGGATACATGCTTGCTGAAGAAATCTTGCCTCTTTCTTTTGCTCCAAGAGATTCACACAAAGCCCAGATACAGTTTGCTTTAGAGAGAGGAATACCAGCATTTGTTGCTATGCTTGGCACTCTAAGGCTTCCCTTTCCTGGTTTCTCATTTGATCTGGTGCACTGCTCTCGATGTTTGATTCCTTTCACTGCATATAGTGAGTACTTGTCTTCTTAGTGGTTTGACCATGGTATGTACTAACTTTTGTATATTCTACTGCTTCTGTTTGTAATGCGAGAGGAACTTCCATTTTGCAGATGCAACATATTTTCTTGAAGTTGATCGGATACTTCGCCCAGGTGGCTATCTAGTCATCTCTGGCCCCCCTGTACAGTGGGCTAAACAAGACAAAGAATGGGCCGATCTGCAGGCAGTAGCCCGATCGTTGTGTTATGAACTCATTGTTGTGGATAGTAACACTGCCATCTGGAAAAAGCCAAATGGGGATTCATGTCTTCCAAATCAAAATGAATTTGGGCTGGACTCGTGTGAAGAATCTGATGACCCGAATTTTGCATGGTATTTGGCATATAATCATATCTCGACTTCGAATTTTATGAGCAAATTCTGGTATAAAGCTTGCTGCAAGAGCCAACACTTGTTTACACTTCACTGAAATATTTGCATTTGCAGGTCTGTCAAGTTGAAGCAATGTGTCAGTCGGACATCTTCTTCGAAGGGAGAATATGCTGTTGGGAATATTCCCAAGTGGCCAGAAAGAGTAACAAAAGCTCCTTCAAGGGCCAGTATGATTAAAAACGGAATTGACGTTTTTGAAGCTGACAATCGTAGATGGGCAAGGAGGGTTGCTTACTACAAGAATTCGTTAAACATTAAACTAGGAACTCCTTCAATACGAAATGTCATGGACATGAATGCATTCTTCGGAGGTTTTGCAGCAGCAATAATATCTGATCCTGTTTGGGTGATGAATGTCGTCCCAGCTCGAAAGTCTGCAACTCTTGATGTCATTTATGACCGAGGACTTATAGGAGTTTACCATGATTGGTGAGTAAGAGTAACTTTTTTATATATGCATTGCCATGTCTTATTTTATTGAATCATCACCTTGTTCTATTTGTTTTCCATCAATAAATCCAAGAGTCAGCGGATGCCACCTATAGATTTTGTTGTACTTCTTTGAATGCGATATTAGATTCTCTAACCTGATAATCTGGTTGGTGGCCTATGATTGCAGGTGTGAGCCTTTTTCTACCTATCCTCGTACTTATGATCTAATTCATGTGGCTGCTATAGAATCTCTTATCAAGGATCAACGTTCTGCAAAGAGCAGGTATGTTAGTTTCTTTCTGCAGTTCAATTTTTGATAGGATAATTACATGTACATCCCCCGAGGTTTTAATTGAGTATGTTATTTTTGCGCAACTTTTTTTTTTTTTTTTGAGAAGACCTAATTTGTTTATTGTGACATTTTAAATTGCATGAATTTCTACAAACTCCACATCTTTGAAAGCCACCACACAAAGCCTTTATATTTCTTTTTTGTTAGAAACACAAAGCGTTTATATGATTTACTCTTATTAGTTGAGGAACAAAATTTTTTCTTCGTTGCCATTTTGACCAACTTGATTTGAGTGCAGGTGTAACCTTGTAGATTTGATGGTGGAGATTGATAGAATGTTGCGTCCTGAAGGCACGGTTGTCATTAGGGATTCACCCGAAGTGATCGAAAAAGTAGAACGCATTTCCCGTGGCATAAGATGGACGGCTTCTATACACGATAAAGAGCCCGAATCTCATGGAAGGGAGAGAATTCTGGTGGCAACCAAGAACTTGTGGAAGCTACCTTGACAAACTCTGTTGTCCTTTGTAATCTACAAAATACCTCAAGATCTCACTTACTCTCATGTGCCAATACTGCAATCAATGGCTACGCGTCCATTTCTTGAATATCATATACATACTTAAAAGTGCTAGGCAAATTTTCAATCTTTTTGTATGTTGTAATTTGTAAACTTGTAATATGGTCACAATTTTTAAGTTTCACTATTGTAGCATTAGACATGTACTAATGTATTATGATCAAAATTATGATCTTTCTGTTCAGTGATATGCCCAAATGTCTATGGGACTTTGTACGAGTAAATCTCTCATATAAAATCACTAGTGCGGCTCAAGATCACACCACAACAAAGATCCTTCATTTTGTTCTGCAAAACCTCTAGAAAATATTTGGATTGGAAAAATTTTCATTTTGATCTTATACAAAAAGTCAATATTGAGGCCTGGATCACAATGGATACTAATAGGAATCAAAATACTCAAATTGGGACTAAGAATTCTCAAACAATTCATAAAAAAGATATTTTTTATCTTATGATTGAAGAAATCAATCTACGATGGTCACTAACATTAGTTGGAAAGGACACAGTCAAAAGATAAAGTACATGATCGAACAAGAGAACACCAATAGTTTCTTTCCACCAATACAATACTCGCATTTTAGCATTAATCATATATATTTCAAAAAAATAAAATAAAATAAAAAAAAACCAAATACTTGATTTGGAATTTGAATGCATGCTAATCAGAGTAACTAACTTGACATACTTTTAACCATCAACACATCTAAAAGGCCTTCGTAACAAAGTCCCATACATCGTGTTGGGATAAATACCAATCTTCTTGACATACTTTTTAACCATCAACACATCTATAAGGCCCTCCTAACAAAGTCCCATGCATTGTGTCGGGATAAATACCAATCTTCAGGTCTCTGCATATAGCGTTAGTGAGTCCATCTTGATGTTTCGTGGGATAGATATGCAACTAATTATTTACTTAATTGAGGCTTGTACGGGCACATCAAACGACAATTGAACGTATGTGACATTAAAACTTGGCAATGGTGCATATATATATATATATCTGCATTTAGATAATTAGTCCAGTTGTGAGATTGGTCCCCAAAGTTAGATGATGGAAAACTAGCTGCTGCTGTCGAAATCCCTGTTGTTAGAAGAGAAAAGAGGAACAATTAATACACATTGAAATACAACATGACTATATTGTTTATCGAGTTTACTACATAAATATATTTTAAGAGTATTCAAATTCACATCAAAAAACCTGTGGAGGAATTAACGGAGATATTGATATATTTATACTCAATGGTGTTCTCGCCACCATCACAACCTACATCAAAATTTAGAAACCATTCCATTCTGATGTTGTCATTTGTTGTGACAGGAATCAGATTCTTCCCATTTAACTGCACAAAAAAGTATAATGCCAAAATTCTCATAATTCACGTGTAATTTTTTAATTTTAAAAGCAACAACGCGAGAATACCGTGTTTTCATGGTCTCAAATTTCATATTACTATACTAGACCTTTTTATTTTCTTTGACTGTATATAAAAGAAATATAAATATAGCGCGACGTTGTCCCATTAAATATTATTTAATATATATCATTTCGATAATTCAAAACTCTCTCTCACACACAAAAACACACACTAAATCTTCAATCAACACAACAACGATGTCGACGACGAACACCGATACTCCCGCCGTCGATACGGCGCCGTTGCTCGATGATCATCAAAACGGCGCCGTTTCGCGTACCAGCTCAGGATTTCTCCCGCGCGCGCCTAGCCTCCGCGGCGCGGCTCGGTTCCTGAGCAGAGCCAGCAGCCGGACCGGCTCGATGCGCGAGCCGTCCGTTCGCGTTCGCGAAGCTGCTGCGCAGCAAATCGAAGAGCGGCAAAGCGATTGGGCCTATTCGAAGCCGATTGTGATTTTGGACCTAATTTGGAACCTCGCTTTCATAATCGCCTCGATTGTCGTGATGATTGTGAGCCGCAATGAAACGCCGTCGATGCCTCTGAGGCTGTGGATTGTCGGATACGTGATGCAGTGTATTCTACACATGGTGTGTGTGTACGTAGAGTATAAGAAGAGGCATTCGCGTGGAAATTTTGAGCAGAACGAGAGAAGTCAGATTAGGTATGGTCGGAGTTACTCCAGCGTGAGCTCCGGGAGTGATGGTGTGGAAGCCGGTGATCATGTTACCGATGTCCAGCAGATTAATGATCACGAAACCAGGTATGTTTGATTTTTTATGTTTTGAGTTTTGGAATTGTGAAATGTGTTTACTCTAGTAATCGTATTGAACTTAATGTGAATTAAAGTTTGTTTAGGATCATAGTTTTTTAGTTTGTAGATTAATAGTGTATGTGTGAATCAGAGTGGACTTTATTAGATTGTTTTAGTCATCAGAAATGGGAGATATATGGGAATTAGACTGCAGACTAGATTAATTGTTTTACTAAAAGAGATTGATTTTCATATTTGAGTGGGATATTGCATTTTGGTTCTGCATCAGCTTTCGTAGGTTGACTTCATAAAAGATAGGTGCAACTTAAGTAGATGATAAATGCCAGCTTTTTTGCTATATATGTCTGAATAGGATTTTCTCTAGTAATCTCATTTGACTTTTGACATTGGAACTTGGTTACTTACGTAATCTGATTTGCTCTGGTTTAAACCTTTTTTAAAGCTGAGCTACTTACCTAACGATTGGTTGTAGCAATAGTTTGTTGCTTCCGGTGGACTAGGTTTCTTGAATGGTGGCCCTGACTCCATTTGTCGGATTCCTAAAACTAGTTTTATTTGTTTATTCCGTTGATAGTGCCACGAGAAAGAATGCACATAACACTTGCAGTTTTCTCTGTTTTCATCAAGTGAGAACAACGGTCATTGGTTTATGCCACAAACTAACCAAAGAGAAGACATAGATGGCGCTTACATTTTCATGCTTATCTCTTTTCATTTTTGTTTTCAAATGTTGGCCGTTTCGAGTTTATATCTTTAGGTTTTTTTCTCTTATACTTTTTGTTTAATCTCGAGCAAGTAACAGAAGAGGTGGCCATATTTCATGGCGTTGATATAATAGATATGAAGTTGATGACTTGCCTTTTCTACTGGCAGTGTTGCTAAGCATCTGGAGTCTGCAAACACTATGTTCTCATTTATATGGTGGATAATTGGGTTTTACTGGGTATCTGCTGGTGGCGAAAATTTGACTAACGAGTCCCCTCTGCTTTACTGGTTTGTCCAAATACATATCCACTGACGCTTATCCAGTTAAAACATAGATTAATATTACTATGCATTATAAATTATTGTATTCCTTTTCAGGCTGTCTATTACATTTCTGGCATTTGATGTGTTCTTCGTTGTCATTTGCGTTGCTTTGGCCTGTGTCATTGGAATTGCTGTATGCTGCTGTCTACCATGTATTATTGCAATCCTGTATGCTGTAGCAGAGCAGGTTGTACAAGCTGCTATACATCTCTCTTTATATATAATATAAATAAGTCAATGTATAAGTGTGTTTGTTATTCACTTTTCTTCTTGTTGTCTCATTGTCTCTTAATTTAACATTATGATCACAGGAAGGAGCTAGCGAGGAAGTTATCAAAAAATTACCTAGATTCAAGTTCCAGAGAATTGGGGATTTGGACAAGCAAAATGGTGAAATTCAAGAGTCTGGAGGAGTGATGACAGAGTGTGACACTGACTCACCCATCGAGCATGTTCTTACTCTAGAGGATGCTGTACGTTGTACTAGTTGTACAATTTCCTAGAAATTCTACAAATGCAAATTAAGATAGTTGACAGCGTGTTGATGCACATCCATGCTGCTTTAGTTATTTTGTTCAGCAGATTTAAACATATGTCATAAAAGTTCGCATTAGATATCTGGAACTGGTCACATTTGAGAATTTTTTTGTGTTGGACTGCAGGAATGCTGCATCTGCCTTTGTCCCTATGAAGATGGAGCTGAATTGCGGGAACTCCACTGTCGCCACCATTTTCATTCTGGATGCATAGACAAGTGGCTGCACATAAACGCCACATGCCCTCTATGCAAGTTGAATATACTAAAATGTTCCGGCGAAAGTGGTCGTGAAGAGGCATAAACAAGCAAACATAAATATTTATCAGGCTTTCATGATACTGGTTGTTCATGTTGGACCAAAACATAACCTGCACCTGAGTAAATTGCAATGGCTGCTTCATCATCTGCCTGTTGCTGCCAGTTTGTGCTTTCCATATACTGGATATAAATAGTTTCAATAGGTCTAGGAAACTTCTTGTTGTAGGAGTTTGAGGTGAGAATTTTCTGTCTTTCTGTTTTCTGAAAGGCTCTGCTGAGTGTAAAGCTAGTTTGTGATATTAGCAGAAACCGAATACTCAAACCATGTAACAGAACTATGTCAGTGCTATTGTTGTATGCAAAAGTTCTCTTATTTATTAGTTTTGGAAATAGCATTGCATAGGTTGGTTGCAACACTCTTGAAGCTCAGAAATTTCACACGTTTATTTGTCGCAGAGTGATGTCCAAGCATTACCGACAGTAGAACTGCTGTATATCTTGAGTGGCGACCAAACACGGGATGATCGAAACTGTTTTTACAAAAAAGAGTATGATCACAGCTTCTATTGTTTAGTCAAGTTATATCTTATCATCAAATATTTTCTGTAAATTGAAGAAATAGCATAAAGCAAAACTTCGTCCACATTAATGGCAATGAGCAGCAATTAAGAGAAAAAAATACAGGGAAGCTCAGCAGCGCCACATTTTCATCCGAGAGCAGAATGAAGCGACAGACCCAACCGTCGCATTGGGCGCAGCTATCGTCATCGCTAGCCTGTAATTATGCACCAGCCGGGAATCGAACCCGGGTCTGTACCGTGGCAGGGTACTATTCTACCACTAGACCACTGGTGCTTCTTATTCCACTTGCCTCTGGTGCACTAAGTGATCTACTTATTAACAGTGAACATTTTAAACTATCAATTTGATGAACACGCACATATATATTATATATATTAATAATAATAAAGAGAAGGAAAAAGGTATTATGTTTCAAGCACGACAGGCGGTGCAATCACCAACGATCAAGATTATTACATTGTTTTAATTATGGACGCTAACCATCTTGTAATCCCTTCTCAATTATATATTTGCATCTATTAAATGCGTAGTTGTGAACCTTGTGGTGAAATATTGGGAAGTCGATGTCCTATTATTTGTGAAATATCGACATATTTTAATTTTTAATTGTGCACATGCAATATTGCATGTTATATAGTTTTTTCTATTTTACCATGAATTAATGTTGCGGGTAAAAATGTCAAATAAATAGAAAAATATATAAGTTACAAATTTATTCCGATTCGATTCTAAAATTATAATAGCATGTAACTGTAAATAAAAACTAGTAAAAATAGCAATGATAAAACACCAAAAAAAGAAATAAAAAGATGGCCAACTTCTGTATTCTTTGTACGAAAAGCAAACACGATTTTAAACCAAATTGTACTTTTTGCAATTTAGTGCCCACTGCGCACCAAATAGTAATAATTGCAAAAGAAAAATAAAACAGAAATCCTTATACAGCAACTGCTACTCCATCTCAGGTAAAGCAATTATTCATTATTTTTGAAGTAAAAACTATCTGTTATTCCATAAGAGTTTAATATCATATGTCAATGATTAGTTTGTTATATTGAATTGCAGTTCAAAAGGTGATAAACAGTGATGGCTGCAAGAAGACCTGGTTGTATTGCTCTTTTTGATGTTGATGGCACACTCACAGCTCCTCGTAAGGTGCAGAGCTCAATTTGGTTTTATAGATTTTTAATGATTTGATTAATAGAAGTGGTGATTTGCATGCATGAAACTCGCAAATGTTTATATCCTTTTTGTGTTCATTCATGTATATCTCAATCATGAATCAAGTCGAGTTTAGAATTGCTAGATATTTAGAAAACCTTTCATAATTTTTCGAGAGCTTTCGGACTTATTTCGGAAAACTCATGAATCCTATAATAATGAACTTGGAATATACTATTATAATTCATTTCCATATAGTTGAAAAAGGTAAAATTTCGATACTTTCGAGGAAACGTTTAGAAACTACGATCGATGATTTCAATAACGCATGAATGGTAAGAGCGGAGAACACGAGGTGGCTTATCATTTTCAATTGGGTAATGTTTGGCCTTTTAGTTTCTTATAAGCTGGATTTGAAAATTATTACAGTTAATATAATTATGAATATTGCTCATGTTTTGTAGTCTTATTATATGCAATTTTTACTTGTAATAAGATTCAATTTTTACTTGTATTAAGATTCCTCTGTTAAATTGCCGCAGGTGGCCACTCCCGAGATGTTAGAGTTCATGAGGGAACTTCGAAAGGTACTTAATTTTTGTGCTTCTTGTCATAAATAAATCCAAAATGGTAGATAATCAGCGAGGCTTATTTAGGAAAGGAAAAACTATAATTATTTACTGCATATTGTTTTTCAGGTTGTTACTGTTGGTGTTGTTGGAGGTTCTGATCTTGTCAAGATATCTGAGCAGCTAGGGAAAACAGGTCAAGTGTTCGCCAAGCTGGAATTTTAGGCCATAAGATTTGTCATTTAGTTTGCTATCCTATGTGTCATTTTCCTGTCAATGAAGATGGCATTTTTTGTTTGTTTTCTCTGTTGGCATTTATTTTTACCATGGCTATTTGTTTTTTGGACACATTTTCATAGAGTAATGCTTTTTCAAGTTAAAGAATAAACTTTTTCTCTTAAGATATTTTTCTGGAGGCCATATGCTTTAATATGGTGGAGTGTTTCTTCAGATACATTAATTTATTGTAGTACGTTTAGAATCAATCACAAGATATTCTTAGTTGTCATAACAATGAACAAGGAAAAATATGTGTATATTTGATTCTTCAATTTAGAAAAACCAGTAATGACTTGTGTATACTAATAACACTTGTTTTTCACATGCTTTGTTCTCTTTGGAATATTGTGTCTAAGTTTGACGGATGTATACTATTATTTATTTAAATGTTAGCATTTCTGCATAACATTTACTTCACTTTGTTGTTTGCATCTTGCAGTTACTAATGACTATGATTATGTGTTTTCCGAGAATGGTCTTGTGGCTTACAAGGATGGCTCGTTAATTGGAACACAGGTATCATCTTATATTCGGATCTGCTATGGAGTTCAAGAAACATTGATGCTACATTCTATATGTTACTTTCTTGCTTTGCTAAGTTTTTAGTTGTTCTTCAGCCTGATTACTATGAATGTCTCCCTGCAGAGCCTGAGGTCATTTCTTGGAGAAGACAAGCTTAAGGTTAGTACTTGTCAAATTGTTTCTGAAATTATTGGATTGGGTTAATGCATGAATCATGTTATAACATGCTTATCTCAACCAGCTGTGCTTATAGATGTTGGGAAAGAAACCATTGTTTAGACAACTTAAAAGAAAGAAGAGTGATGTGTAAATGGAGTTTTTTTACTACTGCAGTTTGATTCTGTACTTGATCTCTTGGTTTCCTTAATACAAAATAAACTAACTTAGCTTGTCGGAGACAGAATGAGTTGTGTGTTGGCTTTTTGAACCATAATGCCATGTGAGAGTATGATAATTTTTAATTTAGTTTCTTATACTTGAAACTGATGGTGCAGGAATTCATTAACTTTACTCTCCATTACATTGCTGACTTGGATATCCCTATTAAAAGGTTAGTAGACCAAAGCTAAAACAGAAAAAAATATTAATTTTTTTGCAGACTCTCAGACATATTCTATTTTGTTCTAGGGGGACATTTATCGAATTCCGAAGTGGGATGCTTAATGTATCACCAATTGGGAGAAACTGCAGTCAGGAAGAGCGAGATGAATTTGAAAAGTATGACAAGGTATATATCTGTTGTCTGCTGAATTTTACGGGGAAAAAGAAGGCCGACAGACCATATATTTGTTCATATGGACTGAAGTATCTGTTGCAAGAGCCAAGATTCTATCTTTATCATGATAATTTTGTGTTCTTTTCTGATTTATCTCTAATAGAAAGAGTTCATAAATGTAATCAGGTACACAATATCCGCGCAACAATGGTGTCAGTGCTCCGTGAAAAGTTTGCTCACTTTAATTTAACCTTTTCTATTGGCGGCCAAATCAGTTTTGATGTGAGTAATTATTTCTGTTACCCTTTGTGTTTCTTAGTTATGGTCTGAATTTTTCTCAAGAAAATGTTCTGAGCAGGTTTTTCCTCAAGGCTGGGACAAGACATATTGCTTAAGATACTTGGATGAATTTCAGGAAATTCATTTCTTTGGGGACAAGACTTACAAGGTTATCAAGCGATCGTTAGGATAATGTCACCACTTATTCCCTTTGCAAATTTTATACAATACTGATTACTTTGGGTAGTAATATGAGCTGATCATTGTTCTTCTTCATTGACTTGCTAATTTTCTTTACTGTTGTTCATTTGACTTGAATAGGGTGGAAATGACTTTGAGATATATGAGTCCGACAGAACCAATGGTCACACAGGTAAGCTATATCTTTACCTTATACTTAACAGAGTATTTGATCATCAGTTTATCTTTACCTTGTACCATATTTTTCTTTATTGATATTAGTCTGATGAGGTTCTTATACAGTTACAAGCCCGACGGACACAGTAAACCAGTGTACGACACTCTTCTTGAGCAAGCAAGACTGATGGACCTGATCTTTGCCCCAATTTTGATGGTAGTTGCATGTTATTTTAAAAATTGTACACATCACAAAGTAGTCCTCAAAATGGAGGCTTACTCAGTGTTGCATACTGCAAAGCATCGCATCCTTTTCATTTTAAATGCAAGCAAGAACAACCCTTTAAGCTCTTGTTGTAACTTTTAGATGTTGTCTTGGCATCTTGAACTATACATCTCCTTAAGAAATGATTCAAGAAAAAATTCTGGGTCGCCATTAGTTTTTGGATATTTTGACTCCTTAATTACTTGACCGATAACTTTATGGTACATTCTTCAGTAACAAAGCCACAATCAAGATTGTATTAATGTAGTTCATGTTTTATTTACGCCATTGTCAGGATGTTTCAGCTGTTAAACTGAATCTTAAAAAAAAAAAAAAAAAAAAAAAAACCCAGCAGATTATTATGTGAAATTAGGTAGAATGATGTTATCAATGGAGATTATCTAGTAATATTTGATACTGTTGTTCTAAGGATGTTTGTCTCACAATGGACTAGAAAATATGGCCTAGTGATAAATAAATATGAACCAGTCAATTGCTGGAAAACAAGAAATGCAGGTTAAATCCTTAGTAACTAGAACATGTACTACTATCTAATATGAATTGTATTTCTGTAAATGTATCTAATGCAATGTACAAAGCTTTTTGTATCAATAAGGTAACATGGAATTACAAGAATGAGAACTATCATACTTCGTCAAGAATATAAAACCAAACAAGAAATGTGAAGGGAAATAAAGAAGAGACTCTCTCAAATTTTCACAATCTGTAACAAAAATCCGACATGTGCGTTTATTAACATTTCTTCAGGACTGTTTCTGTGTATCCTCCGGTTCTGTTTCAGGTGCAGGATCAGGTTTTGCCCCCTCTTCCTCCACCTTCTCCTCCTCTATCTTTGGCTGCTCGAGGGCGGGGGTCTCTGCCTCGGCTTGTTCCGCTGGCTCGATCATCTCTACCCCACTCTTTTTATGAGTGGCAGCTTTGAGGACGTGCTGGTAATTTCCTTTCTCCATGAAAAGTTGCTGAAAATGGACCTTGCAGTACAGGATCCCATCTAGTGCAGCATAGTTAGAGTGTGTGAGAGGGCAGCCCCCGTGGGCGCACTTGAAGCATGACTTGTGGAATGATTCTCCCTCCATCGTCACCTGTTTTTTAGTCGAGAATTTCATTATTCGATTAAAAAAGAATCATAAATTTGGACAAAATTCAAGGAAATATTGTAATATGCCATCATATGTGTAGATAAGATTTAAAATGACAAACCTTCTCCAGGGGGTACACAGTTTTATTACAAGCAGGGCATTTGTCTTGTGTTCCTGAGAACATGGCAGAGAGCTTGCTAGGTGCCCTTGTCTGCAATTGAATGTAAACACAAGTATCTCATATTTATAACAGTAGGAGGAGGATGACAATTGGCAAAATAGAAGGAGTCCATATAAAATGTTCTCCAGATGAAAGTTTGAAACCATATTAAATTGATTGAATAGCCATAAAAACAAGTTGTTGAGATATTACAACAAAGTAATTTGGAGTTTGGCTGCTGTAGAAACTAAAAACAGAATCACATGTGAGATGACTCAACAAAAGGATTTCGTCATATAAAAGTTCTCCGAAAAAAACTATACATATATATATTGATTCAGAGAGGTATGCCGTTTGATACATATTTTTACTTGGATAAAAGCATCGGATACGTACCAGTGAATTGTCCCTCTCGTGCTTTGCTGCTAAGAAAATTATCAAAGGACAGAAAAAAAAGTCAGTAAACACATAAAACTGGGAGATGAATTTTACAAAAACAAATAACCAACAAGAGGTGTAATGAGGATCATACAGCTTTGAAAGTTCTTGCTAAAATTCCCAGACTCTTTGAAAAGTTGTTCGAAATGAGGCTTGCAGTACAGAACTCCATCCATGGATGAGTAGCTGCTCATCTACAAACGAACATTGCAGAAAACAAATACGTGACACCTTTGTTTCTTCAAATGGTTATTCATAATGTTACAGATTACACATTGAAGTTTGTCGTATGTAAGCAATATTTTCTTTCTAATAAGAAATTGATACGCAAACTCTGAAAGAAGAAAAGAACATACGACAAGAGTCCCTTTGCAGTGACTGCATTTGAAGCATGATTTATGATAAGTTGCTCCATCAGCAGACAATAAATCAACAAAATAAACAGTCTTGTCACAAGCCTTGCATTTGTCTAAAGTTCCTGTGAATGATGCCATTTCTTTCTCCTTATTTCCTGAAAATCTTTCTGTATTATGCAACTTAGATGTAGTAGGGATCATCGACGAGCAATATTAAGCGTCAAAGCGCTATTGAAACAAATGTAAAATCTTTCTTCTGTGATTTTATATCACTCCAATAATAGAATGTTTCAGTTTTTAATTTTGGACCGATGAATGTTGGACACTTGTTTGGAGATCCCATTATTATGAAGAAATGGAGGATTAAAAATCTTTCAAGTGGAGAGAAAATAGGCAGGCGTGTTATGACTCATGTGGTGAAAAATATGGGTGTCAAAAGGATTTTCGTTTGTATGGTAGTTATGAATAATTACTTTATTATTTTTCCCGATTATTTTATGCATACCAAAAGGTTTTTTTTTTTTCCATGGGGGAGTAGAAGATTTTGCGAGTTGAAGTCGTTTTGACCTTAAGTTGAAGCATGCTGTGCTTGTAGGTTCTAAATTCTAACAGTGATACTCAAGTCCAATATGATTACCAAGTTTATTTTTGCATAGTTCATTATTACTTTTGCACTAGGAAAAAGTAATTGTTACAACAATTTTGTATGTTTTTAAAATAAATAATGAACTGAAATCGCATGAAATAGTCGGTCAATGACAGTTTATCCCAACTTCTTTTCATCACAAGTTCTTCATTTTGTTTTTTCTCTTTTATTTAATGAGTATTTTGTTTTATTGGAGCAAAACGCGAGCTTGTAGTGGCAAAATTCATTAGTAAGTTTTATTTTATTTTTATTTTATACTGATAAAATTTAGTAAGTTTACTTTTATTAGATAGGGGGATCGTCATTATAGGTCTATCAACCTGTAATATATGATATAACTATTTTATTAACATAACCACAATTTGATGATGCGAGAAAATTATACTCAAAATTATCAGGTTTATAAACTTACTTTAAGTAAAAAAAATCATTTTTAGTAGGGCATGCATATTAAAAGAGTTACAATTTTTTTTATAGGAGTTGGGTACCAAATTACTAGAGCAGTAAATTTATCAAAATTTAGAATCTTTTAACGTATGGGAAGGAAAAAGGGAACATGATTTCTTTTTACAGTGCGTCGTGAAAAATCAGAAGTACAGTACGAGAATAAATAAATAATTACTATACAACGTGCAACCATAATATTGATAAATCGTATTTGAAACGTAGTCCATATGCTTTTAAGTTTTAACTTCAATTTTCATAGATAAATAAAGTGTTTCTCTGTTTCTCTGCGCAAGCCATAAGATTGTCAATATCAACGGGGTCTCCAGTTCTTTCTTTCTTTCTTGTTCCCGAATAAACAGCACAAGCTTGAACTGCATAAACAGCACAAGCTTGAACTGCGTATCAAGGTGGCAATGACACTTTCTGGCACAATATAACATCCGATATACTTTTTCCGTGCCTATCGATTCTTCTCGAGCAGTTTACACCACCATCCAGAATGTTCCGGACGACAATATTCAGAGAGTGAATCCCTCTAACCTCATAAATCTCCACCTTCACATGTTCACTGACCAACCTGTTTCTTCTTTCTATATCGTCTGCACTGGGAAACGAAGATTGATTCAAAAGATTCGAGACAACTTCCTTTACCCACTTTGGTGTCACGATCATCTTAAGCCTCTCGATATCAGGTGGATGATGTGGAATTAATGAGAAGTTTATATCATTTCCTTTATCACCAGCCCTGCTGTGAGCTATATCATAGATAGGAATTATTCGGCCAGCTGGAGCCGGCTGAGTTACTGGATTTAAGGTTGACAATTCTTTGCTTGAATAGTATGTACTTTCTCTTGGGGATGATTGCAAGTCTGATTCAGGTGAAGGAAACCTCTGTTTTGTGACTGTATTTTGATCCTTCGAGCTAATTATATTGTTTTTGGATACGGCAAGTTGCCAATGAACATGTTCACGTTGGACCTGTGTGAGCAAAAGATTATTATCCATGTGATTGAGATTTAATGGAACAATGGATGCAAAAACACATAATTTGCCAAGATATTGTCATGACTGATGAGGGAGAGAAGTACCAATTCTTTTTCGAGAAAGATCTCTTTCTTGCAACCGGTGCTGCATCAAGTAAGAGAAAAAACATGAGCAATGGATAATTAATAAAAAAAATTGTTTTTAGGCAAACAGGTAAGGGGAATAGGAAGACCTGATGCCACCACCACCAGCAGGGCCATTGGTGTATAAAGCTGTAAACTCTTTCACAAACTGGAGTGCATGCTCCTCCTTCTCAAACAAGCCATCCATACGCAATCTAATGTCCTCACTACTCGGCAATGTATCTACTATGCATGTTGCTTTCAAACTATCTAAACCAATAATGTAGGATACTATGTGCTTGCTAATGCCAGGATATAGTTCTTCAATCCATGCCCTTACCTAATGGCGAGAATGATATAATAATACTAAGTGAAGTTTGTATAACCAAATGTTACTGATATCACCATCAAAATGGTAAAATAAAAGGTCAATTCCTTCGCCTTCTCAACATCCCCCAACAAACATTACGTGTATATTGTGCAGTGGCATAACAGAGAAGAAAACATACATGCATGAAAACGCCATTAAATGCATACCAAAAATTCGGCAGCTTTAGCACGTTGTACAGATTCATAACCTCCGTAGGAAATTTCTCCCCAGCCTTTCCATCCATTTTCCTGGAAAAACAAATTGTATAATAGATATTAGGATCACATTTTCTGAGTTGAAGTAGGACATAGCCTAATACAGGCTTTTCTTCTTCAGTCCTTTCTTCGTTTGAGGGATGGGGTGAAGGAGGTTGTGCTGGGAGGGATATCACCTTTGACCTTAGCAGCAACAACTTTTGAGGCACTGATTCTGGAGCAGGTTTCGCCCCGGAGCAGAGAACTTTGCTATTTGATAATGGATGAAATGTTACATCTCGAACATCTATAATCTGTAAAACCGCAAACAAAACGAGTTCGAGCTCACTTCTATGGAATGAAGACAAATACCAATTTGCAACTTA
The DNA here is from genome assembly GCA_946800315.1 of Misopates orontium. NCBI lineage: Eukaryota > Viridiplantae > Streptophyta > Magnoliopsida > Lamiales > Plantaginaceae > Misopates > Misopates orontium. Next base: position 46,971,310 of record OX326949.1, read on the forward strand.
ACTTACCACATCCGGGGTGATGTAGGCACTAGGATCCCCAAGTTCATAAAGAAGTTGTTCAGCACACGTGCTAAAGTTTAGAACTCCTCCAGTGCTTTCTGCCTTCGCTACACATACCGTCCCATCGTAAGTAACTTCGGCGAAGGGAAGAGACAAATCGAGAAGATTCTGGAAGGACATATTTCGATGTTTATCACCTAGAAGGAGGTATACAGCCGTAAACAAATCTTTCTTCATATAAATGCTAAAAATGATGCCAGTTTGCACAATCACCTGGATGCATATAATATCCCCCCGTGAGTTGACAACCACACTCCAGAAGGTGGCCAACCAGAGAACCTTGTGCCAGGAGCTGCAAATCATCCCAGTTCCATCCTAACTCGAATACCTAATTGTACCAAACAGCATTAATCAAGTGGTTTTAAGAGATATCCTCGTGGTTATGCAGTTGGGGGAGGGAACAGATTGCGAAAAGCACAGCACAACTTTCTATAGAACCAATATAAGCTTCCAAATGCTCAATATGTCAAAATATACTATCACAATAATGTAGGTAGCAGGTAAAAGGGTGAATATAGATTATACCATTGGAGCTAAGAATAAAGAAGCATCAGCAACCCGAGAAGTAATAACAACATCTGGTGTGTACCTCTCCAGACATTCAACAATTGGAGCTGCTCCCAGATACACACTGACATCCTACAGACCAAAGCTAAACTTTTACAAGACGTGGAAGGAAGTGATAATACCACTAAGAAAATATCGACTACTCAAGTTAAAAAGGTTTATACTCGATGCAAGTTAAAAACTCATAAATATAAGAGTATTCAGATATAATATAATACACAGGGAGACATCAAAGGAGTACCAAATCTTACACCATCATCAAATTTCAACTGATGATCCAATCCTGAAATGTCCCATAAGAATAAAACATATTGTTAGCATCATATGGTTTAACTTTTGTGCATGCAGGATAATACATTATCTTCCTCCGATACCTTTGTCTGAAACTGATGATTGATAAGCGAGGCCAACCCTTACATTAATTCCCAAGTCTCTGGCAATCTGTGAAACCTCTTCCTGAGCATCATGTGGACTCTCTTGACGAATCGCAAAATGTGTGAATACATTATATATATATTTATTAAGAAAAGCAGAGGAAGTTCCAATCCAAAGCTACTATAATAGTGAGGAGGCATGTTAAGAAAGACTTACTGGCCCCCATATTAGTTATGATGCAAACTCCTCTCTCAACAGCCAGGGGTAAAAGCAAACGCATCCACTCCGAAACTGGATAAAATCGTAAACTCCAATTAGACAGTCGAAATAAACAGAAAGCATAAGAGTCTCTGTTTTGCTTCAAATGCACTATATATACTAATACAAAACCAACTGGAAATTCACAACATGAACTATCTATCAGTTAACTTCCAAATATCACAATTAGCTGGACAAGTAGTAATTAACCAAGTTGAGAATGAAAAGTTATACTGCGAGGATCATAGCCCTTGCCACCGGATTTGATGGCGTGATAACGGTCAGCTAGTGTTCGTTCAGCTAAGCATTCGAGCACCAAATAGTCCAAATCCTTCACTCTGTGTAGCAATTTGAGCGCCGCAATTGGTCGATCGCCTCCAAAACCAGCTCCACAGCCTACCAACACCTTCTCTTTTCGTCTCCAAGGATTTAATCTCTGCAACAGATTCTAAATACCATTGAGACCAAATATTCGACTAATTATGAAGAAGAAGAAAGATGAGCTAATTAACTAACTGGTTTGATCACACAGTCGTGAGTCTCCTCCGGGCCGGATTGTTCCATTGACGTCATAATCATCCGATAATTGATCCAGATAAGTGTATAACCTTTATTTATCCTATTGCTCCAAATCTACTTTTAAGTTAACTTATCCACGTTTTTTCAGATTATTATTATATTAAAACTCTATCTTTTATAATATTTGCTTACTTCATATATAAGGGGTTAATTTGTTAAAATTGAAGTTTTAACATATTTTACCGAAGAAAAATATTGTTACGAAGAAAACATTCTTTCCGTTATACCATAAAAAAGAATTAACTAATCTCAAAAGCAGCAGGTTAAACGCATATTATAACCAAAACATTGATACATATATATATAGTCTCAATCTATGTTGCATCAATACATATAGGTCAACATGCCTACAACATGATACAGGTGCATCTAATTGCTCAAATTATCGAGCTATTAGACACATATTATTATGATATTAAGTATATGCATAACAATAGTCATTAGGTATTTGGAAAAAAAAAAAGCACCTTTTTACAAGTTTTCGAAATTTTATAGGGGGTATAACTGTTTTAAAAAGGTAAATAATGGGGAATTAGCCAATTAGAGGTGAAAATGAGGGTGACTTCTGAAATTTACTGGAACTTCAATTTTCATTTTTTTTTTGCACATTAGCCCTGCTCTCTTTGACATTACTGTATTCTTAAATTCGCAGGCATGTTACATTAATCACTTAAATAAACGTAGGCTATAGCTATAGTAGTTACATGCAATAATGTAGTGAATCTCAACTTCAAACCTGTGTCATCTTTTCCACGGTACAAAGACATATTGCTGCCTGTTGGAGAGGTAACATAATTGAATGTCTGTGCAGGATATTAAATTAAACCCATGTTCTGATCTACTCATAACTCATCCTCAATCGTAGGACATTTGATGCCAGAAAAAAATCCACGATACTGTGGACCGTTAGCTCTGTAAGAATCAGAGTCTTATGTATGTTCCAACAAATTTGATATACCCTTTATTTTCTCTTAAGGTTAAAGAGATTAAAACTTATCAAAACAAAAAAGAAAAGGTTAAAGAGATTAAAGTAACGAACTTTGCATCTTGATTTTGGGCTCAAGTAATTGTCTTTTTGGAATACAATGTCAGAAAAGGACTGAAAATTATTGAGTTACTCGTACCAACATAGTGGATTAACGCTTGATTCTAATACTACTTTCTCGGGATTAAATTAGCTTTTCGTTTGGGCTGAAAGTAACTTGTTCAAGTTTTGTAGTTCTTGTGGGCTTTCGGCTGATGAAATCAACGGGGATAGATAGTGATGCTCAATTAAAGCTTGAGCTACCATATTGTTCCTTCTGTTTTGTATAGATTTTTCAGTTACTTGAAACTGATTCATGTGTTTGAAAAGATGTCGCTTTTGATTATTCAATTCCTACTATTTTCCAACTTGTTTCATCTTTGTTTTACCTGACGTGATTCATATGTTGATACAATTTTAATGATGTGTTGTATTTCGTATCACAGTCAAGATCAAGATCTTAGAAATGTCTTAAGTTCACGGCCTACACTTAGTTAGATACACACCTATTGGCTAGCACCTCGCGACCAAACTACTAAGGACCACCCCAAACACGTATCGAGCCAAACCAGTGTTCTGACCCAACATTCTCTAGCCATAGCTTTTCTCTCCTATCAGACCTCCTTGTCTACGTGTATGACTTAAACATTAGAGTGTTTTAGTCGTGAATCATCAACGTGTCTCTCATGCCTTGTTTGAATGTATATTATCTTGAACTAAACTGAAGTCTGAATATCTCGATCTAAGCATCAAATTTACTATGCATCATACTGCACTTTGACTACCATATTATGTTATAGGAAATTTTAACCACTAGTCCACTAATAAGAATAGGAAAGGTTGAAATAGAGTTGAAAGTTTCAAACTTTAAGGCAAGAAAGACAGAGATCTTAAACCAATGCATCCACAGGAAGAAGAAAAAAAAAAGAAAAAAGAAAAAAGAGGATGCTCCTTTATTGCAATATCTGCAGTCCGTACACTCTGTAGCTTCATGAATCTCTGTCCCTGCCATTATTGCATATGCGCCATTTAATACTGCAACATAGATGTAGCCATGTGCGTGTTAAACGAACTGTGTGAGAAGAAGAAAAAATTCAATTCATTGAATGCAGAGCATGTCCTTTCACCATTAAAGAAACCATATTAAATGCTTTATTTATCTTCACCGCATCTCCCTCTACTCTCTCTAGTCGATTTTGTGGTGACTCTCTCTCTCTCTCTCTCTCTCTCTCTCTCATCTCATCCAACATGTATGCCTGTTTGGTGTTGCCATGCATTTACTCTTTGAGTCCCCACAACATTCAAAAACAGTGGAAAAAAACAGTACTATTTGCTATCTCGCCTAACATTTCTCTGTACAAAGCATTCAATTCCAAAAAGTCTTGCTACATCACTCCCTTATTCTTCTTCTTCAGTTATTAAAGTTGCATCTTTATGTTGTATTTCGTATCTTTAGACATCAACGTGTCTAAATAACCATTAAAAACAATATTGTGCCAAAATGGTGCTTACCACTCTAAGTGACACTTCTAAATTATTTCACCTAAAATAATTGTAAGATAAAGATGTAATACTAAATTTCTAATACACACTGGGACTACCGCATGCATTAAGTTACTTGGGATTTTAGCTAGGAAACAATAACCATATGCTTCATTAAACTAGATTTACTAACTTATTCAATCATTTTTGTACAAAGTCTTTTTTTTTTTTTTTTGACAAGGCGTTACCATTTATACTTGAACTGAATTTCATCTCATTGTACAGCTTGATGAAGACAGGTTCAAGATTAGTTTTAAATGCATATATGCAATGATATATCTTCATGGCAGAAAACATTAATCAGCAGCCCGAGGACAAGTGATCAGCAGGGACAACAATAAATATTTAAGTATTTATTTGTTCCATTTATTAATCCATCATTCAATATCCTCGTCCATGTTGATTAAACACTTATACATGTACGTATGTGGTATTATTTAGTACCAATTATATATAGTTATTTACTTATCGAGAAAAATGAAATCTTTATGCCTATGTAAATATGTGGAGCATTGAATGCATAGCCGGCTGAGTCGTCGCTGCTCTGATCTCTTTAACTAGTCTGAAATGTCTTTTCACATTTATTTCTGATCAACATTCAAGTCTTTGCATTTGCTTGCTTTTGTTCTCTTGTGCACTGCTATCCTATTCATCAGTTTAGATTGAAAAATTATCAAATACTTAGTGGGAGAGTGATACCAAGTGTGTTGTGTGTTTAAAGACTCGTCTTTGAAGCTTCAACACTGCATTCTGTGAAGTTGTATTTTAACATTAGAGAGAAAAAAGAAACATTTTTAAGTGTGTCTGTATTTTGTGTTTGTGTTACTTTATTGTCTGAATGGGAAGAGCACCTTGCTGTGAGAAGAAGGGGTTGAAGAAGGGGCCTTGGACTCCTGAGGAAGATGACAAGTTGGTCAAATATATAAAGGAACATGGTCATGGTAGCTGGCGTTCTCTTCCTCAGCTTGCAGGTTCATCTCTCTTCAACTTCAAGAAATATGGAGTTTTCCTTATGCTTTCTTTAGTAGCAATCCCAATTCATATGTGACTACTTCACCCTGCGGATATATGTAGATTTTGATTTTTGTGGTTATCTTAGTTAAAGTTGAATGACCTCAGAGGTTAACCTAAGCCTCTGTTTCATGCATTTGGGATTGTGTTTTAGTAGGTACCAGTCCTAGCATAAAGTGAATCTGAATGCAAAATATGGACAATTATACTCGGAAGAAAAGAGTTCGAGTGAAAAATTAAGGGACCAAGTTATCTTACGCCGAAGAACATACACAATAAAAGAGGCATATGAAATAGTTAATATTGTACATAAATCGATATATTACTCTATTTCCCAAATGCAGAAACTCAGTTTCTTGAAATAGCTGAAATGTTTAAGTCATATTATGCTTGAACATATGCAGGATTGAGAAGCATATTACCTAGACTAAGTGTAATTAAGCTTAAGTAACAACTTACTGGAACAGTCCACTTCCTCTCAATCTGAAGACTACTTACCTACCTCAATTTTTGGTATAGGCAGTTGATGTATAAACTAGTCAAACTATGCCTTTACTTTGATGAATTCATAGGAGCAGGAAATTCTAGATAGTATAGATGGATTGTATCTGGTGATCTTGTCTTTCGATTCAAAATCCTTATATTCACGTCACATTTGTACCAATATTAGCCTTTTATCCTCCGGTGCTGGTCGTGGTTCTAATGCTTCATTCTCTACTGTAATCCTGTTGCATCTACAGCTTTTTTCTGATGCATATTTTGTACCTTTTCAACGACATTTTTATTTGTCTGGTACTGCTTTCACCTTGAAGCAAACACTCAAAGTGTAAGAAAGTGCCAAGTTATTGAATGGTAGTATTGGTTTTCTCATTTTAAAGGTCTTCTTCGTTGTGGGAAGAGTTGTCGACTGCGTTGGACAAACTATCTTAGGCCAGACATTAAACGAGGCCCCTTCACTCCTGAAGATGAGAAGCTTGTCATACAGTTACATGGCATCCTAGGAAACAGGTTTTCATTCTCACTCACATTTTATTATTCACATGATTGAATAGCTAATTTTCTCAAAATTGAAGAACTTTGTCAAAAACATTGAATCTTTCTGGTCTTAATTTATGGTATCTGAATCTTGAATGCTTGGATTTCATATTCAGGTGGGCTGCCATTGCTGCCCAACTCCCTGGGAGAACAGACAACGAGATCAAGAACTTATGGAACACCCATCTGAAAAAGCGTTTACTTCAGATGGGGATCGATCCACAAACACACGAGCCCTCTTCCACACCAAATGGCTCACTAAGCAGACTGCCTTCATCGCCATCCACTCGTCACATGGCCCAATGGGAAAGTGCCAGGCTTGAAGCCGAAGCTCGTCTATCCAAAGAATCAATACTCAGGACTCCATCAGTGGGGAAATTGGAGTCTGACTATTTCTTGCGCTTGTGGAATTCTGAGGTTGGAGAAACATTTCGGCAGTTCAACAATGGAGAAACAGCGGTTTCTGAAAGTCACATCTCTTCCTCACCAGCAAAGTCCGGTTCGTTGTCAGGAACTACTACTGAAACAGGAGTTACTGCTGCTGATTCCTTGGATCCGAATAATGATAAAAACGATGATACAGACTGCAAGAGCAGCAAATCATGCACTGAACATGAATTAGAAGATTCATCCGAATCTGCATTACAGCTGCTTTTGGATTTTCCAAGCAACAATGACATGAGCTTCTTGGAAAATACTGATTCGTACAGCTTATATCCCGTTATTTTTACTGAAACGACCTTCGATTTTTCTGCTGAAGCACAAAGAGGTGGTTGTCTCTAGATGGTGAAGTAACTCATTTTATAGTTCAATCTCCAAATGCTTTCGCTGCTATTTTCTGTGCTCTACGGGCTAGGAAGAATACATTGTCGGTGTCTCTGGCTGTGACCAATGTAATTGCTGCTAATGGAGTTAATATGAGTGACTTACTGCATATAATAGTATTAGAATGCATCCACCTTTAACTATGGATGCACATGAATTAATATGGAAGATATTACTTCATGCAGCAGTAGTATCAAATGTAATGACATTTGTATGAAATATCTTTTATATTTTGGCATTTTTACTAGTACTAGTAGACTAGTAGTTTATGACAATATTTTCACAATTTCTACGACACGAGTTTGTCATTGTGATCTGCTTTCATTGGATTCTCACTCCTAATAATCTTTGTTAATGGACATGAATGTTAATTATGGAAAGAAAAGATCCAGTCAATAAGTGAACATTCTGTCCCAAAACACCCATGACCCAACTATAGCTAAAATGTTCAACGAATTCGTCACCAGCTAGAGCTCAAAAGACAGCTCCGGCTCGGTCATACGAGCAATAAGAGCTAAAAACAATAAACAACAACAACCAAAAAATAATAATAAAGAAGAAAGAGGAAATAGTATCTGATTTATGGAAAGAAACAATCTTCAGAGAGCTCTTTCTTTGATGATATCCAAGCTCATTTCACTGGGATCTGTTGCTTGCAAATCCACCTGAATTCCATCTAATTCTTTCTTGAACCTGTCTTTGGAACTTGCATAAAGCATCTTTGTTCTCACCCTTGCAATATCTGGAGACCTTCAAACAAACCACCACCATTTCTTACACAATTTTAATGAAATATGAGCTTTTGTTCCAATTCTTCATTAATGTTCACAAAAAGATATGTTTGCTGAAGGACCATATATACAAGGGCTTACATGCTCACAACTTTCTACATAATGAATAAAAACTGTGAAATGAAGGGCACTTTTCGACTTACCATGCAATGAAATAGATCTTGCTCTTGTGGCAGTTTTCCTCAGTGGTGAAGTCATAATCGAAGACAGCGTATCTACACTCGTTAGCAGGCAAACTATCAGCAAAATCCTGGTATGTTTCACCATGACTTCCAACTTTTTCTACTGTCACTTGGTGCACTCTGTCATCAATCTTGAACACTATGTATCTATGGTTTCTTTTTGCTTTCAACTCCAAGAATCTCAGCTTGCACTCATCACTCACAGCTATCCCAGATGCTGCATTTGCCTGTACCCCATAGAGAAAAAGCCAAATTTAAAACTTAACTCCTTTTGGAAATGAACCACAAGAAATATGACATACTATTGATTCACAGGATTGTATTATGCAAATTCATTGAAGCCGCTAAAGTTTAATGAATCTTGAATCACGTTGGCCACAAATGTAAATGTGTGTGTGATATGACATGCTACAAAATTTCTCATGGATATAAACATGGTTTTTTGTTGATAGTCGATGCGACCGACAACGTCATGGACTCTCACATTTTGTCGAACCAAAAGACAAATTTATAAACTCATTCTGTGGTCATGACATGTTGATGTTAGGAATAGATCTCCACGATAATATCCACTAGTCTATTAATCAAAAAGGTACTCGATCGGGCACACACACGCACGTACATACAAATTACATACTAGTCGATCTTTACCGCTAGAAACATGTATATGTAAACAAAACTTTCAGGAACATATTAAAGGCTCTTCTAGAGGTATATATAATTGAGCTTGATGATTTACCATGTTGGTCGGTATTGGAAAATGAAGCTTGAGAGATGATAATAATAATAATAATAATAATAAATGGAGAAGGGATCAAAGGAGAACAGAGAATGCGAAAGGATCCTTGACTATTGGTAGTTGATTTGAGGATTTGATGAAATTTTCAAGGGGTGAGAGATATTTCAGGATGTTTATTAGTTTGTAGGAAAACTTATTGGCACCCTCAACCATTTATCACATGCAACGAATTACTATTTATCTACTACGTACTCGATCGGTACTCTGGGACGTTCAGTTGTTAATATACAATTTGTGAATAGAGAACAACTTTTCGGATCCTTATTGGTAATAAAAAGAATTATTTTATTTTTTCAAAATATAGACACGAATCACATTCTTTTGTTAATTTAATTAATGTTGTAAATTAAAAATAAAAGAAATCCAAGTTTAATTAAGTTGAAATGAATGGACTAAAAATATGATATATATCTCAAGGTATTCTAGCTCAATTAACATACAAAATTCCCTCATCACAATGGATTTCCTTTCCTTAAGCAAATTGGTGTGAGAATTTTGCAATTTACCTTCATGTTATTCTTAATTTGAAAGTATAATTTTTACGTACTTATCATCATAATTTTTTGATACAATTTATGTAAATTTATTCTAACACTTATCATCACAAAATTTTACCGACTTTTTTAGCAGTTATCATAAAAGAAAATAGTTATTACAATTGTTGATAACGAAATTGTGTAGTGTAGTCAATTTATAAGAAGATCACAAAGCAATTTTATTGATGTGTGGTCATAGTTTTAGGGTTTTGTAAGTTGATGAGCTCCATTGTATGAGGACGCGATTGTGGCCCGAAATTGGGGAAAAGAAGGGCGGTATTGATTGTATTTCCAAATGTTTTGATTGATTACAAACTCCACCATTAGGCGGTATTCATAGGTGACGATGGATAATTCTAGATCCTCCTTCACACCACTTATCTAGATTATTCTTACAAGATAATTTATAAGACTTCTAGAATTATTATAGGAATATTCTTAAACTAGATAAGTATGGATTATTGTAGACACATCCATACTCTTTTAATATTTACCTAGATGCATTTAGACTATTCTAGAAAGGCATCACATGTTAATAGATTTTCATAACCACATGCCAAAAAAAGCCACAGAACAAATGCGGTTATTTTTTCTTATTAACTGATTATATTTAATCTGAACTCTAAATTTAATAAACATGTTATGAAAATTAAGTTTACTGTTAAAAGAATAGTAAAGAAAAAGAAATAAAGAAACAAAATTCCTAAATTTTGAATCTGAGATTTGAGAAAATGAGATGAACGAGTAGGAAATCCAGATTGGAGTTAGGAGTTCGAGTGGAGGAGGACGAAGGCGGCGGCCGGCGGGCATGGTTGATGGTTGGCGGTCGGTAGATACTTTTCAGTTTTTCTTTTCTTTTCTGTTGATGTATATCTATATTTTTTTAATTCAAATTTGCTTTTTAAAAATTGAAACAAAGGGTGAAATTGTAACTTCACTATGAAAATCTTTACCCTAGCTGCATATATGGCGCGTGAGGTGCAATTCAGACCTAGAGGGGGGGGGGGGGGGGGGGGTTTGCTAATTACCAAATAAGGTTTTTGCAAATTAAAATTACACAAGTGGATTTTTGCCAATTAGAAATTACAAAGGGATAGTTTTTGCTATTAGCTCTTTAATTTTATGGTGAGAAGTAGTTCGAGCAAACTCTTAAAAAAAATTTGGAATAAGCTTTTTATTTTAAATAAACACTTTTGGGGTGTTTGAATAAGAAGCTACAATCTTAAAAGTACCTTTTTTAAGCTAAAATTGTCCAAATGCCACAAGCTCCTATCTTACAGCTTTTAGCTTGCGGTGAGATTTTTATAAATTAATTATATTTATATTTACAACTTTGTCCTCATCAAACCCTTGAAATTGGCGGAATGAATAATTTTCTTAAAACTTAAAAATAATACACAACTCTCATTATCTCTCGAGCCATGAAAATGAACAACATACGTGAGTTTTCTCCTCAAAATTTCTTATCTTTTATATCAATCACCTCTGATTTCTTCATTTTTATTTTTATTGATATGTTGAATTGAGTTGTATGGTCTGAATACATAGAAAATGCCATTAGATATTATTTTAATCTTTGATTTATCTAAATTTATCAACTTTATGAAAGTGTCCACACTCATCTAGGGTTTATGTTCGCCTAAATTTACATATTAGCCATGTGTGGCCATAGTTTTAGGGTTTTGTAAGTTGATTGTTGCGATTTCTACCAATGATTTAGTAGAAATTGAAAGTGCAGCGGATAGAAATTGTAGAAGAATATTGAGAAAAGAACAGAGAGTTTTTGTGAAAATTTTCATTGATAATCTCATAATTTACATTCTGTGCTTTGCGAATCCTCTTTCTCTCTCCGTCCTTTCTCCACTAATTCTCCATTTCCTTTGTTGCAGGTACAAACACGCTTCATCCGCGTCGTCCATCCCTTCCTCAGCTGATTGATCCAACGTTCCCAATTGGATGCCTTCGATTCATCATCAGGTACAATTTTCTTTTTGTTTTCCTCCGTGCAATTAGCTGACTCAGTCGAATTGTTGCTATCCTTATCAAATTTTGCCCTAATTTCTGATTTGTTGTAGAATTTAGGGTTCAATTGAGGGATAATACGTGATTTGACCCTTCTGAATTTCCAGAAGACATTGATGAGATCCGTTGTTTGAGGACGCGATTGATGGGGGAAAAGAAGGGCTTGATGATATTTTTTCTGTTTGTGAGTGAGTTTTGATGTTGAGTACTGAGTCAATCTATGAGATTGAAGAGAATGTGTGGCCCCGTTCCTGAGTGTAGAGATTTGTATCTTTATTTGCGTTGTGTTTTCTTTGAGTTGTTGTTGTATAGATTAGACTATTGATTGATGAAATTTGAGGAGCAAGTGGATGGAGTAATGGAACAAGATGGTGATCGGTTGCTGTTATTTGTCTTGCTATCTTGAAGGAAGTTAATAGTATTTCAAAACCTTAAGAGGTGTTTTGTGAGACTATGAACCTGAGAAATGGTGCTCTGTGTCATCTCATTGTTAGGTTTGCAAAAAGGAGTGATAACCATAAGGGGATCCTGTTGGCAAGGAGGTGACAAACTTTGACACAAGGAGGCATTTGGCGGTGCATGAGATATTTATTGGCATGTGAAGCGATCTTTAACCCTCAACACTCCCTCCTTGTGGCTTGCCCTAATGATCACACAAGGTTCTGCCCAAATCCAGGTGTGAACTTCATTTCTTTGTCTCACACGTTCTATTACGTATTGTAGCTTCTCTTCGTGCATCGATATTTTTGTGGTAACTTTCATGCTTCTACCTAAAATTAGACACATGGCCACAGAGATAAGACATATTATCCTCTGCATCACTGCTTGCCAACTCATTTTCAGAAGGTAAACAAATAGGAGACAATACACATACCTCTAGTTTGTCATGGGAGTCCTCCTCTTTTTTTTTTTTTTTTATTCTAATAAGCCCTATCTTAAAGTTGGTAATTCTGATGCTTTTCTCTCTTGCTATATGCGTAGTAATTTAAGGATGGCAAACGTACATCCTTATATAAATGGCTGGGAGCAGTATGTAGATAATTGTCTCTATAAACTTCTTTGGCTTTTAGTGCTATGCAGCGTGATTCTATTGTTTTGGGTGAGAATAACCCACACATTACTAGGTATAGATAGAAGTATATGATGAAAACACTTGAGTTTTATAAGGCAAACACGAGAATAGTATGAAGTACTAGATACAAAATAGTGATAGGTTGAGATTTGAGAAGTGGAATAACATCTGAAATAAGTGCACGAAATTTGGTGTGTCGAGATAATATATACTAGAACTTTTGAGGTAACACATCTACTTGTTGTAATGACATGTTCTGTGACGTGTCACAATAAAAAAAGCGTCCTTAGCTGGATAGGTAACTTCTGCGTTTAGAAACAGGGTATCTTTTATCCAATGTTTTCAAAACCGGACCGGACATTGAACCGGAAGCGTAACTGGTTACAGGTTCGATCGGTTGAACCGGTTTAATCACTGGTTCGACCGGTAATGACATTAATAAATAATATTTTATATTAAAAAAAATACTACTAACATTTTCAAGTTACTTCTCCTAAGAAAATGTAAACCATCACATAGTGTTTTGAAAATCGAACTATTCATATGGTAGTGGCCTTATGGTTGGTAATTTTATTTATTCAATCAATTAACGTATTAGTTCAATTGATATTGTGCCAATATTTAATCCAATATTTAATTATTGTTATATTTAAATTGTAAAACTTATGTTGTATTTATGTTTATTATGGAGTCATAAAAATTAAACTAAAAACAAAAAAAGAAACTTGGTCCTCTTTTTTTTAATATCTCTAGCTTCAAATCGGAATTGATTGATTTTCTCTAAATATATGCCATTTAAGCTACACATTAGCAAAAAATATGAAACATTAGGAAAGATATTATAAACTTAGTAACTTCCACCCATCAAAATCTCACCATATACCACTAATTGAATAATTTATGATTTTTTTTTCTTTAATATGTGTTAATTATTTAAGTAAAGTTCTAATCACCTAATCTTTAGCCTCCAATTTGATATTTTCCTTGTTCTTTCTTTCCATTCTCCACGGCATTTTTTTGTATAAGATTTATCCTCTCTCTTTCTTCTTCCTTCCTCTCTTCGTTTTTGTTTATTTTCCTTTCATTGTTCTTTCATTGAAACTTCAAGACAATCTACAAAAGATGTTGTTTAATTGATGGATCGATTTGATGCTATTACCTAAAGGTTAAAGGTGCGGTTTCTGCGGCGGTGGAAGTGCGACGGGAGGGGCTGCTCCTTTTCCCTTTTTTTCTTATTCTTTTGAGTTTTAAATGAAAAAAAAAAAAAAAAAAAGGAGCCGGGTCAAATTACGGTCCGGTTGACCGGTTGGACCCGGTTCAACCGGACTTTGCAGCGGTTCCGCCCGCTTTGAGCCATAACCGGTTCACATGTCACCTCCGGACCGGTAGAACCTCCGGTCAGCGGTTAGCCCGGCCGGACCGGCCGGACCGGTCCGGTTTTAATAACATTGCTTTTATCCCCTCGAGATTTTGGACCCCACGGTTTAGATTCTTGGCATATACTCCCTTCCATCACCATTTTGTATCTTTTATCCTACCGTTAGTCAAGGGTTAAATATGAATTTTTGTAATTTTCACCTAAGCTTGTTAATCTTTCTGCCAAGACATTTTTTTTCTTATTAAGACCACACTTGGAATTTAGAATCTCTTTTCTATCCTATAATCCTATTTTTTCGTATCCAACACATGTAAAATGGAACAATTTTTGTTTTGTTTTTAACTCATTTGAAAATGATGCAATAAGTATTTAACAGAAGAGTTGTTAAGTAGTTACGCAATATATGTTTGAGATTTTTGGGTTGTGATCTATTTACACAAAAGTTGGTGCAATATACTTATAAATATTTTCCATTTTTAAATTATAATGACTACTGAAGGAAAGGTTGATACAATATGCATATTTTTTTGTATTAAATTGTAATTTATAATCATAATTTTTTTTTTCATCGTTTTTTCTTTTGTATGAATTTTCATTTTTCTACTATATCTGTCACAATATATAACATTAAGATCCATATTTTAGTGAAACATTGTTTTATCAATATAACCAACAAACATTGTGCATAATTAACATAATGCCCAAAATAATGAGTTAACCAATCCAAGTATTTTATAAATCTAAATATGAAAAATAAGCAAATGAATTTGTAACCTCAACCATCGATGCTCAAAGAAAGTTACACATTGCAAGTTGTTTTTCATGGTCTTATCAAATTATCGGGAAGCTTCTAATTTTCTTTACTAATTAAAAAAAAAACTTTAAATTACTTTATAACTGTAAAGTTGCTAAAATAAACCAACGATTTAAGATATAAAAAAACTCTTGCTTAACTTGAATATCTGAATGACAAAAATTATATAAATTTTCGTTGGATGAATGAATAACTAGAAATAAAATTTCAATCATATTTTTTAGTGAAAATTACATATTGGCCATCACGGTTAACTGTTAACTAACGGTCAAAGAATGGAATGTTTTTTTTGGCTAAATTCTAAACCTCGGGGGGGGGGGGGGGGGGGGGGGGGGGGTGTTGTATTTGTCAAAGTTTGAAACCTTAGGGAGGTGGATGAAAAATACCCTCTAGAAACAAGTGTCCACCTTACTCTCTCAGTGTTCGACAACGTACGTGCTTTTGTGATAACCTTCACCCCGGCTTGAAAAAGGGACTCTGTTTAGATTGAATTTGGGATTTCGTGCATGTGCAGGAACCTCCTTTCAATTTTAGAAATATTTATTAAAGTTTATATTCTTTTTGACTTGCTTGATCATTAGAGTTCTTGCTGTCATTTAGATGAATCGACAATACTTGGGAAGTCATTTTTTGGTTGTTGATGTTGTGTAATACAAGGATAGAGAAAATGTCCATGATATATCAATCTAAGGTTGAGAGATAAAGGTAGCTTTAATTCCATTTATTATTCCTCCTTTCCTGCCATTGTTGCCAAGTGTCAAGAAGAAGAACTTGTCCTTCTTCATTCATATTGTGCATTAGGGAACATTGTAGCAGAATATGGCAGGTATCTGTATACGTCCATAAACGCCAAAAGGTTAGAGCGGCAATGTAAAGAATTGTCTCTATAAGCTTTTGTGGCTTTCAGCGCTATGCAGTGTAATTCTGTTTTTTGGATGAGAATAATCCACTCATCTCATTACTAGGTAAAGATAGAACTATATCATGAAAACACTTGAATTTTATTAGCCCAATACGAGAATAGTATGAAGTACTAGATACATATAGTGATAGGTTGAGATTTCGAGAAGTGGAATAACATCTGAATTAAGTGCAAGAAACTTGGGTGTCGAGATAATATATACAAGAACTTGAGAGGTAACATCTACTTGTTGTAATGATGTGCTCTGTGGCCTGTCACAATAGAAAAGTGTCTTTTGCTGGATAGGTAACTTCTGCCTCTAGAAACACGGTATCTTTTATCCCCCTCGAGGTTTAGGACTTTGTCAAATTAACCCCCCCCCCCCCCCCCCCCCCCCCCCCGAGGTTTTAGATTCTTGGAATATACTCCCTCCCATCCTTTTACCATTAATCAAGGGTTTAATATGATGGTATGTATGTAATTTTCATATGATTTCGTTAATCTTTCTTTTTCAAAAAAAGAAAGAAAACTGTTCGTTTTTTTTCTTCTTATTAATACCACACTTGGAATTTAGATATCTCTTTTCTATCATATACTCCTATTTTCCCGGATCCAGCTCATTTAAAATGGAACTATTTTTTTTTTCTAACTCTTTTGAAAATGATACAGTAAGCATTTAGCAGAAGAGTTGTTAAGTAGTGCAATACATGTTTGAAATTTTTGGGTTGTGATCTATTTACACAAAAGTTGGTGCAATATACTTAAAAATATTTTTCATTGTTAAAGTATAATGACTAATGAAAAAAAGTTATTTTTTATTAAATTGTAATTTATTGACATCATTTTTTTTGTTTTTTCTTTTATATGAATTTTCATTTTTATATTGTATGTGTTACATTATAAAACATTAAGATCCATATTTTAATGGAACATAGTTTTATCAATATAACCAACAACCATTGTGCATAATGCCCAAAATCATGAGTAAACCAATCCAAATCTTATATAAATCTAAATATAAAAAATTAGCAAATGAATTTGTTACCTCAGCAGTTGATGTCAAAAGAAAATTATAAATTGCAAGTTGTTTTTTATGGTCTTATCGTTTGGGAAGCTTTCTTTACTAATTAAGAAAAACTTACAAAATTACTTAAATAACTATAAAGTTGCTAAAATAATCCAATTCTTTAAAATATGAAAAGCTCTTGCTTAACTTGAATACTTGAATGACAAAAATAAATAAATTACTTAAATTTTCTTAGGATGATGGAATAACTAGAAATTACATGATTGTCGATCACGTTTAACCTTTACTTAACAGTCAAAGAATGGAAGGGATTGTTTTGCCAAAACTCCAAACCTCAGGGGTTTAGTTTGAAACCCTAGGTGAGGTGGATGAAAAATACCCTCTAGAAACATGTGTCCACCTTACTCTCTCTCTCTTACTATTCCACAACATACGTGCTTTTGTGATGACCTTCACCCTGGCTTGAAAAAGGGACTCTGTCTTGATGGAATTTGACATTGCTTGCATGAGATGGAACCTCCATTCGATATTAAGAAACATTTATTAAAGTTCTATTCTTTTTGGCTTTGCTTGATCATGAAAGTTTCTGCTGCGATTTAGATGAATCAACAATAATTGCGAAGTCATTTTGATGGTTGTTGTGTAATACAAGGATAGAGAAAATGTCCTTGACATATCTTTTTCTTGACACTTGAGAGATAAAGGTAGCTTTAATCCCATTTATACTTCCTAGTTTCCTAACATTGTTGCCAAGTGTCAAGATAAAGATCTTGTATTTCTTCATTCATATTGTGCATTATGGAACTGTATAGCAGAATATGATGGTATCTGTATACTTCCATAAACACCAAAAGGTTAGAGCGGCAATGTAAAGAATTGGTAAGAACTGTGGTGATTAAGTCTGACTTTGCGCATTCCTGCTGATAATTACATCATAATAAGTGTAATTTTTTTAATCATATATATATATATGTATATATTTGCTGGTGAGGTCGGTTACATTCTTTGCTACTTGTTTTATTTTCATCTCATCTGAAGGAAAAGAAGTACTGTTAATTTCTTTGCTCGAAGAGTATATTGTATGGCAAGAGGTAGGAACAGTGATAATTTTGTTCATTACTTGGTTTGAAGGCTGACAGAGAGATCTGTAGGGAATAAGAAATCATTGATAACCTTGGTTTACCTATCCTTTTGAGTCCCAAACTGCAATAGTATCAAACTAAGACGAAACTTCAACACATTGGACTAGATACAACTTTTCCCAGGTCAGCCTTAATCTTCTCTTGGGGTATGTTTCTTTTACAAGTTTGTGCCCCTCAAACAATATTAGTTTACAAATGGGTTAGATAATGTAAATGTTTATCTGGACGAGTTATTGCTTGTAGTCAAGTGGCTGCCTTGAACTGTGGGCAACTTACGAAATCATTTCATAATGTATTGAGGAGCAGCAATATGTTGCATTAGTATGACAAACACTTTGGACTAGTTTGTTCTTTTAAGTTCACCTATTAGAAGACCATGGTCTCAAATTTTGGCTGCCAAAGAAGAGGATATTCTGCTGTTTTTTCAAGAGTGTTATGGCTTCAGTGGTATATATATATATATATATATATATATATATATATATATATATATATATATATATATATATATATATATATATATATATATATATATATTTCTGTTACCTGTGATTTTTTCTCATGGTCTCAATCTTTAGTCTTCACTCGAGCTAGATGAGTGACTATGGTAAACATTAGGGCCAGGCACCAGATATTTAATCTCCTTTTAAGCTTTTCATGACCTGAATACAAATTCTCACATCATGAATTTCATTTCAATGTTTTATGAATAAAAAGAAGAAGTCTAATCAACATTATGTTCTTAGACAAGGGAGTTTTTTCAAGTTATGACAATATGCTAGTGCGGCTGTATTTATATACATACATGTCTCCACAACTCAGCTAAAGCTTCAATTTGTGGTAAATTTTTTCCTGTCTTACTGGCTTGTATGTTTTTAATTTTTACCATATGCGAAATTTAAAACGGCCTCTACTTTCTTATTACAGTAGCTGTACTTATTTTGAGATATGCACAAAATTCCATGCGGGACCCTCTTCGATATTTTGACACTTTTCATACATAGGTAATATTAAATATGTTTCAAGTGCTTTTCACTTAGTTCGATGTAAGTTATCGCACAACTGTTATAACGATATTGCAATGCCAAATATTTATAACTGCAAATTTAGGTTTTCATTGGATTCGTAGGCTGAAGCAGCAAATCAGGAACTGAAGTGAGAACTTTATAAAACTTATTCGAGATTTTCATTAAATCTGGAGGTGAAAATAGAATTTCAAAACAAAAACGGGAATTTGCTTACTTACAGGTTTTCAATTAATTCAGAGGCCAAAGACCAAATTCAACGACTAAGAGAGACATAAAACCTTTTAATAATTAAGTTTTTCAACATATTTACTGGCCAAGTTACAAATTCGTAAAAAAATTGGAGTCAACTTATTAACTAAAATTAAAGTCGTATGTTTGGCCTGTGGTGTAAATAAAACCTGAAAAACAATATCAGGAAATACATCAATAAAAAAGTGTGCCAGATCCAGTACATTATGGGTTGCATGGGTACTAGAGGTGGCCGAAACTCAGAATTTAGTTTTAGTAGGCCCAGTGAGAAGCTGTTAATGGGCCAGAAAATGAGGGCGATGCCCATATCCACCACGTTTGGGCCGAATTGGTGGTTTATGCGCCCATATGTGGTCATTTTGGGCTTGCCACCTCATTTTCAGGCCCATTTACAGCTTATTATTGGGCCTTCTGAAATGAAATCCCGAATTTGGGCCGCATTATTCTGGATCTGGCCCAATAGGAAGCTGCTAATGGCCCTGAAAATGGGGGAAGGCCAACTTTACCACCTTTGGGCCGAGGTGGTATTTTTGCGGCCCAAATGTGGCCATTTGGGCCTTTGCCTCATTTTCAGGCCCATTAACAGCTTATTATTGGGCCTACTAAAATTAAATCCCGAATTTTGGCCGTGTCCAGCCCATGATTTACTGGATCTGGCCCAATAAGAAGCTGTTAATGGGCCTGAAAATGAGGGGGAAGTCCAAATTTATAATGTTTGGGCCAAGGTTGAATTTTGCGGCCCAAATGTGGCCATTTACAGGCCCATTAACAGCTGAATGTTGGGCCTACTAAATCTTGAATTTGGGCCGTAGACACTAATCATCCGGCCCATAACATATTCATGTTTTCAGGCCCATTAATTGCTTCTTATTGGGCCTTTAACAGTTGGGCTGCAGAAAATACATATGAGGTCCATAATGTAAGGCGTCTGGGCTTTTTTTCTGGTCTTCAGGCCCATTATTAGCTTGTTGGGCCTGTTAAACACCCAGCTCATACTGGATTTACTTTGTTCCTCGTTTTTAGGCCCACTAACGGTTTTAAAATCCCAGTTCACAAACTTCTGTTCGCCTTTTACCGTAGTCTGAATATCGCTGAATTTCTACTCATGTCCACGAGTTTAACCAAAATCACAGTTTGGCCAGGAAGGTATCATAAATTGGCTTTCTAGTCTTGAATTTAAATCTCAATTTCCCTACAAGTTTTGTAGAATTCTCATTTGTACCTCTGAATTCAGAGAGTTTTTCTACCCATGTTTAGTTTAGCCTCGTAATTTATTGAAAAACTCAATGTCATCGCAAAAAATATTGTAAAGTTGTTACTTTAGTACCTAATTTGTCCTAAACCTCTGCTGAACCTGAATTTAATGAAAACTTCCATTTTTACCACGAAATTTATGGAAATCTAGATATGCATTATAGAAAACATACACTGAACTACATGAAAGGCACATGAAACACATCTATCACGCCCATATTAAATGAAAGGCACATGAAATTTCTTCCAGCGAAGAACTTGCACTGATTCTGTGTTTCATCAAACCACCCCTAAGGTTGGCAGAACAACAACCTGCAAAATATTAATGATTTCAGCTAGGTTAGAAAATTAATAATTTAGATGACCTGTTGAAAAATGTAATATAGATTCTAGTATAGTGACTGAAGAATGTAAATGTTTTCACTGAATGCAGAGAAAACTCGCGGGTGGAATCTTGAGAGGGCTAAAATGCTGCATGAGCGAATTTGGCCAAAGCATTTTACCTGAACTGGGCCACCGGCAATTAGCACTCCCTCGACTGGACCACCTCTCAGTGTGCCGTCAGCATCAGCTAGAGTTACTACTAAACCACCGGCTGGGCCAGCTTCACCATCAACAGTATAAGAGCCTTGCAAATTTACAATTTCCATTGGCCTCTACAAGAGGATGGAAAAAAGATTAAATTATTTCCAATAACGGTTATTCAGCAAGAAAAGTAATCTTACGCGACAACTACATCTACATCCTCTGTTCTAACTATGAAACCTCCCCTTAAGTTTGAATAATTCTAGCGACACTCCCTCAAACATTAAAAGGCTAAAAATAAGGTATATGTCTAACGATTTTCAAAACTTCAAGGGGTGTCTCTGTAATGCAAACTTCATCAGAATCTATCTTCAACGTTCTTTGAACTTTTAAGGGGTGTTTCTGTAATTATTCGAACAGTAAGGGTGCAACTATAATATTCCCAACTTAAAACAAGAAAAACTGCTACATCCGCAACTTCAACCATGAAACAAGGGGAAATTAACCAAATATATCAACGAAACAAGCCTATATTAACTCAATCATGCATCTCTCAGTATGGAATAAATGAAGGGAAATATAAACAAAGTTTTCCGTATTAAACGCTATGAACAAGAATATTCAGGTTCACACCTCATATGTTACTGTTTCACCAGAACCAGGAATTCTGAGGTTTGCAGCAGAGACGGAACCTATGCCTGATAGGATCGTGAAGGCCCATCGTCCTTGTGTAATCAAAAGTATCTTCCTTTTGATGTCCTGAAGTAAAAGCCATTAAGAAAGATAATTTCAATTTCTCTAGCTCAACAGGTATAAGATGATGTACTTAAAGGTCAGCAATCATGTGAGATGATAAACTAAGCAAATATAAGATCTTTTAGACTGCACTGACATTGAACCAAAGTTATTCAAGCCTTCCCTTTCTCTTTGTCAAGTTGTCTACAGATCAGCATAAAAGATACAGATTAATGGGAGCAATGATCTTCAATGAAATTTAGTACCTAAATGCAAATCAAGTAAAGTTTGAGCCAGGATTGAGTCCAAGTGAGACTCGGGGAACAATCCTAGCAGTTACTTCCAAGATTACATATTCTAAGAAACTCCATAAAATAAAGCTGGACTAGTCGGGATATCATTACAATCACTACCATCACAATAGAACGCTACGGATGAGACTATTGAAAGTTGAAACTGAACAAGTTCATTACTGAAAATTGCCGTAACTGGATGATGAAGTCAAGTATCAAACAAATGCAGTACTATAAAACATGTTGATCTGTGGGTCACTTAACATAACACGAATACTTATATATTAGATTGCACATACTTCGCCCGATCTGATGCGGATGATGCTTGCACGCATTTCCCTTCTAACAGGTAGCGGTCCATAACGGCGAGGTCCACCTGGAAAGTGAATTAATACTCCCAAAAATCAGCCAAATATCGAATGTTCTAATGTAAGAATAAAATAAATAACATCAGATTGTTCAGAAACTAGCTGAAAGAGCAAATATTATAATGTAAAAATTATTATAGTCAAAGATGTGTGATACAAACTACTCCGACTACTAGATGATAAGGCATGCTCAGTTCAAAAGCGGACTCAGTTTTTCATATACAGACTGAAAAACCCTTATGATGCCATAAGGTATGCATTATAACCGTATGGCATGGACTTAAATAGACCATAACCATCCTTAAAATACAGTATCTGGTGATGATCACCTTTCACTAAGGAAAATGGCATATCAAGAAAATAAGAACTCCAGTTCATAAAATAATTTCAATCATATTAGACTGTCGCTTCTCAAAAGCACACAAAAGACCCAAACTTGCCTAATTAAATCTAAAACAAGACACTGAATTCCTGATTTCAAGCTGCCGTTCCTTACTTTAAAATGACATTGTGGATCTCAATAGGTGAGAGAAATGGATGGAAAGAGATTACTTTTCTCAACAATAAACATTTTAAACATTCATAAAACAAGGAGATAAATTGAAAAAATCACATGAATGTGATATGCAGGAGACAATATATTTTTCATAGAATCGTGACTTCGATGTGTGAATGCAACAAAGATACACATTTTTTTCTTACAAATCGAATACAGAATAACCTGCAGAAGATCTCCTGCTAGAGTGTAACTGATTAACTTTTGTCACTCGCATAACCTTGTTATGGGAACCCATGGAGATTACAGAGAGAGGAAGAGGCAAGAAAGAGGGAGAGAGAGTGAAAGAGAGAGGGAGAGAGGCGGGGAGACAGCAAAGAAGTAAAGGTATGAACACCTTTATTGTTTTATAAGCAAGGTAAAAAGGTGAGTCAGAGGCTTGAGGGATCAAATGACGTGGTTTTCCGATGTTTGATTCTCTAATTGGGCCACCTTTTACCAAACACGACACGTATATCTAGGTGTCAGAACACATAAAGTATTCTCTTCAAAGAGAAGGGTATCAGAGTTGAGTAAGCAACTCGAGGGCGCAAAAAACACGTGTTGTTAAGGTCGTGTTCTTCGTATATGCCACTTGTCATAATGATGTCATGAATGATGTATTGAGAAGATTGTTGGCCTTCATTGTCATAAATCGCTCCTTAAAGTCATTATGGCCAACTAGAAAAGACCAGCGCAAAGTAGACAACCGATGAACCGGTCGACCAGACGGATGGACACTTCAGACTTCTCTGCTCACTTTTATCCCACTTTTTTGAAAGGAAAAAATAAATAAATCATATATATATATATATATTTGATAGATAAGGGCAACATAAACTTATGCACTTTTCGTCGAAGTACCCACAAAATAAATAATTTTAGAAGGATTACACACGAGCAGCATAACATCTATAAGATAAATTGGTGTTGGTGTATAAGGCATGAAAAGGAAATATGTGACAGATCTTGACGCCTCTATCATATGCGCTTCAACATTTCAAAATAGAAAACAGACGAGATAATTCCATTTCAAGTTTTAATCAATTGAACAAACTCACTAGACAGATAAACCAACACGAAGTGACCATTTTTCCACGACTGGTTAATTGTAATGTGCTGTATTCCTCATGAAAGAGATTGGCCTTTTCATACAGATAATCCATTGATCAAGATCTAAAACTCTTTCATAATTGAACATTTCACTTTCAGTAAACATCATTTCCACATATTCTTCTCAGAACAATTGGTTACCGTTACAGTTATTTCCATTACTGTGGCCATTTGATGAAAGAATAAAGCACATGGTTGGCATCATAAACCATGGGTTTATTATTTCATTTGTTCACCTAATATGTCAAGAAAGGTAACCCATTTTGATTAAAGCTATGAATGGTGCACCGTCTTTCACATAAACTTTCCATGTTTTTTATGTTTACATAGTCTAAGATGTTTGCCGTAGCCACAACATCACCAGATTCCAATTTCGCATGAATGCAATATTGAGGAACTTAAAGGTGGATATTGTGATCTCATATAATAAATGTGAAAGTAGATTCTTCAAATAAATAAGAATTTAATCCATCACATGTTTCTATCAGGAAATTGCATTAACTGACTAAAGCAACAAACAAGAGATCATAAAAACAAATATATTAGCTAAAAGAGGGGTCCGAGATCCAGAAATATACCAAGAGGCAATAGTTGCTGCTGCTTATAAATAGTCCCTGGTGGCCTTCATATTGCTGCAGAAGTAGATTGGATGCAGGATGGTGAGAAAGGCAATTGAAACTACAACCCGTTGTATATTTTATAAGCTTCCTTCCAGTAGTGTTGTATTGAAAATGTAAAGGTAGCATAAAACCATGAAATCATGATGTTTGAACTTTGTAAGTCTGTGAGAGGACTGTTGGTGCTAGATGAATGTAATAGGAAGCTTATTCTGGACACTCCACTGCCTCCCTAAAGGTTATTCCTAATATGCCAACTAATAGTTCTACATATAATATCAAATACAACAATTGCTAATTCTTACAGTAAAAAACTTAAGAGGTAACAGAACACAATAAATGACTCACACAGCACCCAAATTATGATAATACACTACAGATAGTGTCTGATGTATATAAAATTGACATCTCCCACAAACCCATGTTCGTGGAATTTATAAATTAAGTACATACATATAGTTCAGACCAACACATACCTATGACGGGAAGAAAGGAGAATATGAGGGGATAACCAAAACTCCATGTCGCAAGGGAAAAAAGAAGTTCAGATGTAAAAGTTCAAATTAAAGCAGAGTCCAAGACAGGAGACAAATTATTTAATGAAGAGCTAAACGTACGCTTCATTTTGACGAGAAAATATGTATTTAAAGGGTTTAACAAAAAAGAAAAATCCTCAAACTACTGCTTCATATATGTCTATACCCCATCCTCAGAACATCTTGTTCCATGGGTCCTTATTGAATCAAGAAAAGAAAAGAAAAAAAGGCTTCACTTTGACCGTGCAAAGATTATGGACAGAAAAAATCGATGTAGTTCGTGTCCAACCTCATTAAATCATTAGACAGACTAAACTTATTACAATCCTATTCCGCTCTTAAACTAAACTTGAAAGCCCTACAAGGAAAATATAAAGAACCCACCTCAGAGAACAAAACGCGCCATCTCGATTCTAGGCGTGCAAAATATCATCAAGGAAGAGGGAGAGAGTGATCAAGTGATGAATCCAGAAAGTAAGGTTACTAGCAAATGTCTACCATTTTACACTTACAAGAGGTTTCTCGGAATTCAAAGATTGAAGAGAAAATAAAATAAATGAATAAACATAGTGCAGGGCCCAACCGGTTTCGAACCAGTGACCTATTGATCTGCAGTCAATTGCTCTACCACTGAGCTATGGACCTTTAGTTGAGGGAAACAAAAAAATCTCTATTTATTTATCTAAGATAAAATACCAATTTATACAGAATATGTGAAACAAATAAGAAAATATGTTAAAATGAAAAACATGCTTTGAAACTTGATAAAAGTTGATAGTTGATTGGAGCAAGAAAAACATGGTATCAAGCTCTTTGGTTTTAATAGAGAATGAAGATAAACAGAGTCTGAGTTTGATTTCCTTGGCAGCTGAACCACTTTACTACCTCAATCAACTAGGAAAACACTTAAGCAAGATCACACACGAGCAGCTGAACATCTTTAAGATAAACTAGTGCCACAGGGTATTAGCCATGGAAATGCAGCGGAAAGGAAAAAATTGACATATCTAGATGCTTTTAGCATACATTCTTCAACATAAATAAAACAACCAAGGAAAAATCAGCCACAATATTTTTAAGTTTCTTCAGTTACTAGGATCAAGTCACAAACTCCCTAAACAGATAAACCAAAAAGAAGTGACCACTTCTCCATGACTAATAAACTTTTACGCATTGCGGTCCTCAATGACAGAGATTACCATCTTAGTTGCAGATTTTCCATCGACTAAAATTAGCAATTATATTAATTTGGCTATCTAACTTCCTGTAAAAACAGCATTCCAATATATTCTCCCAGGAACAGAAGGAATACTTACAGTCCAGTAACTATTGCAAATCTGATGAAAGAACAACGCTCACGGTTGGCATTTAAACATTGGTTTATTATGTGTTCAATTAAATACTTCAAGAAATGCAATCCATTTGATTAATAACTACTCACCCATGCACCATTTTGCACATAAGCTATTCTTGTCTTTTGATGATTACAAAGTCTAAGATGTTCGCCATACCCACAACATCATAAAATCCTAATACCGCATAACTAAGTATGACTACCGAAAACTTTAAATGAACGAATAAAATATAAAGAAACTTAAAGGTATTGTCAGATACAGTATATATAATTGCTGCTTATAGCCAGTTCCTGGTGTTCTTTGTAGATGCTGATCGTGAGAAATGGAAATAAAACTGCACCCTGTTGTATATCTAATTAAGCTTCCTTCCATAACAAGAAAGGCCGGTGCTAGATAAATGTAATAGGAAGCTGACCTTAGTAATGCTATCGCCTCCTTTAAGTCCATGCATCTACACTCAACCCTTCGAGTAACGGCTACTCCTAAAATGCCAAATCATAAGTTTAAATGTAATATCAAATACATCAGTTGTCTAATTCTCTAGCGACGGAACTTAACAAGTTACAGAACACAATCAACGAGACTCACACAGCACTCTATATATGAAATAAACTACCCAGATTGTCTGATGTAAACAAATTTGAAAAACCCTAGAACCGTGGTTGAGCATCTCCGAATCAAAGTACATACAAATTAACACACACACACACACAACTACAATCGAAATTTTTCATGCTCGCAAGGAAAGAAGAAGTTGATAGATAAAAGAATGACTAGTAGCAACAATCTACGGCGGGATTCAAGTGATTAAATAAAGAGCAAAAACAAATGTTTCAATTTGACGATCGAACCGTGAACTAGGGTTTAACAAAAATGAAATTGGAGATGATTTACACTAAATGATTTTAATCGAGAAAACAAAAGGGGAAAACGCTTCACCTTGTACATGCAATGAATTATGGACTGATAAGTTCATATATACTTCTCGTCAATCGTTCGATCGACAGACAAAAAAAACAGATTACACTTAAAAACCTAACAAAAAGAGAAAGAATACGCCTAAAAGAACAAATTGCATCAACGCTGATTTCATTTTCTTTGATCGAATTGTGCAAATGAATCAAAGCGTCCGCTTTACGCGTGCTCTGTGGGACTTGGGGGGTTTTTGAAGAAAATAGAATTAATAAAAAAAAACATATTATAAGGGCCCAACCGGGTTCGAACCGGTGACCTATTGATCTGCAGTCAATTGCTCTACCACTGAGCTATGGACCCTTGCTTGTCACTATTGGTTTTGTATATTTAATTAAAAATTAAATATTCAACAGCTGAGTCTATACTTCATAATTTAAATTGGCCTGTTAAATCGAGTGTGTTTGGCTGAAACTAAAAGAGCCATACATAAGGTGTTTGAAAACGAATGTAATAGGATAGCTTACAAAAAGTTGTGAAACTGTATTATTATTAATTTGAAATAATCACCACAAGTTACAAGAATATGTAATTTTAGTTTGTAAAATAAATATTTAAATAAGATTAAAAGTATATTTAATAATTTTGAAGGAGATACAAACACCACCATATAAAGGAAAAAATATTTTATCAAACTGTTTCATTGTTGACGTAGTGCAAGCAACGATTTTGATTAAAAAATTTATAGAAAATAACTTCCCTATAATTTCTTTCCAACCGTGTATCTACACAAATAATCGATTTCTTGTGCCACCTCATCGTTCAACGGTCCAAAATTATTAACATTCGCATATGTCTTCAATAATCTTAGAACTCATTATGAAAAATAAAAAATAAAAAATATTGTAGGTTGCCATAAATATAAATCTTCTTGGACCCTCTATTTATATTAATTAATAACTAATGATAAGGTATATGTCAGAAAGATTTACTTTGTATCTAAAATTAGAAGCACCAAAAGTGTATTATAAAGTATAATTTATATTAATACTCTCTCTACACTCTTCCACATGAATAAAATTAAAACCCCTTTCATTTCATCAGACCATAAAATCCGATCAGCTGAGCTGTGTGCCCATATAAGTTGAAGAAAAATGGACCCAAAAACTGACAAGCTTGTGAGGAGGACAACAATGATAGCTACTGTGACTGCTTCGTATTTTCTCCTCACTGCTGATTATGGCCCTGAACCCAATTTTCTCGACCCCGTAAGTGACTTGTTGATATTTATGGTGGGTTTTTGTTTTTGTTTTAATTTGTGATTCTCGTTTATTTTGTTGTAGTTGTGAGATGACAGTTTCTTTTGAAATTGCTGCTGCAGTCTGTGTATGAGTATGTTTGCGTACTTTGTAAATGATTGTATCGTGCTAGGATCTTTTATGCTATAAGAGTTTATGGTGGAATATCTAATCTTCTAAGCTAAAGCTCTTAGGCGTGAGGTGGAGGTGATTGGAGGGGCTCTCATCGTTCATTGCATATCGTGAATGTGGTTTAGTTGTGATGTACTAGTCAGTAACAACAACCGAGCAATATGATTGTTTTAGCCACGAACTCACCATCGCCCTGAATACAATGTTTAGAAACATAAAACTGCAGAGGTAGGGCGATGGTATCATTCCGCTTTGTTTTAGTGTTTTAATTTGGATGAAATAGGAAGATGTGAGTTTTCGGGTTGGAAGAACTGCTACGTGAACAGGGTGGATATTGCCGCTGGAGCTGTGTTTAAGGCTTATACACTAGTCACTGGGTGTGTGAATTTCTGAATAAAGTCCTTTCTGGTGTGGCTTAAACTCACAAGATGTTACTTTACACTTGTTCTGGTCAAATTTTTGGCGATAAACTTTCTAACAAGTTTCTTATCACCAGGATCTACTCTAATTGGCACTGACTGTAGTTCATAATGGGCAACAATAAATCACCAAAATGTGTTTTGATATGTTTATTATAACAGGATCTCTTATGGGAAGCTTTGCTCAGTATTGTTTATCTATTGATGTACGCATCTAGGCTTGCTTGCGAATCCCGTATGACTATGAGTCTGATTTCTATCATGAATGAGGACATATAGAACCTATCAACTAGGGGAAGGCCATGATACGGTTAGGTCACTTCTAGCAATGTTCAGCAAGCTTTAGTCCTTTAACGGTATTAAGTTAATGCTAAATTGCAATTGTCTAAGGTTCGTGTGGATAATGAGCTACGTGGATACATGAATTCTAACTTACATAAATTGTTATAGTCTTGAATCTTGTGACCTATACAGAGATAGACAATTGTGATGTGATTCGAAGTTTATCCATTTTAGTGAAGATTGTGCTGTTTGTTGACTTTCTTTGAAAATGTTGATACGGTTCAATTGTTGGTCCCCGTAATACTTTCTTGCTTTTTCTCCAAATGACAGATAAAAAATG
Organism: Misopates orontium; assembly: GCA_946800315.1. Lineage (NCBI taxonomy): Eukaryota > Viridiplantae > Streptophyta > Magnoliopsida > Lamiales > Plantaginaceae > Misopates > Misopates orontium. Next base: position 47,001,241 of record OX326949.1, read on the forward strand.
CCATATTATCTGCTGAACAATCCGTGAAGGAGTTCATATTTGGACCAAAGAAGAAAAATTCAGAGAGTGATATCAACAGGGTACCTTCCAGTACTGAAGAGAAACATCCATGATGTTAGATTGTTAACAATACTTCGTCTGACAATAGTTTGACATTCTAGATCAGAGTTTGTACAACTGAAATTTTCCATGTTCAAATTTTATGTACTTGTAAAATTCTACATTTTTCCTTATGGTGAATGTGATTGTTGCATGTTCCCTGCACTTGCAATAAATGAATGTACTACAATGCAATTGGAGGTATCCTAGTTTCTTTTGATACTTTCACTGGTATCACGCTTTTCTTAAGTGTCATTCCAACTGAAATGAAGGCTGCAACTACCAGATGTACGGAAATACAGTAATAAGATGAAATGAGAGCTCAATAACCTTTTAATCTGAGATTTGAGACTATAGATGGCAAAGAAATTGAGTGTCAACAATGATGACCGTATTACTTCTCCAAATCAGTATTAGTTCTGGAACAAAATGTTTCACAAACAAAAAATTCGCTAATAAAATGACAAGGATCGTAAAAACTTCGCTTCTCATCTTCCCAGTAAAAGCATAAAACTAAGAAAGTAAAAGGGATAACAGTCAATGTTTTTTTTGCCAGCATTTCTCCGCAATGGAAGCAAATAAGAGACTGCTTGTCATAACTTGTTGCATCATCGTATCCCATGCCTGTATCACCATGTCATCTTTCATAAGATAGAAAGCAGCTGGAATAATATTTCCGGTGTGACAATTCAACTCAACTTACAGGATCTTTTTATCACAAGTATCCCTCCAGTATAACACTTTTGCCAGAAAACCTTGATGTCAATTTCTTCACCTCTGCTTTCAGATTCACAAAATTCGGCACTCTATCCCCACCACCGCTCAAATGTGGCAATACCTCCACCAGGACTTTCTGGAACAAATTCTGTTCAATACCCTCTTTAAGTAAAACCTCAAAATCAACAAGATTACTCAAATCCAGTAACACACTATTCAACCCTTGTTGCTTGCACTGTTCCAAAATTTCAGGTAAACTTATTTTATCAAAAGATAACCTCTGAACTCCTTCTTGAACTATTTCTGGTGAATCTACACTCATCTTTTTCTCAGAGATTATCATTACTTTAGAAGGGGGAGTTACGTCAAGAGCAGGAATCTGAATGAGGGAATCTGGATTTCGTGATACTACAATCTTAAGGGGCTGATTGGCTCCAGGTTCTTTAGAGATTGGAAAGGAAGAATTCTCTGCTATTGACTTCGAAGAAAGTAAAACACCGTCATATTCTTGCAACAATTTTGAATAATATCCACCAGATTCCATGGCTTCTTCACCAAGTTGATTTAGAAAATGGCCGTCGAGTGAGATAGAGTACCTGTTATATGAGCCAAATGGACAACCAATCATGTAAACTTAAGAAAATAAAATTGTGGATGAATACAACCTAGGATGTAGAATGAAAGTACCTTAGGGTGACAAAGGGTTTCCCAGTCACCATTCGATGGATAAAGGCCTCATTAAGCTTCTTGCACATTTCTTCCTCTACTCCAACCTTCACTTCAATACCCGCGTCTTGAAGTTTCTTAATGCCTGTTGAATCCACGACGGGATTAGGGTCCACCATGCCTACCACCACCTTTCTCACTTTGGCTTTAATTAGTGCTTCAGAGCATGGTGGAGTTCTTCCATAATGGTTGCACGGTTCCAAACTCACGTATGCTGTCCCGTTCTCTGCTAAATCACCAGCATCTCTGAGTGCAAACACCTGTACTTTTCCTTGTCAAATTATCTATAAAAATCTCTGCATCAATAATTCGAATTGTAGCTAAAGTTCAAGAATTTGGAAAAGCCTGAAGATTAAACTATTGGGAAACATCAGATTATACCTTAATACAAGGTTATTAATCTCTACTTTTGATGCCTAATTATCGAACACTTGAAATATACGACGTATACAACCATCGTATATGTCTGAACTATGAAAATCACTACTCATCAAATGTTTATTGCAATTCTTGCATCTTCCGGAAATTCATGTATCGACCCAAGTAAGATAAATATAAATATTGGATCAGAGAAACTTCTCTACCTCCCTAAAATCAAAATCAAACTGCAATACCAATGCTCGTAAAAGGAACATTAACCAATCACAAATGCAAAATACAAATGCTCGCCAACGGAACAAGATATCTCGAACATTAGCAAAAAACCAAACAGAAAGATCAATAATTTTTGCTTCACCTCAGCATGTGGTTGCCCAGCTTTTGGGTGAAATCCTTCCCCAACAATTTTCCCATCTTTAACGATCACACAACCAACCATCGGATTAGGACTTGTGCACCCAATAGCCTTTTTAGCAAGCTCAACGCACCTCCTCATGTAATACCCATCATCGAGCTTCTCTTGTTGTTGTTCTTGAGTTATTTGCAGTCCTCCACACGCTAACACAGGCATTTGGCCACTATTTCTTGAACTCACTGTTGATATAGACACCCTTTTAGCTGAATTGGAGAACCCAGATTTTGATTTTGGATTAAACGCAAGTTTCTGGTGTTGGTTTGATTGCGGTTGGTGGAGGATGTACCTTGAAATTGGAAGTGATTGAGCATACATAGTGTTTTTTGAGGGGGAGAAGGGGCGGCGAAGAAAACGGACAAATTACTGCAAGTGAATTTTAAAGAGTGAATTGACAAAGTAACACTTTTAGAAAAAATAATTGCCAAAATAACTCTCTTAAAAAAATTATTCCCAAAGTAACACTTTCCACAAATTATTCCCATTCTAACATTTTCCTTTGTCACAATGATTGCCAAAATAGCACTCATATGAATTATTCATATGTATATACAAATTTGTTGTGAATATTAACAAAACCTTATTAAAAGAATTAACTAAATTTAATATCAAAACAAAAGGAAATAAAAGAGAAGTCGCCTGTTCCTCAACCAACCCAATCCCTCCGCCGCTCCCACCGGCCACCGCCGTCCCCTCCAACCTCTGATACGGTAGCAGATTTGCAGGTAAAGAAATTGAGAAGAGGAGAAATTGGCTATCTTTTCCTTTTCTTGGGCTTTTTGTGGCTTTAATGGAACAATCCTCGTACTGTTAATCTTGTGCGGTGTTTAGTGATACAAGATGATTGGTGGTTATGTGGGGGAGAGAGGAGGGGAAGGGAGTTGAGGAAGACAACTATATTTTTTTATTGTTATATTTTAATAATTATTAAATAAAGAACAATCATATATTATTTCAAAAAATTCTCAAAATTATTCCACAAGTATTAAACTGTGCTATTTTTACAAAATTCAAGTTTGTTAATACTAAATGGTGCTATTCAAATAATTGAAACACGTATTCTTTTTTCTAGTTTTATTACTGAGTTGGAAAAGATATGACCTAGAAAATTTTAAAAAGAAATTATAAGTTTTTTAAATTTTATAATGTTCAAGTTCTTTTAAATGTAATGTTGACGTGTATTTACTTTAAATTTTTAATTATATTCATATATACAACAAGTATTGTATACAAATGAATTGTAATTGGATGTTATTTTGGCAATTATTTTGACAAAGGAAAATGTTAGAATGGGAATAATTTGTGTAAAGTGTTACTTTGGGAATAATTTTTTCAAAAGTGTTATTTTGGCAATTATTTTTTCTAAGAGTGTTAATTTGGCAATTCACTCAATTATAAAGCACAAGTTATTGACATCCTACGGACTTATTGAAAGTACCAACTACAAACATATATACTACTTTAGTCAAACTTTCTAAAAGTCAGAGCCACTTTTAATTTTCTACGAATACCTGAAGTTTAAAGTAAAAATATAAATATAAAAAGTTTCATTAAGAAAAGAAATAAGTTATGAAACTTTAAATTAGTAGTAGAAAAATAAAATTAGAACAAAAAAAAACGATACAGCTTTAAGAAGCTATAAACTTTTTCAAAATAGTTTGCGGTATGAAGAGATTTGGTGGTAGTTTGAAATTTGAATAAAATGTCTAACCCCTATTTGGAATTATCAAAAGTTGATTCTATTGAACATTTGAACCATAAATTTTCTTCTAGCGCTAATTTTCTTTCTTCCCATTAAGCTCCCCACCGGTTCACGAAATTATTCAAAAGACCCAAACTCCATCAGAAAAATTCAAAAGTTTCAACACTCTTAACCCCCAAATTAGCTCCCTCCCCAGCTTTCTGTCACTCACACGAAAATCAAATTCCAAAGCGAGCTCAAATTAACAAATGCATCCCCGACTCCAAAACGACGACGCTTCCGACCTCTAGAGCTGCTGAAGTTGGAAGAAGAAGTGAAGACAATGGCTCAAACAATATTTACATACAGAACTCAGATCCACTCTTCTCGCCTCCCAAACACCCACTTCACCAAAATCCCACTTAATTGAGCAGGGTACGTGCTTTTACCATTGGGTTTTGTCATTAAATGAAAGCATTTAGAGGATTATTATGTGTTTTTCTCCTTATTTTCATTTCTACATTGGGTCTGTATGTTTCTAATTTAAGATGCTTGCAGAAATCTGAAATTGGCGCAAAATTTGCTCGCATGGCGCCGCAGATGAATGGCCAGGACTGGCTGTGAAACTGAAACTTGTGGTTGAGACACGGGTTGCTCAAGTCCAAAGGGTCCAGGGACTAATCCCCCTTGCCTCTAGTCCAACAGAATTTTGCGCATGGTGGGAATCAAACATGAGACATTTCACTCAATATATTGCCAGCATGTCTGTTCTCCTTAGCTTTTAAGTTCTCGATCATGCATTTTCTTTTTGGTCTATGCATGTGGTACAGTAAACTGAACTAGAAATAATCCAATTGAAATGTCAATGATATTAGCTAGTCACCTGGCCCCGATGCTGTGAAACTCGGACTATGTTCGTCCCTCATTCTAACATAAAATCGTTTCTCGTGTTGAACTTGCACAAGTCAGCTTTTATTTGTTCTATACCGGCCTCCGCCTTATAAATAAATATCAGATCTTTTGGCATCTCCATTCTTTAGTGCTGAAAATCTCTTACTTGTGAAGGTTTGGTGATACGTGCCAAATCAGACGACGTTGTTTTGATAGTTACTGGGGAGCCAGAAGAAGCTGAGAGGATAAAACTCCTCAAACAGAAGATTCCAAGCAACGCATCAATGATGCCTATTGTATTGAAGAGGTTGAAAGAGTACACAGCCAGGATTGATAAGCTGCAGTTGACTGATGAAACAATCCATCCCAGCTTCAAAAGAAAACAGAGATCACCAACTTCATTCGAGTTGAATCCCTACTCCATGGAGCTAGATTAAGCAAACATCTCTGAAACACGATGCTTATGTAGAAGCTCACTTTATTGGGTGTATACAAGGTTTCCGAATTTTACAAGCAAACATCTCTCTGATGTGAAGTTATATTAATTGTGATTTCTGCTAGCCAATTGGAGTATTCGGAATTTCACTGTATATAGCTAAAAAACTGATTCATAGACTAACAAATTATGGAACAGCTTTAACTCTGTCCTTAACCATTGTACACCAACTGGAACTTATCGCAAAACAACTCATAAGTGCTGGGAATTAATACTAAATCAAATCCAAGAACCAATTGGGAATTCAATTCAGATAAGAAACTTAATCATCAAGGCAAAGCTAACTCAGGTTGCATCACATTAGAAGGAAAAAGGGTCATTGATCCATTAATAAAAACATATCAGAGCTAAAAACTCAACCAACTAAATAAATAAACAACACCTCTCATATGTTACTTTTGCCAAAAATAATGTAAATCTCAACTCAAATGCAAAACTTATTTCTTCTTCTCTCCACCTCCAGCAGCCCTGTAACACCAAAACCATAAACCGTCATGAGACTGAACTTATGAAACAGGAAATACAAGTTTTAATAACTAATCATGATAGCGGCATAGCAATGAAAACAAGCAGATATCAAGATAAGCACCTCATCTTTCGAAGAGCAGATGACATCTCTTCACGCTTCTTCTTGGCCCTCTTGTGAGTTCCCAACTTCCGCTTAGCCACTTTCAAAGCACGCTTGTCTTTCCCAACTTTGAGAAGCTCGGTGATTCTCTTCTCGTAAGGAGCAAAACCTGCAACTTCCCTAATGAGACTTCTAGCAAAATGTACTCTTTTACTGGTTTTCTGCAAGATAACACGACATTCCAACAGAAAACAGTTATTAACATTCTCCTGGTACAAAATTGAAAGTGTAAAATCACAAAAAGCTTACGCCTTTTCTATCAGAAGGGCGTGGTGCGAGCTCTTTCTTGGTCAGTATGTGGCCTTTGTTCAGACCCACAAACAGTCCAGAATTCGGTGGTTTTGGAGCCATTGCCTGATACAGCATATATTAATCAATTTATCAGGCAAAATTAGGTCAAAATCAACTACATGACAACAATAAATGGATCCAAATCGGTGATGTTCACATCGATTACTAACTGCATGATGATATAAACAGTAGAAAATCAAACGAATAACAACAAAACCATAGCTGCGGATTAGGGTTTGGAGGTGGTGAAGATCTACCTGTGCGTAGGTAGGACTGACTGCGGTGGCTCAGCTACACCAAATGTGTTGGTTCTAGGGTTTGCGGTGCCGCGCTTTATTTATAAGTGTGGGTACCACGTGGCAGGTTTGAAATATATGAATAAGAAAATATTTATATAAAGCAGAATTCGAGCTAGGAACTATTTATTTAATTTTCGCACAAACATGTATATGTATATATAAATATGTTACACAAATTTCAATTAAGTAAACTTATTCTTAATCTTGTAATATAAAATAGAAATGAACTGAACTGAAACTTCTATTCTCTGTCACCAATCTTATTAGCTAACACGTGAAGATTTTCCATTTTCTTTAATTCCCCAGCAGAAATATTACTCTTTATTCACCAAATGTAAGAAATTATCATTCTAGTGCACCTTTATAAATATTAAATGGTAATCCTTCTTCAACAATATTACGACCAAGAGCTACATTCTTTCTGTTTTGTTTATAGACTGCAAGTTTTGATTGTTTGGAGTACAAAGTTTTCCAAGCACAAAGGCCTGATACGAATCTCATTAGCTGTATATGGCTATTGGTTAGAAGAAATCTTGGGCGCGATAGAGATCAAACACAAGACGTCTTACTAAATAAATTGTTCCGGCATGATAAGCTCGGAATTATGCCAAAGTTTGACAAAAGTGAACTGCAAACTTCTTATTTAAATTAGTTCCTAGGGGAATAGCCTAACAATTTTGTCATGTATTTACTCTTGGATAGCATGATAAATATGTGATCACACTTGGCCAACTCAAATATCGTGACACGACTGAATACAAGTTGGAAAAGATATTCATTTTATAAGTATAACCTTAACTTCATATTCAACTTCCTTGTCCATACACATGTTACATTTCTGAACAATTTTACAAGCTGATTTCTCTGAAGCAGTACAGCCAATATGTTAGCCTATTTTAATGGAATGCGGACATTAACTTAACTTGGCTTCTGTTTCTTTACAGGTATACTTCAATAGTATATTAAAATACGTCGCGATGTGTTCTTACTCCAAATCATGCAACATACTCGAGAACAGCTTCACCTGCCATACAAATCAGAAATACATCAAAACCACAAAGTTAGATATGTTTTAACTTACCATGCAATCTACACGGCACATGCATACACGTATCTGCTTTATTGTGAATAAATCATAATGGATCCATCTGCATGCTCAAAATGACTCACACATCAGAGCTTTTTGATGTCTATCCCAATCATCTCACATATTAGACGTGCCATGGAATTTTCAAGATATAAATTAAGTAAATTCTTTTACTCACATAGGTAAAAAAATATGAACTGCAATGTTTTATAGTAACAGGGGATGAGATGTATTATAATGGATAACATCAATACTATGTGAAGTGCCAAGTCTATAATATCTTTACTCAGATTGAATTATCAAGAAGGTGCATATCGTGAAGCCCTGCCCACAAGAAAATTTCAATCCCACACGAAATCTCTCAGTTTGAAAGTGAGCTACTCTTAAAGCTTCGGTAAGAAAAAGATAAGATACTTCAAGTACAACAAAAGGGAAGTTATGACGACATATCTGATGTTTGGTCAAATTACAGAAACACCATCTTATGCTCCAAGAAATTACAAATACGCTCATTGCTAACTGATAGAACTAGCAGAAAACTGAGTTTCATATTCATTATACTGTTATGGCGACTGATGAAGAAACTGTAACGAAGAGGAATAAAACATGCACAAAGTAGTAATGTTGAGAAGAAACGAAACTCATTTAATTTTCAAACTGCTTAAACAATTTCAATTTATTGAACTTCTTTTAAACCATAGAGTAAAATGTAAAATCAAAATCTCAGTGTTGTTATTAGTTTTATCAGGGGTGCGTTTATAAGAGGCAATGCTTTCCAATATTTCAAACACAAAAGAAATGTTGCTGCATAAAGGAGGTGTCATAATAATTCACCTTCTAAATAAACTTCCAAAATGATTTGGTAAGTTCACCCCAAAACAAACTACCAAGGAAAAATACATACCGTGCATTCTTTTGACAAATCTTTCAAATTCAATAAGGTTTTGTCTTCCCATGAGAAGTGGGCTGAGCCTCAGATAGGTAAAAGCAGAAAAATGTCTCCCATCTGGATCACTAATGGGCTTTGCTTTCTCCAATAAATAGTTATATCCTACCCTGTCATGGCACGGAAGAGAATTTCCACTGGCAACTGGTACGCAAGCATCCCAAGCAGCATTCAGCACCTATATTGTAATTAGCTGTAGAATGAAATTTGGAAAGGGAAAAAGAAAACATTCTCTTCTAAAAACAATATACCTTTTGAAATAAAACATCCAAGTTAGAATAATGCTTACTTGCCAAGACAATCCCTCGGGATCAGCCAAAGCCTCAGAGGATTCCAAATGATGATCTATCGTGCTCATTTCAGAACATGTAAAGCACAGGGCAGCATCATGCCTCTTTAGCATTGCTGTGATAGCAGCATAGCCATCACGATTGCTCGAGTTGTAATAACCAGCAGTTAATTCGGCAGCATGGCTGGCTGTCTTGTACCACCAATGAATACCTGATAGCTGCTCAAAATTAAAATATCGCAAAAGATCAAACAGATTCAAATTTCCTTAAAAATTAATTGTTATGGGTGCAGTAAAGTTTATCTGTAGTTTTGAGTTCTATGGATCATGGATCAAAATTTCGAAACGTTTCCTCGAAAGGTACAGAACCATTTCCATTTTCGACAGTGTGGAAATAAAACATAAAGTATTTTCCATGTCTATTGTGACAACAATATTTACAAATTTCTCGTAGCATATCGAAAAGATCTCGAAACATTGCGAAAAGTTTCTAATATTTTACGGGCCGAAACGTACTCAGGAAACAAAACTTTGATCCATGCTATGTATATACATGGTTTTAGGTACTCGAACAAAATCAGATTTCGGAAAATCGTTACTATTTACTTGAAATATAAGGCCATAATTATTAATTTTTAACACAACAAGTGAATTTGGGAAAGCGTTCTGACAAATATGACCAGAGAATGAGCCATAATGTTTCTCTGGGACTTGACCACGTAAATGAATTTGTATTTATTAAACATTATCTTCTATCCTGATAAAGTTTTAGTATTACAGAAAAGATTAAAACCCGAAAGCTTAAGAAGTGCCTCTAAATCTTAAGCCAAACTAAAAACTTCAATCTTCAAAAAAAAAGAAGAAAAGAAGAAGTTCTCATTTTGTTATCAAACAAATTAATTACCTTGGCTGACAAAGAGAGTCTTCATTTTGAGATCAAACCCCAATACCAACTAGAGAAATTTGAGAACTAAACATACAGCTGCAGACATGAGCTGCAACAATTCAAGTTTTAATGCTATGATATAGAATATATATACCACAAAACTTTAATTGGCCAATGATCGAGTAAATACTAATCTCAAAAGGATCCAACAATATATATTATATCTATTTACTACAGGAAAGCAGCACCAAAGAAAAACATATTATAAAAGTCCATCCACTAGAATACTGAAGAACGGAGCTGACTCACCTTTGCAGCAATGCAAGTTCCTTCAAATGCCAACTTGGCCAGAGAAAGCACTCGATCTCCATGGTCCACCAAAACCTGAGAATACCAACTAAGGAAAAACCTCCCATAGTAGCCATCATAATCTCCCCCATCACAGAAAAATCCACTTTCATGTGGCTGTGAATTATACGAACCAGCATTTTCCGGACCTCTTGCCCAAAATGAATGTCCCCTTATTTCAGCTGCCTTCCGCAGACTTTTTAACAAGTATTGATCGTAACACTGCAAAAGGATGAAGCAGGATCGATGACAAAGACAGCATTAGTGAAAATCTCTGCTAAACAAAGAGTATAAGACTTTCATAAGCTGTAATGATCATGTAAACTAAAGATGGACCATATTCTTATTCATCTAAATTCCAACACACAAGAAATAAAAGCAAAGATAGAAAAGAGAAAAGATCAAGCTAATATCGAACCATATGAAATTTGAACGAGAGAAGAAGTGCATCTCATTATACCTGCAATTCACCAATACCAGGGTATCTCCAACCATGCTTCACAGGGTTGGAAGGGTATCTCAGCTCTCCACGTGGACCAAGTCCAACTAAGATCATAGATATGATACCATCCTCAAAAAACTCATTAAATTCAACCCGAAAGCTTCTCATGTAGTCAAAGTATACCTACAACAGTTTTCAAAATTATAAAGTATATTAGCAGTGCTTGAAAACGATGACTTGTGAATAGTAGTATGTTTATTTCGCTATTAAAATTGCTAGCATGGAACTTACAAGGAAAATAAGACTTGAAATTACACATACAGGTTGAAGTCGTTTCAACAGAAGTAGCAAGAGTATCTGAACAAGTTTTTCAGTACAATATACAGATTTTTTAAGAAGAGGGCTCTCGAAGTCACATTCACCAAACTAGAAAGATCATGCTTATCAAAGAGCCTCTTCAACTGATGTTCCAAAGAAATGCATTACTAGAGTTGTGAGGTGATTAAAATTCAAATGGAAAACTAGATTTCACATAATCAAAATTAAACTGACTTTATTAATTACCTCTAAAGCAGTGCGACCCCTCAAAACCCTTTCCCTGTCAACTCCCCAAGAGAGACATTCTGGGTCCCGCCTTCCAGATTTATCTGTGAAAAATATGTCTGGATTGGCTCGACCAATTTCAGCCACCCAGTGAGGCAGGGGAATACAAGCATCATCCCCAACATTACCACCACATTCATGAAAGGACATAACTACCTGTTTTCAGTATAAATCTTTAGCAGTATTAGCAGAAGGAATGAAAACATAGGGCACACAGCAAACCAACTGAACTATATTAACTCTGCAATCTCAACATCAAGACAGTGTTTTTTCAGTAAAAATCTTTAGCAGCGTTAGCAGATAGAATGAAGACATAGAGCACAAAGCAAACCAACTGACTTTTTTTTTGGCAATCTCAACATTAAAACACGGTGATTTCCTGCAAGTAGTAGTATTATTTCTTTAAAGTTGCCCTCAGTTTTCAATCAATGTAAGAAACAGAAGATGCCACCTCAGTTCATAAATTAGATATTTTACAGAAACCAATTGATTATTACTTTCTTCTTCTGCAAAATTATCTGGTATGTTTCACATTGTATCTCATCCATGACTAAAACATTCAGTTATACCATTAAGCTACTCCCTTTACATGAAATAATATCTAAGGTACTGTTAGTACACTTTTAACAGTTCAAAATTCAGAGTATACCTGCAAAAGTCCAACAGATTTGCAGCAAAAGATGTTAATTAATCATTATTCTATCAATACGTCAGGTAATCATGTATGGTATTTATAAGTAACCTATCAAGATTCAGATGGATGGGAGTTTCACATATATAGCTTGTTCTCTATGATAGGGCTCTACTAAAAAGCCATAATTCAGAAACGCACACAGGTAGGAAAACTATACAAACGTATAAACTGAATGTAACTTTCAAAGATATGCAAAGTCACCTGCAGCTTCATTTTAAGGTCCCTAACAATTTGAAATATCCTCTTGTAGCCATTCCAGTTATACTCCTGGGGTGCATGAGCTTCAACTACCCCCCACCAGCAATCAACCATGACACCATCAACATTTATTGATTTCAAGATTTTCAGTTGCTTCACTAGACCATCTGGATCAACAAGCTCACACTTCATATTGACGACACCCAGCTGGTATCAAAATGATTGGAAGGCATCAGAATTTCTGATAGACCGAGCACACAGAGATACGGCAATATACCAGCTTATGTACTGGATATATCACTTCATATTCGCTGAAGATCAATGGATCGGGTGAAATGACACCAACAATATCAATCTTCACTAAACTCAAGATGGCAAAAAAATGATTGAAACATGTACTCTGAATATGACACACATTAACCAAGCAAAAACCCAAATTACCTTTTTACTTTTAAAAATCCCTTTAATAAGTTTAGTACATGAACGCAAAGTTATCTGTTACAGAAAGAAAAACGAAAACAAATGCATGCAGCTGCCAGGACCACATACTGGCTTACATGAAAAAGTACGACAAAAAACTAATAGCCACAGAAAACTCACTGGCAACATAACATAAACTGGAACAAAAGGTGTTCCAGCAAAATCACGCTCCTGCAATTTTGTCGGTATGTCGAGAACCTAGAAATAAAGATATCCCAACAAAAAAAGGAAGTAAAAATGAGAATGATGGATTAAATCACTGCTTATATGAAAAAATCAATAGAACTCCAATGACAGAGTAAATGAATTTCGAATTCGATAATTCATCAACACCAATGTCATATTTTCTCTCTTCAAAATACTTCCAAAAAACAATGTATAATGGTTTGAGCAGAATGTGCTCCAATAAGGTGAAGATTCAAAATGCAACAAAACAAATTCACTTAGAGAAACTAAAAAACGCACCTGCCTGTTTTCCCCTGAATCAATGGAGCCTCCAAGAAGAGGATCAGTTTGCAGGTCTCCACAATCCCCAATCATAACTGACGTCTGAGACCTTGCACCTGATGATGCATCATAAGGAGATGAAGCAGGCACAAAAACACCTTTCATGTGAGATGGGTTATAATCAACGTTGTTCTGATAGCCAGGGGAGATACCCCTCAATGAAGTAGGAGAAGCATGTTGTGCTGGCATTTGCGAAGACGATGCAGTTACAACCGTGTTTGGTGCACCAGCATTAGGTCTTGTGCCCTGCAGATATTGAAGTGAACACTTGTAAATCCATGATAATGCAAACTTTCACAAACTTTGGAGTTGAATGTGGTTATTTCAATGGAGTCGAGCTTTGTAATTCACGATACACGGACTTGAGAGGCCTTTTCACTCATGCTAAAGAAATTTGACCGAGAAGTTTCACAAATTACATATACTACAACATTTTATGATATTACAAGTTTTGCAAGATATTTTGAAATATTAATTATATATGACTTGATTCAACTAGACTCCGAAAAGATTTAAACCTTTGCCTGTAATTTTCTTATACAACAATCCTAGCTCCTCGATAACCCTTTGTCCATTTAATCCAACGTTCTCCCATGGTGATTCTTATACAAAATAAACTTATGCACAACTTTAAAAGTACCTGTGATCTGGAAGGATAGGTAGTTCCATCAGGTAGAACAACCCAACCTGCTTCCCTCGCCAAAGCAGCAATGACGTCGTTTATATCAGCTCTAACTCTTAGGTTATAGTTTCCATGTCTCCGGAGTCCAGCCAAAATCTTTGCAGTGATCGCTCTGCGCTGTCTCTCGCGTAACTTAGTTCTCTCTTTCTCTTCCAATGGTCTACACCTTCGAGCTCCACCTCCTTGCGGAGTTGGCTGATCTTGATACTGATTTTGATGCATAAACCTATTACTACCACCACCTGATACAATGCCAGCATCAACACCAACCTCGGTAGAGTTTACTACCATATTCTCTCTATCATCATCTTCGTCGTCGTCATCGTCATCATCACCTTCCTCCTTCACATCCATCCCCATTTCATCATCATCTTCTTCACTAGTACCAAATCTCTGCATTTTCCCCTAAATCTCTTGAAATTCTCACGAAAAATTCACTCTAAGCAAATGTAACCAGTGATCGAGTCAGATGAAACTGAAAATACAAGAAGGTATACAGTATCAAGCTGTGGTACAAAGTATACACTAGCTAAAAATCATCATATATAACAACTTCAGAATAAACAAAATCAACAGCTCAATCAAGCTTAAGAGCTCACTTTCGTCAACGAACCAAACGGCGTCGTCGCGATTCGAACTAACCGGAGCTAAGAGACGGTGACTTCGCCGGAATTCCTGAACTAGAGATGAAATTTTCCGGCTGTATTGATTGTTTACAGCGGCGACGGGGATTTTCCGTCGGCGGACCGGCGGAGATGGTGAAAAAAGGGAGCTGAGGGTTTCGCACGAGTGAAGCGTGTAGGAAGAGTTGGCACGCGTTTGGGGATTATCTTCGAAACGTGCGGCTCACACGTACTGCACGTGCCTGGTATGGGGCCTGATCAGGGGAAATGGGCGGGACCCGTCGGCATGGGATTTGTTTGTTCGTTTATAATAATTATATGGTATGGGGCTATGGGCAAAAATAATGTGACACCCTAAAATTTGGTCACGAACGCGAACACATGAATGTTGTTACATTACCGGTGTATTAAGGCTTAAAAGTTAAAACTCATAATACATAAACTTTCAACCTAGGTCTTCAACTTTCTTGCCTATTTTTTGATTCGTGTGTTTGGTTCTTCAAACTCATTTAGTTAATTAGTTAATAATTCATCTATTGATTCGTTATTAATTAGTTTGTAATGGAATTCCTCGTCTTAACTTTTGCATGAGCAAATTTTGTGATATAATAGCAAACATTATTTAAAAAGAACAATTACATTAAGTAATGGTTACATTTAGATTTCTTGAAATTATAATAGAATAGACACACACCAATTGAATTTTGACTTAAATATATGTATTTTTATGAGGTTTTTATTAAATTGTATGTAGGTCAGAGTGCTTAAAAACAAACAAATATCTATTATGTAAATGAAAGTTCTTAATGAAGATTCAGTTTTGTCATTGATCGATTTTGACTATGCACTCAATCTCGACTCTAGAAAAAGTTATTCTGCCACAAATAGGGCGAACTAATGTACTTGTCGAATGTATTGTAATACTTTAAAGAATATTGCATATACAAATATAATTTTTGCACTTTATCTTGAAAAATATTTCTTATATTTATTTTTTTGATGGGATAATTAGTCAGTATGAAGTGAAACTAAGTTTTACATTCCTTTTATGTGGTCTCATATTTTCAATTTAATAAAAGAGAGCAACATGCCCTCCACTGTCCCCCTAAATTTTTCCTCTCTATTTGCATAAAAAGATTCTGTCTATATAAAAACTTCTCATTTTCTCTTTATATATACCATAAAAAATGTTCATGAGAAATTATTCCAGCAATAAGAAATAAATTGTTTTTTTTCTTTTTTTTTTTCTATGATCTCTTCGTTGCAGCAACCATAACCGAACGCATTTAACTATGTTTAAAATTAGATTTTACACATAATAACTATAGCTGGACCAAATGAAAATGCAATCAATTCAATTTCGTGGTAACCCCCTTATTAATCGATATTAAATATACATAGTAAATAGGACATGCATCTCATTTCACGACCCATAAAAATGAAACAAGGAAAGCAAAATGTGACCACGCTAATTGGATGAAGGGAGCAATTCTTGAAATACTTCTTGTTAGCGCAGAAGGCATAGACCGTACAAATGTTATTGGTAAGACGTAGTACAATCTCCAAACCATTAATTGCATGGATCAAAGTTTTGATATCGTCAAAGGTCTGTTAAATTATAATCTTTTTTGCAAATTTTCAAGAGCTTTTCAATAGGTTATGGAAAAATCATAAAAACAGTTGTCACGATAAACTTGAAAAATACTTCAAAAAATGGAAATTGGTTTTGGTATTTTTGTCAAAAAGTTAGATTTGATCAATGAAATTGCTTTCTTTCAATTGTTAATATCGTGGAACTTATATGCCATGTTATTTTACAGGTAATTCGGGTTATCATGTTGTTATTGAATGTGGTACTCAGATGTGCAGAAGCAAAACTTCATCAGGTTTATTGTGGAAAAACATTTTTCAGTTTGTTATAACTTTTCCTTATATATATGCAAGTAATAATTTTCTACGACATAATTAGAACAATATGATTTTACAGTAATTGTACGAATCACTCACGTATCGTTTGTAATTGGAAAAAACTTTTTATGTAATTAACATATTTTAAATAAAGTAATATATCTCAATAAAATTTTACAGTTTTCTCATATATTTATTTTGACAGTTTTCTTAATATGTGTAATTCTTCAGAAAATGAGGACAAGATTTACTGGAACGAAAAATTCACGTTTGAATTGCTGCCGTCTGAGATGGAAACTGTGAGCCATCTTAAATTTAAAATTGTGGGAGAGGAATACTTCACTGATGCTGAATGTGTTGGAGAAACCACGTAAGAGTTTTTCAAGGAAATAAAATCTCATTTTATTTTTAATACATATATTGTGGTGTATAATTTTTGGAAAAATTATGTATGTATATGCATGTATCAAAGTTCCGATTTCAATCAATGTCACGGTTCCTAAATATTAAAAGCTTTTCAAAATGTTTGGAGATCGTTTAGACATGTTCTTGTAAAATATTTAAAACACTGTTGCATGGTCGGGTCAAACACACTTCTATAAAAAAAAAAAAAAAACCGGCCATCAAAAAATAAAACGTTGTGATACTTTATGAGAAAAGGTATGCAAATCTTAATCTATATGTATTATGTATATGAATGAATCCATTTTAATTTGTTCTATTTACAATGCAGAATTTTCCTTGAAGCAATAATTATGGAAGGAAAACTCAGCGGGGTTATAGATTTGAATCCAGCCCCATTGAGTGTAGTTCTTCAAGATGATTCTTACAAAGGGGAGATAACCATTGGATTGAAATACGTTCCAAATGTAACATTTTGTTTCCTTAAATCTTAAGGGGAATTACATCACGTTAATGTTTCTTGTTACTCAAATTACGTTAAATCTGGTGTTCTTAAAAGAAATAATCATTGTGTTGCAGGCAACTCTGCAAATGAAGAAAAAGCAAAATACGCAAGAGGAAAATGATCAAGACAAATCTATATACAAAAGGATTTTAAATCTCTGGCAAATGGATTGGTGGAGAATTTTCCATTCATGTGGGAACATAAATTCCATAAATAACCACAAAGATGTTTAGGGAGGTGGAGGTTAGCACTAGCTATCATTGTTAATGATGAACCCAATTAATATATTTGTATACTTTAAATTGTATGAAGCTGGAACACGCCTTTAGGGACTATTAGCAATAGCAAATAAAAGGGTACGTAGTCAAAACAGCAGGAGACATTTTAGCCGGCAAAACACCGTGAATCTCTTATTTATTACGTTACGTGTTTTTTATATATCTATTATTACTATATTAAAAGCAAACCCTCCATCCTCACATATTTTACAGTTGTTGTACCAAATTAATTGTTTTCCTAAAATACCCATATTTTCATCCATCACCAAAATGATCAAGAGGATAAATTTAACTTTTCAATGATATCCACTTTTCTCTCTCTACACAAAACTTCCACGTAAAAAACCCGTAGAAATCCATATCTCCTAAAATCTCTCAATTTGTAACTACTAATCTTCTCCCACTACATTTAAAATTAATTTAATCAAAAATTACAAATTGTTAATAAACAATACATTAATTTAACATGCAATAAAATTTACATGCGGTCCCGCGTGTGTAGGCTTTTCTAGTATATATAAAAAAAAATCAAGTCAAATGCATACACTGGCGTTTATGAGATGTACATACATAAATCTCTGGCATATATTTGCAGATAAAAGTTGAACAAAACAGTTGGTGAAGTTGTAGCTGACAAAACTTCGTGCATCAATTTTATATAGCTAGTGTGCACGTTTTATAGAAGTAATATCAAAATAAGAACATGTACCTAGTCATTTTAGAAAAATGGCCTTTAGGAGATGTTTACATTGCAAGAATTAGGTAGATCATTCACATACACACATTTATTATAAATGTATGTACTTATATATATTCTATGGCATTGATAGGTATGTGATAAGAAATATAGAATTTAATTTAACTGACAAATATTTAATCTTTGTATAACGTCTTGAAACTCTCGATCTAGGATAAACCTTGGAGCACTGGAATAACAAAAGAAAACGTGGATTGAAGTTGTCTTACGAAACAACATGAAACTTAGAACCTAAATAAGGAAGTATTAATGCTACCTAACTGAAACGAATGGAGTACGAATTCATGTGTTCACTTGATGTGATTCTTGTTTTATATATATATATATATATATATATATATATATATATATATATATATATATATATATATATATATATGTGTGTGTGTGTGTGTGAGAGAGAGAGAGATTATATGTTGTTTTATAAAGCCTTTAAAAGGTAAGAATTACTTCACTGTAGTTGCTGGCTTGCTGCACATTTTGCCGCAAATCAATTAAATATTAGAACTTTTCAACCTTAATTGTAGTACACGGTCTCACCCAATTGTGTTATAATTGTTCATTTAAAAGTCGAGTTAGTTATTTTATAATGTCAGACACAACCACTATATAAAAAATAGTTTTTTACGAAAGGAAAAGGTACAAAAATCAGCAACTTGGCCTTTTATATCAAGTAAGAGGTCTAAGGAAACAAACTTGACCTTTGTTCTTTCTCTTATTTTTTGGGTTATAAAACTTGACTTTTTATATGAATTAAGATTCCTATCTGTAGGTTTTCAAGTTACAGAAATGGTCTTAGACTTTAAATTCCAAGAACTACTTTAATAGTTCTTCATATGTTGACAAATGCTAAGTTTTGTGGAGCATATTCGTTTAACTTAACCTAACTCAACAAAAAATGAAGATCTATTTATAAAGGCAGCTATATTGTATTATTGTATATGTAACTATAACTATGGTTTAGAAATAGATTAAAGACAATTACACTGTATTAGTCGCTATATATTATTCAAATAAAAAACTGGACTTGCATAAGTTTTTCATCACGAGAATTACTAGGAACCTACAAGATTCACTATATAGTATATATCATATAAAAGCGTAAGTTGAGATGGCAATAATATTCCACATTTTATGAGCAAGGATTTGCTACAGCTGGAAAAATCATTGATCCGTGACAGTGTAATATTATTTCTTTTACGATGAGCTAAATTCAAGAAATACAATAGGATTTCATATAATATTTATAATAAAACGCGCTATTGTATCCTGTATTTGGAACTAAATAAATTATAAAAAAACTCAAATATTAAAAATAGTTTAGTGTATGAAGAAAACCGAACATGTTACTTAAAATAAAATGATTTGACTATATAGAGTTTAACGCCTTCAATCGTGCCACTCAGTTGCACGTTCATTAAGAAAAGTCAGCCGGACGCGATCGAATGGTGCCATGCACGTCTCTCTATTAATTATGTATTAAATTTTGTACCATTTCCACATGACTCCACATTGTCCAAAAATAGTTTTCAGGGTTGTCGGATCTCCTTAATTTCATTTGCGATATTTTCATAATTGATTTGATGAATTCTATATATTATGGTCGAGATTTCTTCAAGTTTACAGTTTTCAAGAATTATAATATATAGAGTAAGTAAATTTGGAATTGGGATTTTATTTCATAATATATATATTTTGGATTTGGAGTTTGATTTCACTATGACTAAGTATCCGTCGGGTATTCGGGTCGATCCTAGAATTAATCACTAAAACGAATACTTAGGGATTGGAATCTCTAACATTAGAAAATATAATATAATTCCAAACAGTTGACAACTTTGAAATAAAAAACTATATCCTTATATACACACTGACAACATTAAGCTTTCCACTACGTACTCCTAGAAGTTAATTATTATCATAATTTAATAAGTCCACTCTCATCATTAGTATGTGATTCCAACTAATATACATATCATATCATTCCATTCCTTGTACTTTCTCAGCCAATTCCACATCTCCTATCTTTCTATCCAAATTCTTCTTATAATTGTTTTCTCTTAATTCAATTAAAACTTTATCAGATTATAATTTTCTTGATCTACACACTCCTACATTGTTCTTTGTTGTGTGTTGTAACACTAACACATGATTCTTTGTGGAGGGTAACAACGTTTGGCTTCAACTTCATTGTTCAAATTCAAACTCAAAAGGGTATAAAAAGGTATATATTACCGTTTTCTCTCCTTTATTACTGATGTTGGCTTTATTTGTGTAGTTAATTGTTTTTATTAATACTTTTTTTCAAAGTTCAGTTATGTTCCAACATTTTTGTATAGATATATATCAGAGGAGCAACTAAAGTTTCTGACATTTGCTCCTTTTCTTGGAAAAACATAAACTGCATTTGCCTTTTCCTTTTTAGCACTCTTATATATAATCCACAATTTGAAGCCACTTCCTCGTTCTTTTTTGTGTAAGAATTTGTCCTAGAACCTGCTTGAACTTGAGTGTACCATTTCGGTGCAGAATCTTTAGCAACATATTGAAGATCAGAAATGGAGGGTCTACTACATTCAGATGAGAATTATGACGTGGGATTTCGGCCATCTGTGGATCAAACCGATCAATCATCCTTAGAAACAACTAGTTATTCGGTTGTGAGTACCGACTCATTTGCCTACTGTAGGACTTATTCTGGGATTTCAGCCTTTTCCGAGCACACGGATGAGGCAACCTCTCCCCGCTGCTGGCAGGGCCACATGAAGTCTCCGGCTCGTGCGAAGCTTGCAAGATTAGGCACTAGGCAGATCAGGCATGGATTGGACGATGAAATCATGGATTTAGGTGAGGTTTTGCCATATATAGTGTCTTTTTCTATTTGTGGGACATTGATCGTTTTTGAGTATGCTAAACAATTTGGAAACATTGTAGAGCTGGAATTGATGAAGGAAAGATTTTCAAAGCTTTTGTTGGGAGAAGACATGTCTGGAAGTGGAAAAGGTGTCTGCGCTGCTGTTACAATCTCAAATTCAATAACAAATCTCTATGGTATAGTTTTAATCATGGGCTTCTTTTCTATTCTCTTTCTCTTCTGCCCCTCATCTTTATTAAATTGCAATGCAGCTTCTGTTTTTGGCCAACACCAAAAGTTAGAGCCTTTGAATCCTGACAAGAAATTGATGTGGAGAAGAGAAATGAATTGCCTTTTAGCTGTATGTGAATACATTGTAGAATTTACTCCCACACAACAGAAATTAAAAGATGGAACTACTTTGGAGGTGAATACACTTTCATTACTTTGATCCCTTTGAATTTATCGTCCTTTGCGTTTATATAACAAGGTAAATAATCCCATTTGCAGGTGATGACAAGCAGGCCAAGATCAGACATTTACAGCAATCTTCCTGCCCTGAGAAAACTTGATGCAATGCTCCTGGTACAAACAAATTGCATTCTCTTTGAAGCCTAGATCTTTACTAATTATTTTGATTATCATAATGAAATGAATTTTATGGGAACAGGATATATTAGAGAGTTTTCAGAAGACTGAGTTCTGGTATGTGGAGCAAGGAAGTATGTCAAGAAAATCGACACGTTCTGGATCGTTTAGGAAAATTATTGAGCCGCAGCCTCACAGGAAAGACGAAAAATGGTGGTTGCCAGTTCCTTGTGTCTCTGCAAATGGCCTGTCTGAGGAATCCAAGAAGCATTTACGTCAAAAACACGACTGCGCTGTCCAAATTCACAAGGCGGCAATGGCTATCAACAGTGGGACTCTTGCTGAAATGCAGATCCCAGAATCATATATGGCGTCCCTTCCTAGGGTAATGCCTAATGATCTTATAATAACCGCAAAAATCTAGAGTTAGTAATATCTTACAAAATCTTGACTTTACTCTTGTAATTCCAGTGTGGAAAAACAAGCGTTGGAGATACGATCTACCGTCACATGTACAATGCAGACAACTTTTCGCCTGATCATCTGCTCGATTCTCTCAACATAAACTCTGAGCATGAAGCCCTTGAGCTTGCAGACAAAGTAGAAGCCTCGATGTACATATGGCGCCGTAAAATGGGCATGACTCACTCAAAACTGTCATGGGACACTGTTAAGGATTTTATGTCTGAGATTGACAGGAATGACAAGAATCATATTTTAGCAGAAAGAGCACAGACTTTGTTGTTTTGTTTGAAGCAAAGATATCCTGAACTCTCACAAACTACATTGGACACGAGTAAAATCCAGCACAACAAGGCAAGTTTCAGGTCTAAATTGCAAGAAATTAGAATCTTTTGTGCATTATTTTCCATATCTCACTCACCTTTTGTTGTTTGCAGGATATAGGACAGGCAGTGCTGGAGAGCTATTCTAGAGTATTGGAAGGTTTAGCATTCAACATTGTTGCTTGGATTGAGGATGTACTTTTTGAAGATAAAACTGTGAAGAATCAAGATTTGTAGGTACTCTGAAGAAGTGAGATTTTAAGACCAGTATGACATAGAAGCTCTTTTCAGACAGATTTTTTTGACTGGAGAGCCCGAATTTTCAATGTAATAACAACAAAATTTTTTATTTTGCTGGTTGCTTTTCTAATCATTTATTCATTTCTTATGTACAAGGCTTAAAGACATAGTAATTTGTTGAGTTGCTTAATGCTTAGTTACTCAGAGGTTTTTGTAAAATATATGTATGGATATCATATACTTGTATAATTGCATTTTAGTCTGTATAGCATGGATCAAAATCCACACTGTTTGCATAGAAAAATGTCAAAAAAAATCATTTTCGACTCAATAGAAATGGAATTTCAGTATACTTAATATTTTCTATATGATGTTTCCAATGCATTTCGATAAGCTAAATTTGCAACAAGTTTCTAATATTACCAGTCGAGACATACACCAAAATTGTAAAATAACGGTACCATTTTTCGAATTACATTTATATCCATTTTCGGATAAAAATATACTTATGATTTTGTAGGTATCCATTTTTAGATAAAATCATATTCACAATTTTGTCGGTATCTGTATTTGAAAAAAATATATATACTTGAAATTTGTTAGTATCCATTTTTAAATAAAAATTATATCTACAATTTGTTGGTATTCGTTTTTGTTTGATTTATGAAAAGTCATTCAATATGTATATATATATTATTATTATTATTATTATTATTATTCATCTAACCAAAAGGTAATGGGACCGCATAAAAAACAGTATCTGAGTTGAGTTGAGCTCACTTTCCTCAAAACTCTCCAACTTGTTCTCTTCTCTTCCAAATTAAATTCTTCTCCTCAGCCAAAAGATACAGTCTTTATCGTCATCACATCATCAGTTTTTGATTGTAATTACTCTAGAATAACTGTATTAATTAATTACTCAAATGTGATATAGGAAGTAGTTCGTTTGAACTAGAAGATTCATACCCTGAAGATCTGAAAGCCCAGTTGCTATTTTGGTCAGTAATATTTCTTTTCCTTGATTCTTTGCTGTGTTCTTGATTTGTTTTATAACAAAGATTGGATTTTTATATTCCCTTTCTGTTTGGCAGTTAATTTGACTTGTTAGTCTTGGGTAATAATACATGGAGTCCAATTTGTGTATTCTGCTTGTAATCAGAATACTATTGAGAGAAGTTGGATTATGACTTTGCATGTTAATTGTACTTTTGTAGCTAATTTGCAGTATTTTAGTTTCTTTTCCATGTGTTTATCTCCAGCTGCTCCGTGAGGAGATTCATGGGTATTTGGTCTCTTATGGGGTCTCACTATGTGATAGCTTTTTAATTCCCTTTTTTCTGTAAAAGCCTAGGGTTTATACTTCCAATTATAATTTCTTCTTCATTTAGGAATAAATTTCACTGTTGGGATTTAACTCGGTAATGGATTCTCGCCGAGACAATCAATTTTCTAGCGGAAATGTTGTACAAATTCTTACTGGAAACCCGGGGAATGGTGATGAGAATTGGGGTCCCAATGTGAATGATGAGGCGATTTGGGCCACGGAGGATGATTACGGGACTTGGAATCGAGAAACTTCAGTGGACACCAATTCAAATTCAAATTACGATGTGAGGCTCTCCCAATCAAGACCGTCGAATGACCTACCAAATAAAAGATCCAGAACCCACCAACCGGGGGATTTTATGTCTTCCAATAAGTCTAAGGCAATTGGAAAAATGTTCTACAAAACCAAGTTATGCGGCAAATTCCGAGCTGGCACTTGTCCATATATCACTAATTGTAATTTTGCGCATAGCCTCGAGGAACTTAGGAAACCGCCCCCTAACTGGCAAGATATTGTGGCTGCACATGAGGAAGAACGTGGCGTAGTATCTGACACAAGGGAGCAGTTTCAGATACCGATTGTGGGTGTCAGTGATGAGACACATAGGTCTTATAAAGGGCGGCACTGCAAAAAGTTTTATACTGAGGAGGGTTGTCCATATGGAGAGAACTGCACTTTCCTTCATGATGAGCAATCAAAAGCTCGAGAAAGCGAGGCAATAAGTTTGGGCCCTGGCAGTGGTGGTGGTGGTGGAGGTGGAGGTGGCGGTGGTGGTGGTGGAGGTGGCGGTGTTGGAGGTGGATATGGAAATAACGAAGGTGGATCAACTTTAAAGCCGTCAAACTGGAAAACGAGGATTTGTAATAAGTGGGAGCTTACGGGATATTGCCCCTTTGGCAGCAAGTGTCATTTTGCTCATGGAGCTGCAGGTATATTTATTTAATATATGCTATTCATATTTTGCATTGAATGTAACTCCAAATTCTGCGTTTAAGTTATCTCTAGTGTATCTCTAGTGTATCTGTTGATGTGAACTGGATTTTGGTTAGCCATTTTCAATCCCAAGTAAATATATCCCATACTCAAGTTTGGAGTTGTTTGAATTGTATTTAGAGTGTGGATTGGATTTTTCCATGACAATGTGCCTGTAGTTTAGTTAAGTCTTTAGGAGTCTTGTATACCATTTCGGAACACTTGAATGAAGTTATTCAATACTCAAAACTTGGCCTTCAAATTATTGTAACAAAACCCGACCTGTTAAATAAACACGCACAGAAGTATAAACAAAATTGAATTGCTTGTGACTTCTTGTTTCATTTTTGTAAAGGCAATTTATTTGTAAGATGAGTTTTTGAGTTGTTATAGCCTTGAAATGTTTATGAAAATCAGAACTGCATCGTTATGGTGGAGGACCATTGGATTCGGAAGTTAAAGACTCATCCACTCCTGATGCAAAGCAAGGGGTATTTCCTGCAAAACCTTCTGTTGATACTGTTGTCGTATCTGCCACTTCTGTTCCTCATGCCGATGGTTACCATATGGTTCCATCCCAAAGGTTGTCAAATGCGATACAGAATACAGGACGCAGAGGTACACAGAAATGGAGGGGGCCAGACAAAATTAGCAAGATTTATGGTGACTGGATTGATGACCTCTGAGTATGATTCTCGAAATTCTCAACATCAAAGATTAAAGAATGAAACAATTTTCCCTGTTAAGAAATCGGCATGCTGCTTAGTATTTATCCTTCTCTGTTGTATTAGATAAAGACACCACAATGTAAGATATTATCCCAACTCGTATGACATGGAATTTTTCTTTACTTTTCGAGGTATCTTCTCGTTGTAGGTTTTCTGTAGAACATTTTCCATTGCCTTAAACTATAGAACTGATTATGGTAGGTAGTTATGAATAATTTTATCATTCGTGTTTATGAGTTGAACATTATTTGCAACTTCTTGCTGCATGAAATACTTACATTTCGAGTTGTTGCATGAGATCCCCTGGGGCTTCTCATTCCATTGCTTTGTTGCACCGCCTCGTGCATTTTGTGATAGGTATATAT
The DNA here is from genome assembly GCA_946800315.1 of Misopates orontium. Taxonomy (NCBI): domain Eukaryota; kingdom Viridiplantae; phylum Streptophyta; class Magnoliopsida; order Lamiales; family Plantaginaceae; genus Misopates; species Misopates orontium. The sequence goes on from OX326949.1 coordinate 47,027,353, forward strand.
TTTCTAGTAACTATAGTAGATTTCGTTAAAAATACCTTTCTTTCAGGATTAACTTTTAGAATGAGTGTAGAAGAGGATTTTAGTCTGAACCCGTGGTAAGGATCGTCTACGTCGCTTTTTGTGTCACTTTGTGTGTTATTTATTTGTGACGATAACACGTATCAGATCTTAATACATGAAGTTTATGTGGCTATATGTACATATAGTGACATGCAAATGTAGCCTGAATCAATGCAAGTCTCTTGATGATTCATATATCCTATATCTCAGTTATCTGTAATAACTCCAAGTTGTGCGCAATTCTTGTTGTGTAATTCCACATCCACTGCTTTATCTCACCCCTTTTGCCTTGTCACAATTTGTAAGATTCATGCTGGAGGTAATATCTAATATTAAAACGTGATATTGCAATAAATATCAGATATAACTTCCTGATAGTGACTGGATCAACTAGTTATAAACTAACCAGTAATAATAGTACACTGAAAACAAATTCACCATGGCCGGCAGTCAAAGTGTCTCATATGTGAAGAGGGACAAACAAATTTTTGTTATTGTGATTATTAATTAATAAACAATAAGGTTCTTAAAAAAAATTCTACGATTGAGCCTCTTGATCTCACAATCTCAACTTTACTTAATTCCATCTCAAACGATTCTGGTTGGAAAACGCCAAATTTTTTAATTTCTCAATTATGTTTTGTGTGCTATACGAAAGTCTTTAAAATCGTTCACTAATTTGCACACTTTCCCAACTAACAGTGACTTTTAGATTAAATGGTTTATATATGGATGATAATAGAACTATAATGCCGATAACAAATGTTAGCCTTACATGTTAAAAAGACACCTTGAAGTCAAGGGAGATGCAACAACGTAACGAACCCAAATTGACTGTTATCATTATCACGAGTTCTTTGTCTACATGCGATACTTCTTCACCGAAACAATTATTTGATGCTAATAGGTTCACGTAATGGGTTAATTTGGTGCTTCTTTGATAATTATAGGAGTTTCTGTCAATTATTCAATAAACTATAGTTTTTGATTCATTTCGTTGTAATAAAGGTGGATTTAGTATCTATACAAATTTCAAATTACATGTAAGAGAAACAAATTATGCTATATGCATCTTTCGGTGTTTCCAAATGAATATTCCAATCCAATTATTATAACCATAATCATCTTCCAAATTGATTGTCAGTTAGCGGAGGAGGCCATAAGCCGACGTTTTAATCAAGAGAATCTTTGTGGGCGCCAGAATATTCTTCTACCCAGACCAATTACTTAAATTACTTTAATTAAATATATTTCGAAATTTACTTATTAGTATTCACTTTGAGTTTTTCTACTTGATTATAAAAAAAAATTTGCGCTGACTTGACTTAAACGACGCGGTGGGGTTGATTTATAGCTTTGTAATCTACAATGTTATTACATAAAAATGCAATGGTATGTGTGGTGGGGTTGACTTATTATAGCTTTGTAATCTACAATGTTATTACATAAAATAATTTTTCGTTAAATAGGCGAATTGCCTTTTATTAAAAACCAATAGCGGATTTTCCTCGTATATTAACGAGTAAGAAATTATTAGGTAAATGATCACACACTCTATAACTTAAGAAATATTACACACTACCCCCTAGTATTCGTGATGAGAAGGTATTTATTTTGCACTGTACTTACCAAATATCCCTTATGGATAATATAATAATATTCTAAACTCAAGGGGCAAAACATTAATTTCCTACTTGTTATGTCCTTATTATTGAAGCATATATATACATAATTAAAAGAAGGAGAAGAAGAAGCTTCTTGGTCCTTAAGGAAGAAGAGGTCACTCACTCCCTCAACTCTGAGAATTTATTAACCCATAAAAACAACTAAATCGATTTTTCATTCACAAATACAATTTGAGCTGATAAAAATCGAATCTTTTATGTATGAGATGGCAGTGGTTGAGATTATTCCACTGCCCCCCATGAATTACCAAACAAGAAGCACTATGGTTAGCTTGAACAAGGGGGGTGAAATTATTGAAGAGGAAGCCCATTTGACGTCGTATAAGGAGGATGTTGTAGTATTTGTGGCTTTGGGTAAAGATTTGAAGGAGAGTGAAACAATTTTGATGTGGGCGGTGCATAACACCGGAGGGAAAAAGTTATGCATACTCCATGTTCATCAACCTGCTCAAAAAATGCCCATGAGTTAGTCATTTTTCATCTGAATATTTGATTTTCTGTCTGTGTTTAGATGTGTGTTACTTTCAAGTCTCATTTTGCAGTTGGGTTTACTACTTTATGGGGTTGGTTTATTTTATTCTTTTGTGAAAATTTTTAGATGATATTGGTTGTTTATGTTTGTTCCTCTGTGATTATGTGCTTAAGTCAATAAATAACTCACATGTTTGTTTAGCTTCCTTTTCTTGATCCCTACCTTTAATGTTCATTTGCCAGACAAGTTGAATATGTCCAATACCTTTTATTTACTTTGAACATCCTGTACCCCACCTGAAAAAAGCTCATATGTTAACAGAATAATTAAGAATTTGATGACATTCCACTTTTAAATCTTCAGAGTTATATTTGTTCTCTGGAACTTGGATGATTTACCCTTTCTCTAGTAGTACGCGTAATGGTATTAATTACTGAATGATGTTTTGAATTTTGGGTTTGCAGTGGGTACTAAGATTTCAGTTGGCAAGTTGGACGGACACCAAGTCAAAGCATTTCATGATAATGAGAGGAAAGAGATGCATAAGATTTTAGACAAGTATATACAGGCTTGTGACAGGATAGGGGTATTGTCTTTGTCTGTTATTCGTCCTCCTTCCGAGATATATATATTCCTCTCTTTTTTCTTCTGCAGCATTTAAGCTTCTCTATACCATGATACCACTTGAAGTTCCATTCTTAGTCATAAAATGTAATAGTAAATTACAATTTTATTTTCCCCCATTCAAATTGTCTTCTGGAAGGAATACTTGAAACTCACAATTCATGGTCTTGTCCTCGTACATTATTATTCATGATTTACTAAAATTAACATTTAGGTGCACGCGTTCAGTTCTCATTGGTTCCCTTGCTTCTTATTTAGGTGCAAGCAGAGAAGCTAGTTCTTGAAATGGACTCTATTGAGAAGGGTATCGTCAAACTCATATCTGAGCATGGTATTAAGTGGCTTGTCATGGGCGGCGCAGCCAATAAATCTTATTCAAGGTAAAACTCTATGATTTTCCTTTTACTCCACTTCACAGCAAGTAGTACCCTTCTTTATAACAAAAGCAAAAATCACTGTGTTATTTTTCTTTTCTAAATTTTCTTTGCTAAAATGGGAACTTTGAGAGACAAAGTGGATCTGAAACTATCAACGATTGCACAAAGAATAGTTGGATTGGTAGTACGGTGGAGAGAGTCCCACATAAGCGGGTTGTTTGCAAATTGCGCACAGATGTTCAGTGGCTTATGTATTTTGAATGAGTGAAAACTGAAAACAATCCCAGCTAAGCAGGTTTAAATAGTTAAGAAACCACTAACATTAACATTATATCCTGCTACTCATATTTTGTTATTTTAGTGAAAAATCTTATTGAATATGCATCTTTTATCTAGGGAAGCTAAATAAAAGATGAAATTATCTTTCCGTGGCTTCATGCTCCCGTTAACTTCCTGATAATTTTTCATTCAATTTGCTGACTTGTTACTACTTTTTCAACAACACAGAAAAATGAAAGAGCCAAAATCTAAGAAAGCGATCCATGTGTGCCTCGAGGCACCTGATTTCTGTCACATTTGGTTTATATGTAAAGGCAACCTTATATACGCAAGGTATGCTTTAGTTAAGTTTAAACGATGCCATGTGGTTAGTATGTCCTCTAATGTTCGGTTGCACATTGAATTTTTTTTTTTTTTCACTATTTCTACAATGCTAGGAAAAGTAACGGGGTCAATATTGCATCGAAGTCTCCATCACTGCAAGCAAGTCCAAGTACTGAAACTATACAGTCCTTGAGATCACATTCAGTTGCAGGAGAAAAGGTTCAAATAGATTCTCTAGGCTTAGGACTGGATCATCGTAGGGTGATATCTGACATTCCTGGGATGCATCTGGGATCAGCAACCAGTGGCTCAGGTGATCCAGAACCGAGGAGAAGTCCTTCACTAGTTTCACATTTTTCAACTAGTTCATCTAGCGAAATAATTGAGCATTCAGGCTTAATCTCACGTCCCAGGAGTGAGGAAACTGAAGGGTTCCGGTCACCTATGTTTCAGCAGATTGATGGCAGTGGTCATCATTCATCTGTAGCATCCAGCAGTATAGTAAGTAAATCGCTGTGAATGACGTAGTTTCTTTACTCTAAACAAAATTTATGATACATTATATCAAAGTTTAAACCCAAATAAAATGTACAGTTTTTCCTTAAACTCGTAATGGTCCTAAAAAGTTGTTTTGCTAATGAAGGAAAACATTTACTAATCATGGAAGAAATTGAATTTAAGCAGGAAGGGGATATGAGCTATCAACTTTATGATAGGATTGAGCAAGTGGTAGTGGAAGCAGAAAATTCCCGTAGAGAAGCATATGAAGAATCAATAAGGCGTAAGAAAGCAGAAAAAGATGTCATTGACTTCATTCACAGAGTAAAATTTCCAGAGTTTTTTATCCTTTTTCTTTATAAGCTATATGCTATGATACTTTCACATGCACACATATGTGTTTTCTGGTCACCGTACTGTTTCAGTTACAACTGCATTGTTATCCAACTTTACTTGATGTGGGGAGATTGGTGCAAGTTTTGCCTATCTTTATGCTTCAATGTTATAATTCTTAGAGTAGTCATCTTTCATTGATGAAACTGCACTTTGAGAGATCTATCCTTGAACTTCAGCCACTTTCTTTCCAGTTTCTAATTCTGTATCTGGTGATAAATCTGCTAAGCTTTTGCACTAATTACATTTTAGGCTAAAGCATCTGAATCTATGTATGCTGAGGAGTTACGACGCAGAAAAGAAATTGAAGAAGCACTAGCAAGTGTTGAGGGTGAAGTTGATAAGGCAAAATCGGAACGAGATGAAATCATGGAAGTGCTCAGAGTTGCCCAAGAACAGAAATCCTCCTTGGAAAGTCGGATTGCAGATTCTGATAAGATGGTAGAGGAGTTGGAAAAAAAGATGTTTTCTGCTGTTGAACTGTTGAAGAAGTACAAGAATGAAAGAGATGAATTGCAGGTTAAGCGTGATAATGCACTTAGCATAGTTGAGGAACTAAGAAAAGAACAAGCGGAAACGGCGTCAAGTTCATCTTTATGTCAGTACTTTTCTGAATTCTCTTTCTTGGAAATTGAAGAGGCAGCAAGCAACTTTATCCACGCCCTGAAGATTGGTGAAGGGGGTTATGGGAGTATATATAGAGGGCACCTTCGGCACACTCAAGTGGCTATAAAAATGCTACATCCTGTTAGCTTGCAAGGACCTTCAGAATTTCAGCAAGAGGTAAGTTGTTAGAGCAGAGTCTTGATCACTACTCGCTAAATCGAATGGTTAGCTTGGTATACAATATGCACTTGCTCTAGCTGTGTGTGTATATTAATCTCTATTTCCGGTAAAGGTCATTGGCTAACTCAGTCATGGTTCCTGAAGCTGGCTACTTCTTATCTTTGTGTTGTGGAATAGTATTATAGCCATTTCAGTCTCATTCTTCTACTTGGATTCTTTCCATCTTAATAATTTAATAAGCTTCCTTCAGATCAATATACATCTGAGGATGTCTCTCTCCTACACTCTTTTGGTTTACTCAAACCAGTAGTATATTTTCTTTCTATTAAGAACTTCGCGGCTTAATTTACATAGGAAATTTTTTTACAAGTTGCCTATTTATAAAGAGGAATGCCTGATTTGGACAAAATTATGTGTGCTCCATCCTCTGCGCCCAGTGGAATACTAACTATTGTAGTTTTTTCAGGTAAATATCTTGAGCAAGTTAAGGCATCCGAACATTATCACCCTCATAGGTGCCTGCCCCGAAGCTTGGGCTCTTGTATATGAGTATCTACCCAACGGAAGCCTCGAAGATCGCCTTAACTGCAAAGACAACACACCCCCTTTACCGTGGAAAACCCGGATCCTCATTGCTACAAACATATGTTCAGCCCTCATGTTCTTACATTCTTGTCACCCGCTGGGAATTGTCCATGGTGATTTGAAGCCTTCCAATATTCTGCTTGATGTCCACTTCACGGCCAAGCTCAGCGATTTTGGAATATGCCGCATACTTGCTCAAGATGGATTTTCTGATGGTTATGCGACCCCATATAGTAAAACTGAACCGAAAGGTACTTCCGTGTATATGGACCCTGAGTTTCTTAAAACAGGAGAGTTAACTTCAAAGTCAGATGTTTATTCTTTTGGGATTATTTTGCTGAGGCTATTGACTGGAAGATCAGCATTGGAAATAACTAAAGAAGTTCAATATGCGTTGGATAAAGGAAACTTGAATGATTTACTTGATCCAACTGCTGGGGACTGGCCATTTGTGCAGGCCAAACAATTAGCTCACTTAGGATTAAGTTGCTCTGATATAAACAGCAGAAAGCGTCCTGATTTTGCTTCTGAAGTCTGGAGGGTTCTTGAAGCAATGAGAGTTTCGTGTGGGGTCTCGTCTTTCAGGCTTGGTTCTGAAGAGCATGGCAAGCTTCCGTCGTCTTTTGTTTGTCCAATCTTCCAGGTTGGTAGCATGCTGGTTTCCGTATAATTATGTACGTGGTGCTGAATGCATCATTTATATAAAGGATAATTATATGCACACGCCCTGAGGTTTGGTCTTACTACAGATATCTCCTTCACTGTTTGAATAATTACAGAGACACCCCTGAAGCTTAAAAAACATTTGAAAATAATCCGAATTTCAGAGATGTCTCTCTAGTTGCCCAAACTTCATAAGAGTCTACTTGTGATTATCTTTTCAAACTTCGGAGAGGGTGTTAATGCAATTATCTAAAAAGTAGAATGTTTCTGTAGGCTAAACTTCAACGGGGTAAATGTAATTATTTCTATCTATAACTTCACACAATTTACCTAACCAATCTCCTCCCAGCTGCTGTATGTATGTTCATCGAATAACTCCTCGGATATTTGCAGGAAATCATGCAAGATCCAGTGGTTGCGGCTGATGGATTCACATATGAGGCAGAAGCAATAAAAGGGTGGCTGGACGGTGGTCACGACACTTCACCAATGACCAACCTTCAGCTTACACACCGGAATCTCATCCCAAATCATGCCCTCCGCTCAGCTATACAAGAATGGCTCCAACAACCTTCATGATATTCTTTATACCTATACATTATACACTTGTACAGATGATCCATACCATAGGCGTATATACATACACAGTACATATTACATACGGCTTAAGATATATATATTGATATATGCATATCTACGCGCCATCTATATTGTATACTTCTGCCATTTTGCTGTGAAGTTCATGATACCTGCCATTAAAAAAATTATAAATTATGATACTTGATTTCTTGACGACTGTATTTGATTTAACCATATAGGTATTTTGGTTTGGTAATCAACCGGGGTGGGGGGGAGGGGCTTGTTTATTATGAACAGAGAATATATTTTAAACCTTTGAATCACTACTTGCAATTGCAATTATATTCATATATTTACAGTAAAGTTCGCTGAAAATTAAGCTAACCATAAGAAGCCAACCAAAACCCAATAATAAACCTGCCAACTCACTGCAAATTACATAGAACTTATAGACAATTACAGATACTCATTTGGCTGCTAATTTTTCAGCAATATGATTTCTCATCCAAAATGTATATAAAAACTCTGGTTTCTAAGAGAGCGAGAAAAAAAAAAAAAAGAAAAACAGTTGTCTAGAGATGCTTCTAAATAACCCACCCCCACCCTTTTCCACCCTGACAAAGACATCCAAGACAAAGGGGAGACAGAAATTTGAGCTAAGAGTGCGGCAAAATTGTCTACTATCGGCACCTTGACAAACACTACCTAATTATCGTTCTCTTGAAGGTAGATCTCAAAACCAACCCTCTAGCAATGCAAGAATTGCCGATGAACTTGAAGGTTGCTCAGTGTACGTTCAACCTCGGAGTCCAAAAACCAGCTCTCAAACACATGAATTTTTCTGGTTTGTATCAAATTTGAAGTCAATATGTGAGGAAATATGATCATTTCTGGCGCTGATCTACACCTGCGAAGGGGAAGGTAATGTGAGATTCTGCAAAATTTAGTGATCCTCACCGGAAATTGCCTCTCTTCATAAAAACAGTCAAATAAAACAGAAATGCACAAAAAGAGTAATGGCATACTTGTAAATCTCCTAAAGGAGCCATTTCCATTAATAGTTAACTGAAACGTTCTTTTATCTTGACCGAGAGACAGAATTTCTTGCATTCTTTCAGGCCAATCTGAATTTAATCTTCTCGCGAAGTCTTCCACTTCCCTGATCAATCAAAACAAGGTAATGACAATTGTCACCAAACAGATTAGACCAAATTAGAAAGTTACTCAACGTCCACGAGACCTTACAAAGCAAGCATCTTATATAGAACCAAGAACCTCGATTATAAAATTAGAGTACATCGATGGCTTGCAAATTTTGTTTCATTCTCCTCTCATTAAGCCATATAATGAATATGAAATCTTTATTCTAAGTTCTTGGTAAGGTCACAACATGCTTTTCACAATCTATATAAAGAAATCAATATGGATATTTTTACCAAATCCAATAGACATAAACCAAGTAACTAACTTTGGAAATAAATGGGAATCCGAAACAGCATACTAACAAAAACAAAAATTAAGATGGAATGAAATAACTTACTGACACGTGGATAAGACTGACGTTTGGAAAAATTAACTATCAGTCAACAGAATCTTAAATTCAAGACAGCGTATGAGATCATAGCAAATTAGGAAGCAAACAATGAGCAGTCCTTTCTTAAAAGATTTTGGATGCAAATCTTTCTCCAAAAATGGATGCGTAGGGATGGAGGGTGGCGTTAAATAAGGTTCCGGTCAAGCTAAATATAATTCGCAAGGCGTGTCGTTGAATGATAACGATGGTAAGTTTGTGTTATGTGATCAAGAGAGGAATACATGTCACATTTGTTTTTGGATTGCAAAATGGCATATGAAATATGGATGAAATGTTACGATTGGTTCGGCTTCTCTTTGCCAATTATTAATAACCAAAAGTTATATTTTCTTCAAACATGAATGTCTGCCGGAAAAAAGAAATAGCAAGGAGATGTGGAAGGGATTGTTGTTCTTCATTAACTGGGTAATATGGGGCTTGAGAAATAATAAAAACGAGTCGGCGGATTTAGACAAAATGACGGACATCATAAAAGCAAAATTGTGCCAGTGCATAAAATGTAGACTAGAATCATTCTCTTACTCGTTTATGGACTGGTATAAATTCCAGTTTATGTCTCTCTAATGTCGGTTGAAAATGTAACTAGAATTGTCTAGGGGTTGGAGTACCCCTTGTACTCCCAATGTCAAAATACTTTTGCCTTTTCAAACAAAAAAAAAGTTTTAAAAAATCCCAAATTCAGGACCAGCCAATTATCTTTTTATGGCTCAAGAATTCCATCCTCACGGTTTCTTTCATAATAACTGAATAAATCCAGCAACAAATTACTCTAAAAGTCATCAAGCTCACCTATCAATCTTCTCTTTCAAAGCAGGGTCAATATCATCATCTATACCACAATCATCAAACTCATCATCTTCAGGTGCAAATTTGTCCTCTTCCAGGTTTAGCAACTTTGTCGCATTGCAAAGACTGGGTAGAATATTGCCAAGGGTAGGGTCACTACAGATAGAATCAATCCCATTTGATTCCTGCAGCATAGAAAGTCGATGTATGTGTCAAAATCATGCCTGTGGTGCATGCCATTTTCTAAGGCATCCGAAAGGGGACTGAGGAATTTATGTAGTAATTCCATCTAAAGCTACTTTTACCCACAAAGAGAAAAATTAAAAAGATAGAGAACTCAATGTGAGCGAAATGGATCCTAACCTTCGTATCCATATTTACGCCATTGCTTGAAGAAAAAGAACCGCTTGAATTACTGGTACAGTTTGAAGCAGTCTTATGCTGATCTTTTCTCTTGCGGTTTTTCTTTTTGTTTTTAGAAGTTCTAGTCCCCTTAGAATCTGTAGATAATATGCAAAGAATCCACCTCAAACATGATAATTAATTGGATAAAAGGAACAGAGGTATGAAGAAAACTGTAGAGGCATGCTTGCCCCCGGGGCAATATAGCATATGCTTCACGCTGATAAAGCAAAACAAAATAAGGGAGAAGCAGTGGGCTGCAAGAAGCAACAGTTGTAACCGGTGAGGTATAGCATATGCTCAATATGTTAGAGGAAACTACAGCTCAGGTTGGTTCCCTTGAAAAAGGGAAGAGGCAATGGAGTTCCGGGAAGATAAGACTTTCCTAGGAAAACTTAAATGGATAATAAACTTTTCCTTTCTTTTCTTATTGTCATACGTCGTCCGAATTTTAAGGGAAAATACTATTCTAAAAACATTGTGTTTGATAATACAAGACTTTCAGATAGAAATGTTTTACTATAAAATTTAGAAGTACGTAATGGTTTTCCCACTATATATTGATCAACCAAAAGTCAAGCAAGCCACAAGAGATTATCTCAAATTCGAAACTGAAATTATCAAGAAAAATGAATTGTGATTGGAAACTGTATTTGGAGACTATCTCAAGTTGGAAACTCAACATATCAAGTTATAAGGTTATATTAAGAGAACACCAAGAGAGACAAGTATGACTTTCTCCGTCTATTCACAAGATATGGAGACCATAAAAATCAAAAATTTGAGAAGATATGCCATCCAACAAACAGTAAGAGATAAACATAATTCTACACCTTTAACTATCTATTCTTCAGAAGGTAGCTAATATTGTGAATATACCACAATATAAACAAATTGCAAAAACCAAATTACTGTCATAATAGATAAAACCACAGGCGGCTGTATCACTTAATAAGTAAGTGACATCCATGAGTGGAACTTTGCTACTTTAAAGTCTGCAACTTCTCCTAACAACCCAAGAATTGCGAATAGTAATGGCATCAACTTCTAATCCAAATGTATGTCAATAATGCAATGAATGTCGAAAATGAGTGAACGAAAAAATACCGTCATTGGCTCCATTAATAAATGACAAGAGATCGTCCACTGAACGCTCGTCCGCCTGCCCTTCTTCAGCCTCAACATTCTATGGAACGCATTGAAAGCCGATATCAGTCTTAACTAGAACACATTAAAAATCATAATTGTGGTGAATCAACATCACAATTTATTGGGTATAGCAAACACAAAACCTAACCAGTGGACTACGTAATCACCTTTAGTCTCTCTTTTTCTTTCAATTCTTTCCTCTTTCTAGCATACAATCTATTCAAAAGCCTGATCCTTGGATCATCCATAGTGTTTTTTATGGGCTCCAACTTTTCTTCCTGTATCAACATGATAACCAAATATAAGAAAGATAGCATAGAATATAAAGTTCTCCCAAAAGAAAAATGAGAACATTAAGCATGTAGACTGCTTCCTAAGACAGAACACCTCTGTAAGATCATCAGGCAGATGAAATATCTCCCGTATCTCTTCTGGAGTCCTCCCTTCAATTACCCGTGCAAGTGCACGGCTGGTGAGATCTACCAATGGCTTCAGTTGCAGGCTGTCAGCAGCCGACGTCAACTCACAAAGCCTTTTAGTATCCATTCGAACAAACTTCTCGTCGAAGGACTTCCTCTCCTAAAACAATTAGGCCAAAAGTCAAGAATCTGCACTTCTTTATCAATGAAAGTGAATGCCCAATAGACTCTTCCCCCCACTGTTCATTAATCAAAGAGAAAATGTAATATATAAATATATAGAGTTTGGGATTTCAAAATAACCTTGTTCGAGCGGCCTGGTACTTGATGAAATCGACAATAATCGAGAATCAAGCTCAACATAGGAGGATTAACCCTTGAAGGAAGGGAGATCGGATAGTTCTTTGAAGATCCCATTCCTGAGTGTATTTCATGACATATGAAAGGACAAAACATGGCAACCTCTTGCTCTACTTGCTGTATCGAATCATCAGAAGTCTGAAGCCACACGTAAGCCTTCAGCATCTGATCAGGAATTAAAATTAGAAGTAGAGAAATAAAACATTTGCACATTGATATCTTAAACCTTTGTAATACATAAGCAAACAATCAAGGAATATAATTTTGAATGGCATGCTCACACATTTTTCAACTAAAGAGAGTTACTATTTCCAAATTTAACTCATCGCATTACACAGAACACATGTCTTACATGATATGCAATGTCAGAGATGTTTCTGAAGGCATATAAGGAAGGATAATATTTGATCCAAATACCTATAGTTTTTGTTTCTGTATCATATTATTTAATTTAAAAGGGTCATAATTCTCCCGACCCGCACTCGAATACGCTTAGCAGGTGGCCTTATCTCACATCGTTATAATATATCAATTGGCAAGCTTGAACTATTTTCTAATATGACGTCCCTGTTATATTACTTCAACATGCCCAGTATAGTTTAGATGGATGTTTAATATCAACAGCATCTCAAGAATAAGCTCAAAAGGCATTGTCCTGTCCAAGGCCTAGTGTGAGGCTTGAAAGGTAACCGATATGTCCTACCATAAGCATCAGCTGATAAGGCCAATTCAGTGCCATAGTGAATATTCATTTAATTGCTTGTAGTTACTAATACACACCTTTATGCAGACATCATTTCTCAGAGTCATCATTCTATTATCCATTACAATAGCAACATCCAAGAGTAACAACTATCCTAGTCAAATAAACTTCAAAACAAAGAGATTAGGCACTATTAATGACTTAGATTAACTGTTAGAAACTTGACTGGGGTTTATTTTAGCAAATAATCACTGATAACGCGCACACAGTAGATTAAGGTGCCAAATGTGCAAAGAATCATGTATTACATACCTCCGGTTTTATTATTTCACTATCAGCTTCCACCATTGTATTGAAATTTGCAGCAGGAGACGTCCAGGAAAGATTGTTCACAAGTATTTTTCCTGCAGCAATGAGCATGGACCATAAACTATTGTAACTCAGAAGAATGATGTATAAACCCGAGTTCACTTAACAATAACAGAATATATAGCAAAATGCCAAAGTGGTGTAAGGTAGAAATACAAATACACAAGTGGGAAGCCTTGTAGACATGAGGGGCCAACACAAAAGAATGTCATCTTAAGATGTAACATAGCCTGCAACTAATATTCTATCTCCTTCAATCGGAAACGCTATTTTCACTATTTTGCCAACATTTCCATCAAACTGCCAGAATGATTAAAATTGAAAAACTTATAAACCTAATAAAACATGGATATTATATTAATAAAGCTTAAACCTACAGTTAGAATTCAAAGCAGGAGCAAGGCAAAGGAAACACGGAAACAAAGACTCAATCTTTCAGCTATATAAAATCCAATTACAGAACAATCAAAAAGTACCAAATGCTCATGCACAAAAACCCTAATCCCCTCACCCCCAATCCAATCCAATCCCTAATCCGACATTTTTTACAAGAAATGATACATGTTAGCGGCAAAACTAAGAATAAATCAGAATTATATAATCCAAACAGCAAGTTAACCTACGTAACAAAGAGAACATTTCTTAGCCCTAAATCTTAATCCAAAAAGAACAACACATACAAAAAGAAGCAAAACCTGCGCGCTGATTGTGCGGAGAGAGAGAGAGAGACAAAAAGAGATTTTTCGCACCTGAAAAAAAATGGTCCGAACAGAGAGAGCTTTGAATTTTAGAAATGGCGGTTTTCGGCGTAAGAGGAAACTGGTTAAATGCGGGGTGTCTGTGTGTGTGTAGGAGAGAGAAACAGAGAGAGGATATAGGAATAGGAATTGTTAGATTATATCAGCTCTCTCTCTCACTCTTGAGAGACAACACTGCGTATACGTGCGTGTGATTTTGAGGTGAATTGTAGGTGAGCCTTGCGTCATTATTTCTTTTAATGATGTCATTTTTCGATTTTTTTTGGACTTTCTAATTTAGAATTCTTTTGTGACCTAAGTCGATTTTTACAAGTTAAACTAAACTTTTTTATTAATAAAGACACAAATCCCGTTGAGCAAATTGTAACGTGCCAAGTTAATTTATAAGGTTAGACATGTACACTCATGCAACTATTTCTTATGCTATTATTTCACATCGAAAAAATAGGCGGGGACAAGCTTACATTTCTTATTTGTGTGTGAATTATCTTGAAACAAAACGATGATTCTCCAACCCGAATGTCACTCGAGCAATTCCGTGGAATATCCAAATAACAAATGAAGATGCCATGCATCATACACTAAAATATATTATAGTATTAGTGTAGACACTAGAAATTTGTGCTTAATCAATTAAAAGCATGTGATATTAAATAGATATAGATTTAATTTTTAATATTTTAATTTTGGATTTTTTGTATATTAAATCCTAGAAGAAAATAGTTAAGTTAATTGCTTTTTTAGTATATTTTTGTTGGCCAATTGTATGGTGCCAGGTGTCAAAGTGAGGTGTTCGAGCCAATTAAATTAAGACACGTGGGAAAGATGACTTGTTTTTACCAATCAAAACTTGATAAATACAAATTAATTAAAGCTTTAGTTATTTTCAAGATTAGAAGAGCCAATCATATGTTGCCACCTCAGTAGTTGACCTTATAAAATCTGTACTTCTACACCTATATTATATTTTTGAAGAGAAGAAGTTCTTGAAATTATCCTCAAGTTCATCGTCTTTGCGCACTTCGCAAAGATCAAAAGTGTTCTTCACGAAAATTAAAAAAAGCTTCATTTAATTTGACAACAAGCTTCAAAACCGTCGAGAAACTGTTTTGAAGATTGATACTTTGCTAAAAAAGATCGAGCTTCAATATATTCAACATATTCAAATAACTCAAAATTGGGATCATATTGTTCATTCCCAGCATCAAATCATCCAACTTTGAGTTGATATCAAGCCCCAAAACCCTTTGATTAACATATGAAATCAAGTAAAAAATAGGTCGAATTCTCCATTTGATTCAAGATCAAGCTCAACAGTCCTTGATTGACGATTAAATCAAACCACACAGAAGAGATCAAATCAACTCCACCACGAAGTCTTTCAAGTTTTTATGTTAATATATTTTAGAAAAGAATAAAAGGAATATTAGAGATTGCAACTTCATATTTATTGAAATGTATATAAAGTCTATTTTGTAATAGTTTCTCTTATCTTTTATTATCTTTTATTTTAAGGACTTGAAATTTCATAGCTACAATAAGTTTTGCGAATCACATTTATTGACAAAGAATTTATGCCAACTTTTAATAGATACAGTTTAGAAGAAACTTTTGTTGCATCCGACCTTAGCTCAGTTGGTAGAGCGGAGGACTGTAGTGTGTCTGCTGAAATCCTTAGGTCACTGGTTCGAATCCGGTAGGTCGGAAATACTTTTTCATTTTTTTTCTTTTATAATATAAGATTTTGTTCTACACCAAATACAGTTAGTCCTTTATTATTATATGTAGCACTAATTAATATCCAAACTTTGCCTTTTTTGTACTCATCTACCATTCACGGCCTTTTTTCTTAAAAACACAAATTATTTTATAGTATATAATTGTTAACACACCTGTCTAATTACAAGAAGCAAAAAAAAGCACAGAGCATTTTGCAAGGAGAAGCGGTTATTCCAGTTGTAATTTTTTTTTTTCTTAAAAACGGAATTATTGTGGGATTCAGATTATGGTTCCCCAAGCTGGGGACCAATCACGCTAACCGCAAAACGAACCTTAAACCATTGAGTCAATCTCTGGGGTTGCTAGTTAAAGGGTTAACGCAAATCCTCCTAACAATGCTTGTATGTTTTGTTTGGTTTTTACTATATAAACATTTGTTTGAGAATAAATCCAGAGAGGGGTGGATGCTAACATCAATGTTAGCTAAGACAAGAACCTCCCCATTATACAGTGCAAAGGTGTTTGTCTTGTACAAACTGATTTTTTGAGGTTGACACCTTCTTGTCTGGTCTGTGTCATAATACATCCAGTACATTTAAACTTTGGGATTGAATTAAGGGATCATTACATCTATACCTCTTGAAGCTTGATCTAATTACAAGGGGTTTTATGTAGTGTTCATGCAACTAGATCAAACCTCAAAGGACGTATATCCCTTGGGTCAACAATCGGTTGTGATGTATTCTTTCATTCTACTTAAGTATACAGTGAGAAGGTTGTGGTCCATGAAAAATTACAAAAGAACTACAGATCTTCCACGTAGAAAGACAGTTGGGAGGCTTCGATGAACCAGCCACTAGTGGGACGCGACATATTTACATGAATAATATACAGTGGGAAGGATGATGGTGTTGTCAATGGTCTCCAAAGTAGAGCGGAAGGCGAAGAATCACATGCATCCACAGCTATCCACATTGTCGAGCTACTAATCAGAAGCCATCTTTTTGGATATTGGGATTCTCAAAGGGCTTCATATATCATTTCCTGCAATTTAGGATATCAAAATAGTAAAGCTTAATGGAACATCAATACCAAGATAAAGGACTGCACGAACTCGAGACAACCTTGTGTCTACCCTCAGGAGATAGAAGCTTTCAGCTTTCAATTCACCTACATATAACACTTCATATCTAGATGTGCAGTTTATCTATAGAAATGCTGAGGCATTCTCATTAAGTTCTATTATATAAGAAATGAGTTATATATGGTGGAAAAAGAAAGGCTAAAATCACAGTTATCGTTAGTCCTGGAGGCATTCAAATGAATAAGCTGCACATGAAGTTTTTGTAGGCCAGAGAGAGAGAGAAAAATTTGTATCCCAAGGGCTAAACAAACCTGATCACAGATGGGGCAGGTATCACTTCTTTCCATCCACTCAAGAATGCATGAAAGGTGAAAATGATGGTTACACTTGGTCGTAATTTTGGGATTTTCTGTATCATAACCTGTAGACAAATCAGTGAAACAAATTTAGAAATAAGCTTCGAATGAGCCTGCTCTCCTTAACAGCATACATCCCAACAAATATGTAAAACTGCCACACTATTCACCTTCAAGACACGTTGGGCAAGAGTCGTCTTCATTTGTTTCTGGAACAGTGAGTGGTTTTGACTTCAGAAGCTCAAGTTCGACCTTCTCGAAAGAGGGTGGAAAGAATCCCAATTGATTTGTGTAATTTGTGTCCTTGATATTAGCCTCGACATCTGTTTGTTCAGGCTGTCCTAAAAGCACATCATAAGGGATAGGTGCCGGAGCGGGTCGATAAGTGTCGGGGATTGACATATTGAGATTTAAATCAAATAAATGTGCAGAAGAAAGTAATGTAGCAACGCCGTCATGTGATGTCAGAGAGTCGTGCTCTTCAGAATCTGGTGGATACTGCAGAGTGGATTGGACTATTAGATGTTGTAGCAGAAAGTGCAAGGAGTAAGTGTGCTTCTAAGAGAAGAAAAAAATAAGATGGCAAATAAAAGATGATTCTGTCAAAAACGTGCAGAATTAGTTCCTTTAGTGAGAATCATCATTAAACACCAAAAGAACAAGGATAAGTTCCTCAAACATTCTTGTTGCGTCGGAGAGATGCTCCATCAAATGAAATTCATAAATAAGAGACATTAAATATGTGGTTTATCAGTGGCAATCGAATCGATTTTGGCCATAATACTGGGAGAAACTCACACTTAGTACAAGAACAAACCACCTGCTTTTATTTGTCCATTTGAAGAGTTTCGCCATGTATAGTTACTGACAGAAGATAATATAACTACAGAACAGGACTTAATTGAGCTGCATATATAAGAGGTAATCTTACTACTTTTAAAAGTGAGAAGTAAGATACTAACATAGTAATACACGGGAGTTCCTTGGAGCTGCAGCCTTCTGGAAGAACAACAGCAACCTCCCATTTCCCTGATTATTTTACTGAAACCTTGCAATTCTTTTCTGTTATTTGGCGTTAATCCATATCAAATGCATCCTCCATATCTGCAAAATTATGAGATATGAGGTGAAAAATTAAATTGAAACCTATGTTCTGAGAAAATAAAAAGTAAGGAAAGATTATTCCATGCAAAGAAACAAATCGAAAGAAGCTGTTAGGTAATGGAGCAGATCAAGTAACAGCATATCCAACAAAAGATTACAAATGACCAGGAGTAAGACTTAAATTAACTTAAAGAGTCCAGCACCAACAGAAATACAGCCGCACGAAAGAATCTTAACCAGAAGTGTGACGAAAAATTAATATTGCAGGGGAAAAAAAGAAGCAAACTAATGGAAAACCTATCAAAAAATGAATTAAGACCGGGAACTCTCATTGTCGTCCACTTCCTCTCCAATTCTGTATAGTACTTATTCAGTCTTAAGATAATTACTCATAGCTTATACACGGTCACGATCACATAATTCACTAAAATAAAAAGAATAAGCTCTAAGTCTTTCATTCATATGGTTTTCCAACTGAAAATCAGTGGAATGCATGAGCATAGTCAGAAACATTCAAAGTTTAATCCTACAAAAATAGCATCAGAATATCCTAACACTGTAACACCAAGAAAATATAATCTTTAATACAAAAAACTATAACGAAATGCCAACAGTGCCTACACAATCTCAGTGCAGCAACTGGAATATTTCATTTTTCACATGCTCAAAAGTCAAAAGAACACCCAAAATCTTGCAAAGCAGTGGCTACTATACCACAGACAGTAAATTCATTTTCAGAGGACACAGCAGTCTAAAACACAACCAACCCATCATCAAAATAGACGATCATAAATTTTAACCTGGGATAGAATTATTGTTATGCAACACCACCTGCTAAAGCTATATTTGGAGGCTGCTGTGCTGCTTAAGGGTCATGGCACTGGCAGTCAGTATCTTTGCTTTTTGTACCTTTTTCAGTTTTCAGTGAGAATCTTTGCAAATATTGTGAAAAGTGAGGGGGTCTGTCTGACTGGAGTTTCTCAGAAATCTAAAGTGGGAAGTTTTGCGCTGGTATAGATAGGCACGTAACGCATTTTTTAGTGGTGGTTAAATATTACTTGGGCTATTTGCTCTCTATTATTATATGTTCTTTCATGTATATATGAAGCACAAATTTGTTTTTGTTTTTTTTTCTGGCATACAGCACGATAAAAAGGAAGATTATCAACACTTTATTGCCTTACAATCTCAAGAAACATTACTGCTTTTTCATCAGGAGTGAGTTAGTGGTGATAGTTTGCTTTTTTCTATTTGTATCTTACAAATATTATACTAATAATCTTCATTCGTTTAAAAAATTGAAATCGTAAAAGCTAAAAGAAAACCGTCATGCATTGTTGACTTGTCACTGAGTCACTCCTGCTTTTTAGAAGTTTGTCTTTGTAATATTTCAAACATGAAAAATAATGTAATAATGTGACTTAATTTCAAAAACAATTGTGATTTAACCAAACAACAGGCACAACTTTCTTGAATTATAACTTGAATCTGAAATACAAAGTAAAATTCAATATAAAATAATAGTGTACGAGTGAGTATAGGACATAACTTTCTGCATTAATTAACTTGAGTCTGAAAACAGTAGAAAGTAAAATTTATCATTTTCCCGTTCTACTACCAAAATTCACCTCATCCCCCTCTTAACATCAGCCTTCCAAAACAAAGATTTCCCAAAAAGAGAAGGCATTACAAGGAGTGGGTGAAAAATAACCTTGTAAGAATTGTACAATGTAATCTTAAACCATTTCAGTTTTAAGGAGCTCTGTCAAGACAACTATCTTATTTCGATGCACAGAACACCTTAATCACTGAAAAACTATACTTCTGCCTCTGCTTATAATATTTCTGATCACTGCTGTACAAAAGGAAAACTTCTATATTTGTATTTCTTGTCTCTGTTCGCCTCCGCCAAATGAGTTTTGCCGAGCTAACGCATAGCTCCCCACTGGAGATCCCTCGTCGTCCACGCTCAAAAGTTTTGGTTTTGAACAGAGAAAAAGGAAGGAACAGGTGTATATAGACACATGCCACAAACTGCACATTTTTTAACCAAACATGAGATAAATCGAGGTGTGGTCGGATGGGGGGGGCGAGGATTCTGAGATATTCATATAAAGCTTCATCGTACCTGTGCCAAATCCAATAGGTTTCAGTGCCCTCCATTTTCCAGCATACTGCAGCTGAGATTAGTGCAGCAAACCCTGCTATAATATAACCCCAACGGAAACGATTGATAATAGTCTTGATAAGATCACGGATCCATCTTTTAATAGTTTCCCATCTGACAATTTACCAAATGAAAAATAAATAAATATTATCTGTTGCTAGCATTAGTTAACACTATCTTGACAGAAATAACTGACCTTTGACCATTAAGTTTGCCTACCTTTCAAGAAGATTCAAGTGAAGCTCCGTCGAAAAAGAAAACGACCCGTAATGAGTGCAGAACTCAATAAGCCACCCAACAAGAAGACCCAAGGTTCCTATTCCTATTACATAGCCGATGTTGGATGAACTGCAAAACATATGTTAAGGTTAATACCCACTCTTATCATTTATTTAAGTCAAGTGCTTGCAATGAAACAGTACTTGGTGGGCCCCTTTATAGCCAGGAAACCTGTCAATATTGCAACAATTGTGTGGATTGTTCGTTTTGAGACTTCGCTGATTGTGGTTAAATACACAAAAGTACTCGCAACGGCCATGAATGAAAGCCAGAAGTCCAAGAACTGAGAGCATAAATTGTGGATTAGCCATTCTTACAAGCAGAAAACCTCAAAGAAACATAAGACAAAAACAATTAATACCTGTAAGGCATCATATTTCATTACACACCAGGTTCCTCTGTCACAGGCATGGTAGAGTCCACTTGAGACACCACTACACGTAAAAAGAAACCATTCTGCGAATGCCTAAAGTACAAGAAATTTGAAGGTAAAGCCAAATATCATTAGACAAAGGATGTCATAAGTCAGATAAATATTGTTGTTTCACCTTAGTGTACTTGTACAAATTAATTACCTTGTTGCGAAGCGCCCAATAGGCTGGGAGCAGAGCTGCAGCATTTGATGCAATGAGGAAAATTGACTGCCGGATGTGCCCTACATGAATTTTCACCACTTTTCCTTTAACTAATCATTATATGTCCAGGGATTAAATACAAATGCTGATTTCAATGGGAAAAATAAATAAAAAGAAAATATATCTAACCATAACATCAAGAGAGAAAACCTATTTAATGATAGCTTCAAAGTAAATTGCTAAGTTACGAGTTTATAGAAAAAATTGACATAGCAAAAAATTAGAAATAAAAAGAAACTGGAATAAGAAGGCAAATGAGAAACGATCAGACTCCCCTCCACAACGAATCTTATCTTTGTTATTGTTCTGTAAATTATGTGGCTCTGGTAGACTTATAGAGCACCAACTAGGTGGTAACTTCAAGAGAAGAAAAATATTTCACATATGCAGACAGCATTTTTTTTCTTTCATTTATATGTAAAAACAAATTTACCTGCACGTGACACAAGTTCAACGCCACAGTCAAAGCCTCCATGGTCCCGGTCACAAGCACAGAAGCTGATTGCAAATAAAGATAAAACAAGAAGGTATCATGAGTTGGATAAACTACTTTCAATACCTCACTATATTCACGACAAGTGCATGCACAGACCTATATAACGTCAGCCCGCTAATATCTAAAGCCAGTTGACAATTTCCACTAGAAGAGCATTTCTTCGGACACCTTTCCAGTGTCAAGGACATGGC
This sequence comes from Misopates orontium, assembly GCA_946800315.1. Lineage (NCBI taxonomy): Eukaryota > Viridiplantae > Streptophyta > Magnoliopsida > Lamiales > Plantaginaceae > Misopates > Misopates orontium. Next base: position 47,049,249 of record OX326949.1, read on the forward strand.
TGTCTGACTTGAGGATCTTGAAGGATTTAATTGTCTCAACCCAATACTCCAAGTCCCTTCTTTAACATATAGTATATAAAAACTGATTGCCTTCTCACTCGGATCATATAGCTTGAAAAACATTGAATCGTTGCTGTAGTTTGTGGTGTTTGCATAGAAGTAATCCCAACTATTAACGGAAGGTAAGCCTCCATATCTTGCATAGATTTCGTAATTTATCTTTGTGTCAGAAGTAAGGTGAATGTGAATATTTCCTGTTGCACCAGAAGGAACATCCAGGAGGAAAAAGGTCCAAGCTTTATCTTCTCCATTGGAAAAGTTACTCAGAAGGGGTTCCAGAGGGAAATTAGGTGAACCCAATGAAAAATCTGATGAGAGTTTTCCAGTCATTGGCAGATAGTTGGATTCAAATGGTACAGACGGGTTTTTTCTCGGAATCGTCTGCAAATATAAAATTTCTGCCGTAAGTTCTGGAAACACCGACAGGGAGATAATAATAGATATACAATATCTGCTTCGAGTAATTGAACAACTATTTTTATAACTTGTAGAGAAGTAGAAACAAATGACTATGGTAGGAACAGAGCTCTGTTCCTTCACATCACTTGTCTGATATCATAATGATATTTAAAGGTATTATTCTGATTTCCAGATTACTATATTCTTCTGAAGGAACAGAGTCCAACTTAGTATGATTACAACAAGCCTCTAAACAGCTTGGTAAGTTTTTTAAATAAACAAGGTAATAAATAATTAAAAACTTGACCTGAAGGCTGTATTTTTCCAAGGTGCAGTCCGATCCAGCCTTATTCATCGGACACTGAAACACTTGCCATTCCATCAGATAGCAAGCAGTCAAGCTATTATTTTGTAACTCCTCGCTTCTATTTGCAATATCAATTGGTTGAACGGTAATATACCAAAGTCCAGCTTTCGGAAATTTAATTACCAAAGGGGCTTTACTTATGTCGCCAGAAAAATCGAAAACTGTTCTGAGTGGCGCTGCACCATGTCTAGCATAAGCCATCAAAGCACTAGTTCTGGTACCATTTGAAGGTTGTGTCAGATTGAATGTCACATTTGACGTCGTAATAGTTAGTTCTTCGGCAATTCCAATCACATCTAACGAATAGGTTTTGGGTCCACCGTCGTTATGACAAACTAATCCATCGGCATTTCTGCAGCCAATAACATTTTGCACATTTGTCCGAGAAATTCCGGATAAATTATAGCTGTCATTACATGAAAGCGAGTTGATTGTTTGGTTGCAGAACTGGCCCAACATTGAGGTAGTACATCCTTCTACATTAATATTTCCACTAAAGGAGTATTCTTTGCCTCGATTAATCTGTATTTAAAAGAAGGTTAGAGTAGGTACTCTCCAATTTCATAGCATATGGAACACTTCTAAAGAGATAAATGGTTAAAGTCAAAGCAAGAAATAGTACCATTTTTGACTGTGTCCTTATAGGTCCAATGCCATTAAACAACCCAAAATACCATGTTCCTGGAGAAATCTGTATTGAAATTCAGTTAACGTTGTGCAATTTCTAGCAACCAAAAATTCATTTTTTTGCCAACCATAAGGCTTCAGGACAAACCTGCTCATTTGTTACCCTCAACGATATATTCTTCTGCATTGGATAGCATTTCTCGACATTTTGAAGATTTTGTGTCCCGTTGAAAGAATCATGAGAAATGTATTCTGCCACTGTAATAGGAAATGTTGCATGAGTTACAGAGTACAGAGTGGAAATAATAAGAAATTTTTTTTTGATCAAAACTACATATTTCATGGAGCAAAATGCTATAATTATAAAACTGTGGTACTTTTACCTAGACCAGTTAGAGAAGCACCGTGGACATCAGGCAGAGGAAGACTCCCTTCTCGAATGCATATAATAGGCAGAGAGCTTCCAGAAACATTATTAATCTTACTGAGATCCTATCAATAGTATCTTGATCGAATTAAAGAAATGATACTGATAAATCAAGAAATTTGTACGCAAGGAAAAATATAATTCTTTTATTGATATGAAGAGACATAAAGGTAAAAAAGGGTTAGATGTTGAGAATGACAACACCATATCCTTTCAAATACTCCTAATAAGGCTTTATAAGACTTACTATGTCCACATCTGACTCCAAAGCTAAAGACATTGAAGAGAACCATGGTGGCAATTCAACTGCAATGAGGCATAAAATGAACCCATTGTTACATATCATCTAATGAATAATCTTTAAAGCCATGCAAGCTTCTTTAGTTGCAGTTTGGTTTCTTTGATGTATGCTTGAATTATCATTTGAGGATAAAGTGGGTTAATCAACCAGACTAAGTAAAAGATATAATTGTCAAGTATAAAATTTTCAAAATAGACAGCTAAATATGTCTCCAAAAACCAAAAGAGCACAATAGAAGAGTAATCAACAATCTAGTTTGCATAGGAAAGTAAATGGAAGGACAGGGTTCAGGGAAGAAAGATCAAGAATCTAAACGTTCACGGCCTAGTTAGATACTAGTTGGCTTACTTCTTCCTACTTTGTAATAAAGAAGAGAAGACACTTGAATTTGATTTAGCAACAAAAGCACGCTGTAGATGGCACTGACCAAATGCTTCTGTGGGACCAAAGACAAACAGAATATGACAAGGATGAATGAAAGAAGATTGAGTTTTCCATGTCTATTACCAAGTTGAGTAGTTCACCGTGCTTAAGAATAAGAACAACTGAACAATCTTAATGAATATTTTAACAAGAAAATTGGAAAAAGGCCCAATGGTTTTACCAAAACCCTTCAAGCTTACAACTGAAAACTCACAAAAAACTCCATACCCATGAAAATAATCAAACCAAATTCACAGGAGCAACCTGGCAAATAACATATCCATTTAAGCAGAACAAGAAAGATTGAGTCTTTAAACCACTAATGCGATTTATACCTCGTATAAATAATAACAATGCAATAATTTGGTAAATTAACCTGTAATATAATGCCATGCGTAAGGCTTGAGCGAGGTTCTTGGATATGTGAAGCTGGAAATGGTATAAGTATTGAACTCCTCTTGTTCTTGTGAATCACAAAATTGCACTTTTACTAAAAAGATGAGAAATAAACTCACACCCAAAATCCAATTCTTTTTCATCTTTTCTTGTTTCTCACTGCAAATAATCAATTATTCATGGGATCGATGAATAATAGAAAAAAGATTATGTCATAAGAATCAAGAAAAGGTACGTGCTGAGTGTGTAATAAATCAATGATGTCAAGTGATGGATGAGTGTGTTTGTGTTTTGTTTATTACAGAATTTATTTGGGATGGTGATTATATAATATAAACATATATAGGCTGTTGGATTTACATGTTGACTGGTGTTTTTAGGAGTCCTTTACTCTTTAATCTTTTATTATGAGTTGTTGGAACGTTATAAGTTGGGCGTGCCAAACACGCGCTTCTCCGTTTTGTTTTTTGGGACAATCTGGGCCATGGAGTCTTATCTCACGGTTGGGATTCTTTTGGGCTAATATAATTGTTAGATGTATAACGGTGATAATTTATTTTTTGGTCATGACATATCTAATAAAATAGTCCCAAAAAATTCTATCTAATCAGCCTATTATCTGTGAGGTAAATTATTGAAAAATAAAATTTTCAGCTATTGTACATCCAATATAAATTAAATGATGAACCTTATCTTACTTCAGTTTAAGCAAAAAAATTGACCTTGAGCAGAATTTGGGGACCATGGTATGTATGGTCTTTAAGTTTGTATTGAACATCAATGATTAATATAAATTACTATTAAATTTAATATAGCAATTTATTCAGTTAATCAAGGGTTGGCCAACAACATATACAATGTATAGTGTAATATCGTTGTTGTTGTTGATAATAGATAGGTTTTTTAGAGCGTGTGATGTTGTAGAATAAGCATCGGATACTATTGCTTATGTACAATAAATTAATTAGTGTGTCAATTTTCAAATTCTTACTATTTGAACAGTTCAAGAAGATATTTATGCTGAATAGTGCATATCAAGTATATACAAATAGTAAATGATTTTTGAATTCTTGAATGCGTTTTATGGTTTTTAATAAGATTTGGAAGGAATGGAGAGCAGCTATTCGCATTGAATTTTTACTAAATATGTGTGACAGTGTTCTTTAAACAAATAAATCAATTAACCAGATTTGGAAAAAGCCGCTGGAAAGGGATATAAGTACTTATTTTTACCAACGTTCATAACAGTTATGGAAAACAAATATAAAGTGCATTGTTTGGCGACTTTCATGTTCTTGCACATATGTTTACATAAATTTAAATAAAGTGGTGAAGTACAATTACATATGAACATGACAAAGAATCGTGAAATAATTTTAGGTTACGTTGAATTACCAAAAGTGAAAGGTTACGTATTACCCCCCTCCTCCCATATGAGTCCTAGAGTAGTTTGCGTGACTTTTAAGTATTTTAAATAGCGGGGTGTATGTTTTTAAGTTTAGTAAGTGTGACATGTGTTTGTGTGTAGTATAAGTATTTAAGTGATTTAGGTGGTGTATGTGATTTTTAGATTTAGTCTATGTCTTTTAGATGATTAATTATGTATGTATATATTTAGGTGATTTTGGCATTGTCTATATATTTTAGGTGTGGCGTGTATTTTAATGTGTTCCTACACGACACACAAAGATTGAGGCAGAAAATTCATCAAAAGGCAGAAGTCTAATATATTTTTTTTTATATGTAATCTAATTAATTACAAGTTTCAGTAACTTTCATCGTATCTAATTATTCATATATAAAAAGATAAAAAGAGTATTACACCTAATAAATCACCTTACCACCAAAACAAGCAGGATATCTAAAAAAAATTATGATATGATAATTTCAATGGAAATTTATCTCAAGTCTCAACTAATGCTTGCAAGCTATTAAAGAATTAAAGAAATAATAACAAGCATATTTTGTTAAACCCCTTCTCAATCTATATCGCTTAAACGCTATAAATTGGGTGGTAACTTATTTTTAATGAGATTAAATAAATTATGTTGGAGGAAGGGAAAAAACTCTGTTAGTTTCACTTACAATGAAAATCTTGAACACCTTTTTGGATCTAACTTTTAGGTGAACGTATGTATGATAGCTACACAGTTCAAAACAATAAGCTTATGTAGAATAATATTCAACTAACGGAGGTGTGATAGTAAGTCGTGGTCTAAATTTTGTATTTTATAATCAATTTGTGGACTTCAATAGTCAAAAGTCAAATCATATGAATTACGCCATTGCATGAGCGTGCAGGATTTTCAAACCAAGGTTCAGTGTGCATACGTGTTATGTTATGTTAATGAAACTGTAGGCTTTGGTGCTTGGCTAGATATTATTGGGTTATTATTGACATTTATAAGAGTGTCGCTCGCATTAGATGCTTTGGGCCCAAATTCAGTCACAGAAAATGATACGAGGAGGCCCAATTCCAGTAATGTGGGCAGGAGTCTAGGACGAGGATTAATTGTTGCTTAGTTGGAATTTATGCAAATTGTATCACAAGATTCACAACTCACACAAGCCTTGTTAGTAGAATCAAAGATTATTCTCTTGTTTATTTTCAAATCATAACGAATAAGTATTATATTCTTTATCCAGATGATATAATACCGTTCTTTCGATCAAGGAAAAAAAGAGAAGGTATGAATCTCATATTTCTTGTTTATCATAAAACGCCACGTGTCTAGTTTATTAAAAAAAGGAAAAAGTTACAGTTTTTTCTTGGTAATTAAAAAAATGTTACAGTTTTTTTTGAGAGATAAAAAAAATGTTACAGTTTGGATGGTTGAGAACGTGCTAAAAATTATCGAAATAAAAATTTATAAATGCATAATCTTTTTACAAATTCTTGCGAGATGACACTTGAATAAATCTATTACAAAATATATATCATCATTAAATGGTAAAGATTTCATTCTTAAAGAAAATAAGAAGCTTGATCTCTATATATATATATATATATATATTACTGTGAAGCTACTTCATTTCTTTCTTTACGCATCTCCCTGCCATTTCAGGTATGGAAATGTTTGTTTGTTCTCTCGCTTTAATTTAATTATTTTGACTTTTTCTTTCCGTCGGAGATTTTGGTTTTTGAGCGTTTAATCCACGGTGGAGGCTGGCGATTTTGTAACATTCTCTCTCTCTCTCTCTCTCTCTCTCGTGTATAGAATTAAATATATATATATACTCAGCGTTACAAACAAACTTAATGCTGGTAGATTAATTCATTCACAGTGTTTTCTCATATGGATTACTGCAGATTGTATGTTGTTGTAGCTACTTATAACTCTTGAATATATATGTCGATGGTAAGAGTTTTTAATTGTTGACTCTCCTCCTCCTCCTCCTTAATTTATTGTTGTAATCACGTCTAGGACTCATCTTTGCACATGGATCCCATTTCATCACAAGTTTTGTTTGTTTGTTTGTTTACTTATTTATTTGTTTTTCCTTTGCAGCCTCTAATTTTCAAGCTATTTTCTCTGCTCTTGTTGCATGTTTGTCTTCAGTATGTTCAAGGATTATTTTTTCTTAATCATGCTAAGGCTTCATTATATATTATTTTATTTTATATATAAGGTTTCCTTATAGGAGCGTGAAATTGCTCCGGCGACTGTCTGTGTGTAGACTATTACTGTCTTCATTAAGAATCTTGCCTTTTTCTTCCTTTCTTGCCCCCTCCCTATTCGCACCATGGAAGAACAGTTGGTGTGATAACTTGCCTTCTTGTAATGTATTTTTCTCGTTTTCTCTTGTTGTCGCAGTTCCGTTCAAATGAGCCGACCTCATAATCCACCCAGTCCCTTTCTCCCCTTAGGCAAACCCTTCCGCATGATCTCTCCTAAGGGCTCATACCGGTCTCCAAAGCTTCTTGATTTGTCAAATACTTTTGAGGAGGGATTGGCAAGGAGGCTCAAAAAGCTCAAGCCAGCAGACAGGAATGACATTTTATGCTTATCATGGATGAGGTCCTCTATGGAGTTGCTTTGTGGAATTCATGCTGACATAAAAACTCTTATTTCTGCTCTGCAACTCCTGGTAATTGACTGGGATGACATGTGGATTGATATATATTTGGACGATAGTGTGAAATTGCTGGATATCTGCAATGCTTTCAGCTCCGAGATTTCTCGACTGAAACAGGGCCACCTTTTTCTTCAGTACGTCTTACAAAACTCAGGAAGTGCTACCTCAAAAGAGTTTGTCCGAGTAAAGTCATCCCTAGACGAATGGAGGCAGATTATTACTTCAAAGAATCCAAGATTTGATTACTGCTTCTCTGTCATGGATACTCTTGCTCGAACGCTTGACCTACCACAGATTAAGAACTCTGCAAAGGGAAAAGTCCTGATGAGAGCTATGTATGGAGTTAAGGTGGTGACTCTTTTCATATGTAGCATATTTGCTGCTGCATTTTCTGGTTCAACAAAAAAATTGATGGACACACGAGTTCCTAAGACATACTTGTGGGAAGAGGCTTTTACTGATATTCAGATGTTGGTAAATAAAAGAATAAGTAACACAAATTTGAAGGGGAGTGTTTCAATGGTGAAAGAGCTAGAAGCTGTTGATACAAGTGTCAAGAAATTACACCCCATTGTGCAAGATGGAGTGGATGAAGCTGAATTGTTGCGGAATTCGATTTTAGATTTGAAAAAGTCAGCAGAGAATTTATCTCAAGGACTTGATCTGCTTGCAAAGGATGTGGAGAGTTTCTTCCAAATTGTTTTAAGCGGGCGTGAAGCTCTGTTGTGTCACCTTAGGATCGGTGGTAATGGATATAAACAAATGTGAGCTAACAACAATGGCAGAATGATCCGTTTTCTGTTTAAAATTACGGAAGATACACGGTTTTAGTATAGTAGATACTGCGAGCTTGTGGTATGCCAATGATAGAGTAATTGTAAATGATCTAACCGAAATGAAGTGTTAATGAAATATGTATATATGTCGATTGTTTCATGCATGTGTTCTTGTACTCATTCAACTGATGTTTGTGTTCTGAATCTTTTAATGGAGAGTCCATTGAAGTCTGTTAAGTGTTTTCATCTGAAGGGGCCGCTGATCCATGTTTCAAGAACACAAGGGAATTTTTGCAATTTTTTGGGTACAAAGAAGGCAATTGATAACAGGATGGAGTTTTATGCAAAAAAACATAATACAATGGGGTTTTGGTGTGAATTTGAGCAAGCACAAGGGTGTTTATGCGTTTTTCCCCGAGCAGGCTAAAATTATCCATTACTCAAGGTTGACTATGCTCTGAATAACAGAGTAAGATGAAAAGTGTTAGTGTAATTACATTTTTAAAGTGCAAAGTATAGGTTTATAATAGATAGGGTGGGAAGAGCCAAAATATGCTAACCTAAAGATGCAAAATGTCATTTACATTCCTTAATATAATTTTTATCTGAAGCACATTAATGCATAAGTTAAAATCTTTCAACTGCATAAGATCTCAGAAATTTAAGAATCTAACTTTCATTTTCACTGTCGTGATTTAATTTGTTAATAACCAACAAATTAGATATAGAAGAAACTGGAAACAAATTATGATAAACTGTTGGTTAAAGTTTTATAAAAGCAACTTTGAGCGAGCAAATGTAGTAAACTGAAGCTTTCACCAAGTGTATGGTTGCAGATTCATCGAACATCAACCCCTTCCCGAAAGTTAATTTATTTCACGGGTATTGTCAAGCTATTCCAGTTCAAAAGTTTAACACGTAAACTCCACTTTTTTCCTTCTCCAAGAAAATTGCAAAAAGAACACCCCATAACAAAGGCAAATGAAAAGAAGAAAAAAATGTCACATTTTGACAAAAAAATACAATCTTTAAACTGATCTCTTACAAATTTTGAATCCCTTTTATTCTTTACGTTTGTTTTTCATGTTGGCCATGTCTGCAGAGTCAAGCTCAGGTTCGGGTGATCATGGTGGACATAGTAGTATCAAAGGTGTGCCCACTCATGGTGGGAGATATGTTCAGTACAATGTCTATGGAAATCTCTTTGAAGTTTCGAGAAAATACGTTCCACTTAGGCCTGTGGGACGTGGTGCTAATGGCATTGTTTGGTAATAATCATAAGCCCTTTAAATAATTTTCGGTTTTTATAGAGTTGGTAATTAGCTACTTGGAGTTTATGGTGTAAAGATTTGAACTTTATTGTTAAGTGGGAGAGAATTATCTTATCTGTATCTAATGCCCTCTTTATTTGATCTAGTGCTGCTATGAATTCGGAGACCCGAGAAGAAGTTGCCATTAAAAAGATTGGTAATGCATTCGACAATATAGTTGATGCGAAGAAGACGCTGCGTGAAATAAGACTTCTGCGTCACATGGATCATGTTAATGTAAGTATGTATATGATGGTATACAGAATATTGACTTAAAACTGTTGTGTATTGGATTTTTTCAGCAATATTTGATCTTCTTTGCCATCAAAAAATTTCTGTACATTAGATCTAATTTCAACAAAATGGAATTGCATAATCCAATTTAAGCAGAGTTATTCAGTTGACCATCCAATACATAAAATTCAGCAACACAAACTCCATTCACAAAAGCTATGAAAAGAAAATGATAAAAAAAAAATAATGATTTTGCATGTGAAGAATTCTCATACCTGAAGCAACCTGCTGTTTTTCTGTTGAGATAGTTTTATAAATTAAGCCTGTTTCAATCCCTATGACGTGAAAGTTTCCATGAGATAATTTGTGAAAAATATTCATCTTATCTTTTTCATGAAGTTGATACCCTACGGACGTGAAATTCTGGAACTTTATAGGATATTTCATATTTTGGAACTTTATAGGTTGCCCTGAAGCAACATGCTTTCACCGTTTTTTGCTTAATGTAGTTTTCGACTTCGTATACTGAAGATATTGTGCCTTGGTAAGAACATTACTCAAACACAGATGTCTAGTATTAGAGCATCAAATTACGAGGCTCTTTTCATTAAATAGATTATGCAGAAGGGGGACTTCTATGCTAAGTTCAGGATTCCCCACCTTAATTTAGGCCAAAAGCTTAATAAATCTGGAAGTTAATGGCTTAATGCTGGCACCATAGATTCATCACTGGCTTCTACATTGCTGCTTCACCAGGATTCATAAATTTATATTTGGGATTGCAGCCAACTAGAGTAATTAACTTTTTGAAAAAGTAGCCATCTCTTCTCGGTCAGATGAAGGTTTATATTTATAAGGGATATTCTTTTACAAGCCAATATACACGAACATATGAATAGAGTCACAAGTGGTTATTTGCTAGTTCTTTTAACAAGAAAGTAATGTGCCTAATAAGCATATCATAAAGAAGTAATATGTTTTGTTTCAATGCTTTAACTTATCTAGTAGGTCAGTACTCAATACCTTCTGTCTATATATGTATGAACTGTGTCCTCAAGCATTCTTCAAAATATTTATGTCAACCCATAGTCTTACTCTTTGGGTTTCTTTTATGACAGGTGATTGCAATTAAAGATGTCATACGACCTCCTCTGAAGGAGAGTTTCAATGATGTCTACATTGTATACGAACTAATGAACACTGATCTTCACCAGATTATCCGCTCCAACCAACGATTGACTGATAACCTCTGTCGGGTTTGGCCTAACTTTCCTGTAGCATATAGATAACTTCTTCTCGATTGGTATCATAATGATTAACCACCAAGAAACCTGCAAACTTTTGTAACTTAATACATCAAGTTTGTAGAATTTGCAATATTTTGATTTGGAATAGCCTCTTCTGCACTCTTTTGCATTGTTTTTTTTTATGATCTTCAACTTCATTTTTCCTTGTCCTTTTTGTCAAACTTAACTTTTTATACTGAAAAAAGCCAATTGACTTCTCATTCGAATTTTGCAGTACTTCCTTTACCAAATTCTGCGAGGCCTTAAGTATGTTCATTCTGCAAACGTCTTGCACCGTGATCTGAAACCCAGTAATTTGCTCCTCAATGCGACTTGTGATTTGAAAATTGCGGATTTTGGGCTTGCGAGGACTACTTCGGAGACTGATTTCATGACTGAGTATGTTGTCACTCGGTGGTATCGAGCACCAGAGCTGCTACTTAACTGTTCAGAATACACTTCTGCAATTGATATCTGGTCAGTAGGTTGTATATTTGGTGAAATGATGACAAAGCAACCTCTGTTTCCGGGCAAAGATTATGTTCATCAGCTAAGACTTATAACAGAGGTCTATTCTTTGATACATTCTCTGCTTTAATGTTCATAAGAAAAAACTTTAATCTTCCCTTCTGTGTTTACTGTTCTTGATACACAATTTCTTCGTGGGCTTTTTTATATCATTGAAGGTTATCTGATCTGTAATTTGTCTTTTAATCTGGGGCTTATGTTCAATTCTCTACATTTTTCTTTGCAAAAGCTCATAGGCTCTCCAGATGATGCTAGTCTTGGATTTCTTAGGAGCGATAATGCCAGAAGATACTTTAGGCAGCTCCCCCAGTACCCAAGGCAACAATTTTCTGCTAGATTTCCAAATACTTCTCCTGGAGCTCTGGATTTGTTAGAAAAAATGCTCGTTTTTGACCCAAGCAGACGCATTACAGGTATTATGTTTTTTACTAGTTGATCAGATGAAGACCCTTATTCAACTCATATGAGGTTAATCATCTAACTGGTGACTAGAAAAATTAATCATTGAGAAAATAATAATACTTTACCAACTGATTACATATGGTTGAGCTCTCTCTACTTCGGCAATAAATGAATAATGACAACTTCTTTTCTCTATTTTGGTGACTTGCAGCTGAAGAGGCTCTCAGCCATCCATATTTGGCGCCTCTTCATGACATCAACGAGGAGCCTGTTTGTCCAAGGCCTTTTGTTGTCGATTTTGAGCAGCCGACTTTCACTGAAGACAACATCAAGGAACTCATCTGGTGGGAATCCGTAAAACTCAACCCCGACCCGACTCATTGAGTAATGTGCCTCATCAATTATAGACTGTCAGAATGTATATTTTGACAATCTGTACAAACTGTATCAAAAACATAAAATTCCCAGAAGGAAACGAGAAATAAATGAAGTGGATCTCATGTACTGTATTATGTAATGGAGTTTACCTGAGTTTACAGAATTTCATTTGTACTGTACTATTATTTTAGTGAATGTTGTACTAAAGAGCTGAAGTTTAGCGGCTTCCCCTGCCCAGAAGAATGTATTTTGATGCGTCAACCACTAACTTACTGTTTGGTTTTAATTTTTTGAGTGATATATTTCAATATTTGAATTCTTGCAGCTGATCTCCGGCATTTGTGGCTTTATGCTTATAATGCATACTTGGTTATACAGACAAGTTATTGATATCCTGTCATCATATCACATGGAGATTACACAAAAGTCCCAGAAATATTGGTAGATCTATTATATGGCTAGTAGAAACCACGATGACTAATGTTGGAGGTATCGGGGGATCGTCTTGATGAGGGATGATAGCATATTTTATTCTATCTAATAACTTGGTTATGGTTCTGTTCAAACACCACCATTGCATTGTAGAACTTAAACCAAAAAAGTTTGATTTCTCGTTTGTGTTCTACATCAGGATTAGTAATGTATTTGGTGATCTTTTTTGCCTTCTGAGTAAAATCAAATCTCATTACGTTTGGTTGGATATGAACATTAGACCTTTTGAGTTTTTGTTTTAGCTATCATATAAAGAAGATTTCAGAAAAATATAGATAAAATTTGATTAGTCATACATGAGAGTTCATTACATCAACCACAGCCGTAGAAGTACATGAGAAAGTCCATAGCAAACATAAAGATGTGTATAAAATACAATATGGATTGAGTTAACCACAATACTCAACATAGCTTCAATATTGTACACAGTTCATGAACACGCAGGCCTATAAAAAATTCCAACCTCATGCATATATACATCCTCCATAGGTATACACAAGTGCAGAAACCTTGTTTATTGGTTAGTTACCTTGGTTAAGTTAGTGACACAAAGTTATTGATATATCAGGATGAAGATAACAGCTCCAATGCATATATAGTTGAGTTGAAACATCATCATCACTTCATGTTTCTTTGATAGATTTCTTGTTCCTTAGCCCCCTGCTAGGCCTGAAGATCTGTTTCAAGAGTGCCATCTTGGGAACATTCCAGTGTTCGATATGTCTGAGAAATCACATTAAAAAGGGGCGAGCTTGATGAAATGATGCATAGTGAAGGTTTAGAAAAGAAGCAGAACTTACTTGAACGAGAAACACATTACCTGCATACTTTTCCAGATTTTTCATCAAAGTAATACTCTGTATAACCAGTAGCTGCAGAGAAATGCAAGAATCAAACATAGAAAGCAATCGCCTTAAGGTTCTATAATGTGGAAAACATACAGCAGGAGTGTAGTATGTATTGATGGTGTAAAAAGGTCCAATGATTGATGACCTGAAAGAATGGGGTTCCATGGGAATGACATAACACAGCTGAAACGCCAGTGCCCAACTCCTTTATCCTGCTGTTACCAAACACGAAACTAGTTTGTAATATATTTGAAGAGGGCTACCAATCAATCTTGTTAATAAGTAAGTTGAAGGGTGACCTGAAAATCCTCCCATTTCATGAGTTTCATATTTGAAGTTTGAAGCAAATAGCCAAAATTGGTACAGTTTCTCTTGAATCTACTTAGGCCCCTGAAGGAACCAGCTGGATCAGCAAATTCACACTCCTCTTCATAGGCATCAACTGCTAGATTCCCTGTGACAAAGTAACATCTTTGGAAGTCCTGTTTGATTGTCTCCACCACAGCGGTTCGATCAATTCTTCCGAACCCATCAACGGATAGTTCCAAATCATTGTCTGCCTCTTGGACTTTTGAACGAAGAAAAGAAGCAGCTACACCGAGAAACTCTGAGGCGTACCAGGCTGTTTTGAGCACCAAATTTTGAGGTTCAGAATCATCTTGATTGGTCGAGTTGTTCTTAGCACAACAGCATGTGAGAGCACGTGGACTTTTAGGGTGGATTTTAATGAGATTGTGATGCTGAGAATGGAGTTTTGGAGATGTTAAACAGAGAAAACCTGCCATTGAAAAAGAGTGGCGGAACAGCACTTGCCAGTTAACACATAGTCCCGCGTTTTCTCCCAAATGAAAATATCTTCTGCTTCAACAATTAATCTCAGCCAGATAAATCCTGCTTCTTTCATTTCAGATGCAGTTATAATATCCTTTTTATACTTTCTATTCCCTCAGAGATTTAGTTTTTTAAATATCTACTACGACGACTAGTTAAGTTAATCAGCATATGTTTTAGAATTTCTATTTAGCAATTTTGGCGTAAAACTATATCATCTTAAGTTGGTACACTACTTTTTAAGTTATAATGTGCCTCTCCCCGAGAAAAATGATATTTCCTCGTAAATAAGAAACTTGGAATTGTCTGATATCTAGTTATTTACAGAAGTAAGGAAGATAAATTTACAATCAACAAAATATATAATTGAACTAACTTCTTATTTATTTGTTCGGATATTTGACAAACTGTACACTTGTCATTTTCGATCCAGGAAAGTGTTGGGATTAAGGAAAACTAAAACAAGCACTTCCATCATGGCAAGAGCATGCTGCAGCTTAAATTACAAACATTTGCACACGACAGAACCAAAACTTTGATCAAATCTACAATCTACTTATTGTCTTGCATCAGAACAAGACAACATGTTATTGAAGCAGAAAACCTTCTTTACAAACGAGAACCTACCACAAACTTTACACACAGGAGAATCAACATGCTCCATATGATTCAGATTCTAGACATTTATCATTCTAAAACAATCGCCCACCGCTACAAATCAGACCAGGAACCATTCAGCCATCACACCGCAAATACACCGATTTTTCACACCAGAACAAGGAGATGTGGCACTCCAAATGCAACAACATCCTCTCCTCCAACTCTTTACCCTGACGTGATAGCTCTCCTTGTGCAATGTTCTTTGATGCCAACATTTTGAGATGATAATAATTTCTTCTGTCAACAATTGTATAGATGAGAAAACATCAGAATGAAATTCATGTATAAAGAACTGCCAAACTATCACATAATATCAGGATATGCAGCTGACAAAGAGATAAATCGACAAAGTTCATTGTCAATGCTAATCACACATCAAGAAAATCATCCAAGGGGACAATCACAAGCCTTAACACTCGCTTGAAATTGTTGGTCAAACTCTAAATCTGTCCACGAAAAAGTACCGGCATTGGCATCATATACTTACATGATTCTCAAATTCAGGGTTCACCAAATTGCCGGAGAGATTCTTCATCAACATCAGTGCCTGAAGAAAATTGGACAAAAAACTGAATCATTAACCAGTTTTCATAAAAATTAAAAATCATCAGCAAAGGGGCAACTGGTAGAGAATGCATCTAAAGATGTACTTCAAGAGCTCAATAAAATGCTTCAGAGTTGAGATTTTACTCACCGTCTCCATATTTATGGGATCCATCTGCTTCAGTCGTTGCAAGTGATTAGTAGCATCAGGGTCAAAGATACTGCCGATAAATCTGTAAACCTGAGCGAAATCCGGCACAACTGCATCAATTAGAAAAATGAATGAAGTTAGTGGTGACATAATAGGTCGAATAAGCTCCCTATACAACTAAACAGGTCACAGAACAGTTAAGCAAATCCTACAGCAACTACTCTGGCATGAAACATGATATACTCTTTCTCAGTATAACTATATCATTGTTGGAACACTACGGTTGTTCTATAGGTTTTATTACAAGGAAGAATTTGTTATTTTAACGTCCTAAACAGGTCATAGAACAGTTAAGCAAATCCTACAGTAACTGCTCTGACGTGGAACGTGATATACTCTTTCTCAATATAACTATATCATCGTTGGAACACTCCAGTTGTTGTATAGGTATTTTTACAAGTTGCTTTTTGTTATTTTAACGTAATATGTTTTGTAGTCACCTCAGTAGGTACAGAAAAGCACCCAACATAGATGTCACAACAAGAGGCTAGGAAGCAACTAACCTCTAATTCCCTTGCCGTGTATGTTATTTTTCTTGTCATAGGTGGGAACACGAGGAGTGCTTTCATTACTACTGCTGCTATAGTTATGTGTCGTGGTAACACCAGCTGACTCCAGATCATCTGAAACACCAGCACATCATTTCAGCAGGAAATCCAGAAATGGAACAGCAAAGACAACATACTTATGAACAGAAACAAACCTTTTGGTCCATCTGAGACGCCATGGCCCGATGGCACGACATAATCATTCCAAGAAGACAACACTGCACCACTAATTGCAGTTCCGGGAACTAATACTGACTCTTGCCTAACTGAAAATTACATCAAGGAACAATAATTGGGATGTCACAATTTGGAAACGAGAAAGAATTGAAACTTCACAGGGTTGGTGACTAAAATAGTACAAACCATTCTTTGAAGCTTTCTGAGGATAAGGATGAGCTGCCTTCCTCTTTGGACGCGGTGGAGGGACGTGTTCACTAGTTCCATTCTTCTGAACCTTCAGAAAATACTTCTGAGCATGGCTACGAATCTGCAAGATACATCATTTAGAATTAACCCAGGGGAAAAGTATGCACGAGTACATTTACAAGAGGACCCGTACAATCACGTTGCTGCATCTCCATACACAAGCACATGTAGAGAGTTAATTGTTGTAACAATTAAAATAGTGACCAGGAGGGGCATTTTTGTGATGTTAATTGCCTAGGGACAGTGCAAATGAAGTTATAGGTACCTGAATAACTGTCTTAGACCCAACAAATGCTTCAATTTTCTTCCAATCACGATCAAATCTGAAGTTGCAGCAGGGGAAAATAAGTATAGATAGCAGAAAAGAAAATAATGAATCTATATAGATAGAGGCAGGCAGGGAGAAGACACTTCTTACAGTTGTATTGCTTCAAGAAACTTGTCGTGCTCCTGTTCAGTCCAGCTCTCTCTTGACTTGGTGATCGTGTAAGGCTTTCTCACTTTCTTATTCGAATCATCCATATTCCAATCAAGAAACTCATCACCCTTGTAATAACCGTACAAATGGTTAGGAAAGTCCTGACCCGCTGGGGGATTCGGGTACACAGACACCATAGATGATTGATTAGTCAAACACCTTCAAATCTTTTCAGAGAATTCAGCCAAGTTCAGTTCTTTTTTATGTATGTATTGTTTTGGAAAGTTTTAGGAGTAGTGGAGGCTTATGTAAGTGAATTTGAATGAGGTGGGGGAGATTACAAGTGATACGTGGCGAGATATGGGTGATTGCTAGTTATTGTTCGGCTTTTGTGCTGTTAGAAGCTTCCAGGACCTTCTCATGCGCAGGTCTTTTAATGTTTTCTTTCTCTCTCTTTCCGACAAAAGTTGTTAAGATTTGGTTTTGGACATTAAGCATACACTTCCTAGATTTGGCCTAAACATAATAATCTTTTATATGAAGAAGAAAAGGGAAAAGCTATAATCATTCCCTAGCTAAAATTGGTCGGATAGAATCGGTTGGTGTCTCAAAGCAAGTTCCAAAGAAACTTATTCTCGTTAATATTTATAATCCAGTTATTAGATCAATTTTTGAATAATAAGCTAATCTTTAAATTATCTACCCAATTCTTATGGGTTTAATTATATTTCCTCACATTTTTAGTTGATTTGATTTGACAAATGACTAACTATATATTGTAAAAATATCATTTTACCAATTTCAACTACTGGGAGTAAGGCTATTAAGCAGTTCCATGCTCATAATGAAAGTCCCATGAATGGACTAGATAAGACTATAGAACTCTTGATATAGGACGAACAGAGTAAACACAAATAAAATAAAATAAAAATAAAAATAAAAACATGAATAAAAGTCATACATCACGACATGAACCTAAAATGATTAATCGAATCTACTCAACCAAAATAAGTGGAGAATTTTTTTTTAAGAGTTTGATTCGATATGAAACAAACAAAAAACAAAATAAACTAACTTGAAACAATTCATTTTCCACGAAAAAACTAGACTGGATATTCAACGAACCCTGCCAACTTTTACAGTCAGTGTTATGTTCCTTGTTTGGATAAGATCTGCTGAAAGTTAAGGTGCAAATGGGCGACAAACCACGTGCATCCAATGCATTGCAAATTTAGTAAATTTTCTGGACATGGTTAAGCAAATTTAACCTCATATATTGAATGCATTTAATGAAGTTTGCCATCTGCACCCGTCAGGATTTGAAATCAACGTATCAACTCAAAATGGATGAGATTTATTTCCATCATGCAGTGTTTGTAAAAGCTAATAAAGCATGTGTAATTTCTGAGTTTTACAAAGCTGTTTGCAAGTAAAAGTTAACGTGCAAGCAGACCTTCTGAAAGAGATGCTTTAAAACACCAAAAAGGAAAAATGTTCAGCAATTCAAACACTTCCATATTTTCTCAAGTCAATACATAGACAAATACTGCGGCAAGTACATTATAGAGATGCATTCTTCAGTAAGGTACTTAAACACGAGCGTAAATTTTGGTTTTAGACGAAAGTTAGCCCACTAACAATTAGTAGGCGGTAGTGTTGGATAACCCTCCATGAACACAGGTTTGAGAGCTGCATCTCATTCATTTGTAGTTGCATCCTCTGGAGCTGCAGAATTTCCATCTAACATGGATAGAAGAACTATAGTCAATACTTTTTGTGGACAAAAATGGCCCTGGGTTAATTCCCACTAGCTACAATTTTGAGAAAAAATTCAAATGTCAAACTTCACGGGTTTTCTGCAGAATAAATTTAGAAATAAATTTCTCTAGAAAGATGAAATTCTAGGCCAAGTAAATGAAAAATGCCTGCATGTGCTTCTTGAGAATATAACATATCATACATACCTTCACCTTCGGATGGGGCATACTGAGATTTGCGGTATCGTGTTTGCTGCTGTGATGGCTAGAACATTGAACATAAAAACAATGAATGTATCAGCGACTCAGAAGAAAGTCCAGAAAAGGCAACCAAAACATGATATGCATGCGCCAGTCACAAGGATCAATTGCAGCAACACTGCTGTGCTGAAACAAATAATAATATAAATTTCGATAAATTTAGTGATACTGATCATCAAGTTAACCAAAATTCTCAGCTCCGGAAACTCTTGTTGATGTCTTCATTTCTGAATCAAAGACGTCTTATGACCAATGAGGAAGGTTACATCCATAAAGATGTTTCATTTTCCTCTTTAGATTGATTCTGTTTATTCAAGTATGAAAGCTGGTGGGTGGACATCATTAGTTACTAGAGATTCCAGGTGAGATCAAAATCTTGACAAAATGCTTAGAGAAAATAATTATTTGCCAGCGACATTTGTTATCCATAGAAGTCTTATAACTACAGCAAACCATGCATAAGCCACACATACATACAGAAATGACAAATATCAGCATATTAAGTAAGCAGATACTTGTCGCTTCTTCATGGACAAATAATCATACTTTTTCTTTCTTTTGAAGGCAAAGATTGAATATAACACTGTGTACCAAAGCAAGTTTCCAGCAGAAGCTACTAACATCATTAAAGAGAGCAATAGCATGATAAAATAACTACCTCTACACGTGATGACGAGTTGCATAAAATTTATGGCAATCTAAAGGTATGAGATTAACAATTACCTGTAATTTTGGCCGGAGAGCCTCAAGTGGTCCTTTTGGTTTCCCGGAACCTTGCTGTAGTCAGTAAAGATGAATTACTTTAAGGAGCATTTACAAGGTACTATGCTACTAAGTCTCAGTTATGCAAGAAAGTGCAAATACCACAGAGGAGTACCTTGCCCAGAGCCCAATCAGCAGAGTCGAAGTAGGCACGTTCGTGATCCTGAAGTTAAATGCAAAAGTTATAGAAACTAATCTCACATATTTATTCTCAATAATTTGCCTCGTGCGAGAAGCAAGCTATTAAAATACCTTAGAAATGAGTGGTGGTTTCTTGGGCATTATTCCTCCATATTTACTCTTAACAGCTGCCTCCTGCAAGAAAAGCATAGCAAATTTAACTAGAGGTACAACTGAAGTTGAAATTTAAACCAAAGTAACATGATCTGAACACAACTTCCTGCTGTGTTGATGGCATGGACTTGTCAGCATCCTCCATAACAGCCTCTTTGACTTCCTCGGTGCCTGACATAATCCTACAACCACCCAATACACAACACCTGCATTATAAAGAAATACCAAATTCATCAGTAATTAAAACATTTTCACCAAGGGCTTCACTAGAGAAAAACAGAGCAAAGAAACTTCAAATAATTCGTGAACTCTTATCCATTAAGCCACGAGTTGAGCCTTACTTTCACCATAGAGGTTGACCTAAAAATGTGCATTTAAATTAAAGGACTCTTACCCCCCAGAACCTCTAATAATATCAATCCAGCATAAGTGCATCTCTAGTAGATTATTTGACCAGTTCCCCATAACGGGAAACAAATGCCACTATCTATGCAATTTTGATGTCATATAATCGCTCTATGCCCATAAAACCCCATCTTATTTTGCCTAATTGATATAATCAAATAAAAATGAAGAGTGACAGAGTCAAAAGTAAACAGTCCACAAATGAAGTCCCAGGGTGATTGTAAGAGAAGTGCAACAATTTCAACTGAATTGTTGTCCTACTAATATACATACATGAGATCCGTGTAGTCAATTAAAGACTTTTTTTTTTTTTTTTTCGTTTTACCTGAGATCAGATATATTAAATTAAAAGCTGATGATGATGTACAACTTGAACTAGACGATTAAATCAAATTGGACAATATAAAAATAAAAGCAGGCAGCAAATCTGAGGATGGATCTGAATGTTAGAAGATAGAGAATTAAACACGAAGATTATAAGCCGACCGACAAGATCCCAAGGAGAGCGAGGGGGAATAATTAAGCAAAAGATGCTAATTAATACTCTCGATTAATCAGGAACAGCTAATTTAATTATATTAGAGAGAGAGAGTAAAGAAGAAGAATGAATTACCGGAAGAAATGAATCAAGTCTGGTTCTTCCTCTTTTAGATCGGATTCGTTTGTGTTGTGTTGTGTTGTGTTGTGTGTGAGGAAGAAAACTGGATCGATGATTTAATAAATATATATATATATATATATATATATAAATAAGCTCTGCTCACCTCACATGAAAGTACATTCATGACCTTCACTTCCATTTATTTACGTTCCCTTCCGTTTTACTTTTTGCTATTGCAATAACTTTGAAAACAAAATAAAAATAGCCTTCTGTTTTATACTGTCACACAACAACAAATACCTTTTTTTTTTTTAAAAATTATAAAATCCTGCATTCAAATTTCACTTATATGAGATATACCTCATGTTTTCTATGTTACACAAAGGATTATTGACTAGTTTGTTTAGAATTCACTAACATATTATAAATTATTTTTTGATGCATTGTACGTCATAAAATTTTAAATATTATCATTTTTTTTATTGATACATCATATAAATATGAAACTAAAACAAACAATTGTATTTGTAGCCACGTGTATCCATCATTTTCAGATCATCACAATTATACCGTACATACATGTAACATGTTAGATATAGTTTCCAAATTACAAGAAATTGTACATCTATCCCTTCACTATAACTTGATTGGTATCCACCCGTAAGACAAAGAGATACTTATGAAATTAAGTCCAAGCCTGAGAGGAATTGTCAGTAATGTCATGGCAAATATCAAACAAGCACCGTCTCAATAATTATTTATAATCTCGAAGAAATATCTAGAGTTTAACAAAACCTTAATATGCAAATCTAATAATCTAATAACAAAATCTTTAACTCAAACAACATCAACAATGGTATTCAAAAACTCTTCACAAGAAATTGTATTACAAAGTCGTACCATTTGCAGCCACCATGCTACTTATTTGAAAGTAAAAGGAACATAACTACAGCTGGGAAAAGAAGAAAGAAACTAAATACACAAAAACCTCTCGCCTGAAAACTTAATACAAGGAGAGCATATATACCAATGACCAGACGAAACCAAACACTAGATACAGACACCATAAACAGACCAGCATACATGAACCCAGCACCCCTTTTCACATTCTAGTCCAAATTTCTAACACCACCTTATGAACCTTGTTAGTCGCACGAGAAAAAAGAACTCGGCAGCACGCATTAGAGAACATCATTTCCAAAAACACAATTTGCTCCAACACCTGAAGATATGCCAGAATTAAATAGCTTTATTATGTTCTTGTCACTTCCTCAGCTGCGTTGTGCTATATTTTAACAATCCCAACGGAAGTATCAAACAATCGGAAAGGAATCTCAACCATTTTACCCGTCGAAATTGGCTTATCAGTGAAAATGTATTAGAAAAACCTCCTCCTGAAACTTCGGGTTGTAGCTTGATACGAACGCATAAGAAGGCCAACACCAATACCAACACCAAGGCACATCCCAAGTCCTATTCCGACACCAACCCTCACACCAGCATTAAACCATGTAAGCTGGCCGTCTTCACCAGTATACATGTCTTCCGAGTAATAGTTGTGTCCAACTTTCCCATCCAATTCATAGTCATCCATACCTGTCTCCAAGAACTGCAGAAAAGCCAAAGGAATCAACTAATCAGGCAACTAGCATATACACTAAGGTGGACAACAAAATTGTAATCAACGGGACTGGTAGTTAACTTGGCTCTTGGGAAATATTCTAATCAATTGCTTAAACTGATTATTACCATGTCACGCATGGTCGAAACTCGTCAGTCTAAAGCCATATGTCTCCTATTTGCAGCTTAATCGCAGACAGTAAAAGTTTTTAAAAATTCCCAAATTTTAGGTGTACAAGGCGAAGTGTCATGATTATCAAAATTAGCTCAGAGAATCTCTGCTATTATCAAAAAAAGATTTTAAAGAATCCATAATTAGCAAGACATCATTGTCCTCTGCACAGGAACAGTTCACATGATTATCAATATAATAAAAAAGAATCTCTTCTCTAATTTTAACGAGATCTTAAGTGTTATTATCAACAAGATACCACTGCTCTACATCTATTTAGGTACTTTTGCATTTAAATCATAACAAGCCAACTAATACACCACTGAAATATTTATAACTAGCTTAGTAGAATATCGAAGATCCTTCATCCCATAGCCTCGAACTGAGGGTACTAAACTTCATTTGATGCCTATAAGGACTAAACCAGATATGTCATTTGGTAGTAGAAATATCAAGGAACAAAAGAGAATGCCGAACAGAAAAGAGTCCCTCGCTTTGATACATAGCAGTGGTGGGTGGATATGAACATTTGTATGCCATGTACATTTATTTATTATTCTCTTTTTCTTCCTAAGGTGGAGTTGGTACCAATCATCTTTTGGGTAATCCGAGAAATTTGTGGTCATTGATATAGATAAATAAAGGACCTATTGCACCACTGGCATTTGCATCAGCTGAATATTATGCTTAGTTTCTAAGCTCTTGGCGAGAAAAACTCAATGAAGTCCTATTCCAATTTCCTACCAAACATAAGTACATAACTATTCTTTTTCCTACTTGAATACACCATCTGAACTCAACTTCAAGGATGCATGTAGGATCAATTTGTTAACATCCATAATTTAGAGGAAACTATTTACACTGTAAAGATCCTAAAACGAACCATATCAAAAAGTTTTCACTAAATATCAATTAAATATGATAAAGCCATGGCACCAAAATACAGTTAGTATTGACAAAATGGAAACAAATAAAGATTGTGCTAACGGGTTAGTATCAAGGAACAAGCATCTTAAGCTAAATTTCAAGGAGATGGGATGGACGATGCCAATGCAAGTATTCATGGTACAGGTTGATTGTATCTTACGTAGATAACCCCTACTTGTTGATACGAAAATACACCAACTAACAACAACCATAAGAAGCAAAAACAAATTAAAAGCATTTGAGGCACGTGAACATTGTATGTGGAGTTATTGCTCTTGGTCATCCAAATACATCTTTCAAACAAATTTAACCAGCAAGTAACAATTAATTTTAACGATGTAAGCCTCCACATACAACCATAATGCTCCATATGCATGTCTAACTTGAATCACACAACAGTAATCAAAAAATAACTTGCTTCTTAAACTTCCTACCTGGAAATATAATTCCTTGAAAAGAAAAACATAAAATGTATGTGATCACCTGCGGTTTGCGCTGCCTCATCACACCATTACTCAAGCTCGTTTGGTCCTTCCCTATCTCCTCATCTTCGGGTATGGCATCAAGCATGCCTTGCCTCAACACCTTTCGTCTCGGACTAATGAGAATCGTCTTTGTCAAAATAACGGGCAATCCGGAGCAACAACCAGCTATATAAACCTCAATGGACGGAGAACAAACTCCAGTTTTGGGCTGGAAGAATGCAGACCTCCCGTTGGCGATTGAGGTGGCCACGTAGCAATCCATACTCCATCCGGTTCTGGAATCGTTGTCATTGCTCCAAGCAGCTGCAGCATCAGCTCTCTCCAGCGAACCACACAGAATCAGCTCCAAATCCAAACCTTCGCATACCTCGAATTCCGCTGGGCCCGAGATTTTGACGCTGTCGGTGCTTACGTACGTAACCTCGGAGGAATCCTTATCGACGCGGTCGCGGCGAAGGGCAACTGAAACGACGTCGGATGAGGGAACACGAGCGCCATTGATTTCCAATGATACACCTGTTTGACGGCGGAGGTGGCGGAGGGTTAGGTGGTCCGGCAGGCTGTCCAATGCACAAGGCGCGATGCGAACGTAAAACAATCGAATCTCCAAGCATCCGCCGCTAAAGGAGGGGGCTTTGTAGATGGATAATTCGTCTCCGTTTTTATCCATCTCTCATTCAACACTAAGCTCTGGATATATATATATATATATAATTTAATTCAAGTGTTCCAGGAAAATTAGGGTTTGAGGTCACCAAATTTAGGATTTGGGGATCATGCAGTGGGATTTCATGAGCAGGAGTCGAAATCAGGGTTTGATTTTTAATAGAAGATGTGTTCTAATTTATTATTATTAAGAAAAATAGAAAGAAACGAAGGCTAAATAGGGCGTCACGAAGAATCCGTTTCGGATTATTATTTGTTTCCTAAAGTTATGTGGTTTTATTACGTGATTGAAATGAAATTGAAGGAGAATTTAATCTACACTTTCTATATAAATAACAACTTGATTAAATAGTTCTTTTTCTTCCCTTTGGACCAGTATTTTACAAAGCGTTTTTATATATAAAAAATAATTTTATGATTTTCTGCTTATATGAAGATTTTAGTTTAAAATACTGAATAGAATATAAGTCTCCTGCAAATATTTATTTATGAACTCATCTTATTTATTCTTTAAGAGTACAATTAAGACTTTCACAAAAAAAAAAAAAAAAGGCGGAGCTAAAATCCCCTATATGAGAGCAGTTTTATGTATTATTTACTAATTTACCCTTTTTAATTCTTAATATCTCCCACTCCATAAATAGAGATCCTCATTATATTAACTAATAATAATTGAGATTTACTTCCTTAAATGCAGGAAAATAAAATTAATAAACTCTCCTATATTTATTATAATAATCTTTTCGAATTATTTTTCTTTATAACCCATCAAATTTATCAATATGCTTTTTCTGCAGCTAGTTTCCAAGCCAAGGCTTAATAAAAACAACCGTAAATATGAGTCTCATTAATATTGATGATAGTTATTTAATTCCATATGCATGTGTCTTGCCAAGATCTGAAAAATCTGGAAGAAGAAATAACTTTTGTTTCAATTGAAGTTTTATGAGTGTCTGCAAGAGTGAAATCTTGAAAATAACCTTGTGCGTAATAATTAACTAGTACAAAATTGTCTAGTTTTAGCATTACTTACATAATTATATTTTTATTGTTGAATCACAAAAATCTAGATGAGGAAAACTACCGTGCAAGTATAATGAAAAGTCATTTTTGAACTCTGCTAACGTTTTGTGTTTGGAAGAGATTAATGCAATTTACTATAAGAAACTATTGTTTGTAACCAAGACCTTTACTCCAATTACGGAATTCAGTAATTTAACTTAATAGTTTATCAACTTTTTTTCCTCTGCCTTCTGATAGTACTTTTTCTCTTTAAAAAAGAATCAGATGATGGACAGGAAAGAAATCAAGAATCATCGGGACTGAGAAAAATATGAGTTTGGATCTATACAAGGAAATTAAAAAAGAAGAAAAAGTTAACTGAGAAATTATATTATGAAAAACTATAGAAATGTTTAGAACGGGAAAGACAATCTATCCACAATGTAAACAGGAAGTACTAGAGTTTTTGTTAAGGCTTTAAAGATTCCACGATCATTGTTTAAAGGAAGACGAAGTTGGACAGTTAACATGCAATAGATAACAATATATATTCGCTCTGTATTTAAGGGGTTTTCCTTTGTATTAGTGTGAGAACTAAGTATTTCTAAAGAGTCCTAGTACCAAACACAAGCACTCGATACGCGACTTAAGCTTTGTGCGTTAGACAATGAAAGAAAGTTATGTCATATGTGACTTAGGGTGGGATTAGCTTAGAGCTACCTAAGAACAAATTGAATACATTCGGTTGAGCATTTCATGATGAATTAAGATACTTATGGAATGTTTTCGATTGCCAAGTTATGGAAGTATTGGAAAAAGAATTTGTAATTCATTGTAGATGTGTTTGTTGTACTTCAGTCTAAAGAAAGTGAAATTTACAGCATAATTGCGCGCACGCATATATTGAAATTTCGTGTATCCTTTTATATCAATATATTAAAATAGAGTGCTTTATTTTGACAGAATGATTTTATGCAGCGGAGAAACACAAATTGAATATAAACTCATGATTTCTTTTTAGTATGCTTATGGGATTTTCTTCTAACTTATATATTATATATCGCATATCAACTTGTTACTGGATTTTATGATGAATACCGATTATTATTGCATTGGTTAATATGTAATTGAATATTAATCAATAGAAAGAAAATAAAAACTTTAAGAAAATTATAGGCATAAGTTGGAAAACGATGTTAAGTATGTCCACACAGTATAAATAAGAATTCTCCTAACCGAGCGTTATCATTGCAATGTCCCAGGATACAGTCATACACAAATTTATAGTAGTGTTTTATGTACCTGCCTCATGGATATATTGTACTTGGTCCTATATATAAAAAACACAAACAAAAAACTTCTAACTGTAAGTCAAAACAAAAAGAAACGTTGTGATATATCCCTTTATGAACATATCACAGAAACGTTCATGGAAATGAAATGCCCACTGTCAATTGAAGTGTCCATGGTTTATCTGAATAGCATCTTATGGACGAACCCCTATTTCTTGATGAAATAATAAAACCAGACATGAACCACAAGAAACAAGAATCCCAACACCATCTAAGTCCTTCGAACAAATATACAGAGTTAGATTACTGAAAACTCGAGCACAGCACTATTTGATATGTTATGGTGTTCCTGAATCATATTAGTTTGGAAGTATCCAATAATAAAAATCAAATCAAATCAAATCATAACCAGATAAAAAAATCAAACTTATCCTAAGGACATAGAAGAGTTTAACAAAGACAATATTAGAATCAGAGCTCGCAATCCTATCCACTTTGCACTTCAGAATTCAGATAATCATCAACTTTGTAATAAATGATTGTTCATCTTGTTTAACTACCCCAATCTACAAATTTTCAATTATAGGCGAAGTTAAGATTAATTAAACACTAAAAGTCTGCAATATAAACTAATAACAGAAACTTACCAAAACTTTGGCCAAGCAATACTACATCCAATGGTTTCTCCAATAGTTGCTAGCAGAAGAAATGACTTGAAACTAAATTTCTGGACAGTAAAAGATACTATTGGCAAGCACATTACAAAAACTCAACTCTATTGAATAACAAAGACAAACTTACTGATGGAGAAATACAACTATTTGTAAGAATACTAAATGCTAAAGTTAAAATACAAACTACTTGAGTACTATTTGGATAGCAACCAGGAAGTATTATGCGCGCTAGTTATGCAGCGTACTAAGAGTTTCTATTTTTCAATTCATTAGTTTTAATCTTCGAAGACAGATTTTGCATCAAGCACAAACAGTATCTTTTGAGCTTTGAAAAAGCTAATTTAAGCTAAATCTGAATGCTTACATCTTGCGAAAATAGAGTATATCAGCTAGATCAGACCCACCAATTACAACATCACATGTCTTTAACTAACCTAACGTTTTAGCAGTGATAGTCAAATGAAAGTTTCCACTCTAAGCTTTGAATAAGATAATTAATTGGGAGAAAAATATCAACAACGTAACAAGATTCAGTACATATCGCATGAGCACCAGCACTTCCAGATTCTAATAACTTTTCATCAGCAGTTCCATTCTCAACTTAGTACGACCGGATTTATATTCCCTAAGCTTAGAAGTAAAGTAGCTTTGAAGCTTTGCTGCAAACTTCTAGCCCTGAGATCCATTTTTCGAATCTGGTAAACACAAAATACTCATTCCATTGTAACTTGGCGAAAATCTTAGTTACTGGTATATAAACTCATTCATTATCTTAAGAGAACAGTAAACGCAAAGTTGGATTTAAATTTTTTTATCATGTCATCAGTGCTTTTTGGGATTGCTCTGTTTATTATCTTCTATAATACTGTTCAGCAGGGTTCTTAAAATTTTGAGTTATCCTTTAAACTTCTACCAAAGGTAATTGAATAGGAGCTGGGAAAATCAAGTGGTCAGCACAAGTTGGCAAATGGCCCAAGTATTCTCTAGCACTAGCAGTATACACGGAATGCTTAAAAATCTAAGATAACTACATTACCTATAATCATAGAATAAGATGATGTTCTCTTATCAAACCTAAGCCTTCCCATGAGAGAGAATGCTGAAACTTATCTCTATTTGCATCGGTTTTCTATCCTTTGCATGAGTTACCTGCATATGAAAAAATTTGCAGATACTTTTAGTAAAAGTTCACATACAATAGGCAAATGTACGACTCATCACCTTGCTAGAAAATACAATAAGCAGTTGAATAATCCCATTAACCTAAATATTTTTCAGTTGAATCTAGGTCCCAAAAAGGGAAATAATACGAAACTAAATACATAATAAAGAGGAAATTGCGGAAAAGTCTAAAACAACTTGCATATAATTAAGACGACAGTAAAGATGACGAAGAAATAGGAATTACAGTCAACTTCAATTCCCTTGGGCACCATGGTCACGGAGCCAATCGTAATTATTATCTCTTTTGCGGTTATTATAGTGTCTCCAGAATCTCCTTTTTCAAGTTTTAGTTTAAGTAAACACTGAATAATAAGTCAAGCGTTTCCGACAAGCCTATAGTAGCATTACGCTCTTAGTTAACATCCTTAGACAGCTAATGACAAAGAAACTCCATGTTATATCTAAGCCACCAGTTTCGTACCTTAGACAAAGTAAATTCTCCCTTCTCGGCACTTGAATTATCCTTTTAGAGTTTCCAAATTGTAATATTTATTATGATTTATATCATCAGTGAAATACTTTGTACATATTATTTGATCAATTGCACTAGTAAAAATGGCAAGATGGCTGGTGAATGATACACTACCTTACCTTCTCAACAGCGTGAAATAGTCAATGACGATATTAAAACAATGACGAACTATAAAATAGTCCACGTATATTACCTACTCAACGGCGTGAAGAGCCGCACCATGGCCACCAACTCTGGCCTCGTTAATCACAAAATTATAGCCAAGGTTGCTTGAACGCCAACGTTTTTGTAGCTGTTCAAGGTCACAAACAATCTATTCAAATCTGAATGTTAACTCAAACAAAACGAATGCAACGACATCGTATTAAATGAGGCAGAGTCGCAGAGAATTGAAAAGTCTCCTTGTAGAGACCGCAGAATCAGAGAATTGAGGCGTCAGTAAACACACATTAACGGTGTAGCTAACGTGAGAGAAAGAAAGTGAAAAAGACCAGCCTCCATGAAGAAGTTTCTCCAGAACTTCAAAAAGGCGACTGAAATTTGATTTTCAACTAGAACGACCTCAAATTCACCATTTACACTTACAACTTGGAGATACTGTGGGGTAAACCAACAACGTCAAAGATATTGAAATTAAATGGAAGAAACACGTAATTAACAATTTTTCAAGAGAAAACAGGAGATAACATAAATGGAAAAAGAAATGTGTACCTATCCTCGAGAGACAGTTGCTTTCATTGCAAGAATGATACATCTCCCAATGTTGTGGCTAATCCGTAACTCCAAGCTTTACGAGGGAATCTCCTTCTTTTACATAAGAATCAGGTATATGCAAATTTGCATGCAGATTTTCACCAAACAGTTACCTAAAAAAGCTATGCAACAACCGATTGACGGTCTTGTCGAAGAAAATTACTGAAATCTGATTTATGAACTGAGGAACGGAGGCGTAGGAAGAAATTGATCGAATAACTGAAGAATGGAGACGTGAGGAAGATATTCTCCTTGTTGAAGAAGAATGGCGGGGGACGTTAAGGGAAATGAACTTAGAAAAAAGTGGGGTAGCACAAGGCTGAAATGGCAACTGGATTAATAAATTATACACGTAAATGCTAAACCCGTGCTTCCGGTTCGGTATCACTATAGGTATGCTATTGACATGGTATTAGTACAGTGCCACTTTAAATGCGTCTAATTACCCTGTTTTTTCAGTAGTGCACAAACAGCATTCTCTTTTTTTTTACTACTTTCTTCATAAAATAGTGGATACATTCAACTTACACCACTATTGGTGGCATTATAACTCTACCCAATGAATTCCATCTTATCTTATCTTTTCATGTATAAATAAATGGTGCTAAACATACCTCTGCACTGCTCAACTGTATATGTATTTGTTGTTACCGTTTATTAAATAACACAAATGTCTAAATATGGTTATAAATCTCTCACGTACTTAGTATATACAAAAATGACGCAAGCTGTTGCCCTAATTATACACTTCACTGAATGTTTAGAACTAGAATCTTGATTTTAAGTTATAGTTAGTTGCTAGGATCAAGTCACACACTCCTAAAACTGAAAAATTAATAAATAAAATGCTATGTGCTGCATTCCTCAATTGACAGAGATTGGCATCTTAATTATGGATTTTTCATTGACTAATTAATATTTACTTTTAATCTACCTTCCATTAAAACAACATTTCAATAGGTTCTCCCCAGAACAGAAGGAAAAGTTTATATGACAGTTTCATAACTTTGGTGATTCTAATGAAATATAAAGCACATGGTTGACGTTCAAAATTACTTTATTACTTCATTTGTTTCACTTAAACATTTTAAGAAACGCAACCCATTCGATTGAAAAATTATTAACTTGCGCAAAGTTTTGCACATACAGGCCAAAGTTGAATCATACACACAACACGCTAATTTTTAGCATTTAGCACTTGCGACAAAAGTATCATGAAAATTTACAGCCTCAATCCTTTATTCAACTAGAACTTTATATCATAGAAACCATTTACAAGGTGGCTGGGGTCAAAGGATACAACACATACACAGCTTATACAAAAGGCCCAACTGTAGAGTTGAAACAAAAGAAGGCCTGAGGGACTTAAAGAAGCAGCCCAGAAGATTCCAACCAAAAATCACCGAACCTAGTTACAAAAGGCAAATGAGTACCAAAATCCATGTTTTACGTCCTGCAGATGAAGCCATACCTTTAAATCAAAATTTTCTGATGCTTTTTTGGGCTCGACAAATTTCGCCACTTGTCCTTCAAGTTAACCTAAGTGGAAGAACATTCAACAAAAAGAAAAACAAAAGAACTAGGAAGTGAAGCTGGATAAGCTTAAGAGAATACTTACATAAGTCCTTTTTAGAAATATGTCTTCATAGGCTTTGAAAATGTCCTTCCAGTTTCCTTGTCCATACCTTTCAAGAAGCATAACATATATTAGCATAAAAGGACGTATGTCCCATACTGCAATATATGAAGCTAACCAAGTTGAAGGCGTTCAGAAAAACGAATAAATGAGAACTTGAATTCAAACAGTAAAAATCTTAAGTTATATATGTATGCAGAACCTGACACAAAAGATGTATATCCTATGAAACTAACTCTTCAGCTAACAATAAAGGAGATTCGGCGATAGCAATAGTAAGAAAAGACATAAATGCATTCATCTGTGTACTTTAATGGACAAATATAAATAACTCATACTTTTCGACTCCAGTCCTCAAAGTGTTTTCTTCAACAGAACTCCATTTCCTGATTCTCCTCTTTTGCTTTGAACTTCCAGTTTCACACTTATTGAGTGGAGAAACGGCAGGTCTTTTCCTCAGCCTAGGTAACTCAACCCGACTTCCACAATTAGATGGACCTTCTTGCGAGCCATCTATTGATTCATTCCACTGCATATAAATGACATGATCGCATTTAGACCACATCACCCGATAAAAATAAAATAAGATAGTGAAGAACAAAATCGATTGACTAGTCAATATCACAAAATGTAGTCCCACATGCATTTAATTACATAACTCATTCTTGGAATTAAGCTGAGAAGAGAGACTCTGCAGTTTAGATAGTGTGTAAAAAAGTAACATCACATTCAACAAATATCATATGAAAATCACATCAACTTGGAGAAAGTGTGAATTTGCAAGGTCATTATTGGGCAGAGTGAGGTGACAATAGTGCATATTATAGACTCTTAAAGTCCATATTGTTAATTGCACACTGTCTTTAAAAGCAAATCCAGCTGACCATAAACAAGAAGGCAGACCTCCATTAAGATGTATTTTACTAGTAATCATTAAAATAAATATAGGAAAACGGTAGGTTTTCACCTGATTAGTATGGGCAGTAATTGTCCTTTCCATCAAACAAGTAGGTCGAGTCACATTGCTCGTTTTGCGTGGAGAAGCATGGTGAATGCCAACGTCGCCTTTCCTCCTTGATATGTTAGATACTGTTTTTGGCAGTTGCACTGGTTCCTTGGGATCCGGTTGAGGCTCCACGACTTTATTAACTTGTCGACAATGTGGTACACCATCATTCGGATCAGTGGTGTTGTGTACAAGTTGGAGAAAGGAAGGGCCCATTTTCATTTTGTCCCTCTCTTCTCTCAAGTAAGTACGAACGGCCTCAACCGCGTTGATGGACTCGCTCTTCTTGACGACAGTCTCGGCAAGACTGTCTTCCCAGACAGAGGCCTCAATCTCATCCTTCCAAGCCCACAGCTCTTGAGAACCCAATCCTTGTCTCCCACCCAATTTCATCATTGACCCGATCCTACGGCGCCAGAGTGTCTTGACAGTCTGAAAATACTCAAGATCACTAGTATTGTGCTGAACAGTGATTTTGACAGCCGATGCGGCATAAGCGTGCTTCATGGAATGAGATGGGGGGGTTTGAAGGCCTCCTAATTGATGATGTTCGAGTTCCTCAAGAAGCTCGAATAGTTTGAGAACGGTGATAGAAACGGAATTGCGTGAGATAGCAAACTCGAGGGCCTTCAACAAGGAGAGTTTTTGAATGATTGGAGACTTGTGTATTTGAACAAATGAAGGGTCTTCTTCTTCTTCGTCGGTGCTTCTTCTCTCCAGAGGACTATCCATCTTTCTTTCTTTGTTTCACTGAAAAACAAACAAAACCCTAATAATTAAAGATTTTACCTTTTCTTCTTCCTTCGCAACAACAAGAAGATGAAACTAATATTACTAGGGTTTTCAAATTAATATATATAATCTCTCTCTCTCTCTCTGGATAATTAATTATTATTACTTTATTAGTGTTTTTGGGGATTCTATTTTTCTTTCTTTATTATTACATTACAAACAAGTAAAGTAATAGTACCAAACTGTACAAATAATGAACCAAAAATTCTACTTACACAACCCAAATCACTAATCAGGGTAAAATTAAATTAATGAGCTCTTTTTTTCTTTCTTCATTAGTATATTCATCAAAAGAAATGCGAGTTAAGTTGAGTGAGACCCCTTTCGTGGCTTGCAAAAAGATGCATTGCTTCACGTTACACATTAAAAAAATACTGCTAATACAACATACCAAGTCGAGTTAACAAACACCATTTACAAATTAATGAGGCCGTTTAATGATAAGTACATGGTGGAGTACTTTAAGTTTTAACGAATTAAGTCGATACCATTTAGTTATTATGCATGAAAAGATAAGATGAGATGGAAATATGGGATCTCGATTGGGTAGAGTTATAATGGTGGCTCTCTAGTAGTGGTATAAGTTGCATGTATGTATCCATTAAAATTTAAACAAGTAGAAACAAGAATATTGCGTGTGGTGTGGTGTAGCTGTCATCCTCTAAATACATTCCTATGGAGTATGGACCTCTTCACTCACCCTTCACTTGGACTCCATAAAACTTGCAATCATTGTGTTTCTTTTTGTGAAATGGAACTGTCTTTCATTTCACTGTCCTCTACAGTATATTTCCTAAGTGGATCAATTTAAAAGTTTAAATTATTGATTTGATAGTTATATGGTCTTTTGGTGGACCTAAATAACACATCTTCCACATTATTTATTTTTTGAGTCACGCCATTATTCAGAGAATCTAAATCCGTGGCTCTCGTGTCTCTCTTAGACTTGTCATGGGGTATGGATTTGGGCCATATCCTTGGAGAAATTATTACAAGCAATGGAGGCCCAATAAGGTTTTAGTTACTGGAGTAAATACAATGAGATGGTACCACTACTGGGTAATTGATATATAATTGGCATATGCTACTCTATATTAACATGAATAATGGCAGGAAAAATACATAAAGAAACCATACGTAAACGCATAGAAAATTAGAAATATACTGACCGTCAAATTATTTACGAATCGAATCACATTATTTCAATGTCATGGTTATTCGCAGCTATAAAAATTACAAACGGCTTGACTTTTGCATTTAAGAATATCATGTCACACTTTAGCAAAATGCCCGAGTGGCGCCCCTCTTTATGCAACTTTGCTATCTCATTCCACTTCAGCCGTTCGATTGCTTGAAAAGGTCAACCACGTTGACAATAGATTCCCAATCGCACAACATTTCCGTAAAGATCCATTCGCTAAGGGCCATCGTCTAAATTAATTAAATTTTTCTATTTTTACAAAATGTAACCTACTGAATTTTATAAATGTTCAAATCACCAATTTATTTCATTTGTAACGAAAATACTAAACATCTCTACCACATACTTTAGGCATTTGTGACAGCACATCATGGAGATGAAGATGTTGATGCTTAAAAATCTACATTTGGGTATGCATGGCACTAGAAATGAGAGTACCAATTAAAAAGAAGAAAATAATTTTCCTTATTGATGAGGACCAACTTTTATTAGTCTTTGTATAAAGTAAAGGAGGTATTGGCATATTGTTAAATTGCCCGTTTATAGAATTAAAATAAGAAAATTATTGGTTGTATTTCAAAATACAACACATCACCTCATATATAGGGAGGTGTATTTCGATCAGGCATACTAAATAATTGTTGTATTTTGCACGGGAAAAAAATTTATGCTCTTTTTTCTCAAAGCATATATTTTGATTTTATACATTAGTAAAAACTAAAATTTAAAAATTTAAATTTAAATTGAGATTAGTTATATATATTTTTTATATGCGATTGATACTCTTTTTATTAATTTTCTCAAAGCAAGACAAATATTAAATTCAAAATTACAAGAGAAAACAGAATATTAAAAATCTCAATAATATTTTGATTATTAAATATAACAAACATACTGTGAAAACGGAAGATGGCAATATACAACTTTTAAAATTACAGAAAATATTTTGTCTATTTGTTTCTCACAAGTGAACAATTTATCGAATCAAAACCCTACCAAGAGCAAATTAAAGTTTCTAGAAATATCAACAAGACATATCACATGACAGTCAAGTGTAAGCACTACATTGAAAAAAAAAAATTCGAGAGGCTTTTGAGCTCTCTCTTTCCTGCCCTTCTCCAAAACCACCACCACCATGGCCGACAGCTCATCCCCTCCTGCTACATACCTGTTCAACATCCATCAACACAGCCACCGCCCAAGCAAGCATGCAAGCTGGGGTGGAAGGGGATCCAGTGTGCTTCTATTGATAAATGGGTGACTCTAGACCTCCATTCTTCTCACTTCTTTTTGTTTGGTACATTCTATTTTGTATCTCCGGATAGATCGACTTGGTTGTGTATGATTTTAGTTCCGGTGAATATGCTAAACAATGAATGGGGGTTCATTGCTTTTATTGCTTTTTCTTCCTTAGTTTTTTTTATTTTATGTTTGTATTTTGTTTGCTCGCTCCTTGTTTTGATGTTATGCAGTTTTGTTTTTTTTTTTGTGGAGAGCTGATCTTTAACGATTATATACAAATCTCTCTCAATCTGCTGCATTGGAGTATCAAGAGTCATAGAAAGGTTATGGCTAAAATAGAGAGTTTTGGATCATGCCCAAGGAACCGTTGCCATGTCTATGACCGGTGTTGTCGGCGAAAGCTGCTAGAATCGGTGGTTCGGAGGCTGCTAGATTTTGTTCCTTATACGTCAAGGAATAACTTTCAAATTTGTTCGTCTCTCCGGCGTGACAATTTGACTAGTGCTTCAATTTGTTCTTGTTCGTGTGTTCGTTGTTGTTACTTATGTTCTCTTGAGGTGGTTTCAAGTTGGGGATCCATTAGAATTTATTTTTGCTTTAGTCCTTTTAATGGACTATTTGATGTAATGATTGTTGGGAGTATTAATGCATAATTCTAATTTATCAAAAAAAAAAATGATAGCGGCAAATACATTATACATGTTATATTACTTCTTTTTTTTCTTCTTGCAATTATCCTCCTACGTTAACTCATGATTAGTAATATAACCCTCGTTAAGTCGTTATAATATAATTAGTAATTACTGTACAAAACTCAATCCGGATTATCAGACCTCTAAAGGATAGCATAATTTTCAGTGGAACAATATGAATAACATGACCAGATAACAGGAAAAAGAATGACACAAGCAAGAGATCAAGAAATTTTGCTTCGATTTCAAGAAAAAAAGTTAACAAAGTTATTCTGAGCATTTATAAACTTATAGCGTAATTATAGTGCGATGAACGAATTAAAATATACACGTTTCACACTATAGAATAGTGAAATAATTCCTTTTGTTGCAAAAATTGAAAAATAAAAAATCTCAAATTTCAATGTGGAAGCTCACCACGTGGCTTGCCTCTATTTTCTCTTGTCGGCAAACAGACAGATCGTGACTCCATAAACTCTCTCACGAGCTACAATGTACACAAAACCGCGTAGACCTTTTCTTTTCCTACCCCCCTTTGACATTTAATCAAAGTCAACCCACTAACTACAAAACAAAAGCATATATCATTTATTTATTCAGACGCAAAGAAAGAAAAAGCGCTAGATGATAAGCATCCAAAGACGCAATCCTTTGAAAATCAATTTCGATTCTTTTGGAGCCATTCCTTTTCTCTACCCCCCCCCCCCCCCCCCCCCCCGCCAAGAGTACTTAAGATTATGTATGATTATTTATAGTGGAGAAAAATTATAATATAAACTTTATGACTTCATATGTATGAAGTAATTACTTGCAAAAAAATCTAAATAAATTCGAGGAAAAAATATAGTGGAGAAAAATTATAATATAAATTAATGACTTCATATGTATGAAATAATAACTTGCAAAATACCTAAATAGATTAGCAGAAAATATCAAACTTTTAACGATCACAACGTTGACGTACCAAAATCATGTACCACCACTAAACTTTTGTTATGCTTAATAAATAAAAAGGTAGAAATTAAATGCATATTACCTAACCACCTAGCAAATATACACTTAATCCAATTTTCTTAAATCTAGTGATGGTACAAAGAGTGATATGCGATTTTACTACAAAATATTTGTGTTGGTTTTGACTCAATGGAATCAAAACTCAGAGATACTTTAAAGTTTTACAACCATATTTTCTTCTAAAAATATCGAAAAGTTAGTGAAAATTGAGAATTATTATTTATCACATTTTGTTTAACAAAACATACATGAAAGTCAATCTTTAATCAATAATAACTTGTTACATTATTTTGTAATTTCTAATGGTTATTAGTTCTTCTTATTTATATAATTTTTATACAATATCTTTATGATGTAATTAAAAAGATTTCTCCCTCTCTCTCAATATCCCTCTGTCTTTCTCTCTCACTTGACTTTTGGTGAGAGCAAACAAAACCACCACCTATCTCTCTCTATTAGTATATAAATATAAATTTGTTTTGTTCTCCACTCATATTTTACAAACCCTCTTCATTTCTTCTTTTTCTCTCTCTCCCACCCAGCTCCAAAAGTCAGCGCCTTGTTTTGTCTGTCTCTTCATAGACACAAACAACAAATAATGGACGACGATTGGGATCTCCACGCCGTTGTCCGAAGCTGCACCACCTCAAACACAAACACAAACACCATCACCACTTTTAATCATCAACAACAAGACTGCAACTTTTTGTCCTCTTCAGTCCAAGATCCAATTGATACCAGAAGAGGGAGCTTCATCGAAGACTTACATGATCTTTACAAACCCTTTTTCCCCCAACAAAAGTCACAACAATTAACAACACCTCTAACTTCTTCATCACAAAATCTAGTACCGATTTCGCCTCTCTCTGTTCTTGGAGGATTACAGGATCTGTCATCTGAGCAAATTGTGAAGCAACAAAAGACAGTAGTGTTTAATAATAATCAGAGACAGCAACCTTTTTCTGTTGTTGTCAATGGCTCTAAACCACTCGGCGTTAATCCCAGTTCGAGGTCCAAAAGAAGGTATGTATATAGTCATTAAATGGTGTTTTATTAATTTGCTTTATAAAAAAGATTCTATCTTGAAATGGATCTATCTCTAATTTGTTGACAGGAAGAACAATTTTAAGAAGGTGTGTCATGTGCCTGCAGAAGGTTTATCTTCTGATATGTGGTCTTGGAGGAAATATGGCCAAAAGCCCATTAAAGGCTCTCCTTATCCAAGGTACCTTTCTTCCTCAATTTAATCACAAGACTAGTATGTATGTATGTATGTCTTTTGATACGTCTCAAAACTTAATTGTATAGAATTTCTGTTAAAACTAGATCCAAAAAGAGACATTTTAGTCCTGTTGAAAAAACTATATTAATTAAATGGGTCATTTATTAAGAAGTCTGAGTTTTTAGAAGAGATAACAAACTCTTTAATTTAGAGGTTTCTTGGATTGTTTTATTTGTTGTTGGATTTTATAGTATAGTATGGTAATAAATATATTTTGTCTTCAAAATGAACAAACAGGGGGTATTACAAATGCAGCACCTCAAAAGGGTGTTTGGCTAGAAAACAAGTGGAGCGGAACAGATCCGACCCGGGAATGTTCATAGTTACTTACACCGCAGAGCACAACCACCCCATGCCTACTCACCGGAACTCTCTCGCCGGCAGCACTCGCCTCAAATCAGAGGAAACCGACGACCCCAAAAAACCATCTTCGCCGGAAAAGTTGGAGAGCAGCCACGAAGAACTACCCGAGGCAGAGGACGAGGACGACGATATCAACGTGGCGATGGACGATGATTTCTTCGAGGGCTTGGAGGATTTCGCTGGCGTGGAGGCCGGAGAATGTTTCTTCGATAATATTCCGGCGAGTTTGCCGATCGCCGGGAGTACTGGTTGACTTGATGGGGGGAATATGCTTTACTTTTTTTCTTTTGGTTGTGTTAGGCGTTAGGACAACTTTTTGTCCGTTGAGTTGAGATAGATATATGATCATGTGTAAAGAAAGAATCTTAAAACTCACAATGTCTTTTTTGTTATCGTTTTAAGTAATGCTCTGCTCTCAGCTTGCTTCAAGAGACTTGTAGAGGAAAAAAGAGTTTCGACTTGGATTCGATTTCTCTTTAGATAGATAGATAGTATTATCTCATCTCTTTCTTTGTATGATAATGATAGGTAAATGGTCCTAGGAATATTGGAGATTATTATGATTATCAACAATTGCTTAATTCCTTCATATTGCTTTTTATGGCTATTCCATTTATATTCTTCTTTTCATGGATTTTCCTGTTGGTACCCAATTGTTCTCTTCTTGTATTTGTAAGTGGAATGACTAAATTGCAGGAAACACTCCCATGTTAAGTGATTAGCGAATATCTCCTCCCGTTGACTTCTATTACCAATTATGAGTAGCAAATAACATATATACTCCAATTATATTAGCTTCTTTTGATTGTACCTGTTGTTGACTTAAATTATGGATCAAAATATCGTTTATAATATGTGTTTTCGCATATTAAATTTTGAATATCGTTTATACTCGAGTGGAATATATGGGAGTAAAACATAGCTTTCTTCCACAGCGTAGGTGTTCGGACAAAAACTATTCAATTAGCAGTTTATTATAAAAAGAAAAATAAAAAATAGCAGTTAGCTGCAAAAAAGTAATGAAGTTCGGTGCAATGATTTTAGCCGTCCAAAGGTCTTCAGTCTTCACATACCTTTCAGTAATATATTACTATAGTTAAAGAACTTTGATGGTACTTGTAAGTTAATTTTCTTGGAGTTTTGCTCTATTAGGTCAGGAATCTGGATACCGAGATATCGATAGGATGAAACTCATGTATATAGAAACTTCATCCTATAAAATAGAAGGATTTGCCATAAACTTTAGGAAAGTGTTCCATTCTCTAGTCCACAACACCTTTTAATACTTGGATAAGCTAAACTTCGTTAGGTGATAAGTAAATCGGCATTTTAATTGCCCTCGTACATACGCCATTAAGGAGATCTTACTTTTAGATTCTACAAGTTTCATGTGACCAATACCATCCTCGAACAAAAAAACATTCCCCTCGTCACATATCATTATTGTTATAACATACCCCTCGTAATTGTCACCTCATTCGAGGCGTGAGTCTACTAATCGTCGAGTGCCTATTGTACATTCATATACTGCTCTCGTCCTAAATCAACGAGGGATAGTGTGCACTTTAATTTGCATTGAAGAGTTTTCCTTAAGTTCCAAATCTATGTCGTGGACCAATTCCAACATACAGATTCACTAAGTCGCTTCTTAATGACCCTATCTCGCGTGAACCAATCACCACTCATCTTCATACGAGTCAAATTATTTTATGCAACTAATGCATAGTACTTACGGCAAGTGTGCCACCTTCGAGTGAAGCATTTGGCGATAATATGTGTTAAATTCTACGTCTTAT
Organism: Misopates orontium; assembly: GCA_946800315.1. Lineage (NCBI taxonomy): Eukaryota > Viridiplantae > Streptophyta > Magnoliopsida > Lamiales > Plantaginaceae > Misopates > Misopates orontium. The sequence goes on from OX326949.1 coordinate 47,090,608, forward strand.
AATAAGCGAATCATAATCTCATTTTAAGATGATATCCTGGTTACATATGTAATGTAACAAATAGACACATGGGCTTCCACTGAACATGGTGTCGCTATTTCACATAAAACAAAGAGAAACCACTGAAATAATGATTTTTAAGACAGGCTGTCTGAAAATTGCCCTTTGACTAATCAAGAACAAAGCTGTTCTTCTTTTCGCTTGTTTCCTCAGAATTTGACAAATCAAGAACAAACAAAATCGCATCCTCTATTCTCAAGATTCAGCTTGCCCTGTATTGGAATTAAAAACTGTCCTTCGTACCAGAAAATTCGGTTTATGTTCCCACTAAAGACTTGAGAGTTTAGATTATTTTGTGAATTCCAAATCATGTATTAATTAATCGAAATAAAATAGTGTACAAAATAATTATAATTTTTTAAAGCCCAATATCCAAAACATGCATAAGTACCTCACAGCCAAGCCCAATAGTGAGACTTAAGCACACTTTTCGCTGTTAAATGAGTAAGTATTTCATGCAGTTATTGGCTTATTGCATTATAAAGATTTATAATTAATTTCATTATTTTTAAAATATTTAAAATCAAAATCTTAAAGATTTAGTATCTTATAGTTATTGAATATGATGTACTACTACGATTCGGCTAAATAATCCTTGAATCCAAATCTTACGTCGCGAGAATCCTTAGCTCTCTCGCACATACAAAGAAAGTATTTGATATTAAAAGACAGAGTCACACACATTCAATCTCTAATTTTCATCTTCCTCAATTTAATAATATGATATTGGTATATATAAATACCTTGGACTGAGATAAACACATTCTTTCGGTCTACAGGAAACTAGAACATAAGACCAGAAGGAAAGTAGCGATTCACTTAGTTAACTCGCTCTTCTTTGTTGAAAAACAGCATCCGCGAAGGAAGGATCGTTGACAAATCATAATACCTATGCGTCTGTCTGCGTCGTACGTAGTAGCTCAAACAAAGAAGCGTCTGGTTCGCTTGCATGTTTGGTGCTAGGTCTGAAAATCGCGCCAAATTAGTTCGAGTATCTATACTAATATTTAACGAAAGATCAGTATACAACGCCCGTCTAAGGCTTGTTGAGATCTTTATACACGGAGGAGAGGGTAATTGAAAATATACATGCTATATCTTACAAAATTTAGAATTATTATACATGACACAAATCATAAAAAAGACAAAAAAGGCATAAAATTTGAAATGATAATTTTTGCTCCCTTGCGTTTGGCCCAGCTAATTAGCACACATCTCTTTCTCTTTCTATATTGAAATGGACATTTCCACCACCAACACACAATCGTCAACGCCGTTATTGGCTAAGCACTCCATCGGCCTTGCTTACGCCATCACCACCGCCGTCGGCTTTCTCCTCATCTTCTCAACTATACTCCTAACCTCCTACATCTGCCGCCGTCACGTGTTCCACAACGTTGATGAATTACAAAACGCCGTCGTTGGGCTCGACCTGGCCGTCATTAACTCCTACCCCAAGTTTGTTTTTACCAAAATGGAAGGACATCACGATCATGTCGTGTGTTCGATATGTCTGTGCGAGTACATGGAGTCGGAGATGTTAAGGATGTTGCCGGATTGTAGGCACTGCTTTCATTTGATGTGCGTCGACACGTGGCTCAAGCTCAATGCATCGTGCCCTGTCTGTCGGAATTCTCAGTTTCAGCCATGGGAATTATCAAGACAAGGGTGAATTTGGTGAGTGGGGGACTTTTTGGGGCTCAAAGTTTGATCTTTTATGTTTTGAGGGGTGGCAAGTGTAAACTTTGATGGATTTACTTTATACTTATATGGAGTTTTGTTTGTAAGGTCAAGTTACTTATTTCAGCTACTTTTCGATTGGTATTTCTCTATATTAATAAAAGAGGATATTTGAGGATTCGAATTCAGTGCAAATATACAAATCCGTGACATATCTTCACTAAATTTGCTAGTTCCAGGTTTACAGCTTTATGTTATGTTTCAATTGACTTCTTAAATTTAGTAAAGTGCCTAATGCACATTAAATTTATATATATATATATATATATGAACAATATAATAATAAAAAATTATATGAGCCACATTAAATATGTATAGATTATTTCCCTATCTTTTTTTTTTTCCTTTTATTATTTCACGCAACATTTTTCCCTTTCCCCATTTCGTTTTACTTAAGTTTTAATTAAATTGCAGCAGCTTTGTCTAAAATCTAAAAACATTGAAATACTAAGATTGACAAATATTGCAAGTAAATATGATAATAAAGTATTTTCGTTATATTGTGTTAAGTTGGCGGTTTTCCTTTTTACAAGTCGTTTAATTTTAGAATGACACCAAATGTAAACCAGTGGAGAACTTATTTTGGAATAAGTATCATCTTTTCTTACTCTCAAATCTCAATCTCATCGTTATTAAGATGAACATTCATCAATTTTAAGATTTAGAAGATGCGAAATTACAAAGGAATAACTACCTCGCTGTTCAATTCCATATGATTAGACAAATTCTTCCTAAAATCAAAACAATAGAACCCCTAAAATTTGCAGAAACATAATAAATTATTTCAACTTGAGACATGAAAAATGGAAATTAGTTCTTAACAATGCATATTATGAAGTCGTCATGTTGGGATTACTGTATGCTACCACATACTAACATCACATCATTAGAACAGTTAACCAAGTGCTGAAGTAGACGAGAACCTTCGTACCATTAGTTGTTGCTCAAGGTCGTACGTTCTTACATTGAAGTCACCAGCAGTGACAAAATAGAATAGAATAGATACCACCACATGAAAAACTCTGTAAAACTTCTATTACATTTCGTGCAGTAACCGAATAGCATTAATGCAGAGAGAGCAGGGGCCCGATGTCTCAAATATACAATGTCTTTTATCAATTTTGATGTTTACATAGACTCGACGTGCAGATAATCTCATCAGCAACCTATCTGAACAAGATGTTTTGCTTTTGAATTTTGTAAAACATTTTAAACTATAGAATCTTCAAGAAGGTAAGGGGTAACAATGCCCATAGATATTACTCACATGTGAATTTCTTTTATTTCAACAAAAGGGGACCAAGATATGAAAGAACATAAAGCATCAAAGAGTGGCCAATCTGTACTTCTGAATGTATTTACAACCTAATTGTATGTATAATCAATACCTCGGAAGCTGTCTATAGTTCTGAGCGCTACTACCTGATGAGGAGAGAGGTACTGTTGAAAACTCGGATTCAGAATGTTCGCGTTGCAAGAAGTTTCCATGAGATGACAAAGGTGACAAATTTGACCTTGAGATATTCGATATGCTAGTCCCTGTATAACTTGGTAATGGAGAAGAAGCTCCTGTAGCGTTTGGACTGACTTTATGTTGATCTTGATTGGACCCATTGGAAGCTTCCATGGCTTCTCTCTTTTCTCTTTCAGTCTCTGTAAGAAGAAAGTCCACCCACATATCTGCAAATGACTGAACGAAGAAGAACCGTTGTTTGTCAGAAATCCAGTCGTCAAAGAGAAACTATAAGCAACATTTATATATTAGACATGAGACATTCACAGGGGGGTCAAAGTTAGATGATTCACTGATGAATCCCCATTTTACAAGTTATCGGATGGATAAAATCCCAGTTCTTAACTAAACCATGGTACCATAATAATGCTGGACTAACAATAAAGCAAATACCATTGCAAATTATTGATAAACTGTCAAAAATGCAAACACACACACACACACACACACACACACACACACACACATATATCCTCCAGATGAGCTCTGCACACGAATTCAAAGCATAGTTTTCCCCTTCTCAACGAATCATTATTAACTCAACTCAAAAAGGCAATAGAAATGCCACGTATAAGCATATGGACTGCAAAAAAAAAAAGAAAAAAGAAAAAAGAAAACACAGACTGCAAGAGGGATGGAAGAAATACCTGGTTCTCAGATGCCATGGTTGAAGGAGCTTCAGCAGCGCCACTGCTCAATATGCCCCCAACTAACCGACCAGGAAGACCCAACACACCCCGGACCACACCTTTGCCGGTTTGCTGAGCGACGCCTATCCTTTTTTTGTCTTCATCCGAAAATCCCAACATGCGAACCATAAGGTCGAGAACCTTAATTACAAAGAATTACCATCAGTGGTAAATAAAGACAATGATGGTGTGCTTCTAGATAATGCTTTCTTTAAACTTTTGGTTGATGTAAGTAATTGAGTCTAATGTGTATAGCATGAGTCTTAAGTCTGGTTGATTCATTTTGCACAAATGCTCCTTTCAACACAGTCCATCTGGCAAGGATCTTTGGCAATTAATGGATCTTATCAAGATTAAGATAATCTGTTTGTTCCTTCTGAAACCTTTTGCATTCGCAAGTTACAGCTATGTAGAAATTGGCATACCTCTTTGCTGTGATTTCTCTGAAAATACGTCACAAGTAATTTGATCACAATGCGCCTGCAAATGAGACCAATTACTTTAGTTCTATCTTCCTGATTTTACATGTGAACAGCTATTGCATAATGATTATAATAATAAAAGCAAGCAATTACGAACACAAAAATATCAAGTTGCAAATTACAACTGCAACGTGATTACATCAGTGAAGTATCAAAAGTCAACACAAAAATGTCAAAGGGTATTAAAAAATAGCGGATCTTTGCAAACCACCAAAGAGAACTCCAAAATATATTGAATTCAACTAAAAATAAATCATATCATGTAATATCTACCCCCAGGCAGTGTAGCAACGTAGACCTGCCACAAACTAAATTACTTTCCTTCAAGACATTTTACCACTTCTATCATGAAGATTCCATTAAACTTTTGGCACTATATAATTAGGTATTCTTTAACCAGGCGAAAGTTAAAGTACTGATCATAACATGAACACAGGAAAAATCAAGTCATGTAAATCTTGATAGCTGCTTTGTTTGACAACACTTGCCATTATCCATAATCCATATGGCTATCTTTCGCGTAATGTAGCCAAGAAAAACTATGCCAACTCCGAGCGAATGACTAAATCTGCATATCGTCTAACCTGTCAACCAGAAAATCGGAATCCACTGACATCCTGTTTAACCTCGTCATGCTTTGGTCAAGGGCACGTCGCAGTTTCTCATTGTCTTCCTCAAGCTTTTTAACTCTGTTCTTCCCTTCAGCAAGCATCCTTTCAGTGTGTGAAAGCTTTCCCAAAATTTCCTCCTTTTCCCTTTTAGATGCTTCTGTTTGCTGGAGTGCTTCCTGGAACCATACACAATCAAATAATAAGGCTTGCTAAATTAAACTGGATCCAATCTTAAGTCTGAACACTTAATAATACATTTATCAGTACCAAGAGAATGTTTAGGCCTCAATTTGAATATACTACTGTGTATCAAAGTTGACTTGTACAACATCTTTGCTTATATGGTGCAAGGAGAACCTATAATGAGCAGGTTACCCTTTTATAAAGGGACCTTGAAATTTTCTTGGACGTATCAATTTCCAATATTGATTAAATATAATCATGACACTTTGAAGTAAAAGAATTACACCTTCAACTGCTCGGAAAGTCTAGCAGAATCTTCTTTTGCCACTGATAATTCTTCCCCAAGACGTTCCTGAAAATACAAAAAATGCATAACATATAAACATGTGTTGTTCCCCTCTTTTTGGGGGTCTATTAGCAACTACTAATCAGAAACATTACCTTTGCTTCTATTTCGGCATAATACTGACCAAGTGCAGTCTGCAGATTAAGAACTTCCATATTCTTGGCATCTATCGTGCTCTTACAGCTCATCAGTTTACGATTAAGCCCATCTATAATTTCTTTAGCATTCTTAAGTTCGTTGTTGTTGGACATTTTTATTTCATCCTGATCTCGAATTGCCTGCTTAAGAGCCTGTTCCAAACGTGAAATTTGAACTCTTTGGTGTTCACTGGTTTCTCGCAGCTCCTCTATAATCTTACTGTCCTCATCCATCTTCTCTGATTCTTCAGATGCCTGTGGAAAAAGTAAAGGAGTTCTAATGAGAAAGAGTTGCAGTAATGAGTTACTGACAAAACAGAATTAGAGAATTTCCCCAATTAGAACCGCATAACATGATTGTTCATGATGGCCGACCAACAAAGTAAGAAAAGGAAGGCACTGGACCTTTTCCAATAAGTGTTGTTTAAGACGTTTCAATTCTTGCAATGCTTTGTCCCTTGCTTGAACTGTTTCCTTGAGATCTTTCTCTAGCTTTTGCAAAGATTGCTGCATTTCTTCCTTATCTGGAAATGCCTGCAATATCATCAAATTTCAGTCTATAGTACATCAACATCAAGAGCTTAAAAATGCATTTGACAAGAAAGCTCACAAATAGAAATACATGCTCTGACATTAACTCTTTTAAATGAAAAGAACAAAAAAAAAAACAATAAAATGAAAACTTAAGCGGTGCCAATAATCAATAGAATAATAGAAATGAGTTTTTTTTTTTTTATCAAACATCACATAATATTGAAAAGAGAAAAACTCAAAACCTACCGCATCCCATGTACTTGCATGCTTATATAGAGTGTCTACATCACCAGGTACATGTTGGTGAGCTGGAGAAGACTGAACTGCTTTTAAGGCAGCCTCGAATCCATCTTTTTCTTTCTATCATTAAAAAGAAACGCTAATGGGTAAGTTCTGCAGGAAAATGAGGATTCAAGCATAATACAGATTACACATACATGCAACACTCTGTTCAAGAGGCTTAATATTCAAGATAAGCCACTGACCTTAATATTGCTATTTTCATTCTCTAAGGTAGCAATCACTTTTTTCAGTTTCTGTATGGCACCATTGGTTTCTTCTGTATCTCTTGTCTGTAACTCTATTTGCAATCTTCCTATGTCTGATATCTTCTGATTCAGCTCATCACGTGTTCTCTGCATCTCTTTCAACATCTGTAAAACTAGAATTAGTAATTCTGGGTCCAAATTACCATGTATAAGGCATAAATAAAGTGTGACTGAAGATTGCATAAGTGATGACTTTCTGAACAAATATAAGCAGAATGTACACTAATATTACTGGTCATGTCAAAGCCTAGACTACTCCGACAACTACAATTATACTCTGAATGTAATATAATATTGATGATCTCAACTAACTGCAATACTTGATTAATGCTCTGTATGGAATAGTAGATAATAAGTGCAATATCAAATGTGCTACAGTTACAATACTGAATGCAACACCAGAAAAAATTACACACGGTAATTTCGAAGGATATGACGGTATTTATATAGTAACTAATAAAAGAAATTACAGATTTTCGAATTAACTAAGTACACCTGTGTAAGTTGTTGAGGAAAGGGAAGTTAGCCAAACAATAAGAGATAAAACACAAAGACTCACTCTGTCATTGTCATCTTTTAATGAGCGTAACTCCTGCTGAAATGATGCGTTCAACTTCTGCTCATCTAGAAATTGAATAATCAGTCAACCCACAGATGCTAAAGGATTTAGCTCTAGAGATGGATCTTCATAGAATAGATAATTACCTTGTAATCTTATATGCACACTAGAAAATTTGTCGCGTTCTTTATCAAGTTCCATCACCATTTGTTTCATTTGTGCTTCATGCGTTGCTTGCACCACTGCAAGTTGTCTATTTTTGTCTTCCATTATATCTGAGAGCTCCTATAAAACGCCAAAATAAATTTCACTTATAATAGAAGTACAGAACACATACACACACTCTAATATGTGCACAAACGAAGGTGGTAAATATAAGGCATCTGAGAATCTTTTTATTACAAAAGCGACTTGGTTGGGCAACAGCAAGACAGATAAAATTATCAACCCTTTGCATCAATGTAGAAAGCCGAAAGTTGGTCATAAGCAAGTAAATTGCTAATAAGTCCAACTGAAAACTTTGACTTAGAAATCAAACTGATATAAGCAAAATTTGTATGTAATGGTACAAATCTTCTAACTAGAAAAGAGTAATCCTCTTGCCTTGGCACTTGGCGAAGTGGTTCCGTTGCTTAATCTATCATGTTTTTGTGCAACACCATTAATTTGCGGACTTCCAGCTGTACGGACTTTAACAGCAGCTCTATTGTGGCGACTGGGGGAAAGGTCACCACTTGCCTGCTTCAGAAGATAAAACTTCATAAAAAAAAATTATAACAAATGTTTACAAGTCAGATTAAAGAACAATTAATGGTCTAGTAAGTTGTGTGGAGTAAAGTTCCTAGGCATAATGGATGTTAGTGCCACACAGTTCAACTCAAATTATCATCTTAATCATCTCCCACACATCCTTCTCACAATATGATCACTTCACACTTCTTCATCGTCTGCCAAGATAATCAAGTGTTATTACCCGAACAAACCTTGTAATACATACTTCTCATACCAGAAAGAATTCCCACTGAAAATGAATCTGTTCCAAACATAAAAAGAACATGTATACCACACCACACAAATATTTTTTACTTGAACAAACAAAGAGATTAAGTACTGATTGCTTAATCTCACAGAATTTGGGTCGAGAAGATAATAAATATAAGATTACGAATAGTGACAACAAAATGACACATACAAGTTTCATCAATTTTCGATTGTTATCTTCAAACACTCTTATCTCATTGCCACCTACCTTAAGAGCAGATTTAGATGCACTAAGAGCATCATTTGTTGTGAGAAGATTTTGTTTCAATGTACCATTTTCTTCATTCAACCTTGAAACTTGATCCTGTTATCAAAAATCACAAAATGAATAAACTGAAATTGCATAAGAGGCAACCAAAACTTAATTAAACATAACCCCCTTAAAAACTCTAGCACTAATATGGCATTGAGAAACAGGAGTTTGGTTTTCAAGCAAAATGGAAAAAACCATATACCATATATAATAAAATCGCTAAATGCATAATGTCTAACACAGACATCCAGTTGGTAGGTGGCGACTTCTCATATGAATTGAAAAAAAAAAAAAAAGAATCAGTTTCTGGCAAGACGAACACCAGTATTTTCTGTAAGTTTACTTCCACCAAAGATGGCTATCTATCATACTAAATCATGCATTCATCTTCCGAGAATAGCAAAAGTTTTAAAATAATTTCAACAATGAGTTTGACTATACTTGGTTCAACTAGTTTATTAACCATATCCTAGTGGAGTATATGGAAAGTTAATCCATTCAGTTACATCGCATGAGGTCTGGACAACAGGTTGTACATATCAGCCAGAACTTCTCAGAAAACAGTTCTTGAATTAACTATAAAAAGATCAGCAAGCATGAAAATAGCAGTGCTAGAGGGCTGTAGTATTTGCCTGTATCACTTCCAGATTTGAGATCCAAGCTAGAATGAGGCTTACAAGAAGTTCATCAAGTCAACTTCTTTCCTTATTTTTCCTGTACTTCTTGCACTTTTTAACAAAAAATTATGTTTCTATATGATGGTGTTGCATCAAACATATGCATAATTAAGTTAGAGGCATCTACAAAACCAAAATACAAATAGCTTCCGTGTTATATAAAGAATGATATCCTCAAGGAAATAATCGATTTAACCAAATCCACAAATTACATTTCTCAAATAAGCAGTTATTGGAAACTAATTATCACTTACATCAACTACAATTGGATAAGCTAACTAGCAAGCATTTGACAAATGGTGGCATTTAAAACTCAGCGAGCACCTCAGAGACAGTAAAATATCGAATTTCTTTTACTTGTCTAGGAAAGAAAGTGACACGGAAGTATAAAAGAAGGGTCATAAAAATGTATTTACCTCTTTTTCCTTCAACAAAGCCGCATAATTTATAGATAATGCCTTGATTTCTGCCTCAGATTCCTGAAGTCTTCTAATTTCCATTTTATATTGTTCAATCTGCCAGGTAAAAGAAATATCAGGATCCCAATTGTGCACTGAGTAACAACAGGATCAGAAGGAAGAAAAAAGTGGCCATCAAACAAAGTTAACGCATATCTCAATTTTCTTGTCCTTGGTTAAGCAATGTAGCATTGGTATTGAACTTGGTGGTGGCTGACTGGTAGCAATCATAGTGGGCTAATGGGAATGTTCCCTTATATTTCTTGTCTACAGCAGTCATATAGGTCTCAATGTGGATATAGAGAGAGAGCAATGAGTAGGCCTCATGCCGAAAAGCAAATAAAGCACCCCGAAGAAAAAGGAGGACAAAAGCTCACCTCACGAAGACAAGAATCAGAAATTATGCCAAATTTTCTTAAGCGTACTATACCAAATATTAGGTATATTTTACAACTCACAACAGAAACGGTCTGGAACAAGGTAGTTTCCTTATATGAGTAAAAGTATTAAGAAACAAAAATATATTTAAGAAATTACACCTCGACATATGTAAGTGCCAAAGTCTCCCTTATCAGATTGGTCAACCAGTATCCATTAACTTTAAACAATTGTCCCCAAACTTAAGCAACATCAATTCAAATTACTCAAGACACACAATAACGTGACAATTAACTTGTATAGCTTTTTCAGGGTGGATAAGCTGTTCAAAGGACCAATTGCAATACAAACCATTATATGGCATAATACATGTTAGATAAAGTACATGTTGATATTATACCAGTTAGTTGGATAAAGCACACGCTGATACAAACCATTTTATTGTGTAGTAGATGTTGGATAAAGTACCTACTTAAGCACATGTCAACCAGTATCACTCGGCCTAGTGCCCAGGTGCACCTCACGCTAATGATTCAAATATAATATCCTGCAAATTTCTTGGCCCGAATGGCCACGGGGCCGGGGACAGTTTCCCATTGACACTGCATTTTTAGGGAGGAAAATGCTATGTTCGCAATGTGCAGATTATGTCCAACTATTTTAAGATTATAGGTCCAAGCATAAGTAAAATCTGTCCTTATATCTCTCCACCACACATATCCACTAATAAAGTAAACCACTAGTCAGTTTGTGTTTTAATCGTTGGAAGAGATGAGGCGTAAAATTCCCATGACTTGGAGGATGAACTACTACGCAAAACGTGATTCATCGTCACAATAGAACCTATTGCAGGTTTCCACAACAAACAAAATAGCCTTCTTAATTGACACACTCAACTTGAGGTCAAAACTAAGATGAACAATTTAAAGAGGTAGATAATATTATTATTCAAGTGAGCACCGTTTAGTTATTGTCATGAATGTATTTGGAGTTACACAGCAATTCCCAAATTATATAACCCTAAAATAAATTAAGAGCCCAAAGCAAGCAATACCTCGTGATTGTTGGGAGAATTAAAGCCATTGACGATTGGCGAATGTGTGGGCGTATTAGAACGGCGACGCTCATGATTGTCGATGAATCGATCGCGTGATTGAGGAGTATAAATCGTCGACAGCTCTTCATCTTCGTCCTCATCGTCGTGTACATCGAGTGCGATTTTGCTCAGGCTTTCCTTTAAATTAGCTACAGAACTCCACATCGGCATCAATAATATTTCACAGGATTTGATTTTAAGAGAATCAATCAAGTGAAAAAATCTGGTTTTGCTACAAAGGGGTTTTAGTTTTAGTTTTCAATTTTAATTGTTATTTGGTTTGGTGGTAGATCTGAAATTCAGAAAAAGAAAAGAACAACAATCAGATTTTGTCGGATCCTGTAATTTCACAGCTAATAGGGCTGTAAATTTCCTTTTTTGCCTTAAATAACATACATGGATTATATTATATATATATATATATATATATATATTGGGCTTCAAAACTCTTCTGAAAGCCTAACTTCTGTGGAATCAATACTATTGGTTCGCAAACGTGTATAATGATAGTAAAATTAACATTTCAATGATAAAATAAATGTTTAATTGTTGTATTGTAATTTTGTAATACATACCAATTATCTACTTTACTAGTCATTAATTATATGCTAATATCGTGATATATACTTTACCCATAATTTCAAATTCCATAATAGTAGTATCATTATGAAGAATCACCCAACAATATATAAAAATAAAATTCAATTTTTTGTATCATAGTTAATTCAATAACCAAACGGAAAATATCAGTGTGTCAAAGATGAGGATTGGATTACGAATTGTTTTTATACTAATGCAATTCATGCATGATTTAGTTGAACAAAACAAGACAACAAGGATAAATTGAAGCTCTCTGACTGTAAATATCTCTTTTTCTTCTTTTTTTTTGCTTTCAACGTGAACTCATTCACCGTCCTATTTCTTCATTTAACACGCTACACGCTTCAATGTTCACGCAAGAGTCAAGATAATCAAGTAACAAATAAATATGAAATTTCAATTAATTGAAATAGGCTAAATGAAATTAATAACCATATAACAATCGCTTCTTGTATGACAACATAAACAGATAACGTCCCTACGAAACTCCATTTAACATGTATAGAAGAAAATCAAATAATGTTGATCGTAAGTTATTCAAAATAAAGAAAACAAGTTATAGTTTCTTTATTTACAATCATAAATGAATTTTGGTATAATATTTATAGACAAAATGTTAACATGAGAAGACACAAATTAATTGAAACTCAAAAGTTTATTTTTTGTTTGGATAAAGACTCTATCATTGTTGTGGAACTCAGTGGGGGTTTTGTGATATTTTACGTATTTGTTGGTGCAATAAGTACAATTCTCAAGCATCACACGTGGCGAGACGTTTCTAGACAAATCGACCGTTGAACCGCGGGAAATATCTGGAAAGCCGTGGAACTTCTAAAACCATCATTTGCTTTTGGTATAAAAAGAGTAATCTTTGAATGCTAAATTCTTCACCTCAGAAAAATTAATCCAGCTGTAATTCACACAAAAAAAGCGTCTTCTCAGCTTCTTTTTTTTCGGGTTGGTGGATTGGATCTTTGTGCCGGTAGCTCACTCATTCGGATCGCGGATTGTTCGGAGAGAGTTTTGTAAGTGAATCTTTTCTTATAATCTCTTTTTGTTTTGTGATCATGCTCACCCGATGTGCTGTTTCTTTTATGTTGGTTTTGGACCTTGTAAATTTGTATTATGTGCAACTGTCACGATTTATGATCATATAAACAAAATGTAAAAGCGAGCATCAATCTAGAAAACCTGATACAGATGTCATTATAAAGCTATCTTTCGATTAAGCGCAGCTTCACGTACTCTTCGTTCCTATAGTTATAAACTCTGGTGAGGTTCACCATTCAGTTTGTTCCTGGAGCCGTTAAAATTACCCGAAAAATAATCATCGAGTCGTGGATGCGGACAATTTTAAGATTGGTGAAATTTTAGTGTTCAGCATAGGGTGGACAGTCCTCTAAGATCAAAATTAGCCATTCTTAGGTTCTTTCCACTTAGTGATGAAAGAGTGAGCGTGTGTATCTTCTGTGCATTAATTAGTCCGCTTCTAGTTTTATATCTCTCTTCGAAAGAATATTAGTTGCAATAGGTTATTATGTGATATATCTATTCTAATATTCTATTTGAGGGGGTGTGAGTGCTACTTTCTGATTCATTTGAGTATATGCATTTTGTTGCTGTGATTCTTTATGTTATCTTTCTCAATTGCGTTGGTTAGTCAAGAGCCTATTTTATTGGTCACAAATTGACAGGCCTCTTGCATTGTATCTTTCATTTGCAGGGATACTTGTTTTCTTCGCTACATACATTAATCGTTGTTAACTACTTAGGCATCTTCTCCTATAAAAGAAGATGGATCCTGTGTATAGTTTCATGCCATCATATCCCTATCCGAGGGATCAAATGCCACATGGGCCAAATTATTTTCCAGGAATTGAAGCTGCCCCTTCTCATATGTTTATGAGCCCCACTCGGCCTCATCTTAACTACGAACACTGGGCTCGGGGGAACAACTATGGGTATCCGTGCCCGGTAGCATGTCATGGCTGCTATAACCATAGTTATGTTCCTGGGCAATATGCTTGGGAATCTCCTTATTCTCATGTTCCACTAGCTCACTATCCTGGAAATTATCCTCCTTTCCCGAGTCACTATATGCCTCCTCCTCCCTATGCTTTAGAACGACCATGGTATGGATACGATAAGGATAGTGAGAGACGTCATCATTGTTGTGGGTGCCCAAATAATCACTGCAACCTGAAGGAGCAGAAAAATCTAATGATTGAAGAGGAGGAACCTGATACAGAACAGAAGCAGGATAATTCACGGCCTCCTTTTCCTCTTGTTTGGCTTCCCCCTGATTATGATGAGGAAAAAAAGCAACGAATATCTGATAACTCCGAGCACAAAAGCATGAAAGATGGTCACGTTCAGAAACCAGGTGTTTGGAAGGGGTGGTGTCCTTTTGAGTTAAGGGACTTCTCGTCGCCAGTGAAAAATGGAAAAAAGTGCTTAAGTAGTCATCAAAAAGCCTGTGACAAGGAACATCTTCCGTTTCCAGTGTTTTGGATGCCGTATAGGCCTGAGGAGAAAGTAAAGGAAAGGCCTGAGAAGAAAGAAAAAGAAAAGGCTGAGGAGGACATTGCTAATCGAGTGCCACGCTTGCAATCAGTGGAGGGTTCTGGAGAACAGGCTGGCGACCATCTTTCTTCTGTGTTAAAAGACATACCTGTCAAGAAAGTAGAAGAGCATGATGAAATTGTTACTTCCAGAGACAAGGGAAAAGGAAGTGACACCTCTATCAAGTATGGTGGTGATAAGGAAGAGAAGAGCCACAAGGATGATCCCAAAAGGAAGCCCTCTTCTCCAGAAAAATCATCAAAGCTGCCTCCCGTGTGTCTGAGAGTTGATCCCTTGCCTAGGAGAAAAACTGCAAATGGAAGCTCTCGGTCGCCGAGTCCTCCTCGTGATAATCAAAAGAAGGATGTGCGTTCTAATCAGATAAGCAATGCTCCCGGTTCATCAGGTGAAGAGAAACCATATAAGACTACTAAGGAGGAGTCTCAGACAAAGAGGGGCTATACAAAAACTATCCAGGTTGTCGACGGGAATAGTTGTCAAGGAGAAAGTTCAATTGTGAACGTGGACAATCCCATCAACCACCATTGTCAATCTCAAGAAGATGTTTTGGAGAACACAGTCCAAGGAAAGGACCAAAAAGAAGAATGCGCAGCACCAGATGAAATAACCAATAAAGCTCAATCCAAAGATGGGGACAATGTAAAAGTATCCGTAGCTAAAGAAAGGGAACCTCGTAAAGCAAAATTTTCAGAGGAGGAGGCAGCTCTCATTATTCAGTCTGCATATCGGGGCTTTGACATCCGTAGGTGGGAACCTGTGAAGAAATTGAAGCGAATAGCAAAAGTGCGTGAGCGAACGGCTGAGGTGAAGGATCTTATTCGAGTGATGGAGTTGTCCACTGATATCCAAGGCAAGAGAAAGCAACAAACTATTATTGCAGAAACAATAATGAGCCTTCTACTGGAACTTGACACGATTCAGGTATGCGCAAAAATTAGTTCAGGAAACGATAATGAGCCTTCTATTAGAATAGATTGAATCTGAGATCATCTGTTTTTCTTTTTCTTTTAGTTAATTGGTGGACCTTGTGTTTCAATTTCTGTTGGTGGTGGTTCGTTATGTCCATGTTGCTATTTTGCCGACATTATGATTTTCTTATTGTTTGATTTTTGTCCATGAGTAGTAACTTTTTGAATATGCAACACTTATTTGTACCTATGTAATGAAAAGGATTTGATTGATGGTATATTGGTATGTGTTCAATTTCCTCAGGGATTGCTACCTAGCATCAGGGAAATCAGAAAATCTTTGGTCAGAGAACTTGTAACACTTCAAGAGAAACTAGATTCAATAACCTCTGAAAAACCTGAAGCTTCAACTGAACAGGAGTCGAACGTAATACGCGAGGAAGAAGCTCCCAGGGAGACTACGGATGCTTCGTTACAGAATAGCAATGAAACCCTGTCTGATTTCGTGGAGTCATGCGAGAAGCAGCTCGAGGAAGAATCACATAACGAAAACACCGGAATTTCTGAGACAGTGTTGATTAAAGAGCAACTAAATACCAAATTAGAGGAGGGAGCTGCAGAAATATCAGAAAGCCATACGTTCAAAGATGCCAAGTTACCATCAGAAATAACTGTTGGAACTGAAGATGAGCTGAGCAAACCAATCAATGAAATTGATGAAGTCTCTGTTGCTAATGAGGTGGAGGATCTGGTGGATACAGCTCCTGAAAAGAGTTCTGAATGCTTATTTTGGCAAAACAATTCCTCAGTGGAAGTGGCAGACTATGCACCAGATAACGAAGACAAACTACAGAACGAGTTGCCCGAGCTTCCCCAAGACGTAACTTGTGATTTTATTCCTCAAGAAGGCGCAAAAAATGGGCAGATGGATGCCGATATAAACAAGGTTGACCGGACAACAAACAAGCAAGATGAAGGGCTTGTTGAAGTCTATGCTTCAGAATTGGAAAATGGTGTCTGTGTTGAAGGGAAGGATGAAAACATGGAAAAGATGTTGGATGTTCCGGTTGATCAAAGTGATGTCAAATATGAGATAACAGAAACAAACCTGTCCAAGTTAGATGAGGGCATACAAGAAGCACAGGGTGTTCAAGTGTACACATCAGAACCAGAAAATGGTATCATCGGTGAAGGACGTGAAAGTATGGATCTGGATATCCCGGTGGAAGAGATTGATGTCAAACTAGAGGTGGAAGAAACTGATGCGATCAGGTCGGATTGTAAGTTAGCAGCGACGAAAGAAGCGGATGAAGACACTGGAAATATCAGCTTTGAGCCTGATAGTTGCAGTAGTCAACCTCCAAAACGTGTTTCCACCGACATCGCTTCTGATGAGAAAGGACATCTAGGAGAAAAGGAAAAAGATGAAGCTTGTGATGTATTTAATGGAGACCATGAAATGAGTGATTCTAACACCGAAATGAGTGATTCTAACTCCTCCTCTGTTTCTGAAGAGGCGGTAGACACATCTTCGGAGAAGAATCCAAACTTGGAGCTGGAAGCAATTTTATTGAAGGGGCTTGAAAATTCTAATGTGGCAGATGCCATAGATGGAGTAAATGAGGAGGCCGAAGAGAAACTTGAAGCGGATCGAACTGTTTGTGATCAATCATTTGCTAGAGAAAGACAAGACACTATGAGCAACATAAACGAGGATGTCAAGGATGATGATGAGGGAGAACTCAAGATCACGGAAGCGTCCTCCCGATATACCTTATGTGAGGCTTGTCTAGAGGGAAAAGAAGGGGGCTCATCACAAATGGTAGCATTGGTTAAACCTTCAGAGTACCTCTTACTAGATGAGAACTTTGAAACACAGAACGCTGCCAATGATGTGTTGAGCACAACAGAGATTCAATCTCCAGGAGCTAACAATGGTTCTACTTGTAAAGTGAATCCAGCTTCGAACGCTGCGAGAGGTGAGCTGAGCCTGATGGAGGAAAATGAGAAGTTGAGAAGCATGGTAGAGAAATTGATCAAATCAGGTGAAGAGCAGATGAATGTGATTTCAAGCCTTTCGGGGAGAGTCAAGGATTTGGAGAGGAACTTATCCAAGAAGAAGAAACTGAAGATGAAACGATATGGAGCGCGAAGATCAAGTTCAGTGCACATGAATTCATTAAAAGAGCAGACTAGTGCTGAAGTGGTCATGTAACAAATGGAGATACCTCGTAGCTTGTAATGTGTACTGTTGGTGCATGAATACAGATTGTAATGTATGTTTGAGGCTCTGTGTGTATTATCTGTTTGCTGCTGTGAAATAAAATAATTTTGCAACTTTAAAATCCGTATGTTATATTTTCTTGTAGTTTTTTTTTAATATTGGCAGTTATTTTGGTTGAATAAATGATATCGTTCTTTTCTCTTAAGTTTTTATCATTGTCTGTTGTTAGGAAATACTTCCTTCCCACTTAATTTACCCAATCTCTTCCTCAACATACCATTCAAAATTTAAAGCATGACGAGACTTTCTTAGTTAAATTTAAGTCAGTTGGATCTGTCCTTAAAATAATTATTGACTTATTGAACTTGGGTATATCTATTATATAAAACGGATAATACTGCCTTATCTCTTATTTGCTACATTAATTTGTATCCTTGGTCAAATATTGAATTTTAAAATTCGTCAAATTCTTTTCATAACTCGGGGTTAAGGAAATTATGCAATTATTAAATGTCAAGGGAGAGTTAATATAATTCTTTTTTTTTTTTTTTTGAAGAGAACAATCAAAATAATGTCATTAAAATTAATTTAATAATAATTGTATGAAACTAAAAAGATGTGAATTTAAAATATTTGAACACGCGGAACGCTACGTCCAAGTGACAAAAAAAAGCCCTAAGAGTTGCTCAAGGCTATAATTGTAATTTGCATAAGAGTCTGCACCAGAGTCGCCATTGGTGCTCTTCTCTCTCCCTCATCTAAAATGCGCAAATTAGTGAAAGATATAACAGTCAATTTCTAGTTACTCACAAATTCACCGCCCTGCTGAAAAATGGGGACGCAGATTCTCGAGATAAACCTAATCTCCGCTCAGGGTTTAAAGACGCCGTCCGCTAACTTGCGCCGCGTGCAAACCTACGCCGTGGCCTGGGTCAATCCATCTGCCAAGGTGAAAACGCGCCTCGACTCTCTCGGCGGCGAAAACCCTACCTGGAACGACAAGTTCCTCTTTCGTGTCTCCAACGAATTCATCTCCGGCGACACATCCGCCGTCTCCGTCGAGATCTTCGCCGTCGGTTACATTCGCGATTACCTGATCGGCACCGTCCGATTTCTCCTGAGTTCATGTCTGAAGAAAACGATCCCAACAACAGTCGGAACCCCGGCCTTCACCGCCGTTCAGATCCGGCGTCCTTCTGGAAGATTCCAGGGGATTCTCAACATCGCTGCCGCCGTTTACGATTCGTCTGATTTTGCGATTTTGGAGAAAGTATCGGCCGTGAGTTTTCGAGATCTGATGGAGAAGAAGAAAGAGTGCGAATCGCCGAGGCGGTGGAAGCTGAGTCGAGGTGGATCGAAGCGGTCATCGGGCGGTGAGTCTTGTGATTTATCGGACGGCTGTGATTCGACGACGTCGTCCTCATCGTCTAATTCGACGGCCTTGAAGGAATTGAATAGTGCTCGAGAAATGGCGGGAAAACATAAGAAAGGGGCTAAATCTGACGGTGGAGGATTGCTCTGTGGGTTGATGTTGCAGAGGAGAATTCCTCTCTGTCCGTCCAATCAGAATCTTGAGTTTTGGGCGGATTCTTTCGAAGAGAAGAGTGACTGAACAACGGTCCAGATTTGGTTTGATTAACAGACGGCTGAGATCACTATATCATCAGCTGGTAATTGATGAACATTTCACAGCTGTCGTTTTTGGTGCTCTGTAAAAAAAGATTGTTTGTTTGCTGATCTTTTGCTTGAAATGTTATTTGGATGTGTTTGGGTCTCATGAACTTTTGCCAGCTTTGTGAAATCTAAGAATATATATAAAGTAGGTATTGAGCTTTATTTGTGAGGTTATTTTCAATAGTGAGATGTATGGAGACATGTGTGATTGAATTTTAAATAGTTAAAATCTATGAAAGTTTATGTTGGTACATTGGTCTTCTGCACTATAGAAATGTCTAACCTTGATCACTAATAGAAGCTTTTGAAGTTTTAAGGCCTGAATTTATCTTGGATGTTGAATTTATAGGGGGCATGTAGGAATAATTTTGTACGGTTAGCGTTTTTCTCTTTGATTTCTAATGCATAACTTAAAGAAAGAAAAAAGAATCAAGTGAATAAGTCTTTTGGAGTGTTAAATTATCTTTTTACACAACCAATTTGCATTGTCACTATATTGACACTCATGGATGAACAGAAACTGTCCTAACAAAACTGTCAACATCAACAGCCCAAAATTGCAGCAAAAAGATTGTGCTATGAACTCTCATCGCAACATAATGTTGTCTTCCACTTAAAAATGTACAGGAATTTGTTATGTTACGTGAAGATGCAGCGCTACAAGATTGGGTATGGCAACATAGTCCACGCCTTTGTACAAATTTAATTTGTAACAATTTGAGATCATTTGATTTAAAGTTTTAAAAAGTCTTTTGGTTTATTTCTACCAGAGCAATGAGTGAAACGGAACATATACTTTTATCAATCATCAATTCAAAAATGACTTTGTACTTGAAAGACATTTTATAACTTCATTATATATGCTTGTATGTGAAAATATTCTTGATGAATGTGGTCGGTTTCTTGAAACAAATACTAGGCGTCCATGAAGGACAAAGGTAAAAACAGTTATTTAAAGGCAACTCAAATAAACTATTGGAATTTGGTAGTGAGGAATGAGTCATGAGGACTTATAAATGTGCATAAGATGGCTTGCCTGGAAAGAGGCATAACTCAATTTAATGGACTCACCACTACTCTCTTTTGATTTTCTACTAAAGTATGTATATATACAAATCTTGAGGTCAACATGCATTGCAGATCTTCCACAAACTAAACAATTCTTAGTGCAATAATACTACAACGAGGTGGTGCATTCAATTTTGTTATTAATGTAAATATACAATTAAAATGTGGTATTGAAAAGCTAATGCCCTACATAATGTATGAATTATATACTATCTTAAACTCTGGTTATACCATGTCATTGTTACGCAAGAAAGAAGTAAAATTGGTTTTGTTTGTTTTAATCTCAACTTTTTCACTATAAAGATCATGAAAATTTAAAAGGAAAAAAATAGTTTAGACCACAAGGTTCCCAAACCGTTAAAGTTTTGTGAAATAATGTATTTATTCTTCCATGTTCTATATTTGGACCAATATTCCGAGTTTCTCGAGATTCGCAAAGAATGGCATATTCCATGAGCTTCTTCTCATTCTTTTTTTTTTTCAATTGTTGCTCTTCCACCTTCATTAGAGTAGCTGAATTAATTAATGGAATTAAAACACCTTAAAATAAGTCGCGTTGGTTAAACAATGCACGCTGCGCTATATTAACAATGACAAATAATTAAAATTAATTATATTTGTCACGTCTCACTGTCAATAATGACCAATAATCAACGCTTGAAGACTTAATTAATCACCATATTTATTATGTGACATCAACATGTTTAATCGGCCTGAGGCCACTGAAGCGATTTCCCTTTCAAAGTTAATGATTTTGCATGAGGTTGTAAACTTTTGATAAGTTAAAGAGTTAAGCCGTAAGTGCTCTTCTTATTTCACTGTCCTAAATTTGGAAATTATGGGATCACTCACTCCAACGTGAAAGGGAAAAAGATAAAATAAAGACTGAAATCACCCCCACTAAAGGTATGAAGTGGACATATATTTTGAAATATGTTAGGTAAAGCATGATTATTGGTGGAAATGCCTAGTATAAAGACGAAGTGGAGGTCCAAGCATAAACAAAATAGTGGAAAAGGATATTAATGTCCGTGGGCACAAAAAGTTCAAGTTTGTAAAAGAAAATATAAATTTCATGTCCATAGTTCTATTATATATTATTTTTTAGACTTTATGAATAACTGCTTAACATGGTGGCTAGAGAATTAATTGGAAAACTGCATTTTATCTCCTCTCTTATCCTTTTCCTTATCGAGTTACAAATGTCTTCAATTTTCAAAAATCTTGCTGAAAATGCCCACCTCCGATTGCGTTGCTTAGCGAGATTCGACCTCAACGTCATTTTTTATTGAGTATGATTTATAAAAAGATCATTCTGAATCAAATAGTTCATGCATAATGTCTTTGATTTTATTATATTTCAGAAAAATGTATATATTCTACTATAAAACATTTCAACATATATATTTGTAGATATTGTTGTCGGGTTCATATTTAGACTCATATGATTTATTTATTTTTGCTTATGAACAAAAAACATAATGATGCAACAAAAGACATGTCCATTTCTTGCATGTGCTTCTTTTCAATCATCACAAATAGAAAAATAAAAGTAGTAAGTATCAAATTGAGATCTTAATGATCAGTTGCCTCAAGACTAAGGAAATAAACAGTAAACAGAAAAGTTTGAAAAAGATGAAAACCAAGTTGGAGATTGAAATAAAATAAAGTAAAGGAGGGGCGGGGTTGATGAGTAAGACATCATTATTTACCTTTTGATTATGGCCAAAATAAGATATATATATATCTCGTATCTGTTTTTATTTCTCCGACCCCATTAAGACCAACTTCAAATCTATGTCGACGGCTGATATTAATACTTATCCAATTTCGAGTTTTGAGAGGAATAATATATGATTTTTATTTTGAGGCAATACATTTAAGTTTAAACTATTTGTAGTTTGTATGTATCATCAAACGGAGTTAATTATTAAGCCCTCATAATAAAAAACGAAAAATGGACGCCATTAAAAGCTAAAACCCCATTAATTAAATTGGTGCATCAGAGTTTGAGTCGCTTTGTCTACATCATCAACAAATGAAATCCAAATCCTCCTCCTATTAAACGACCACCATTCTCTCGTTTTGGGTATTATCGCCTCAGCTCAGCTGTCTCTCTTTGATGAATGGTCTTTGCTTGAGAAAGACCCAGTAGTTCTTCATTGGAGGGACTTTTGCGTCAAAGGTATAATAATATTCGTTTCACTAGAAGCATTTTCAGAATATTCCCGAGATCTTTCTGTTGTTGTTATTTCTTATTAATCTTGTTATGAATACTAGCTTATGATGTTATAGTGCTGCTTAATTTGTTATTTGTCACTTTCACTCACCTGATATTACATAATTACTTTTCTTACCTCAGGGAAGATACTTTCTGCATTTGGTTAGCAGAATTGTAAAACCACTGGCTCTTTTCTTGAATAATAAATTTGGGAACTGCTTTGTGGATTAATACATTTATGAGTTCCCTAAGGTAAAGTCCTCAATTTAATGTTTTTAACCATTTTTGGGACGAAAACCAGTCGTTGCATGTTTCTCTTCTGTCCATAAGGTAAGGTATAGATTAATTCATATGTGCTCCTTTTAATTCACTAAGAGGCATTGCTCCTCAAACATTGATATACTTTGTAGACCTCCAATCGTCCTCGTTCCGTATTTTCACCTTTGAGAAATGTTTTGCTCTTCCTGATTCATGCTTGGGGCCCTTTCTCTCATCTTCTTTTCTTAATGTGCTTTTGTTTATACCATGGTTTACTCGTTTTTCCTAATTCATTTACACATATACTGCGCTGTTGAGTCTTTTTAGTTTTTCTTTTCTTGGTCTAATTGGAACTACTGATGATTTATTGTTTTTACAAGTGTTTGCTGAGGCAGTATTGCTGTAAATTGAGTATGTTATCTTGATTAATACAAATTTATAGCTCGGAGTCCTTAACCGGATGTTTCTTGTGTGTGCTCCACAGATTATTATTTATCATGGAAGAGGAAACTTCTTGGGTCAGCCACTGCATAAATAACTCTGCAATGAACACCTTGGAGTTTGATTCATTCTCAGAACTCAACACTGAATCTGATAAAGAAGTTGCTGCGGTTTCAATGGATCTAGTACTACCAAATGATCTGTTGGAACGGATTTTAGCCTATCTCCCCATTGCTAGCCTTTTTAGAGCAGGTTCTGTGTGTAAAAGATGGCATGAGATAGTAACGTCGAAAAGGTTTCTTTGGAATAGTTCTCATTTATTGTCACAAAAACCTTGGTACTTTATGTTCACTAGCTCAGACGAACCAATCGGTTATGCGTATGATCCTGTTCTAAGAAAGTGGTACGGTATTGACCTCCCCTGCATCGAGTCATCCGATTGGTTCATTGCTTCGTCGTACGGGTTAGTTTGTTTCATGGACAACGAGATCCAGAGCGAGCTGTACGTTTGTAATCCAATAACAAGACATTGCAAGGAGCTTGATGAGCCCCCAGGACCAAAATTTCCAGATTATAGTGCATTGGCGGTCTCGGTCGACCGAGTTTCTCGTCATTACAATGTTTCGATCATTAGATCTAAGCAAATCCCAGGGAACTTTTTTCAATGGAACCTCTCTATACATATATATGATTCAGAAACGATGACATGGGTAACAACTCTGAAGGAGATTGTGACAGGCTGGAGAGCCGGTGACGAGAGTGTGATTTGCGACGGGGTGTTGTACTTTCTAATTTACTCGGCCGGAGGGGGTGGTCCCGACAACCGCCATGGCCTCATCGCATACAACCTTAAAAGCCGATCCTTGCGTGGTTTGTTAATGAGAAGTTTTATTCCGGTGCCTTGTTCTCTTACGTGCGGTCGTCTTATGAATCTGAAAGAAAAGCTTGTGCTTGTCGGAGGCATTGGGAAACAGGATCGACCGGGCATTATTAAGGGGATTGGTATTTGGGTTCTGAAGGGGAGAGAATGGCAAGAAATCGCTCGAATGCCCCATAAGTTTTTCCAAGGTTTTGGAGAGTTTGATGATGTTTTTGCTAGCAGTGGTATGGATGAGCTTATATACATCCAGAGCTATGGAGCGCCAGCGCTTCTTATTTATAATGTTAATCACAGGCAATGGAAATGGTCACAGAAATGCCCTGTGACAAAAAGATTCCCTCTTCAGCTCTTTACTGGTTTTTGCTTTGAGCCAAGACTTGAAATTGTTCCCTAGTTCTATTTTGTGTTTGTATAATGATATCATTTGTAACAAGATGGCCATGGATATGCAACTGCAAATCTTGTGGGGTGTTGCATATATTTTGATGTTTAAGAGGTCGTTTGTGATATTAAACCTTAGTCTATGGGTATCGTTGATACTTGATATGTCCCTAAAGATTGAGTTTAGTGATTTTAAGAGTTTGTACATACATGAAGATTGGATTAAAAGGTGAGATGTTTATAAAAATCACTTTGCGGAAAATCAAACCGACGTAAAGTTCAAAGCTTATTTGAAGGTCCAATTTTCCCGTCCGAAAATCCCTCACTTTTCTTATAAAATTAAACATCTCACCTTTTAATTCAATCTTCATGTATGTATTAATGTGATCAATTCCTTAATTTACTTATTAAATTAAACAAGTCAAAATCCATTTATCAAATGAATGGATAAAATTTTCTAAACGTTTCCACGAAAAGTACCAAAATGTTTCTATTTTGACCATGTGAAAATAATTCATACAAGTATTTTCTACGTCCATTTGAACAATAATTTGTATTACTTTCTATACAAGTTTTCCGAAAACATTTGTATCACGTCCATTTGAGCAATAACTCATAGCAGAAAGTTCTAATATTTAGCACACTGAAACATATATTAGAAACAAAACTTTGATCCATGATCAAATGGATCGAGTACATGCATTTCTAACCTCCTCAATTTGCAGTTCTTTTCTAATACATCTACATTTATTTATTGCAGATCTACATCATTCAAAAATTCAAATGTTACAATTACAATTAGAAAAGTGAGTTATTGCTCTATCATCAATCAAGCTTTGAGTTTCAGAATGTAAGTAACCAGGTCATATAAGTCAAAAGCACGAGTGAGTGCGACAATTCTCGAATTTAAAAAATCATGACGTCAACTAAAAGAAATAAAAGGATAAAGTCGGTACCTGGAGTTTTCCATATAGCATAAAATCATCGCTTAATGGTAAGCTCCGTCTAGAGATGGTATATGTCGTTAATGAAATAAACAAAGTCCTCCATGAAAGAACTCCAAGAAATGTTAAACAAGTTTGAATAGTTATTTTGTCCGTTAATAAATGTGTGATTGATTTCCCTTGGATTTGATGACATATTGTCTCGTGGGTTTTCATCTGGTGGAAAACTCATACTCGACAGAAAATGTTGCTCAAGTCTTTGGTCGTATCTAAAAAAAAAACATGTAAAAATAGATCTAAGTAGACGATTATGTTGCAAACAACTATGGTTTTACAACCATTGGACTTACGTCGATCTGCGAGAATCTCGATTCAAAGAACCATGTCCAAAAAATTGTTGTCGTTGAATGCAAAACCGAAGTCTGGACCACCGTCACTAATCGGTGACGACGTACAATCGGAGCCCAATATCACTGAACTTCGGTCCCGAATCGAATCCCCCATAATCGTCTTCTTCGCCTCTTGCCGGAATTGAGTCAATGTTGTCCAGTGATGATCTTCAAGTGGACTCACATGATGCTGTTTGCGAATTTGCTTTGAGATGGACTCGAGCCAACTACCAAAAGCCCGAGGAGCAAAGAGAAATCCTCTCTACGCGCTTGAGTCATTATATTCTTTTTGCTTACATGACTTGCCGGAAGCTTAAGAAGATTCTATCATGCAACGACTTTGATCACGAGTTTGCAACAAAATCCGTGCGTGATGCTCTGTTTTTTAAGGCCGAGTCACCTTGTCACCAACGAAGCCACGCCATAGAGGAGTCGACCTCCACTAGCCGTTGCTTTGTGGAACGGGCCTACAAGTGTCGACCTGTGATACAACTATGATATAAAATATTCCTACTTCGAGTGAGGAAAAACTCCAAGAATTGGGGATGAGAAGATTTTAGAAGTAAAAATAAAGATATTTCATCAATTGCCAAATATTGAACTCGTACGGCTCTTTTAAAAAGAATTACAACCTAGTAACCCACTAATTACGTGTTGACTACTAAAATTAAAGAAACAACTTTAATAGAATTTAAAATAATCAAACAACTGGAATTTAAATAAAGAAATGACTAAATGAAATTATTAAAATAACTACAAACTAATTAGGCCCGTATCAATCCATCTTCCTTGAAAATGACCTTGTCCTCAAGATCCATAAGTGATTGTAATCGGCTCTTTCCAAATCCAGGGACAACACAAGTCTCTCCAATTTAGCTTTTTGTAATTGAGCATTTTTTTTTTCCTTCTCTTTGGTCACGGAACGAAAATTCACTATCCAAGAAGTAATGATGGCAAAGTTTGCAGATTCTCCACTAATCTCCAAAAATTGTTCCAATCTTTGAAAAGTTTCCATGAAGAATTGGAAAAAGCGGCAGGGGCTGCAATTTTCTTGTATTTGCATAGTTTTCCCCTATCTTTAGGAAAGACAACCAATTTCAGTCTCAAAATAAAAATCCTTACCAATATTCCAACTTTGTGTAGCAGTAGAAAAGCTTGACCACCCATATGTGACTCATCAAGGTTAAACGTGAGCTCTTCAATTTTAATTGACTTTTCCACCTTGATAATATTTCCACAAATTTCTCTTGATATTTTCAATGGATGTCTACGGTTCTTAATTTTCTGAAATTGTTTTCCTCGCTAAGTTTGTGCGATGAATAGATTCATGTGGGTATTTGCGACGGTGGTGGTGGTGGTGGTAATGGCGTGAACTTTAATGACGTATACTTGTCGGAGATTTTCTTAATTTGATAGGACATATTGTCATGGTTTTTGGATATTTTTGCATTACTTTGTTTAATTTGTAGGAGTACTTCCATTATTCGATCGAACAAAGGAATTGTGTTTTGACTAGTTTCGAAACCATGTTGAAAGTGACTAGAATGGAGTGGTTGAGGAGGCATGGTGAATTCTCTCGATGAAAGCACCAATGATACAACTATGATATCAATTAGAGGGTTAGTGATGAAAAATTCCAAGAATTGGGGATGAAAAGATATTAGAAATAAAAATAAAGACTTTTCGTTAATTGCCAAATATTGAACTCGTACATCCTTTTAAAAAGAATTACAACCCAAGACCCACTAATTATGTGCTACTACTAAAATTAAGGAAACAACTTTAACAAAATTTGAAATAATCAAACAACTGGAATTTAAATAAAGAAATGACTAAATAAAATAATTAAAATAACTACAAACTAATTAGGCTCGTATCATTAAAATAGTCGAGTTTGAACTCCCTCACCAGTGGTGCATGGTCTACTTAGATCTTACACGAGAGCAATGTGCAAAGCTATTATGATGTCGGCAGGTCTGTTCGCAAGCTTTCCATTTGGCAGGAAAAAGGTTCTTCTTGTCTGCACAATGCAATAGAGATCATCGAAGCTTGTGCCATTGTTTTGGTCTATATTTGTGGATGCAACGAACAGGTTGAGGAATGTTTGATGTTGAATACGAGTTCTCTGCCGGATCAAAACCCACAAAAAAGTATGTCAAAAAATACAAGGGGAACTGTACCTTTAAGGGAGGGAAGGGGAGGGGATCTCACAATTTGTTTTGCAATACTTGGGCTTCTTTCATGGGAGAGGACAGTGTTTATTTCATCAATGACGTTCTCTATCTTCGGGCGGAGCTTACCAGTAAGTGAGGATTTAAGCTCTAGGTACCGAAGCCAAGAAGATTTGCATTGGACAATGACTACAATAAGGCATTTTCTGTTTTTTCGCTTCCTTTTAAAAATGACTGAAATTAATCAATAGACTCTAAAACCCTGATCTTCACACTCTACAAACATATACTAGAAATGCCATCATCTATAAAAGAGATTGTTAATGCTTTCGAATAGCAAATAAGGTGACTCACGCCTTTTCTTTTCTTTTTGATCTTAATCCTCGAACTACGAAACCTTGCTGCTTTATCTTTTGATTCAATAGGAAAAACTGAGTATAACTTGGAGAATTCGTTTGTCTATTTCTGAAAATCACATTCGGAGAGACGAACTATGATCTATAAATGGTGACAAGGAATTTAAACAAAAAAATCTAGTAGTTTTTCTTTGTATTTAACGTTGCACGACTGACATACTCCATTTTAGATCAAACTTTGTCCACGTTGTTGCTTTGCAAACTAAGTCGAGAACTAGTTGCATTTAAAGTACATCTGGTCAGGGTCATTGACGATCCCCGTGAACACCGTCAAGATGCTTAAATTCAGTTCAAGATGGAATGAGAACCATCAATGTCGTACCTTTTTTCAATTGTAAATGAAGTAGTAACTACAGATTTTGCACAAGGACCATAATTGGTTGACCTAGTGTAGGTGGATATTGTAGACAATTGTCTAGTTGGTTTCCAACTGAATTTGATGGTGGATTCTTAAATAACCATTGTGAATCGATTATGTTGAGCGTCAACTTGAAATTGGTCATGTGTTGGACTCTTTAGACTACTTTGTATTGGTAATATCTTATTTTCAAATATGACATATCACTAGTTATTACATTAAATACATTATAAACATATAAACGAAGTCTCAAGTATAAAGTAATTTTTGCATAAAACAGAAAGCTGGCATTGACGAGAAGATAATCTCACTTGTTGTATTTGTCGAAAAACATTTTAACTTTACTAGTAAAAAACGTATTAGTGTTGTGTTTTAAAATGAAATAATTTGTAATTATGAGGCCCAAGCCCAAAAGCAAGAATGAGCCCAAGAACCAAACCGGATTCTCGTAAGTTGAACGCAAACAAAAGAGAATAGAGTTCCTTTTTCTTTTCAACAGAGACGAGACGAATAAATAGCTACATACAAATCAGAAAAGAAGGTGAACCGTTGGATCTAGGGTTTGAATCCGCCATGCCGAAGAACAAGGGTAAGGGAGGTAAGAACCGTAAGAGAGGAAAGAACGAAGCTGACGATGAGAAGCGTGAGCTTGTCTTCAAAGAGGACGGACAGGAGTACGCGCAGGTGATGCGGATGCTCGGCAACGGTCGATGCGAGGCCACGTGCATCGACGGCGTTAAGCGCCTCTGTCATATTCGTGGTAAGATGCACAAAAAAGTTTGGATCGCCGCCGGTGATATTATTCTCGTAGGTCTCCGCGATTATCAGGTAACACCGCCTTTGTTTATTCTTATCTAGGTCAATTTGATGTTAATAGGATCACGAGGCTGGTGTAATCCTGAAATACGTCGTCTGTTTTAGGTCAATTTTGGTATCTAATTGTCGATATGTTTGTTAACAGGATGACAAGGCCGATGTTATCCTCAAGTACATGCCTGACGAAGCTAGGTTATTGAAGGCTTACGGCGAGCTCCCAGAGAACACGAGGCTTAATGAAGGTATTGCTGGTGGAATGGACGAGGAAGACGAAGGTCATGGCGATGATTACATCGAGTTTGAGGACGAGGACATTGACAAACTCTAGATTAAATTCGCCAGAGGTCCTTTTGTTGCTTTATTTACTAAAGCACAAAGTAGAGAGTTTCTTATGTGTAACGTTCAGCTTTACGTTTCGGTGTTTATGTGTGAACAATTATATGGATGCTACAATACTAAGCAAGCTGCGGTTTTCGTTATCCATGTCTTTTTCCTTTTCTCTGAGTTACTTAAATTGTCTCACGCAGATAGTATATTGAAGGTGTGTGGTATGTTGGTGATTGATTTTTGTGTGCTTGTCTGCTTGGAGTTCTATTTTGCTTATGGTTAGGACCATAAAGGGTGTTGTGTAGTTCTGTTTTTGTATTGCTCCATAGACCAAGTGTAGTTGAGAATTTTTCCATGATTGTGGTGAGTGACTAAAAGTTAGAAAGATGGTTTGCAAGTCTGGAATGACCCATAGGTTTTTTCCTGTTTGGCTGCGATATGAGTGTTTGTACACAACAGAGTGGGAATTCTTGCTTAACCTAATCTATTGTCCTTTATGACTACTTTTTGCCATATTTTTTGAAAATTTGTGGTATTATATTCATGATATACTTGTAGGCACAAGGTCTGTCATAGGCCTAGTCTCCGTAAGAATTTTTCGGGAACAAAAACTAGTCGAGGGTTACGGTTTTTGCCTTGACTTTTCTCCATTATATAGTAACAAATCTGTCTACATCCCAGGATCTGGTAAGAGCCCATTTTAAGAGAGCACTATAGGCTATCGTAAAAGTAGGTATAGTGGACAAGGTTGTGATGTTTTCGAGTTTGGTTTACTGTGTGCAATAGCATTGAGTTTTACCGAAATATACGGAGAGCGTAAGGAACAATTATTTTTGTTTACAAATACGACAGAAAACCGTTAAACTGGTAGTGGCATAAGAGAATCAGTTACTTGTGAAAGAAATCTGCATAGACTGGATTCAGATCTGAAGTATGCATCTTACTGCTGCATGGAGATGACCATCTCTATGCAAAATCCAACTAGCCTGAAACATCACACATGAACAGGAATTGTTTTTGTCTGATCTTGGTATAGCATAACTTATGCTCATACTGATTTTTGTTTCCATCTTGTTTGATATAACTTCAGCAGTTCTGTTCATGATACTGAGAAGCTGTGAGGATTTCATTTGAATTCCATCATCCACGGACATTAATAGCGACACAGATATACTGCTGATATTATGGCTCGTGTGGACTACGCATATATTTTATACTAATCACACAAAAATAACATGATTAAACATGTACATTTAAATTTCATTAACATTCTCCATTTCACTAAATTGAACTTCTGGTTAGGAGGGGGAAAAATTCAAATTGGTAGTTTGTCGTTGCTTGAATGTTGGAATTGGCATTATTAATTTAAATTTTTTGTTTGTGGTGTTTGTAATCCAATTTTAACGTTTATAGTATATGCACAAATTGTTTCAAATTTCATATAGGATACGCACAAATCGGCATTCAATTGTCATTATTGATTAAAATTTATTGTTATATATGGTGAGTATGTAATACAATTTCGAATTGTATATGATTTGGTAATATAAAAGCAAAGACTTGGGAATAAGGGTGCTCATAATCTCAGCAAAATGGAGCAATACCTACTAGTGGAGCGGATTTCTTGATTTGATCTCTTTTCCTTTTGATATTTTGGATGAAAAAACTTTTGATGATTCATCTTTTTGTTCAAGCTCTAAAAGTCATGATTTGTTTAATACATGGTTTAACTTCTACCAAAAGAAAAATGTACGAGGATCTCTTGATTACATTTTCCTTCTTCTCTATAGTCCAGATCGCTGTAAGGAGACATGTCTCATATTTTACAACACTTATGCTGTTAGTTGCCTAGAAAATATCATGTATAACTATTTTCAACTATATAATTAAAAGTGAAGTAAAATTTCATCGACCAGCATCCTTGAACGGGGGTGTTTTGGTTACATTTGAAACATGATAATCTGAACAAACCTTTGTTAGTGAAGCGAAAGACGGCTATCATATATCTGTGTAGACAACACTAGTTTTACAAATTATATAGTTTCAGAGGAAACATAAGCCATTTGAGAGTGAGTAGAGTAGTTCAATTCCTCTCTAAGCAGTTGAGAGAGTACAAAAGTTATATGTATTCCTTGATCGAACATAAACAGAGTCATGTGGAAGTTGTTTGAATAAATGAGAGAACTATAATTCAAATTATACAAAATGAAGGCAAAACACATATGTAGCCTATTCTAATATTATATTAGATTCCTCTTAAGCTTAGATCGGAATGATCTGAGATTCTGAGGCAGATACATTGGTTTCTTGCATCAGCCTGCACCCATTTATTCAGTTCCAGCAATCTTCTTTTTTATACCCTCTATTTCTGTAGCCAGTTCTTTTCTACTCGACTGTGAGAACAGAAAATGATAATAAGCAACAGCAATCTGCATCAGATGCTCTCAAGACATGACCATAAGATAGCATATCTTTCAGGATTTTGTGCAAAACGATCTTATATCATTGGTAATGTTAGTTAAATATCTGATTTTTTTTTTTCTGAAATGTTTAACTGCACACACAATCTCTCTTTAGATTTATAATAAGGTTTAGCTAACAGTTCAGTGGTATCCACTCAGCTATTCATGATGGCAACTTTAGACTGAGCTCAGAATGGGACACAGTTGCTTATATTAAACCAAACACCGAAGAGAGTGCTAAGGTTTCAGATCCTAAAAACACCCTTGATATATCCCCACAAAAGAGACCCTAATTTTTCGATTCCTGACAAGCAGGGGATGGAGAATAATCTTGATCATACCTTGAAAAGAAGGTAACGATACACAAACCATCCCGTGTATCCAAGCCCAACCAACTCCATTATCTTTGGAAGCTGAAAAAAAGAATTCAGGGCAAATAATCCCTTACATCAGAGAAAATACAACGAAACGTGATTTTTACCAAAAAGCTAAATTCTAATAACAGAAAGTTTAGTGTTTTGAAGGCGCCTGCCTACCAATGGGACTGAGTTGATTGCACCGACAACCGTGGAAGCTAACCAAATTGCTACAATTGAACCACCTCCGTAAAGAATTACAGTAGACTTGTTTTCAACAGCATCCCACTATAAAACAAGGCAGACGAAATAAGTTGGGCAAAGTTGAAACAAAGAACACATACATTAGTTACCTTTTCCTTTAGGTCAGTCAACAGTTGATTGGTATCTGATGAAGAAGCCTTGAGCACGAGCCGAGATGATCTGGTCTCTGTTGAGTAAATAGTAACCAAGACAAGCAGATAAATATGAAGACAGAAGGCTCTAGCAGGAACAAATAACAAGATAATTTTCATAAGTAAGCCTAGCTATTAAAGAGATGCATGCAGCAATCCCAGGAAACAAACATCAGAATTATAGGATGAGGGACTGTAATTAGTAATTTCAAGACTACACTTTTTAAAATCCATGAAGAAAATGCAGTGATTTAGGTAACAGTGAAGGATAACAAAGTGGAAATAGAGAAAAAGAAGAGTAAATTAATTAAAGAATTGTTGTACGGTGGTACCTCTGAGGTTGAGTGGCGTGTAGTAACAAAGGGAGGATGTGCGCTGTGGTAACACGATGGCGTGTTTGGTGGCCGGAAGTAGTCGGTGAATCAAAACCGCCATCGAAGTTGCCGCTGCCATTCCTTAAACACCACCAACCAACCAACCTTTGGACAATCGCTCTTGTTGCAGTTTTGGTTCTGAGTCATTGACACGTGTTGCTCCTTGATTGGTCACTTCTCTATCTTCAAAATCGAAAGTTGAGCCTATTTACCATTCAATTTGTATATTAATATTAGGGATAATTACAGCTACACCCCCTGAGGTTTGGTGTAATTACACATACCTCCCCTGTGGTTTGAGAAATTACACATACCTCCCCTGAGGTTTGAAACCTTACACATACCCCCTCTTCAATTTAAGGGTTGTTTGGGTGTAAGTTATGATAAAATTATGCTTATTATACTTACACCCCTAAAGTTTGGTATATTTATAAAAATAATCCTTGATGTTAGAAAAATTAAAATTAAATACTCCAAAAGGTTTTATAAACTATTATATTATTACCTACAAATATAAAAAGTATTTAAATTTAAATTTAAAAATAAGTTAATCTAATCCAAAATATATTTTTGAATCAAAACACGCGACTTTTAGTTTTTTCTTTAAAAGAATTCACGTAAATCTCAGTCAAAACTTAACTAACTACTCATCTTTGTGCCTTTGTTCTCGTTACAATTTTAAACTAACAATTATTTTAGTAATAGAAGAAGATAAAACACCGAAAATTGGTTTCACTAAATATAGTGCATTTAGGTTGTTTATTTTGACAAAAAGATCAACAAAACTTGCTACCCAAAACCAGTCACCATGTCTGATCCAAGGATGATAATTCTATTGTCACTGTTGCTGGTAATTTCATCATCATTCTTCATTTTTTAAAATGGGTTATAAAAATCTTGATTATTTCTATTATATTTGTTAATTTTCATTGAAAATGGGAGTTTTTACAATTGAATTTTATATTTCTTGTCTTTTTTTTTCGGAGATTGCATAGATATTTATTATTTTACCAAATGCTTCTTTTTTGTTGTGATAAACTGAAATTTTCGTGGGCACGCGTAATAGTATTTAATATGGAACTATAATGAAATTTATGAGATTATTAAAAGTAAAACAAAAATGAAGAAATAAAAAAACAAACAAAAATAAGAAATTAAATATTTTTACAAAATAATAAAAATATTAAGATTAGATTAAATTTTAAAAATGATTTAAATACTTTTTATATTTTTGGTTAGTCATATAGTAGTTTCTAGAATTATTTGGAGTATTTAATTTTAATTTTTCTAACATCAAGGATTACTTTTACAAGTATACCAAACTTTAGGGGTGTAAGCATAATAAGCATAATTTTATCATAACTTACACCCAAACAACCCTTAAGTTGTAGAGGGGAGGTATGTGTAATGTTTCAAACCTCAGGGGAGGTATGTGTAATTTCTCAAACCACAGGGGAGGTATGTGTAATTACACCAAACCTCAGGGGGTGTAGCTGTAATTATCCCTTAATATTATTATATCCGTATGTATGGTCTCAAAATAACTCATTCTTTCTTTCTTCAACTACAAAATACGTGTGATATGCTCCAAAGAAAGCTTAAATTAAATGATACACAAAAAGACGTTTTTATTCTTATAGTCAGAATTTTGTGTTTACTTATTATATTAGTTGCTAACAACGAACGTGCATCTATTTACCAATTGTTTATTTTTTTAAGATTGGATGTCAAATAGGGTCGCAATTTCTAAATATATGAAGTCTAAATAAATATATTGAACAAAAAATCTGAAGATCTAAAATATATAGGATAGGATAGGATGTATTATTATAAATATTTTTGTATGCTACTAGTCCGGCCCAAATATCTTACGAGTATTTGTTGTTGGATTTGTTTGTAAAAGTAAAGCCTAATTAATAAGTATTTTCCAAATAGAGTAGAGTCCAGTCAACTCAAGGCCCCGTGGATAAATAAATAGGTAGGTGTTGAAATTGGAAAGTGTAAGGAGGCGGGAGAGTATAAACCCTAATTTACAAATTGAGAGAGAGAGGGAAAATGGACAGATTCGGGTTCATAAGAGAGATGTGCTTGCCAACGTCTTCTCAAGAGGAGGAGGATGATAATAACCTCCCACCACTGGGCCATTATTATCATCCCAATGACGACGACGATGAAGAAGAACAAGTAGTAGACGGCACACCTCTGATTGGGTCCAACGACGAGGAGCAAAACCTTATTGATTTGTGTCCGTCTGACAATGACAATGAGCCTCCCTCCAAGAAGATGAGGAGGGTTCTGGAACCTCAAACCATCATCATCAATTTGGATGATGATGATGAGGAGGAGCAAGTGGCGGAGGAGGGTATAAAAGGTAAAGAGAAAATGGTGGAACAAGAGATCATCCTCAAGGATGTGATAGAGCTCCTTACTTTAAAGGAAACAAAGACTGATCAAGATGATCACTTCCTCGACCTTGCCAAAAACATAGGCATCAACTTCCCAACCCCAATTTGGTGGCCCGAGGAGGACTGCTAACTTCTTCATTTTGAGTCGGTCCCTTGTTTTCTACATTCTGGCTTGCACCGCCACCACCACCACCACCTTTATTATTACTAGGACTTTTCTACTACCGGGCTCAGCTCCCTCTACTGTATATATATTATCTGTCTCTTTTGTATATGCTTCTACTGCTTTAATCGTTAATTCAGACCTCCCCCAGTTCTCTTTCTATTCTCGGAACGCTACAATTTTGCTTGAATGCTTCTTAATAATTGTATTGTACGCCACTGTCTTATATTTACGAATACAATACTTTAGCGTCCTGGGGATTAATTCAAATCATTTACATAACATAATTTTCACCTTATATTCACTGCACATTATAACATAAGCACCTGTACTACTTGAGACAGACAAAAAAAAACATGCAAACAAATATACGAGGTACTACAAATTCGTAATCTGCTAATTCCTATTTTTATAGAGGTATGTTGATTTCTGATTTTATTTTCAGCTTAATTCCTTTGTTATAGCTTGCTCATCATCGGGATTTGTCTTTCCTCTCTGTATCCTAGTTCGTGTGTTGTTTATTTATACATCTTTTTATTGAGATTTGTTCTTCTATCTATATCTTATTCTGGATTAATACTTAAATCTGCTTAACAAACAGAATTCAGTCTTGTAAAGGACGTTGATGAATTTGAGAATCTGGATGTTCTCAACGAACAAGTGTATATACAACAGTGAAGATCGTTCTCGAATTGAGGATTTTAATTCTCATCTTCAATTTGCCTCTTAAATTTGAGGTGCATAAGCAATTAAGCTCTTCAGTTTTGGAATTATCGTTGTTGACGAGGATAAATTTGTCATGACATACTATCTAGTTTGTATTAGGTCCGAAAGCAGTACACGACTATACTGGTTCCTGCGTTTTCTTATTCAAAACTCGGGTGGGGAAGTCAAAAGACCATAAAGCCCTTAGTAGATTAATCAGTTTTGGCTCAATCACTAGTTTTCTCTTATGTTGTTTTTTTTTTTCCTCTTTATTTAACTGGAGTTGTATATACTATATCTTGAACTTTTGAAAGAGAATTGTTGAGCAAACAAAATGTTTGAACAGAATTTATAAGAATAATTTGTTAATTTATACATCATTTTTGATTTGCTTTAAATGTTTTTTTAACCATGAAAACTATTACTTCTCATCCTCCTATCTTATGTCTTGGATCCAACAAGAGTTCCACAATTTACTTTGTAGTGTTTTATCGTGATTCATGACTTAATCGTATACACAACTTAACTATATGTAACATATCATCTAAGTAATCACTCAAATTTTTAAGTTTAATCACTATCTTGCGATGTGCTACTATGTTTGATCTTTTTCTTTTTTTTTTTGAAATCTACTATATTTGACCTTTTCTTACTCTTACTGGGGATAGTTTACATTTTTCACTTTACTTGCTCAGATTTTTAGTCAGGTATTTCAATTAGCCTTGGGACTCTCCTTATATTCCGTATGGAAGACATAGCATGGGGTGTCCCAACAGCTGATTGTTTTTTTTTTTTTTTGCAGTCTCTACTTATAAAGTATTAGGGGAAACATCGAAGAAGAGAAGGCTCCTAAACCTGAAAAATCATCTGCGGCTGCAATGGTGAGCGGGAACAATTATCTTATTCATTTAAGCTTGCCGCTTACTAATATTCTGGTGGGCTTTATTGCTCAATTATGTCCGCTTTGTTATCTTTTTTTGCTAAGCAATATCGTAACAAAAAGGAAACTAATGTATATACCTTTCATTTGGTAGGACAACAACAACATTCATATGTATCCTGATTGGGTAACAATGCAGGTAATTTCATGCTATTCCTAAGTCTTTTGTTATCAGAAATATTCTAATCAATATTTTTCGCTATACTATTAAGTATGCAAAATCTAATTAGTGGCACGTAATCTTCAGGCTTACTGTGGTCCTCGTTTTTCTGTGCCGCAATATGTGAACTCAATGGTTGCTTCTCCGCATGCTCCTTATACGTGGGGACCACCACAGGTATATTCCTGACTGGTTAACAGTGCCAAGATCTGTCTGATTTACTAAATGGATTTATGGATCACCAATCTGTGCTAATTTTTCACACGAGCTTTACTTTTTCAGTCTATGATCCCTACTTATGGTCATCCATATGCTGCATTCTATGCTCATGGAGGTGTTTATGCACATCCTGGGATTCCTATGGTAAGTTTCATGAAATGCGGCCTAGCATTTATGCTGCCAACAAACTTGTGAAGTTGTGATGACGTTCATTAGTTGTAGTTACTTAAAATTAGTTGTAGTTACTTAAAATTTTATTTCTTTAGCTTCAATTAGTAGTTAAAGAATTAATGCTCGGAGTTAGCAAAGAGATGGCTTTGATTATTTAACATGGGGTGATTTAGGTTGGTACTACTTTAAGCATGGAGACAACGGTGAGGTCATCCGAGAATGCAGATGGAGGTTTTGTAGAGAAATAGAAAGAATTTTATGGACTGGAAATATCAATAGGCAATGGCAATGTTGATAGTGCCGAACATGAAAGTGAGCCTAAACTCTCAAAAAGGTTTGGTCAGAATATTTGACTCTATAATTATCAACCACGGAATAGACCTATATATGATTCTCTCTCTCTCTCTCTCTCTATATATATATATATATATATATATATATATATATATATTCTCCCTTCCTAGTTAGATGCCATGGACTAAATGACCAAATTTTTCTTCGTTGACAGCGAGGACATTGAAGATTTCAGTAATGGTAGTAATGGAGTTTTCGCAGGGGTAAGGAATCCTTTCTGTATGAAGGGATACCAGTTATTTTGACACTGTACCGATTCCTTGTTTCTCTTAGCCTCTATTGCTTTAAGCTCTTTACGTTTAATAGGTTTTGGAGAGTAGCAAGAAGAGAAGTCGACAAGGATCTAGCAGCAGCAGTAAGCTGCTTCTTAAATCCTAGTATTTGTCTTAGATCAACTGGACCTGGGACGAGCTTTCTATAATAGATCATGATATAATATCATCACTATTAAGCTCTTTTCTCAATGAACTTTGTTACCAGGTTGTTTGAGCGCAGAGCTGCATCCATAAGAGTTCATTTCATTATAAACAGTGGTTCTGATGCTTTAATCTTTTTGGCAGCAGATGTTCAAGCTCAGAAAACAGGATGTTTGTTTCCTGCTGCAGAGGTTGGTCAGACTGTCAGAGTACGGTAAAATTGACAAATATAATTTGTCCTGCTAATGTACCGGTAAAGAGCAATGCCTTGGTACTCAAGGATCCTTCAGACATGGATGTGAAGTCCAGTTCTAGTAATGTGGCACAACCATCGGTGTCTAGTGAAGCCTGGTTGCAAGTATGTCTTGAAGCCTGGTTGCAAGTATTTCAGTGAAGCATATCT
Organism: Misopates orontium; assembly: GCA_946800315.1. Classification (NCBI taxonomy): domain Eukaryota; kingdom Viridiplantae; phylum Streptophyta; class Magnoliopsida; order Lamiales; family Plantaginaceae; genus Misopates; species Misopates orontium. Next base: position 47,130,095 of record OX326949.1, read on the forward strand.
AAGTTAACATTTATCTGTTTTCGCTTTATATGCTCTTTATGCTCATAATTTGATGGATTAGATAATTTATTTCTAGATTTTATTAGTAGGTGCCTTTATCAGTATTTAGTGTTCCTTTGATTATTTCTAGTTGGTTTTTATTTGGCTGGCAACCGATGAGCTGTATTGTAATAAGATATATGGCGAACTGTTATGTCATTTTTCAATTATGTTTGTTGTAATTTTGTGTTGCATTGATTTCACTAGTTGACATGGTTAATTGCAGCATAATGTTAACCATTCATAATATGTTTTTGAGAACACTGAGGATGGTTTTTTAGAAAGACAAGTGTTAGGAAGACTGATTAGGGACATGCCAAATTAGGGAAACCTTAGCAAACTTAATGTGGCTATAGGATGCCTAATTATCTGGGAAACTTAGCATACATTTACATTTTAGGCTCCTTATTAACTTTTCCACCTTGCTACATAGAACGATGGGTATCTTAGACGGGAGAGGAGGAAACAGTCTAACCTAGAATCTGCATGGAGATCAAGATTGAGGAAACAGGTAAAGCTCCCCTTTTTTTAGCTTCAACCTCCAAATTTTCTTCTGTTCTTTTATTTACTCTTAACTTTTCCTTCCGTAGGCTGAGGCTGAGGAACTAGCTGCCAAAGTTCAAGCACTAACTGCAGAAAACATAGCTCTCAAGTTAGAACGAAATAAACTAATAGAGAGCTCTGCAGAACTGAGGCTCAAAAATGCTACACTACTGGTATTTGCATCCCATTTAGTAAAAGGCCTAGCTACACTCTGTATCCCTTACAGTCTTTAATCTAATTATGGAAACCTCTCCTAAGATTTGGATTATTAGAGATACACTCTCTAAGGCTTTAAATATACTTAAAAAGTTAATCAGTGAGTTTCGTACCTCACTGTGGCAGTTGCATGTTGGTAATGTTTTTAAACTTTTGAAGGGGTGGGGAGATCTTGTGATCAGAATTGATCCTGTGGCTGCGAGCTGATTATCATCTTTGCCTTTCTCGTTAGCTCTAGTTGATACAGTGATTTTGGCATAATTATAAGTCCAAAATTACTTCTAACAAATAGTATTGGAGCGGAAAGTAGTGTAAGGATGTGTAGTTTAGAATGCTGTGGCAGACCTGGAATGTATTTTAGAGTTCGGAATGCCTGGATGATACAGTCTAGAAATGTGTCTGAATAATGTAATTGTGTAAGATCTTTTAAACCATGGAGTTTTTTTTTTGTTTTTTTTTTAATATTTTAAACCATAGATTTTATTAGGGTGCTTTTGTCATAATTCATATCTCACTGGTAGAAACAAATCAACATTTATGAAACAAATTTAGCTATATTTTTCACTTTTATATGGTGTATTTTGATCTATTTTTTAGTTCGCTTGGACATGGTCTGAGGAATTGGTAAAATGGTTGTAATTAATGACGTGAAAAGTATTTCTATGTTTTGTTTTTAGAGTTGAAAATAGAAACAACTCGATGTTTGAGAAAATATAGAGAAATTTTTATCTATCAGGAAGATAGTGGTCTTAACTCTTAAGCTCTTGGTGCTTGAGGTTAGGACTCGTTAGTTGAGCTTTGAGTTGAACTTTACTAAAATAAATTCTTGGTTGTATACTTGTATTCAGTCTTTACATAATATTATAAGCATAATATTCCGGCTACTCTTCTAACCTTTTCGTACTAGATAGTGCTCCAATAAATGATTTTAAAAAGATCAGTCAACTGATCAAAGCTTCAGACTTAAATATTAGTCCATGATTTTGGGTTGACCATTCCCCATTCATGGGAGTACGTTAAATGGCAAGCTGGCATACGGGATCTTGGGCTTTTTGTGCCCCTCTAATCACGTGAATCTCTTCAATTTGCGCAATTTGTTACGTGCTCTCGGTCACGCGTTTTGTAATTGCTAATTCCTATGGCTGATATTATTTTTACTAATAATTCCAGTCATGAGGTATGGTTATAAATGCAAAAGATAGACATTTTTCTGCATCAACTATTGATGTTTAGATACGAATTTAATTTAAGAAATTTTGGATTATTTATAATAAATTTATTTTGTTGTAATTTTAACATAAGATAGTGACAAGATCGTGATTCTCATTTCAAGATTATCGCTTCTCTGTTCTGCGTGTTAAAGATCTGTATAGTTGTTGAAAATCTCAAGTGTTTCTTTTGATCAATTTTCCACAAAATACTGCCAAGATCAGGCTCATTAACTCATTATTAGACTAGAATTCCACATTTAGAATACAATCTTAAATCGTGCACATGTCCTACTATAAATGAAGAATTACAAATTTAAGGTTTAGTATCTTTTTACATTTAAAATTGTCATACTTAATTGGTATAACTTGGCAAAGCACATGCAATTTTGAAGATTATGCTAGAAACTGAATAAAACATATTCGTAAAGTCTAGTGAAATTATATATATATAAAAAGAACATTTATTCTTTGTCCTGCTTTTGGTGATTGTGAATAAATATATTCGGTGCATGTAAGCTACACGTATCTCCACACCCGTCTTCTTCCCCACAAAGGAAACAAAATAAATATGATTTTGATTTGTTTTTTTGTTTGTGCACATGAATATTCAAGTCATTCTTCCATATTTCCGCATTATTCCTGCTGCTCGCTCCTAAGTTAAATAAAGGTCAGGTCTGTTACTTGCAACTTTTGTAACTTCAATTTTTGCATGACACTTTCAATTCCGCAGTACTGCATTGATATAGAATATTTTAATTCTCCTTGTTTCTCGAATAATGATTCTTCATGTGAAAGTTTCAAGCTTTATTGCATATCTACTCAATTGGGTTTCTTTTTTGTATAAAGATGGAAATTTCTTTGTGCTGTTGAGTTTATATTTGTGGATTTAGATTTTAACTGTGATTGTGCTGATTCTCTGTTATTCAAACAGTTTTCAGTTGTGTTTGTCATTTTTCTACATTTTAACTTTCGTGGGTTTGCCTTGGAATTTTACACATGTAGAACAACTTTAGGTGGATCTGTAACGTTAGGGGAACTTGGTTGTAGCTTGTAGATTTGCTTCATTACCTGGCAAATTCTTCACAACAAAGGTGTTAGATTGCTTCAGATATTATCTTGCATAGTCAAATCTGTCTTCGACTTTTTTGGCAACGGCCACGTTTACATTCAAGGAGTTTATTACGATTTGCTGAATCGAGAAGGAATAAATATATTGTTTTCTGGCTCTTTTGCTTTCAAGAATGGGGCATTCAGCAGCAGTTTGGGACCATAAAGCATCAATTGAATTGACAAAGGACTGGAACGGGATCGACCAGGTCACGCTTCGGAACCCTCAAGGAGCATCAGCAAGGGTAAAATCACTGCACTGTATCTTTGTCATTTAGGGATTTGTCCATTAATAAAAAATCAATTTTTGTACTTTTTTGAGAGATTAGCATTTTTTGTCTAGTTTCATCTGTTTGGTTTGCGACAACTATTTATACCTCCTACCCTACAAATTCAGGTCAGTTTGCACGGAGGACAAGTTATCTCGTGGAGGAATGAAAGAGGTGAAGAACTTCTATTCACCAGTAGCAAGGTGTGGTTTCTGTTCTGATTCATGACAGTACAGTTCACACAAAAATTCTCCTAATTCACTGAGGTTTTTGCATAGTATGAGACTGCAACTGCTTTAACTAAATCTGGAATGGTTACAAGAACAACAAGAATATAGAATCTTTGGGGAAGATTTTAGGTATTATCTAATGGCTTAACTTTTGAAATAGAAGAAGTTGACTATGTAGAAATATCCAAAACGATCACGTTATACATTTCCAAAACTACATATTAGGGATGGTGTTAGTAATAATGATATCCATGATGCACATAGGTTCTTTTGATGTTTCTATTGACTTAGGAATTTTATACATTTTCATCCGGTTTGCATATTTGCCTAAGCAATCAATATCCTCTTACAAGCTCTTGGTTACAAATGTTGCATATTTTACTTCAAAAAACTTGTAGGCTATCTTTAAGTCTCCAAAAGCAATGCGAGGGGGAGTTTCAGTTTGCTTTCCACAGGTACACAAGTGGTATTCGCTATGTAATTCTTTTGCAAAAGATAATTTGGTTCGGTTAATATATGTTCCTTGTAAATGCAGTTTGGAAACTGTTGTTCACTTGAGCAGCATGGATTTGTAAGGAACAAAATTTGGGTAATTGAAGATAATCCTCCTCCTTTGCCTCCATATGATTCTCTTGGTAAATCCTTCGTTGACTTATCACTCAGACCAACCGAAGAAGATCTCAAGTACTGGCCTCATTGGTAACTGCTCTTCATTATTTACTGGTTTTATTGATTTGTTACTCTTTTAGCAGATTCGATATTTCGTGTTGAAATTTAATCTTTTTCTTTTTCACTGTTTATCAGCTTTGAATTGCATCTTCGTGTTTCTCTGGCGTTGGATGGAAATTTGATACTGATATCTCGCATTAGAAACATAAATGGGAAACCTTTCAGCTTCTCATTTGCCTATCATACACATTTTGCTGTTTCCGACATAAGGTAAATATTAAAGAAGAGATTTTACATTATAAGTTTAAGGAAAATAATTTGATCTCATATTGTTCCAAGTCTCTGATTTTGAGGTGCGTTTGCAAACCACAACTAAGTGTTGCTAAATTGCCAAAACAACAGCTGTGTTATATCTACTTGACGGATTCACTATATATATATATTTTTACTTGCATTTACCCCAGGTTATTATTTATTTCAAGTTGCTTGTCATTTGCAAACAATGAATAGTTGTTGAGTTTTCAAATTTGATGATTGTCTAATTTTCCATTTCTGTTATCCCATTTTTATGCGTTGTATTATTTACAGTGAAGTGAGGATAGAAGGCCTAGAAACTCTGGACTACCTAGACAACCTTTGCCAAAGAGAACGTTTTACAGAGCAAGGTGATGCCTTAACGTTTGAATCAGAGGTAAGACTTCTAGTGTATATGTCTATTGATGAATCTGGAATTTTATTTACTTATGCTTCTTTATATTTTAAATGGAGCGGAATTAGAAAATCTCGTAGTGAGTTTTACTTAACAATGACACTAGTACTTCACATGTCTCCAGATTGATCGTGTTTATCTTAGCTCTCCCCCATGTGTTGCTATTCTCGATCACGAGAAGAAACGGACATACGTAATGAGAAAGGAAGGTCTACCAGATGTCGGTGAGGACGTTAATGCATCTGATTGAACATGTGAATATCATTTGCTATTATGCTCTTAAATATGAAATAGGGGAAACTTATTTATTTCATTTTCATAGATATTTTTGAGTAGCATATGTATAACTATCCATGTAGTTCCGTTATAAAAGTCCGTTAACAATGAAACGTTGTGTTCCATTTAAGAAGTACAACATTGATAAATTGTTACGATGAATATTTATGCAGTTCTCTGGAATCCCTGGGAGAAAAAGTCTAGAACAATGAGCGATTTTGGCGACGAAGAATATAAACAAATGCTTTGTGTAGATGCAGCAGCAATAGAGAAGAACATAAGTCTGAGACCGGGCGAGGAATGGACAGGTCGTATTGAAATTGCTGCTGTACCTTCTAGCTTCTGCAGCGATGACCTCAGTCCCCATATGAAGTTTTTCTGATGCTCAAAAAGTTAGAATACTATTACAGAGTTGTCCAAATTTTAGTGCATATATTTAGACGCGACGAGTTACCGAATCCTCGTATGGAATGGAAGCCTGTGATATTTTTTCTGGGATGGCTCTGTTGTTCTTTTTCTGGCCTTACTTTTGAATTTTGGTCTGTGCCCTGCCCGGCATAACTTTTTCTCTTGGTAGGAACTCATATATATAATTTGTTTTTAACAACTTTGGATTCAAATCTTAGTAGATCCTACATGTAAAGCTCATAATAGATGTTTTTTATAGATTAATTTGACCCAAACATGGGCTACCCGTTACAAGCACATCCTTATGCTTTTTAGATAGTTTAGTCATTATTTTGTCAGATCATAAGAAAATAATTTTAGATATTTGATATAATTGTATATGGAAATTTTGATACAAGTTTTTATAGACTAACTAAACTGATCGATCTTATGAACTTTTTGTGCATGATAGACTCGTTACCTACCTTTTCTTGGCCGTAGATATCAATATATGTCAAAATACAATTCTATAAAAGTATATCAAAACAAAATTTATAATGTGAATATTAAATTTAAAAACTACCTAGAAGATATGTATTTATTAAATGAATATATGGAAATAATTTGATGGATAAGCATTAACACCCACGGTATAGAAAAAAAAAGATTTTCAAGAGATACATACATAGAATGCTGAATTAATAACTTTTTTCAGAAAAGAAATAGCATGTGACAAGTAAAAGAAAAAAGAAGACGAACTCGATACTAATTATGAAAAAGAATATAATTTATAAAAAATAATAATAGAATAGATAAAGAAAAGTCGTCGTATATTCTTGAGTTCTCCCCCAAATCTATTCTTTGCGTCAATAGGCAGCAGACAGACACACACACAGAGAGTGGAAGAACCAGAGAAGAAAAAGTAATTAATTAAACAAAGATCTCTCTCTCTCTCTCTGCAAACTACATATTTACATATTCTCTTCTTTAACCTAACTACAAAATAACATTTCTCCTTCGACAGATCGGATCTTCGATGGCTTCCAAACGGATCTTGAAGGAGCTCAAGGATTTGCAGAAGGATCCTCCTACTTCTTGCAGCGCTGGTACCGTCTTCTTTCGATTTACTCTCTCTTTTATAAGCTTTGATCTATCATTCTCTTGTGCGTTCCGACCAATAATTTTGACAGCTACTTTTGATTTTTTCTAATGGTTGATGATGTGAAGAATAAGTTTCGATTTATTCACGACCTACACACAGCGAACGGTTCAATTTTGACGTTTGTGATGTTTGAGTGTGCCTTGTTGTTTGCTTATCATATTGGTCCTTATTTTATGTGTCTTTGTGGTTTCCTGAGGAAATTAGAACAACACGCAAATAGATATGGTTTTGCATTCACTCATGACTGAAGCTCGATTCGTGCTGTTCTCCATCTATTAAATAGCGTTTGTCCTAGATATATGTTTGTACTTTCTTAGTCACATATTGTAGTTTTTGCATTTTCTCTTTACAAGATGGGATCATGACATTCTGTTTTCTATCTTAACAGGACCTGTTGGCGAAGACATGTTTCATTGGCAAGCAACACTAATGGGTCCGCAAGATAGTCCTTATTCTGGGGGAGTGTTTTTAGTCACTATTCATTTCCCCCCGGATTACCCATTCAAACCCCCAAAGGTGTGATGTGATGTTAGTGAAATTTTTTATGATTTACGAAAGAAGTTCTTCTAAAAGTTTCCTTGAATGTGGTATAGCAGATCTGTGTCATATCTCTTTGTTTTTTAATATAGCTTCTTTACGTTAAACCTCTGTTAAGCATAATGAACAAACTTTGAGTTTTTGTTTAGATTTTAATGAAAAAGGTCATGATTTTTCTTGTTGCTTGATATTTTGCAGGTAGCATTCAGGACAAAAGTTTTTCACCCTAATATCAACAGCAATGGCAGCATTTGCCTTGACATCTTGAAGGAGCAGTGGAGCCCTGCCTTGACCATTTCCAAGGTTACTTTATATTGCTTTGGTGATTACTTGTTATGCGATCAGGCCAAGCTCGTGCTTTCAATGTAAAATGAGTTATGACTTTTTGCCTACTAAACTATTTCCTTGTTTGGCATCAAGGCACCTTTGGTCCTTCTAATAAGATATTTCTCTATATAAGCAACGGTACTGACTTGTGTATAAAACTTAATCATGAACATATTACACATTGGATACCTTCTTTTCTTTTTTGGTTCTCAAAGTGATGAATGACTCTCAATCAGAATTTGTACATTATTCAAAATCCCCTAGGTCCCCTCATAAGTAAGTCAAGCTAAAACAAAGATAAAGTTAACTCTTCCTCAATTGCTCACAGTCTCTGATTACCCTGTATGAGCCCTTTAAATCTGCAAAAGACCAAACTCTTAGCAACCGATCACTGCTACAAGCGCTCTTCAAGGACTCCTCCATTCTAGACGCAATCTGAATCTCTTTTTCATTTCTCGTGTTTAATGTCTTCAACCTAAGACAGAGAACCGTACTTCTTTGTTTTTATTCTACCAATCCATTAATATATGGAGACAGTTGGAGACTGGAGTTGTCTAATTTATTTAAAGGGAAAAAAAAATTAGTGTTGTGCAAGTAGAGGCTGATCTAATTGAGTAGGTAGTTTTATGTGGCTTCACCCATTGCACGTTCTTTCTAGGTTAGCATGGTTTGTTCTGGCAAGGCTGAAGCATCCGAGCCTTGTTTCATAACCTCATATTTGATCCTTCAGTTATAGAATGAGAATTTGATTCGGTGCTTTACACCGAGTTTGAAAATTGGTAACCCTCTTTGTCCTTAAGATTTTTTTTGAGTACATGTTGGATATGCATTCAAATATTGCTATTTGCTTTTAAATATGATGCTTTAGCTACTGAAGTAAGAGGGCTTCAGGAAGATGTCTATAGCGTAGCCCATGTTATTTACCCCTAAGGTCATTTTGTATTGGTTACAAGGATTTCATTCTATATTTTGTGCAAAACACTCAATTCTTGAAGTTATACCTATATAATATTATGGTTTTTTATTGAACTTTGTTTACCTTTCAGGTGTTGCTCTCAATCTGTTCACTTTTGACAGACCCTAACCCCGACGACCCCCTAGTGCCAGAGATTGCTCATATGTACAAGACGGACAGGGCCAAGTACGAGCAAACTGCTAGAAGCTGGACCCAGAAGTATGCAATGGGTTAGTTTGATTTGTCGCAAAAACTTGGCTTCCATTATGTAAAAATGATGTGCCTTTTCTATCTGTTTTAAATGGACAAATTGCAAGAAGGTGATCTTGAAACTGATCAATCTTGGGTTGTGTTGTTCATGTGAATGACTATTGAGTAAGACTGGATATTGTATCTTCTGTAAGGTTGAGGTGCTACTTTAAGCCTTGACTATTAATGGTTTGCATGGATTACTTTCTACTTTTTTGCTGGAATTTGTGAACATAGATTGAAGTTTTATTTCCCAGGTATCAATTGATTAAACGTTCACATTTTTCACAGCTTTTGGGGAGCTTTTCATTATGTTTTGGAACTTTATTGAAATAGTTGTTATTTTAAAACTTTTTTAGTTTTATTTCTATCTTGTCGAAAATAGAAATTTTATAATATATACAATGAAAAACACCTAAAAGGGTTTAACTATTCTCTTGAGATAGAACCATAATGACTCATTCTTGCTTACATCTGGTATTAAATGAATTCACGAGAATTTTTTGGCAGCAATTTTCTTGTATTTTGATTTTGCAATGTACTCTACAGGACAGAAAAGAAATCAACCACAAGCAACTTGTAACTGTATCTCGTCTAACCTTTCTCTCTCAAACAGAGGAAGTACCTGAAAGAAGTACAAGTTATTTTGCACTAGTCAATTTGATTTCAAATATATTGAGATTTTATTTTTTCTGTGATATTTTGTGAAAAACTCGTTCTAACTGAAATATTAAAGTGTAAAGTATCATGTTTAATTTATTGGTGAAAAGCTGGTAAGTAAAATTGGTCAAATCAATTAGTTAAGTTTTGGGTGGTACGACGCAATTTCGTGGCTTTATGTTTCTTTGATTATTTTATTTTGCTTGAATCCCAAGTCTGGCTCCGTGCATAGTCATTGTCATATTAAACGTGAACCACGCATTCTGCAAATTCTGTACATCACTTCTTTTGACCAGTGTTTTCAGAACCGGACCGGACATTGAATCGGTGACATTACCGGTTCCAGGTTTAACCGGTTTAACCGCTGGTTCGAACCGGTGAAGGTATATTTAAAAAAAAAAAAAACTCCATCATGATAATTCATATTTTATAATCACATCATAATATTAAATTATAAATAACACGTTCAAATCCACGACAAGAATTTAAAAATCTATTAGTAATGCGCATATTGTTACATGTTAGACTTAGTTTAATAAGTGAAAGGAGTCAGGGATAACTGATTTCTTAATGACTAATAATAAAAATATATACACTAATATACTTAAAAGGAAATTAAATATATGCATTAAATATAGCATAACCGATGTAATTTGTAATTGATTTTAAGTTCCTTTCTTAAAATTAGTTCTTGATTAACTGGTCAATTAGTAGCTTTAATTACTCTATAATTTATGGCATAATCTAAATTAATCCAATAATCAATATATATCCATAATTATTATGTGTTTATTGATTTGGGAGATTGTTTTGAGCAGATTTCAAAAGATACATAACTATGGCAATTAACAAGATAACTATGACAGACTGAAAAAGCAACCATGTACGACCAACATTGACACATGCAATTTCGGAAACTGTGCATATACTATAAAAATTCAACAAATATTTCGATCATTAGTAGACCAACTTAAGTCATTAATATATCTTTAGAACTTGGAGTGCAAGTATGCACAAGTCTCAATTAATTAAATTTATAGCAAGAAATTTACTAATCTCAACCGGATTAATTGTATATGTCGATTGAGTAATCCAATTATATATCTCACTCATCAAATTCTAACGTTCATTTAATAACGAAGGATTTTGACATGTATCTACAGAGAGTTTCTGCAAGTAAAACGTAGAAGCACATATTAGATTAATCAAAATAGTTATATATTTCTTATTTTACCGAAGGTAACTGAATTGCAAGAAAATAAGTAGGTAGAAAACTTGGTTAAAGACATAAGATATTGGAATCTAAAAATACAACACAAGTGAAATGACATTTTTGTTAGTTTGGAGTTGAGATGCGGCGAGTCGTTGTGCTGCTATTGGCTATTAGCATTGAGCCGTAACTTTAAGTCGGTTCGGTTTGAAATAAAAATAAAAATATAGAGACGAAAGTAGGTTATGTATTATTTGAATTAAAAACGTTGTGAAATTGAAATAGTGAACCGCCTCAAATGAAGGGATGTCTATTATATATATAAGAGCGATCTGAGCTGAATATTATTATAATTTGATCTGAGAGAAAGAAAATGGAGGACGTACGAAGGTAGTAGTGAAATGATTAAATCAGGAGATGACATGATCATCAAATACTCGGTCCACCACTACCAAGCTAATTAGCGACTCCTCTCCGCGTTTGGTGACGCCACTGATTCTTCCGGCGACGAATCTGAAAAAGAGAATATCCGGCGAGTGAAAAAGCTGGTAAACGAAGTTAGAATCGAGAATAATAATAATAATGTTAATAAGGAGAAAGGAATTAGCAAGTATCTTAGGCAGCGAGCGTGGACGGCTGAGATTCGCGATCCTTCACGGCGCACCAGGGTTTGGTTGGACACTGCGCTTGTATACGACGCCGCAGCCATTCAGATACGAGGAGCAGCACTCACCATAACGCCGCTGGAACATTATAATAATTACAATTATAATAATAATAATAATAATAATATTATGTGCTCGCCCACCTCTGTTTCTGTTTTGAGCACTAACACTACTACTACTACTGAAAATGGTGTTCAATCTATAAACGCTGCTACTGCTACTACTACTGCTGCTGATGAAAATTATGAGACACAAGAATATTCCGCTACTCATGTGTTGGAAGATAACATGTTGGTAGATTTATTACCTTTGGACGATGACTGCTTTTTTAATCATTATTTCGATTTCCGATCTCCTCCTTCTTCCTTCATTTACGATGCGAAACAAGAAGAAGAAGAAGAATTGGATGTTCATTTTCAATCCTTATTAACATGGGATGTCGTCAATGAATTGTGTAATTTCGACTACTTCAATACTTAGAACATTATATTATATTTTGGTATGGTCATTTGTATTGCTACCAAATGTATGTCTAATTATTCTTCTTACATAGGCAAGATTCATCGTTTATTTTCTCATCTGTGGTAGAAATATTTGTGTGTTCCCTTCAGATATGAAAATAAACCACCTCTGTCTCTCTCTCAGTTTGTTTTTTAAAACTTAGTCCAATTCATAGGATGCATGTGATTTATTAATTTTCTAGGGGTCGGTCGATAGCTTCAAATAGAAGAAAGGTGTAGATAGATAGATATAGGATCACTGTGGAAGTAAATATTTAGCTATTTATTCAATTGAAAGTAAGACATTGATGATATATATCTGTAGTTTCAAAAAATAAAAATAATATTGTGGGATTGTTATATTGAACTTAATATAATTAAGAAGCTGGTAATTTGAAAAAAGATTGAGTTGTCAAGCAAAGAAAAAGTACCATGAGGAGCAGCACCACCATAGAAACAAGTAGCTACTCCAATAAGGCCATGTGCTAAAAGCAAGCACTGAGATCTCTGTAATAACTAAAAAGATTGATCAGGTGGTTGAGGGAGTGATCAGTGACTTAATTATTGCATTTTCGTTCTGTCTAGCTCCACTGTTTACCATAGCTAAATCATGGTTATTTATGTATTGCAATCCATGATTTACAACTTAAGCCATGTACTTACAATTTCATTTCAAGATAACTATTATGTTCTGTTCTGTAAATGTTGTAACGCAACTCGAATGCTGGGCATTAGTGAGGAAATAAAGGTTGCTTAATCAAAAAGCAACACTCTGTACATAAAAGTACTTGGGCACATGTAATGTATGCATGGGTTCTGTTGAACAAAGCTCTGATTTTTAGAGTAAAACTACAGCAAGAAAAGGCACAGTACGTACGTGGCATAATCATGTTTAATACTTTGTAAATTTGGAATCGGATAGCTTGGCTATAAAAGCAGTGAATTACATATGAATATTTTTAATTCCATCATGAAAATTATGATGTTAAAGTCAAAAGGTTCTTTCAATTCATGCTAATCGTGTGTTACTTAAATATATAAGCATAAAGTCAATACGAGTACCATCGAAGTCGCGGGAAAATATGACCCAGTCAACCTCATGCAAAACAAACCTTTGTGAACTGACAAGGCGCCACGTGTCAAGCTGACAAAATCTCGGAACTCTTGCTGCATTTGTTTTGTTTCTGTTGAATTTTAGGTTCATCCCAAGGGAACCAAAAATTCTCCTTCTCTTGGATCTTTACGATCTCATTCATACTGTGTTTTGTGTCCTTTGCACAAACTCAGAACCCAAACAAATTTTGTGAAAATTAGCTTTTTGATGATCTGATTGCGTTTGGAAAAAAATTCAAACCGAACCAGATCATAATTGTGCAATTATTTTCACGGAGGACGTCTCTTGATTCAGAATTGAGGTGTTAATTTCTATTAGATTTCTCCAATATCCCTGTGTTCTGAACTATTGGTAAGGGTTTTTTTTTTTTATTTTATTTTCCTTTCATGCAATATATCTGTCTGCTGAAATTAAAGATGCATGTTCTATAAATTTATTTTCCTTATTTATAGGTCCCAGTGAAATTTTTTGAAGAATGGAACAGTTCAGGCAGATTGGAGAAGTATTGGGAAGTATTAACGCCATGATGGTATTCCAAAACAACATATTTAACCAGAAACAGTGCCTCTTATTGGTTGATATGTTTACTTCAGGGTATAAATCAATAGCAGAACATATGAGACAAAACCTGAGATTTGAAGAAAAGAACACAAAATGGAAAGTTATTGAAAATCCATTCAAGGAGCTTCTCCGACTTTACAAAGAAGGAGAGATATACATCAGACAGTGCTTGGAAACAAAGGATTGGTGGGCTAAAGCCATTACATTGTATCAAAATTCCGACTGCATTGAGTTCCACATACATAACTTGCTCAGCTGCATTTTTGTAGTAATTGAAGCAATTGAATTGGCAGGGGAAATATCGGGTTCCGACCAAGATGAGATGCATAAGAAGAAGATAATTCACTCACTTAAGTATCAGAAAGATTGGAAAGATCCTACAATCTTCCAGTGGAAATTTGGAGAGCACTACTTAGTTTCTCAAGATTTCTGCGATCGGTTAGATTTTGTATGGGATGAAGATAAGTGGTTTCTACTCAAAAAAATAAAGGACAAAAGAAGCTCGGGCGGCTCAACTTCAAAACACGATCGCCTTGCTGACGTGCTCTTGAGGAACTTGAATGGTTCAGGCATGGATGATAAGCTATTACCTAGTTCAACTTTAGTTGGTTCCAAGGATTACCATGTAAGGAGGCGGCTGGGGAATGGTAGCCAATATAAGGAGATTCAGTGGCTAGGTGAAAGCTTTGCTTTACGGCATTTTTTTGGGGAAATTGAGACGCTGGTTCCTGAAATTTCAACGGAACTAAGCCTCTCCCATCCAAACATAATGCACGCTTTCTGTGGATTCACAGATGAGGAAAAGAAAGAGTGTTTCTTGGTTATGGAACTCATGAATAGAGATCTATCAAGTTATATTAAGGAGATCTGTGGGCCAAGGAAACGAATACCCTTTTCTCTTCCGGTTGCAGTTGATCTGATGCTGCAAATAGCCAGAGGAATGGAATATCTACACTCCAAGAAAATCTACCACGGAGAGCTGAACCCCTCCAACATTCTCACAAAAGCCAGGAATTTCAACACAGATGGATACTTGCATGCGAAAGTTTCGGGTTTTGGCCTATTATACTCATCTAGTTGTAAAGTGAAGACCCCTAATAGTCAAAAAGGACACCTTCCATTCATTTGGTATGCTCCGGAAGTCCTAGCAGAGCAGGAAAATTTTGTGGGGGATGGAGGAAATTCAAAATACACAGAAAAATCTGATGTGTATAGCTTTGGGATGATTTGTTTTGAGGTTTTAACAGGGAAAGTCCCTTTTGAAGATGCACATCTTCAAGGGGATAAAATGAGCCGTAACATTAGAGCTGGAGAAAGGCCATTGTTCCCATTTCATACACCTAAATATATCACAAACTTGACAAAAAAATGCTGGCATACGGATCCTAGTCAACGACCAAGTTTCTCGTCTATCTGCAGGATTCTTCGTTATACAAAGCGTTTCTTGGTAATGGATCCTGAACATAGCCAGCCGGACCTGCCTATGCCTCCGGTGGACTTCAACGACATTGAGACAGCGATTGTAAGAAGCTGCAATAATAGGAGAAGTCACAGTTTGTCGTCTTTATCACAGATACCGTTTGAGATGTTTGCATATAAGGTGACAGAGAAGGAGAGATCAAATGCAAGCCAGAGGGATCACTCTGAATCGAGCAGCGACGGAGCTTCTGCAAATGGTGATGAGAATGTGATGCCAACAGAGGAAACTATCATATCGCCAAGTGAAAGGAAACCGTCGTCCTGTAGTGAGAGCTTGGTCAAGAAACTGTCATTTTCAAAGAAGTCATTAGAAATCAAGATTAACAAGCAGCCAGGTAATTTCTAATTTTGAAGGATTTCACATCTTTCTATCACTTCTGCTAGGATATACACATAATGAAGCATTATCTAGTGAATATACGGTGGTCATATAATCAATTGGTTCTGTTTTTAAGGAATATATTAAGATACGAGCTATAGTTAAGACATGCTTCTCCTTCAAAAATTCTTCTGTACATGTGACTTTTTCTGAAAGAGATTCCAGTATGGCTAAGAGACACCTAAGGCTAGTTTATAAGAAATTATTGCTCTAGCAACTCCAGAATACAATCTTAAAACTATTCAAGAATTACATGGTCTTGCTACAAACTCAAGAAAGACATGTACATCATTATATCCCAATCACATCTTGACAGAGGAACATGTTTCTCTTGTTATTCTAATTTCTATGTGTCGACTGTTTTAACTACAGGGACACCCAAGGGAAGGTCAGTAAGACCTCCACAAATAACTCCAAGCGGTCGCAGTATGAGAATGAATTCTGAAAGTCAGCTGATGACGATGAGTCCTAAACCACGAAGAATGTCTGACCATGTCTCAGATTCCGAGATTTTCTTCTAGCATCCGCCCTACATCCTCTACACAAGTTCAAACCTTAACCAGCTCAAAGTCAAGTTCTTTAGTACAGATGGTATTACAAGCAACGAGTCTGGCATAGGGTTGGCAATCGGATAAAGGGGAAGCTACACGGATGATTAAATGGCATGTATGTACCACAAGCAAGAATTGTTGTTTGATCCAGTGGGATGCAGAGATGGCTAAATTACAAACACGCGGTTATTGAGTTAATTATAAAGGTTTGTAAGCTCGTCTTGTTGTACTAAATCACAACATGTATGATGTATTATCATCTACTATCAAGTTTAGAGAGAAAGGTAAGAGTAATTGTTGGTTATTACCTGCTATCTTTGACCTTTTCTTGTGGCTTTAAAAATATATATGTGATGGTTTACCAAATCTCGTTCCATTTTTCCCTTTTGAATTAAAGGTAACTCGTTGATTGATTTCTGTTCTTACTATATATACAGAATTAAAGTACATTCTACAATAAAATTCCATTGATTCTTCAGGAAAACAAGAACCAGATGCAAATAAGCGTGATAGTATGACTTAAATTGTAGTTTATGTCATTATCTTTTGCAGATGATCATGTGCACTTTATTGTAAAATAATTAATAGGAAGTTGAGCCGGGACACGTAAATCAAAAAACTTAAGTTTTATAGTCAAGCCGTACCTAAAATGCCCGTAAAGCATGGATAACTCTACATAGAACTTGGTCGATAGACGTTTGGAATTGTATAGCGTCTTCATAAAATTGTTTTAACATTAAAAACATGAAATTATGGTCGCGTATAAGGTGTGTATGGTAAATATAGTCTTTTCACGTCAGCAAATGTGATGATCATTAAATTAACTATTTCTTTCTCTCAAGCAAATCTCTAATCGACACACACTCACTCATTAATAATAAAGCAAAACATCTCTCGTCTAATCGATACTCAACACTTGCGACCTATATTAAAAGTCTAGAGGTCGTTTTCTTTCATTTAGCAGTGTCTTTCACTAGTCTTTCTTAAAAGTGGAGTAAAATAGGGATATTATTATTCTTGTATTATTTGTCTTTACATTTTTTGATAGAAAGAATTGTATACAAAGCTTTACTATATAATATAATGATGTTATTACTCTCTGAATATAAACTTGAAATCACATTTCTATCACTTTCAACGCATATAAATTGATTTAAAACAATTAGAAGGATAATTAAATAATTTAGATAGGGCAATACAAATTTCAAGTCAATCAAGAATAGGTACATATCGGATGCTTTTACTCTTAAAGAGGCTGATTCAATCAGAATAATGAAAAAGAAAAAAAGAAAAGAAAAGTCGTGTATCTGCCTGCCATATTTAGTTCAAACCATTGGTTAGGAGAAAGTCATTCACTTGGTTAGTTAGAATTTTAATTATAAGAAAAATCAGGCAGGCAGGCATATCTATCTATAGTGTTGAGATGATCGGTTCCTTGATGATAGCTACAGTTTGTTAAAGGTAATAATCTCTATTTTGTGTTTCGTAGAAGAAGCTAATCTGATTATTGTCTTGATTGAGTTTTGGGGGTAAAGATCGTTTAGATATTATGGATCATCAAGATAAAAAGGTGATCGAGAGACAAATAGAAGAAGAAGAAAATCCAAATATGGAGTCGTCGATCCTTGCTGGTATTAATCTGGTTTTGATCCTGTCTTTCCTGTCGTTACCTGCGGACGAACGCCCCAATTTTGATGAGATTGAGGAGAGAGAAAATGGAGATTTGAACCTGAAAAAGAAACAGACAAGTGTTGCTGCTACACGAACAAGAAGGCGAGATGCCAATGCTATCGACAGGCAAACGTCCAAAGTTCAAACCAAAGTGCGAGATTGCAGGTTGGTACCTTCAATTCATCATATCACTAGGGGCTTAACAAATCATTAACTGACTCGGTGTTTCATGTTTTTACGCATCATCGCCAGGCTTATATTTTAGAAGGTGGGAGATAACTCTTGGTAGATGACACTCATGTGAAATGCCTACGTGTATGATATGTTTACGAATACTTATGTGGTTCGCTTAGTGTGTATCGTAGCAAGTGTTATACATTAGCTTGGGCGTGGAGATTTTCTCTTCGCTCACATTAAAAAACTGGAAAACCCATGGGAAGGATGAATAATAGGCTCCTTCATGCTGACTAGGTCTCATCCACTTAACCTCCAACCACCTCCTCTGCCTCCACTTCGACTCATACCACCTCTGCGATCAATCCGCCGGTTTTCGTGTAATAAGCACTTCAAGAATTAGGAGAAAACTTCATGTGATAAGCAATTGAGAGGGAGGGGTCCAATTAGATTGATACTGAGAAAATTAGCATGAGCCCTACACGAGGATGACACACAAAAATTTAGCAATGGTTAGGGGTTTTCTCTCCTAGGATGGTATGTCAATGTGTCTACCGTCTCATGCGCCCCAAGCAATTAAAAATGCCTTTTTGTTTCTTCTTTCCTTCTTACTCCACACTGAACATTTGTACTCGTTGCGCCGCTTAATAGTTTGTAAAATGGAAATTTCATAGGAAAGAAAGTTGCATCCAGGGTTGAATTTCAATAAGGAATTCAAATGCTGTTATTTTGACTGTCATGATTTCTTGTAAAAGGTAAATCATGTGTTTTCAAATAACCCAGTTTGCTATTTGATCTCAGGCACTGCAGAAGATTGTAAATTGGGCAGAGTATCAATGAAGAGAAGTCATATCAATTCCACATGGTCAAGCTTCAGTTTTGTTTAGATACTTTTCAGTATAATTGCTCAGTTTGAGCTACTCATCAGCTCTTAGTGTAATTTATGTAATATATTGATGCGAGAGAAGAAATATATAATAGATACTTCGGCTTTATCATAAGAGCTTATGGTTTAAACAATAGCACGGGATTTAGAAAATAGGCATGGAGCTGGTCAATGAACACTCTCCAAAGCCAAATAAAAGCAATCTACGAGCAACCTGACAAAAAAGAAAAGAAAAGAACCCTAGTGCATTGGTGCTTCTAATCCTTATTGCGGTGGTGTTTTGTATATGTTTGAGAGAGTTTCCAAATGACGATATTGCAGTATTGTCGTTTCCTCTTTCTTGCCTACAAAAACCACCTGAACATTATAAACATTTAAAACGCACTCTGCATCAGTCCGATATATTTATCTCTATGCCAAGTAATTCCTTCACTTGTTCGATTGTCACAAATGCAATGGCTATTGATGGGACGACCTGACAGAAACAACCAGATTTCTTAGTATACGGCAACTTGCACAAGTTAATCGTTGCAACTAGGACCAATTTAGCGATTTGAAAACAGCATTAGACCAATTTAAAGAAGCAACGTAATGCTAATAATTCATCACTAAGTATTCATCATTCACAAGAAAGTATCATAACAACAAGGTATGTCTTTCTCGAGTAGCAAACAACGGAAGTAACCATTTAAGAGTTTCCCGGAAAAATCTGCAATGATGAGCGAGTTAAAAGAGGTTTACATTATAATTCACATGTAAGTCAAGATGAAGCATTATCATTATTCATAAAACACAAATCCAAGTGTAGAAAAAGTAATTATAACCAACACAGGTATCAAACTCACAAGAAAAATCTCAACCCCTCGAAATTTCTTAAAGACAATCTTTTATTTCAACTAAAGGTTGTGGCCCGCAGCATCTTAGTGTAGCAAACTTGCATTATCTAACAAAAAGAAAATTCCAGGACTTTGATGGAAGTCGAGATGTGCACATTTCTGGTCTACTTGGTTGAAGATGCAGATTCTTTCTTCTTTTGATCCGTCTTGCGCAACCAATCCTGCATGATCACCACATCGAACTGATTTTAGATCAAGCAAAAACATTATAAGAAGGGGTTTCATATTTCAGAGCATAATGAGTGTAGCCACTAATCAGCCAGAGGAAGAAGCTGGGCTTAGATCAGAAAATTGAGAAACATATCAGGATATTAACACCCCTCAATTTGGCCAGATATAACAAGCCTCTCCTCGAGATGTAATAATTTCAGCTGAAAAAGTTTATTATGACACCTCAATGCGGCAAAATGAAGGGTGTTGGTGATATTAGCTGCAAAGATGTACAGCCAAAGAAGATTTAAAACTCAAAAGTTATAAATATAACCAATTGCCTGACCGAAGGGTGGGAGGTAAAGGCTCCTAAGCCAGACGACAGTAAGATTAGGAGGCGAAACATAGTATATCAAGGATGTCTAAGAGATTATGTCACAAATCAAGAACAACAAACTGCAGTAGACAGCTTTAAATTTTTATTCAAAGATCAAACAACTTTGTCTAGTGATGAAGTTACCATGCAGCATGTAACTCTTGTTAGTCAAACTTTATCAAAAGAGAAGCACTACCAATCAAAGAAATCCGTTAGACTGGACCAAACCTTCTGCCCTGTCCTTGACTCAATTACCAACAGTTAACAGGAAACAAATACAAGTCATTCTCCGATCCTCAAATAACTATCGGCAACGTGTCTACTTGTAGTTTCAAAACAATCTTTGCATACTCTAACTCAATGAAGCTTGCATAAGGTCACAAAACATAAATTACCCCCAAAGGCAAAAGAAAGAAGAAAACAAAAGAAGATATTATTTATAACTACAAAGGTACCTACCCCTAGTTGTTGTTAATGTCTCACAATCCAAGAACTAGCTATATTTTCCAAATGAAAAAGTCTCCATTTCATTATAGTCATATGTGAAAGATTATTAAATATTAAATCTTATGAATGAAGAAGAGATTAATTAGCAATTTTGAAGCTGCAAACTCACCATCTCCAAGTGGTTTACATCAACTAGATACTTGGTTTGAGTGATACAAGCAAGCCAATTATTATTATATTTGATGTAAAAGGAGACACATGTATTATTAATTCTACAAACTGAAAAGCCAAATTAAAGTTTGAAGAAATTAACTGTTTAAAGTAGAGTCCAGTGCTCAAGATTAACTCTAGAAGCTCGCGGCTTTTTGAATCAGAAATCACCCTTCTTAATCTGCCCAGTAGTGTAATGTAGCAAAACCAAATTCGATTAGAATCTAATTTGTAATATAATGAATAAGCTGCGCAACCTTAATTCATCGAAGCTTAAGGATTTATTTATTGGTACTATTCTCTCAACATAGAAGAGATAGAGATACAGATTAAAAAAATAAATAAATAAATATTGGAGAGAATGATGAAAGAAGAAGAAAAGAGCTCACATTTTCAACGAATAGGAGGTCGGCTACGACGACGGTCCCGACGATCCCGGCCAGAATCGCGGCAGGGCCAGTCAGCAGACTCCATTTTCTGTATATCATTTTTCTTCAATGTGTACGTACGTTGTTGGTGTTATGAGGCCGTTGGGCTTGTTTTCTAAACCAATATGTATGTATTGGGTTGGGTTGGGCTGAATGAATCAATGAATGATTCTAATGTTGTATTATTACATACGTTTTCCTATAAATTAGGAGCTTATTAAATATAGGGATAAAAGCGTTAAACCCCCTATACTATAGGGGGTGTAGCGATTTGCCTCCTTAACTTTCTTTTTTGGCAACAAGCCCCCTGTACTATGGATAAACAAGATTTTTTGCCCCCTAATCGAATTTCCGACCAATTTTCGCCGGAATTTGAAACGTGGAGATGAGGGTTCATTATTATTTAACCTCAAATTCAATAAAATGCCCTTTTTTTACTTCGATTTTGTTCTATTTCCTTAATTCTCAAACCATAGTTTAAGTTATCAAAATTAAGGGCTTGGAAATTCAGAAAAATATAACAAAGACTGAAGTGAAAAAATGGCTTTTTATTGAATCTAACGTTAAATAGTGATGAACCATCATGTTCACGTTTCAAATTCCGACAAAAATTGGCCGAAAATTCGATTAGAGGGCAAATTATTTTTTTAGTCAATAATTGAGGGGACAAAGTGCTTATTTATCCATAGTACATGAGGCTTGTTGTCAAAAAAGAAAGTTCAGGGGGAAAATTGCTATACCCCTATAGTATAAGGGGTTTAATACTTTTATCCCTTAAATATATATATATCACTAATACCAATATCTATTATTTCTTCTACTCATAACTTGGCCATACTTACTCTAGTTGCATTGCCACTTTTGCAATTAATTTTATTATAAAAATGCATTATTAATGCCTTAAACACGAGCATATATTCCTCAATTATGTAGAAACTCAAAAAAGCTGAAACCAAAGACTCTTGCTTTAATTAACAATAGAGAGAATGGATCTGAAAATTATTAAGGCACCGCTAATACATGAGTTAATAATGTCGTTAAAGAGGAACATATATAGCCTAAGAAAGGAAAAAAAGGATTGAAGATAAATTAGCTCAAGAATAATAATGTCTCATGATCCCCTTCTTTTCTTTCTTTTTCTCGCCATAATATTATTATTTCTCATCATCATCAGACAAAATCTTTCAATCTCCTCTGCTTTTCTGCCCGGAAGTCTTCCAGCTATCACCTAAAAAGATCAGAACTCTCATTTTAATCACAAACTTCTTATAAAACAAACATTAATTAATTGTGAATTAATAGTACTTTAACGTATAATTAAGTTCCTACTTATCTCCCACCAGCTTGTGCATTCTGCAAATAATATCTTCTTCTTGCTCACTCATGTCTATAGCTTCCCATTCAATACTGCTAACTTCTGCACATATATAAGATAAATACACAATAATTCAGAATATATATATCATATTACAAAAAGTATATATAGGTAAGTGAATTCAAAGATATAAAAAGTTAAAAGAGTACCCTCAAAGCAGCAGCAACAGTTTTGGGTCTTGGAGTGCTTCTCTCTGCAGTACTTGTCCATAGTTAAGACGAGAAGAGCAACATATATATGCAAACATAAGAAGAATGGTTAATGTAATGTGGGAAAGAGACGTTATTCATATCCTCTACCCATCAGTATCTATATCTACACAATTGGATGAGGACCGGAATGAAAGCTGTCACAATAGACATCATACAAGAATTAAATGCCTGTCTAATTACTACAGAGAGATCTTATATATTCACAATATGGTCAATATATTTAATTCGTAATAATTGATTCATGCATTATGTAATTGATCGGCACAAGTCGTTCCAATCCAAAATTATATCTCTTGTCCACGTTCGTGATTTGCTTTAAAACAATAATTAATTAAGCTACATAATGTATATATTGGTGTGCTACTAAGATCGGGTGTGTGATTTTTTAATATATTTGCTTTCCTGTCATCTAAAGAGTCAATATAACAAAATAACAGTTTCGGGATCAGGCGTTGCGTCGACATTTATCTGTATAATAAATACATGAAAGGACAATTACACCTATAGTTTATACCCTTGAATTCTTGCATATAATTATAGGAATCATCCTAATGTTCCGAATCGTTGCAGATGCTTAGGAAACTTTAGAAGAATGAAAAAACAAAAAGAAAAAATAACTGTTCGTTATATATGCGGACAAATCTGTCCACAACTCTTGATATTTTCGGGTCATTTGAAATTACATCCACTTAGAGTTTTGCTTTCGACTTTACTCGATGATGTGCATTGAGATTAGGTGGTGCCGTGGTGGCTAAGTTGGAAGCACCCTTATGTTTAAGTAAGTAAAAATCACATACAATCGAATTCAGAAAAAAACCGTTGATTTAACCGAATCTCATTCTCAGGAGGGTTTAATATACGGACTTTTTGTTGTTTTTTAACCGTCTTTTAGAAGCGCAAAATCTGATCAACTAAAAAAAAGAAGCATAAACTCTGATCCTTAGAGTATTTGAGTCACACTTAAGGTTTAAGATCTATAAAGACTGATGGTGTGTGTGGCCATGTAAGCTTATTTGCATCATGATCAAAATTTTGATTTTGTTGTATGTTCCGATCTTCTGCTAAATATTAAAATATAACTCTTAAAGAATTATTTGAGATGTTTCAAAAAAGTCTTGGAAATAACTATTACACTTTCGTTTCTATAAAAAATGAAAATATTTCAATACTAAAAAAAAAAATTAATATACTTCCTACACTTGGCTCAAACTGGAACCACACTCCATTTGACTATCTTTGGCGAAATAGTCCAAAATCCTAAAGCTACAGACTAATCGTAATACATTGCAATGTTGACAACAGGATTGGTTTGTCGGAAATCACCTGTTAGCTAGTGAACGAAAGGTGAAGCTAAAATGACTAAGGAAAGTGAAAGATATATGATAACTGAGAACAAGTCTGACGTGCCACCAAACCCTGTTTGCAATCAACACGTATTTAGGCTAGTACATGCAAATTATGTTATAAATCATCCTTTATAGTGAAAGGTGTCTTGTGATATCACTCCAGAGTAAATCTCTTGCTCCAAAACTGAGTATTTCTCTACCAATGTGTCAGGTGGTATCTTAATGCGCTCATTAGTGAGTGGCTAGAAAAATAATTATTTAAATACTTACATTGCATTAATTACACATGACAAATATTTTGGTATTAAACAGAGTAATACACTATTTTAGTACTATTTATCACTATACCCAAATCCTACTTTGTATCTCCAATCTTAAGTATGGAAATAGCCTAAACCAGGTCGATTTACAATACTTTTCATATATCAAAACTTAACGCCACAATTACATTTTGTATGTAAATATTAATTTACTAGGAACACAAAGGCTACAAACAAATATGGTATAGCAAAAAGCAACTCATGAACCAATAAAGCAAACCCGAAAAGACCATATGGTCCCAACATCATTAAAGGAACATTCTTTCCCCCATCCTTGAAGACAACAGTAATTTTAGTGATGTTGATAGCTAATGAAAGTTTGAACTACAACAAGGCTGTTAACCAATAAATGTAGATATACCTACTAAAACAATTAAGGAGGTTCCTACTTCATAAACGAATAACTGGGCGCCTAACTGAAAGCAAAAGATTTACCGAGTTCAACAATTGTCACCACACCCAACCTTCGACAACTAGGACCTAACTCTTTCACAATTTTTCACATTGCTAACTATTTAACAGAAGAAGTTCATCTTGAATGTGATAAACCCTTTAACAAAAGAAGTTCATCTTGAATGGTAATGGGGTCTAATGATCTCACCAAGGCTGCCCCTTGCCTCCAATTCGCCGAGCTAGCTCGAAATCCTTTTTCACTGAGCAGTTAAACAAATAAACAATGAAAAAGAAAACATCGTAGCGTTAGGAATACACAAATCAAGGATGATTTGATATAATGATCGGTTAAAATAAGTAAGCAGAAAACATATCCAAGCTTATTTGTATGAACTTGAAGAATTTGAAATCCTGGAAGATTCTTTGACTAGGCTTACATCCACTAGGACCCGCATTGAATTGAAGCTAACTTGTTATTACAGGCCAATATATATGGATACAAATCTGTAACTATTCCGTCTTTCACCCCACATTAAAATGGCAAAAGATCTTTTGTCCCACTTTTATGTTCCATTTTGTGTCCCACATAACCACCCACGCTCCATGTTTTAAGATGAAGGACACGTGTCATCCGCCCACCCTCCAGGTATTAACATGGGGAACACATGTCATCATCACAAATAGTAAGGCAAAGACTGGGAACACAAAAATGTGACAGAAGATCTTTACTAAATTAAAAGAGCATATTAACTCCACTCCACTCCACCCGCCTATCCCTACCCCAAATAAGTACATAGATTAAAAAAGAAGCTGAAATTGCACGCGAGTACAAACCAACTAAGTAAGATTAGCAGAAATAAGCAACACAGACCAAAGGTGTAAGGAACTGAGTCGTTCAAGGAGTAGAGCTTACTCAGAGTAACACGCTTTGCATGAATTGCACACAGCATTGCCTCTTCAAACAATTGTACAATGTAATCCTCTGCAGCCTATATCACCAAATGGAAAACCATAATATAGCATCCATGATTAAATTTAGCAGCAAGAAAGGCTAAAATTATGAAAATGAATATTTTTCAATAGCGTGACAAGCAATTCCTTATGCAAAAACATATATACACAAGTTTTTAATAAGACCATATCATTTTAGTCTCTGGATACTGCAGACAAATACCGACAGGAAATATATTTTAGTAACACGATGATGACATATTTGCTGTCTGAGGTTGTAGCCATTGCATTAAAAGAAATGAAAGGAAGTAAAGGTGTGAGTAAGCATGCAGGTAAGAGACAATAGTGCTAATTGATGTAAGACCCATATAGCTCTGCTATCTGATTTGGATGATACGAAAGTCTGAATAAGTTACTAATGTTCTAAGAGTAAAACTTGATCAAAAAATGGAAAAAGTCCTCCAGAACTCACAGCTAATCAGAAAGTGTCACTCAAACGCCTTGTTATGGATGTAAGAGGATTCAACATAATATTATTATAAACGTTCAGACAATTAGAGAGTAGTTTTGGTGGTAAAAGCAGTTATGATACTCATTTAACTCATACAAGTTAGATAATGACCAACACTCCACCAAAAGCCAGTTCTGCTACATATATTAATCATGAGAAGAGGTTATTTTTATCAGGATGCACAAAGTGAGCATATTTAAGCATCGCAAGAAAGGAGAGTTGGATACCTCCTGGAGGGCCACTAAAGCTTCAGCTTGCCAACGATTGATGTTAGGGGAGAAGTGGAAGGAAATTTCTTTGACCTGAGAAAATGTGGTTGAGATTTAAAACAATGCAAACAGACAATTATTATGATTAACAGTTGAGATTTAAAGAAGAAGAAGAAGAAGAGGTTTACGAGTCTAATAAATGGAGCAGCGGGAATGAGAAGGGTGACAGATTTCTGATACTTTCGAATCTCACGAAGGGCTACGGTCCCTGGCCTGTTCCGCCTCTTTTTCCGAGATGCCTCAGGTGTTGAGGTCGATGCTCCAGCTGCTGCTGCACGCACAAAAATCAATTCAATTCAATTCAATTCTAGGGTTCCATCAAAAACAAAATAAAAATGACTGAACTCACCCGAGACTCTACGCTGAGAGCTTTTCCTTACGGCGGGTTGTTTTGTTCTCGCCATGATGGGATCTCACTCTGTCTTACACGTACTGTACTGTACTACTTTACTCCTCTCTGCTCTCTCTCTTCTGTTTCAAATTTTTCATTTTCTTTTCTTTCAAAATATTCCCGCTCACTCCATTTTAATTTCGGAATTTAATGGAACTAACCGTTGGGGAAAGCTGCAAATTTGTGTTTTCTTAATATTTTCCCTTTTTATTTTGAATAAATCCTACTCTTATATATATATATATATATAGGGGAAAATATAAACTTATTTATGTACCGTAACAAAAAAAAATTGACATTCTCAATGAGCACAAACATCTGAAGCTTAACATGTAATATCTCTATATATATCATTTGATAATATCAATGCAGTCAATACCCAGTAAAATAATATTTCAACTACATTTAATAACACGACTTACTATTAACCAACATACTTTTCACCCCAAAATTCCAATGCTCAACATTATGCCCAAATTATATTTCAGACGTATTATAATTTAGGGAAGAAAATATAACTTAAACAAAATTCTCACACACAACAAACTAAGCGAAACAATGAATTTGTTTTTTTTTTTTTAATAGTTAGGGGCCGAATAGTTACGTGTAAAAAGCACAATGGATATGTAACCACAACCCAACCCTCAATGTATTAGGATTTAGACACGAGTCATCGGCACAACTAAGTGGTACACAAAAGTACATAATACTAAAAACTATGTTACTTGGCAATGCTCAATCAAAATTTTCATTTTTGTACCTATCGAAGGAGAAAGAGATATAGGATTAAGCAATAAATACTCAGATGCAAGAGTACAAGAACAAAGAAGAGCGAATTTCAGAGTATATCAAAGAAATACTCAAGACCCTGTCCTATTTCCCAGATTGAGATTCCGGCTCCCCAACTACTAGCTTCCTGAAGACGGATTGCAATTGACGTCAGCGATGGGTAGAATACTACGTGCTTCACATCCTGATTATCCAAGTATAAGAAGAAATGTTCCGCACTGTTCTTCTCCCAGCGTAGTTCAGGCTGGTACTTTTCCAGCAAAGACAGATACTCTCGCCCAACTATCGGACCACCACCCAAACCTGTAATTGGAATTACTCGGTTATGGTTCATCCATGATGGTGAAAAGATTTTCCGTCACGCCAAAACAAAAGTGGTTACTTTCATAGCAATAATATAAAGGATAAAAAGCTTACAATGTAGAGGGAGTTTAGTAGGGTTAAACTCAGGAAGAAGTTGTTTTGATTATTACATGCTTGGATGACAATGCATACTGGAATACAAATATAGCTAGACATTATTATTAAACAGCTCATTCGGTAAATGAACTTCAAATAGCCTTGATCAAACTTCTCAATATCTCATTCATAGAACAAGCTTGGGTGCCTAACGTAAATTTGTACTTGAAAAGTGTATTAAAATGGTTGCAGAATTTAATACTCGTGTCATGCTTGTTTCAAGAAGCTTGGAGAGAGAAAAACCTGTAGGAGCTCAAAGTAACTCGTCACATAGTACATACCTCCGGAAACAATAAAATCATTCCCGTAAAAGTTGATGCCGATAAAAATCCTTTTGGCCAGTTTCTTACGATCATCATCGGTAATGGCATTAAGGAGAAGCTGAAGTGTAGAGTGGATCCATTTTAGAGGTGCATTTGGGCCTGGATTCTGTGGGCCAGAGAAGTCGTAAGTCATAAGTGAGAAACCATCTACAGCATCACTCAAGCTTCGGAAATCTTCTGGTCCAAAATCATACTCTTCCAGCTTATCGGAACGAGGTGGACCTATGACATATACCAATTGCAAACTTTGACTTGGACTTTGCTCCATGCTAATGGAATGCATGGCTTCTCCAAGCTGCCTGATAAATTTTAGTGCCTAGGCTTGCAAAGTGAGAACCATGAGCAGCAGAGAATAAGATACTTGCAACATAGACGCATTTAAAAGTTGGATGCGTTAATGGTATGGGTTTACATAATCAACTGCAGCCAAGAAAAGAGTATATCTTATACCCTATAATCTATATCATGCATCTAATTAAACAACGCCATAAATAAGTCCATTCCTGTCATGACTTCAATGCTAAAATATATTCCGAGGATATCCTAATAGATTAGTGGATGTTAATTGTTATTTGTTAAAGGATTTATAAAGTCCAATAAACAATAATTCAACTCATTCATTTCCCTGTTAGTTTAACCACAAAAGGCAAATTGATATAATGATGAGACAAAAAAAAAAAAAAAAAAGGACATCAACTGGAAGCAATGATAATTTATAAATAAAAATAGAACTTCAAAGAAGCATTATCTTACCAAATTCTTCATGACTGGATCATGCAGAACGCCATACGCCGCCCATCTTGACCATGACTCCAGAACAATACCGTCATACTCCATTTCTCTGTGAAACATTTGTTGTGAACATAGGAGTTTCAGAGTGCATGTGATACAAGAGGCATATATATAAAATACATCTAAACAAACAAAATGGAAAGAGGAAAAGCAAAGTGTTTACCTGCATTCTGATATAATGAGGGTAACCACTTTATCCTTTTGTTTTTTCTTCTTGAGCAGATCTAAAGGATTTGCTTCCAAAACTACCCTAGGTATTATCTATTGATGAAAACATGGAAAAGGACAATCAGGTCAACCTTATATCCGACTAGACAAGTACATATGGTTATGTATAGAAATGTGGGAAAAGGTGATGGTGCAAGTCTTTACATTAGAGACTGAGATTTTTGCAGGTCACTACTTCAATCATATGAATTGACAAAGTCTTTCTGTGTACAATCTCAATAATAGAAGGAAATGACTACCAAACTGAGCTACGCTTTTAAGATACATATGGTGTGAATTGCATAACCGGAATTGTGTTATAATTATATACAGTTGAAAATGAATCTGAGTATGTAGTTTGATCTGAATAGCAAGGGGGCATTGACAATTAACATGAAGAAGAAGAAGTTGGTGTATTGATAGTTAGTTAATAAGGGGCCGGTATGGATGGAGTAGACCTTGGCATTTGGGGAGGTTCTCCTAATGTCTGAAATCCATTGTTTATCAGCATTATGCCTCCCCTCCAAAACCAATTTAGCTCCTTGGCTGGCACAGCATAAAACAACACAAGTACTAGTTAGTTAAACATCAATAGCAGCATTACAAATACGATAATAATATAAATAGCGAGGGTGGGGGGAGGTACGTACCTCTTGAGTTCATACCAGACGGGTGATAAATGAGTAAACTTATTGGAAAACTTGTTGGCCATGTCAAAACCTTTAGAATTCCTGCAGATTAGAATAATAACAAGTAAGACAGACAGACAGACGAATTAAACCCAATAAAATGAAGAGGAGTTGTTAATAATAATACACCATGGAGTAATGTAGGCCAGCACCGGATTCATAAAATTCCGAGAACTTGAAGAATTCTGAGAAGAAGAGGCCTTGTTCATATTATCCTGCGACCACCAAAATCAGTAATTGGCAACAAATTAAAGTTATAGATAGATAGGAGTCTTCTTAATAAAGAAGGAAGGAGATCGAGTAGTTACAGCGAGAACTTGGCGGTAAGTAATGTCGGTATTGACATTATTATTATATCTTGTGCTGCGATACACTAAAACGGAAATGGCAACGATTAGGAACACTAGTAGTGGTAGTGAAGTAGTGGTGGTTGTGGTGGTCTTGTTAGGTC
This sequence comes from Misopates orontium, assembly GCA_946800315.1. Taxonomy (NCBI): domain Eukaryota; kingdom Viridiplantae; phylum Streptophyta; class Magnoliopsida; order Lamiales; family Plantaginaceae; genus Misopates; species Misopates orontium. Next base: position 47,160,816 of record OX326949.1, read on the forward strand.
TCGATGAGGAGATCTTCGGAGCTTCTGCTGAATCATCGGATTCTCTCTGTCCGCTTCGCCGCTCTCGCTTTCTCGCCATCGATCTCCGTCCACCACTCTCACTCAAACCCACCCAATATGTCTTCCTTGCTTTTATCAATTTCGATTTTCTAATCCTCCCTTCCTTACTCATATTTTGGCATATTATCAATTTCAACAATTAATACTCTACCTCCAAAATAATTATTCATAATATTTTACTACACTTCATAAAGCTGTTGGATATAAAGCCTCGCAATTTTTTATATTGCATTTATTAAAAGTATATATTTATGATACAAAAAAAAAAGTAGAGATTAAATTATAAATATTGAGAATGAGTTAAGATATTCTTGAAATAAATTAAATGAAATATTTATGCCAATATAATGTTAGAAAAAACATTACAAAAAGCTCTTTTACTTCACATATTATATAAATTTCATATCGACTCATCCTAGAAAACACTAAATAAATAATAAAAAAGAAACCCACAAAATAATAATCATAGAACTAATTTAAAAAGAAAGGCGATTTTCAAATATAGAGAATAACTTAGCAATACTATCAAATATGTTCCAATAGACTTGTTACTTTTTGTCAAATATAAAATTTGAAGGCAAAGTAAGGAAGAAAACTTGTATATAAGTGAACACAATTAAACTTATTTGTTATTTTTCTCACTGTGTAAGCCTAACCGCTTGGGCGCTAGAGGTGTAATTTTTGCCTCCGAGAGTATGCTCTAAATGATGGAACATAGGGGGGTTTTGTATAAGATGTCAAAACCACATGGGGGGTTTCATGTTTCAACTCGGATCTGGAGATGCATACAAGAGGAAGTGATCTGAGGGGTGGTGAGGAATCAAATCTAATGTATAATTCATCTTGAGTGATCGATGCTTTATTATTGGTGTTTACAGAGGGTTGACTTCTGCATTGAATTGAACGTATCTTTGGTTAGCTAAACAGAGCTCTTATCATGAATATAATGGATCTAAAATAAGCCACTCAAGTCAAGTGTTACAGATTATTATGAGGTCCCATCCACATGTGTTCTTGATCTTAAAACATGGAGGCAAGAAATTAAATGAGACATGGAGTGGAACACAAAAGTGGGATAAAAGATCCATTGCCCAATAGTATATATACTTTTTTGTAACCACCACCCTTCTTTTCTTTTGACCTCTAGCTATATCAAAATAGGTCTTTTGCTTAATTCTCTCAAAATGACCAAACATGAATCAGATAAGATAACTAGCAAGCCTTGCCTTAGCTCACCAAATTAAGTTAGTTCTTTCGTATTGACACCATTTGGGCTTTTGATCTCTCTCCAGGCTTCTGGTATATATTAATTAATTAGATCTGGGGAGAGGGAACAAAATCTGTCATGGTTTTTCTCAGACGACAACACCAATCTTTACATCACTAGTAGTTATTCTTATTTATGACATTCTTCTGGAAGGAAAAATAGCTAGCACGATGCCAAACGGAGAATAACAAGACACGGACAAATCTACATAAATCAGCGCTAACATGCGCCTGTCCTATGTTTGAAGCGTATACAAATGAATTCAAACTACTACCAGAAACGTCGAATTATGATGCTTTACATTCAACATTATATTGATCGTATTTCTCAGAATCTTTGCTGACAAAGCTTTGAGTTGTTTGTCGATAACTAATAAAAGCTCCGGGAACCTGTTTCTTTTAGACGACGACCAAAAAGCTATATCAGTAGGCAATAGCATTATTAATTTATCTTTGCTTATTATCCTCAACTTCTTGCTCCACAAAAAAAAAAAAAAAAGTTTGGGACCTCAGTGGAAGCCATCAGTCCACTTCACTATATGTAGCTTGCCAAATAGTGGAACATTTCTTCATTAGATAAGTTTAATCCATTCTAAGTTAAGTCAAATCAAGCCATGCCCAAGATTATAAACTTGTTCAAGAGGATTCCGATAACAAGCTGTCGTTTCTGATTGAGAAACTTCGTACATATGCTAGACTTCCGTTGATCTTTGATCACTTTTTTTTTTCATACATTAAAGTTTTTAGTTAAAAAAAGCTTTCAATTATTAAACATCACAATATTTTAAAATTATTTAATATCATAATGTTTTCTAAAAATTGCACTTTCGGTAATTCCGAATTATAACCATGCGGTGAAGGGATGCGCAAGGGCTGGGGGGGGGGGGGGGGGGGGAGTGTGAATGGATATTATTCAGAGGTTTCATTAATTTTTTTACAAATAATTTACATTTGAGTTCCTTTTTCCAAGAAGGCCTTAAACTCTAACAAGAATTTTGATCTATATTATTTCTTTAAAGGAGAACAAAAAAAATTAAACCTCTTTAAACCTGCCTCACACCTCCAATTTGATCAAAAAGTTTACCTAAAGAAGGTGTATAGAAAAACACAGAAGAATCATTAACTTCCAAACAAGTCAAAACCAGCATAAAGAAAGAAAAAGAGAAACAGTTCTAAGTTGACATTAACTAACCATCTTATCCTAATAATCATGACATTATCTACACTAGAAAAATGGTGATTACATAAGCTATCAATGGGAGAAGGTATTGACCAAATCAAAAGAGCAACTACAGAAAGCATCACCAATTATTTAAAAAAGCATGGAAATGTACTCTGAAACTGAGAGCTACTCACTAGATTGAAACTAGGAACAAGACTTCATCAACTTTCTGCAAAATTTTACTAACAGAATTCATATTATTACTAAAAACAAAAACAAGTACATAACGGGCTCAAAAGCTAAACAAGGTTGCTTAAGAGAAGTCTGCACTGAAGAAGAAGCCAACCAAGAAAGACCATTCACTAAACTTATATCCAAAGCTTAAGTGGCTTATAGTACGTACGTATAGGCATAATTATATTCTTAATACAAACGGTGGGTTCAAAACGATCGACTCTGCATCGCCATTCTTTCTGAAACATCATCCAAGGACTTGAGATTGCAGTTTAAAAGAGCACTCACAAAGTAGCACGTCTCTTCTTGAGTATTCCCTTGAGGCACATCCACCACAAATGATTCAATAACTAGTGTTCCTGGCCTTCCATCAATTATCTCGGGATGGACACTAATGATTGATGAGTAATTCTGCAAGGAAAAAAGACAAAAGAAATTAAGCTACACTATAAGAAAGGAAATTAAAGAACGTATATCTATCGTTGTACCTTTAGTCTGTGATCTCCACCAACAAATTTGACTGAAATAATACGTTCGTGATCGTCCAGCAGTTCCAGCCTCTCGGTGCTGGTAGTGGCAGGGAGTCCGGATTTCACGTTCACCTCTCTAACACTCCCAATATGCAGATCACCCTGTACGGTGCACCTGCTGACAAAGGGCTTATACTTTTGTGGCTGATCAAATCTCCTCACTAATGACCAAACCTGCAGATCATCAAGAAAAAACAAATTAATTAAGTCAGACTTATATAATTGAAGAAAACTGATCAACCATTTTTTTGATAATATATACATACAATGTCAACAGGGGCTTTGATGTGCTTAACAACACAAGAAGAGCACTGGTTCTCGTTAGGCTGGTGCCTGTGATGCCTGCATATATAGTAGTACTGTTGTTCCATTTTTTCTTAATCACAAACTCTATTTCTTTTCTTCTTAATTATTTCTAAAAAACAGAAGAAGAAAGAGTGAATTATAAGTAGTGTGGTGTGGAAGTGGAACTGAACACAACCTTGACTTGCAAGTCTATCAATCAAGATTATAAATTGGGAATGAAATGCATGCGAGCGACCGGTGTGTGGATCGATACTTAAATTCAGTGCCTAATTAACTTTATCAATATGCGCCAACCCGACCCGACCCGACCCACTTTTATATTTAGTTAGGTCATATATAGGTGGTTAGGCTTCACTTCTCTTTCATACCCTTTTTTCAGCCCCCACACAGGCAGCATATGGGGCTATCACTTCACTTATTACTTGTTACAAATATGAAATACGTACCTTTATGTGATTGAAATTAATTCCAACCAACATATTCAATTTGTGGTTTATGGCCCCTCATCATTGCTAATAGTTTCTCACTGTTGCACCATTAACATAATTAATTCAAAAAAGAGATGCATATATATATTGAGAATTGTCTCAAGCGGTTCAAAATTATTTCACGACATTCTTTTTGTAAATAAAATTATCTTCTTCAAATCCATTCTTTCTCTTTATAAGGACAATTATCCATTTTAAAAAATGAAAGGGACTTTAAATTTCTATAAAATCAATTGTTTAATTTCAACTTTAAATACATCGATAGCGCTAAACTTTGATAAGAAATCAAACCTCACGCGCGTCCAGATTGGAACAATAAAAAACAAAGGAAGCATCAAACTGTGAAAATTAATTAGTGGAGGCACGGAAGAGTGGCCTATTTTGTTTTTAACACATATGCAATTCTTAATCTTGGTCTCGTTTTCTAATCCTAATTATATATGAAAAACAACTTTCTTCTATGTCTTCTAGGCATACATCTATCACATTATGTTTGTCTAGAATAGTTTGTTTCGTTTAATTTCGGAGGTTTACTAAGTAGTGATTGCATGTTCCTATGACGACATAAGAAAGAAACAAAAACTAGCTAGTGGGTCAGAAATGAATGAATGAATAATAATAACTCATGCATGTATGAGGTTCTTTCTGAAATTATGGTTAGCACCATTAACAGTACTTGACCCTCTCATGTGTTTTCTGTGTCAGATTCTGTTGTACGAATTTTGGCTTTGGTGAACCAAATATTCGTATCAACGAAATAAAGGTTCCAATTCCATGTTCTTTGGCTGCTATTACAGTCATGGGGCACCATATATGTTGCCCCGCTCTTGATATATACATAATATATTGCCAACTCAGGTGGGACACTTGGCATTCTCCAAGTGGGAAACCTTTGAAATTTTGCAAGGTTTCACCAACTGAGAATGGACACCTGGCAACAAAGATTAGAATAAAGTTATAACATTGTCTAGACAAGTACTTTTTATACCTATTTAGTATGTGAGAGGTTGAATACTTTGTAAGAGGGGGATTAATTTAGTCTTGGCTCTGCTATTACTTAATTAATTAATCATAGTTTCAACTCTTGCGTCTTTTTCCTTGTTCGTATTGCATTTTTAAACGACTTCCTGATATATGGACTATGGTTAACAATTGTCGTAGTTTGTCCGCATGGATAGTCCCTAAAGATGGAATTCTTCTTCTTAAACTCTCATATTCAATTCACACAAAAAGTAATTTGATTTTACGTGTTCTAACTTTGTATCTATAACACTAGATTTTCCCAAAGTGGTTGTCAGCTTGACATAATTTACAGGATAATGCATCTAACTCGAGGGTTTATTAAACCTGCATCCTAAAAATAGTGGCTTTGTGTTCTCACAACTTAAAAACCATAAAAGAAAATCTTGCCGTAGTTCTACAAAATCAGATGTAGTTGAGAAACTATTCTAATGAAAGAAATTAAAGAAGAAAAAACAGAACATCATGCAAAGATGTGAAAGAGTGTAGTTTAAAGCGCTAGTGGGTAGTTGAAAACTCCCTTTCAATTAGATGGATTACATTAAGTTAAGACGGTCTACTTTTTTTAAGAAATCAAATAATGAATGGATATTGTGAGTTGTGACACCATGATATGAATGTGAATGGAGTAGATTGACGAGTCCATCACAATTATCAGATAGAGTAATAGACTGTTGCTTCTTAAGCAGCATTCTAAAACATACCATAAATGGTGAATTAATGTGACACTTTCTGACGTTTGGCCAAATGAAAACAATACTATATAGTTTAAAACTTACTATAAAAACAAACTCAAAGTATTAAAACTGGTTAAAACTGATAGCAATAAGAAAATATTGTTTTGGGTTTATATTTTGTGAGCTTGATAAACTTTATTTTTGTGAATTTTAAGAAAAAATACGTGGTCTTTTTTCTCTCTTTTTTTGTGTGGATTTGAGCATCTTTTTCCCTAAAAAGTATTAATTTATATATTTATTTCTACAACAAATACATTGTCCCAATTTAATGGTCCTTATAAAGAATCCTCACATTATTACCTTGCAACCTAATTTCCAACAAATACTTCACAAAATTTATAGGCAACTCGATTGGATCTTAAGCTCCACACACTTTATAAAAAGGCAAAGCCCTTTAAAAGTTTTTAGCAAAAATATTCCCTTTCAATGTAGTTGAATGTCCACGTGGAAGTGTCTCATTGGGTAATTCCAACATATATAATTGGTGAACAAAACCATATCCGATTTCATGCCACAACGTGTCGCCATTCCACACTTATAATTCCACATTCCACAGATTAAATCTACCTTGCATGTGATGAAAGGATTTCCCAAGTGGTGTTACGTCCACAGCAAAAAGGCTAAGATGGCTCCTAAGTATTTAAAAAAAAAAAAAAAAAAAAAAAAGGCTCCTAGCTATCAATATTTCACGTAACGGGGATGTTATAAAGATTTCTTTCAAAAAAACTTAAATTTGGTTTGTGAAATTAAATTAAGTTTTCTTAGAATATTATTTCAACTTAACCTCGTGATAATCCCTACTGATAACATCCACTTATAACATTAGGGCTACACGGTTTAGATTGTATGGTTCTCATAGATTATCCAAAACTACTTCTAATTAAACGAGGCGAATCACTGTTACGGAGGGATGATTGAAGAGAGAACTACGATCGAATGAACTATTCGACATGACATGATCGTTGACCGATATAGATGACTACGATCAATTAAATTGATCATTCTACAGCTGAGGAACTATTATGGCTCATCATGCTTGGATGATTCTTTCTTCACACAATTACCCTATTCGGATATGCCATGTGGCATTGCATAAACATGACGTATCATTAAGGTTATATACTTACTTTTATATAACTTTTTTAAGAGAATAATATGCAAACTTTGTAAAACATTAATTGAAGTTGAGCAAAGGTAAAATTGGAAGTTTCCATCCATATTTTCAATAGATGAACTTATTTCTAAGTTTTATGCAAACCTCACGGGCGATCTCTGTTATTTCCCAAACCTCATGGGTGGTATCTGTAATTATACCAAACCTCAGGGGTGTAGTTATAATTATCCCTTGTTTGAATATGACAATGTCAAGTTGGTCCACCAAAGAAAGCCCAGACTGGTGTATGTGTGCTAGTGTAAGAGACGAGTTAAAATTTGCAATAAATATGATGTGCTTAGTTATAAAGACGTGATATAAGACAAAAATCATAATATCTTCACACACAAATCTTGCTGAGTAAGATTGATTATGATGCTCTTGTTTTACAGTGTTCCTAAGGAACTTTTTTAACGAAAAGGTAGTCCTAAGAATATAGAAAAGATGCGTACCAAAGAGATAAATGGTGCTTTTCGAAAAAGTTGTACGTTTCCTTTTGTTTTTAGCAATTTCCTACGGCTAATTCTTAGTGGTTTTTTAGTCTTAATCCTGAAAAATTATTTCGTGCAACCGTGGCATGAACAAGTGGTGCCACGAGAAACCCAAATCGAAATATGTTTCTAAATTTTCCAACCATGTATTTATAGTTTACACTAATAATGATTTGTATGTACCATGTCACCAAGCAACAATTACATTCAATGATTCTCCTTGTTCTAATCTTGAAATCGGAGCCCCTAAACGGTAATTGGGCATATCAACGGACAATCAAATTGCAATTTCATCAAAGCATAATGCATGAAAAGGTGTTGGGCGTTGGTTCAACGGCCCACTGAAATTATGAATACTTTGGTTTGGTCCGTCTTTCAAACAAGAATCAAAAAGTTAAGCAGAGACCTAAAGTCCATTCTATTTCTACTATATACCCAAGAGAAATTAGTTTATACATCTGCTGAGCATGTTTTTGGTACAATTCAGTATGCACCAATCAAATGTTTAAGTTTTCCGAAATATAAGACGCAGACCACTGTGATTTGTATCTCATCATATATTGTTCAAAAAACGGATGAACAAAGGAAGCTGTACCTGTGAATTGAGAATTTGCATGAAGTATATCTACTTAGACCTCAATCCAGGTATATTCTTCAACCCCATTTTGCCAAGAACTAGCTTTGGGATCGTGGGAGGGTTGTCAAGACCCATGCTTCGACTAAACTCGTTTGCGAGCTCTACAAGTTTATACTTGTCTCGACCAACGTTTTTATTGGAGTTGTAATAACCAAGCCATGCCTGATATGCTGCTTGTTTGTTTTTCATCTCTACGTGGCACAAAGCACGTTCGACCTATATGGACAAGGGAAACTTTTTTGCCTTGAGATGATGAGTTTTAAAATTTCAAATACAAACATTACATAAGCTTCGAGATAGGCTTATAGTTTTATTTCATGGTCACCTTTTTTCTGGTGTCTGGATCAACCAATGGCTCAGATGCCTTAGAAATTGGCAAATCCTTAATATTGGACAAAAAAAACTCCTCCCAAGGTGCCAACAACAATATGCCTTGCCCTTCTTTTCCTTTTCGTCCAGTTCGACCTAGACGATGTATATATTGCTGTCTATCAGCTGGAACACCAATCTGCAATATAAGTGACGGTCATCATGACCCCTCAAGAGAAAGCAAATTTACTTTAATAGTTAGCCATATAGATAATAATACATAGCACGGGAAATCAATTTTATGATTTCTTAAAAGAACAATAAAGTTAAAATAACCTGTACAACAAGAGTCACATCTGGATAATCTACACCACGTGCAGAGACATCAGAAGTTACGAGAATAAGACCTTTTGACTTCCGAAATTCATCGGAGACTCTGGTTCTATAACCTTGAGGCTTTCGAGAATGAATCTCTCGAACATTCAAATTAAGTTCACAGAGAAGCTCAGCAACAAGCTTTGTTACCATTGCAGTTGTGCAAAAAACAAGAACCTGTTACATTAGAGGAACAATTGCGGAGTTCATTGTCTTAGAAATATAACCTTGAAGTTGCAAAATATAAATATAAATAAAAGAAAAGAAAAAGAGAAATATCAATATAAATTACTTCCTCCTCTTGAGATCCAAACCTTAGCCTTTCAGTAACAAGATCTCTAGTTTCACTTCCCGTATCTATTCCTATCGCTACGCTTTGTTAATTCATGTTGCTTGATATTTTCAAAGAAGCTCTACAAGCGAAAAATAACCGTTCACGGAAATATGTAACAGGTACCTTGTAATCAACGTCATCTGCAATATGCCTTTGTAGAATAGTATAAAGAATCGAGAAGTGTTTGTCCAAAGGAGCCACTAGATGTGTCTGTCTGACCTGAAAGATTTAAACATTACAAGGAATTAACCGTGATGATAGGAAGATCACCATAAGGCTAAGTACTTAATAGTAGCCTACCTGGGAATGTGTATCTTCGCTTCCTTCCTGTACCGTGTTAACGAATTCATGGTCTCTTTTTAAAGCAATATGGCAAATTTGACGAACCTGCAAAACTGATATGTTAAAAACTTAACAAAGTTTCATGAGGTATAAACAATAAGATGAAAAATGACCTCTTGTGGAATTGTAGCAGAAAAAAGAAGTGTTTGACGGTGTTTTGGAACAGCAGCTATGATCTTCTCTATTTCTTTGCGGAATCCCATGTCTAACAAATGATCAGCTTCGTCAAGAACCAAGACTTTAACTCCCATCAGGCGAGTAGCAAATCCAGCTGTATTCTCTATATGATCTCTAAGCCTTCCAGGTGTAGCCACAAGTATCTGGTATTAAAATATTACAGATAACAAAGAACACAAAAAATTATCAACAGCTCAAATAATTGCAGTCAAGAGTGCTGATGAGGTCACAGATTTTGTTACTCTGAACTTACTGTGTTGGTGAAGATATAAGTTAAAGAACTGGGTAACGAATCAATACTTGACACGGTTCAATTTAAATCATGTGTCCCAACCGAAAAACCCATGCACAGTATTTTATGTAACTGTCATATAGTTTCTTTTAGGCATCCTAGCAAGATTCTCAGGCATTATGCGTAGAGTTTTTGCCTCATCAAATACATCAGATACAGAATTTCAGGAGAAGGATCACCATTTTACAGACTACAATAGGTCGCTTAATCAACAACTTACGTGTAACCTGAGAAATTCTTCCATAACTGTGAAATTACTCACACAGTACCGATGCAAGTATCTTCCCCTACCCAGACAGGTTGCAGCTTTCTTTACCTTATATATCTAAGAAGACACAATACTCTTCCTATGGGAGAAAGACAAAAACTAAAGTTGCAAGTAAAGAACCATATGATAAATTGTTGCATTACTGGCTCCAAACAGAGGGCGTCTATGTTCCCATATTTAATGCTGGCATTACATAGATTTGCTTATTCCATGAGATATTAGAATATGCATCACATGAAATCCACTAATAATAAATATTTAATCACGCACCAGAACGAAAAAGCTAATGGCAACTTAGTGACATACCTGACACGGATTGGCTTGCATTCGTTTTTGTTCTGAAGGTAGCCGAGTACCTCCTATAACAACTTGAACACCAATTGAAGGATGATACTTCAACAAGGTGTTGGCCTCCGCAGCAGCCTGACTTGCAAGCTCGCGAGTTGGGCATATAACAAGCACAAGTATTGGAGGTCGTGTTTTATCACGCTCAATTGGGGGTGACTTCACGACAAGTTCAATTGCAGGAAGCTGAAAATGAAGTACCAAAACAAAAGCATGGTTAATAACATCTTAGCATATATTCTAGTAACATCACAAACAAGTACCAGCTTCAGATTTGAGGTGTTACTTTTAAGACTTTGGTGATTAGGCATGCATAATAATAAGGTTGTACTCAGGAATTGGTGTCCAGGAACCAATTTCTTTTTTACTAAACATTCTCTTCGCACTATATGCTATTGTCGAAGATAAAGAGTTTAAGCATGGGAAACAAGGACCAAAGGCCGAGGCTTCATGATATAGCCATAAAACTTTCCCATTCCAATTGCATTTTGATGAATAGCATTGTCCAAAGAGAAACATTGGGACATAAATTAGAAAAGTAGAGGGGTTAATTGAGAAGGAGAGTATATATCACAGACAAAAAAAAAAAACATTTTTATGTTAAAGGCAAAAGATTTCACCAGAAAAGCTACGGTTTTCCCAGTGCCAGTTTTTGCCTTGGCCAGCACATCCTTACCTAAAAAATACATTGATTAGAAAACTATTAGTTCCCGTTTGAAACCAAAAAATCAAACGAAATGACAATTTGGTTCTGTGAATGAGAATAGTTCAGACTGAAGACCTCAGTGAAAATGATCCCGAAAGAAATATGAATTACAGTTGAAGGAATTAAAATAAAAGGGGCAATCTTTTAAATATCATAGGATCGACATGTTTAGTACACCTAGCTTGGTCATAAGAATGAAGCTATAACCAGTTCATCAGAAATAATTCTTGGAAATATGTTAATGCTGAACAAACACATTGCAAGCTGAGTTGATGTACCTTTGAGAATGACAGGTAGTGTTGCCTCCTGCACCAAAGTCATCCTTTCATATCCAGCATCTTTGATTCCTTTCAGTGACAATGCTGAGATGGAACATTGATCAAACCTGTGGGGCAGACAGATTTATAAAAATCTAATTAATCGACCACAGTAATTCTGAAAGAGGGCATTATTTACATCAACCAAATCTCATATCATGAGTAGTTACCTGGTTTGAGTGAGGTAATTAGAGTAGTGATTAGTTGAGGTTTGAGATACAACACTTGGATTCTCATGGGCATATTCTTCGTCATCATCTTTCATTGAAATGGTCTTTGTGTCATCATATTCTAAGCGACCCCCAAAATTATTTCTATTTCTAAACGAACTACCTTGAGAATAGTTCTTCTCTCTACTAACCCCAAAATTGTCATTGTCACTAGAATGAGTAGTAATCCAGTCGATTAAACTCTTTGACTTACCAAATAATGGAGCTAAAATCATCCTCCTCGCACTGGGTAGGAAAACCTTGGTAGATGGCATCATCATCATCATGCTCTGTTTCTGTTTGTCTGTCCCTAAACCAAATTAAATTAGATATGGCAAGGTTTTCAGAGATAGGGTTTATGCTTTATAATATGCATATATACACTTTCCGTCTAAATTTATAATAATAATCTAATAAATAATACTAGCTAGCTATGAGGTTAATTACTTGACTCTCTTTATGCATACTTAATTATCTAATTAAAACTTCCAAAATGAATTAATTAGGAAAATGCTTTGCTTACAGTCTGTAAGCTTACAGACTGATTTGAGCGGCTCCAAATTTCATCCAGTAATGGGCAACTGGAACAACCGGTTTCTGAACTTATTTAATAATTAAAAATAGTCTAATTTTTTTTCATAATAGCACTTTAGTCCCAACTTTTTGGTGTGGCTGTAATAGTATTTGGTGACATATATGACGATTTCATGCATCTTCTCTTTTCATTCTTGTTCATTAAAAAATACTCCTACATATTTTCAAAAAAGGAAAGAAAGATAAATATACAAAAACAACATCCCTGAACATAAGTTGCAAAGTTGTAGAAATCTAAAAATTAAAATTAAGCATTCTCTAAACATCATTCATCGTCATTAATTTGTTTTATTTATTTTTTAAAATAAATCATCATCAATAAATCTAAAAATTCTAAAACTTAAAAGAGAAAAAACTAATATTCAAACATTAAAAACTATAATATAAAAAAGAAGAGCTGTAGTTTTTCTTCTTTGGCAGGTTGCAACTTTAAGGGATTGCATCAATTCTTTGAGGATTAATTTGGTTGAGTATTCGAGATTACTTTATCGTTGTATCATTTTTAAAATATTGGGGCTCTTTATTAATAGAATCTCATAATAAATGAGCAATTAGAAGGAAACTCAAATTACATGAGACCTAATTGAAATTGAACACCTAAAATTGTAGAAATAACATAGAGAGGATAGCCGTTAAAATCTTATCAAATAAAAAATAGCCTTTGAAATCATTAATCATTAACAACCAAATTAAACCCATATTAAGCGCTAATGAATTTATATATACCGGCTGTAAGCCTAATTCTCACAGCCTGTCTGTGAGATAAGCACAGCCCAATTAATTACTACTCCAAACAAGCTACTTTTGTGTTTAATAACTATATATATATATTTAATTTGTTCTATAAAAGTATAAATTAAGTGGACGTCTTTTCTTCTGTTTTTTAAGGGAACTTCAAAATCACAACTGCGAATTAATTAGATAACCTTGTGCTTAAATCTCCATCAAACTTTAAACATATATAGGGAACAGCAATTACAGTCCATACATACGATGACATGGTATTATTTAACGTTGCTGATATAATTTCCATACATCATTCATAGCGGGTTGTTATTTAGATGAGAGTATACAGAAAAATCTTAATTATTTAGCCACTCTTTAGCAGCACAACTCTCACATTTCCATTGAAATCCTGCAATTTAATAAATAAAAAAAAAAAAGAACAGAATTAATCAGTAAATATATGAAAAGCTAGCTCTCAAGAATGAAATCGGAAGTTGGAAGAAAAACAGACTTGGAACAATCATAGTTGTTGTTGTCAATTGGAATCATGTTAGGCACTCCACATTTGTTAGGAAGGTCCGAAACACGACCCGCAACAACCTGGTTTCCTAGCTGAGCCAATGCAGTCTTTAAGCAGTTGCACACATGTACCAAATCCTCATGTTTCCCTTTCACTTGTGCAGCTATGGTCTTCATTCCCTCACAGCAACCAGTCGATGGACCTCCTGTTGCACGACCCTCTATATACGCCACACACGAGTTCACGTTACTAGTGATGCTTTGGCATGTAGGTGCAGCAGCCAATACGCCTGAAGTTAGTACTGAGAAAATGAGCAGAGCTCCAATGATGCGTGCCATTATATTGATTAATGTTTAATGTTTTAATTTCAAGTGAGTTGAGTTCTTGACAAAAAGAGAGATGTATATATATATTATATAGCGACTAAATTCTTCTTATACATTCTTCTTTTTTCTTGGAGTTGTTACCATGCGATTGTCATGAAGAGGGAATTGAGCTGAAATCTTGCATGCAGACCCCCTGGGGTTATGTTTTTTTAGCAGAATTCCCTCATGTTTTTAGCAATCTTGTACCGAACTCCCTCACAGTCTATTTTCATGAGTACGCAAAACACTCACGCTATCCACCGAGACTGCTATTCGTATGTTAAACTTTTATACTTACTACATTAATTAAAATATTCTTATAAAGATAAGTCACAAATTCCCTTTGTGTTTTTTGAAATCGCAACCAAATATCGTCCTATTTTTAAAAACTTGCACCAAATCCTATCATGTTTTCAGAGACTCTGCACCGGCCCCCACATATTGGTTGAGGGTTTATTGGACAAAAGAAGACAAATTATCTCGGTTGAGGAATGTTACAAGAAAATGGCTAGGGAGGATTTCATCAAGAGTGACAGAGATAGCTGGGAAGTTTACTACGACTAATTTAGTGTCCCATTGCCAAGAGGATCTCTATTTTACATTAACCATATCTTCCCTTTCAAATCTCGTACACAAACAAAAACAATTGTACCAAACGATTTACATTCTGAATTAAATCAGAATTTATTTGTGTGTTCACTATTTTGTCATCTGCTTCTGATACTGATAAAGGTCCACATTGAGATGCCAATTCAAATTGTATACTTAAGTTAAGACCATATATTGCCTTGAGTTGGTTTCAATAAATTAAGCTCAGAATTTGGATTGTCGTCTCTCATCACATCCATTTTATGCTACAATTACAGATGAAGTCCATTACAATCGTTCACCTAAAAAGTTCAAGTCCAGTATACAAATGTTGTAGCACAAATTATTACTTACTGCCTCCATATTTGTTCATCTGATAATAACCCTGTACGAAATTACACACTGTTGACGGTAGAAAGGGAAGTTCTGCAAACTGGGCATGTGGTATTTTTCTGTAGCCAATGATCGATACACTCAGCATGGAAATAGTGCTTGCATTGTGGTATATATCCTAATAATGTATCTTTTTTCTCAGAGTATTCGTCAAGGCATATTGAGCAAGTAGTAGGAAGAGATGGGCCTTGGCCTTCATTCAGAGTTAATAACTCTGCATATTGCATGTAAACTTTGAAATTCTGAACAATTCCTAGTGTTCCACTAGTGGCTTCAGGTGGTGTATCCCTCGTGGTTTGTTGAGGCATTATGGTGGTGGATGTAGCATCTATGTTTGTCGAGTCATTGGCTGCTGCGTCGGTGTTGTCTCTGCTTGCCGGTATGAGTTTCATCAAGCTCAGGAAGCATACCAATGCAAAGAGCGTAACAAGTACCACAGCCGAAGGGATGAAGGTAGAGGATCTCAATATTTTGGACCATTTACTCTGAGAATCACCTGCAAGTAATTTGAGTTATCCTAAGAAATGATCACTGCATTGATATTAGGAGTAAACGCCACCCCAGAATAAAATAGTCACTGCAATATATTATTATACTGAACAAGATTGATGATATCATCAATCTTGAAAATTCCTCTGTATTTTTTCTTTATGGTCTCGGGTTCCAGCACCATCTTCCATGAAGTTATTCAAAATTGTCCCCAAGAGAAGAGAAAAAAAGTGTATACAAGTTTTGGACTACTTTTTCGGTATATCCCGTCCCACTAGTTATTTATACCCAGGATGGCCAATTTACCTGTTTTTTCGCATTTTTTGCAACCAGAGACATTCCAAGTCAATTTAAGATCTGTAAAGATCACTGAAAAATCATCTTGAGCCGATGATGAAGTTGGGATCATTGAGCTAACAATAGACTTGCATCCATAAGTTTCCTCCATGTAGTTAGAAGAATATATAGATAGAGCTATAGTAGCATTAGTGGAGTTGCTCAAGCATTCTATGTATGGAAATTCATATCTCAGGAGCTTTGTGGGACATGTATAAAATGTGTAGTTCCTATAAAACAAGGCGCGTAAAGGGTACACGGAAGAGTTTGTCATAAGCTTTCTAGAGAGGCAGTTCTGAGGATCAGACAAGGCGATGGTTTGTGTGAAATAGTCTATGTAACTTACTTCAAAATCACCGGAATAGGGAAGATTTATTATGGTTTGGCCTTGACCGCCACATTTCAGATTGATATAATCGTGACAGTTTTTGTGGGGTGAATCAGTTTCTAGCTTGAAAGGGTACTTCACTGGGATATACAGATATTGTCCACAGTAGGTAGTTTTACAAGTACTGTCCCCTGAGTGGATTGTTTCAGGGAGGATGAAGAAAAGAAACAAGAGAATTCCAAAAATGGTGGAATTCATTTTTCTGTTTCGTGGAGGAATGCTTAGGACAGGCCGGCCGGCCTTAGAAAATTGTTTATGCGAACGATTGTGGACAAATTAGTATTCTAGGTTGAATACAAGGCACATGGGACAAATTCAATTAATATTGAAGGATTTACACAAAACCCTCTTATAGTTTGATAATTGTCTAAAACTCCCTTATGATTTTATAAACTTCACAAAGAACCTTCTATATGTTCAACTCGTGGCCTACGTTTGCTCAAAGTAAGAAATGGCATAAAATCCCCTAGTAGCCGGAGTGAAAATTCTACAGGAAACCCCCTATTCATATTTTCTTAGGGTTAAATGCATTAGACACCCAACTTATATGATCATTTACAATGTGCCTCTTAACCTACCGAAAAAGAAAAAAAAGAAAACAACCTCCCAATCTATTAAAAATGCCAATCTAGGTCGTTAACCATTTGTTTCTGCATTTTCGTTATGTTGGATCCAATCTCAAGGAGCATTTTTAATAGGTTAGGGCGTTGTTTCTCTTTTGTTTTTTTAAACATTAAAGGACCAATTGCAAAACACCCTATAGATTCGGAGGTTTGATGCACTTAATCCTTTTATTTAAAAGAAAAAATCTAGATCTTTCTTTTTATAAAACATAAAATATGTATTTTAAAGAAGTAACGTAGTCACTTGAAAAAGTCATTAACAGAGTTACTTGATATTCAACATAGGGATGTGTGTATAGTTTTTAATATCACGATGAAATTTTAAACAATTATTAACTTGCATCGGAGTTTTGTCCAAATTTTCAAACCTCACTAGGGTTTAAGGTTGATTGACATTTAAGCTAGACTAGATATCATCATTTTTTGTTCTTTCTTTTCTAATATAACATATAACAGGCTACGCCTCCTTGACCAGATGATAATTATATATTTTGATCGAATGATCATTATATAATTTCTTTAAATTTATTTACAAAAGCCCTTCATTCGAACAACTAGCAGAGGAATGTGTCTAAAGTTTTTAAAATTAAGATAGATTTTAAACAATTATCAAACTACATGAGCATCTCTTTTTTTCCCTTTCTAATGTAGCATACAACACGCTAAGCCTCCTTGATCCAATGATAATGAAATTTTGTTAATATTACTATTTCTCGAAGTTTATTTACACAAAAATCCCTTCATTCAAACAACGTTTGAGTTAATTTTTAGGGATAAAAACGTTTAACCCCTTATCCTTTACCCCATGTTGCACTTTGCCCCCTATTCTTTTATTTTTGGCAACTTGCCCCCTGTACTATTGATAAATAAACACTTTACCCCTGAGTCATTTTTTTACCGTTGGATTTGAACACTTGTCAGCATTTTTTGTTGTTGGATTGGAGTCAGGGGCAAAGTGCTTACTTGTTCATAGTACAGGGGGCAAGTTGCCAAAAATAAAAGAATGTGGGGACAAAGTGCAATCGGAGCATAGTATAGGGAGTTTAACGCTTTTATCCCTAATTTTTATCATTTATACTTTTACTAGAAAATAACAAGCTACTTTGGTTAGTGTTCATCCGATTGTACTCAAAATGAGATATTTCAGCTTTGTTAACGTAATTATTTATCCGAAGATGTTTGTAGCTTATTGAACACGAGAGAAATTTAGTGTAATATTAATAAAAGTCATTGGGTGTCTTGATAACCCTCTAATTAGTTATTTTTCCTTCTTTAATATGCTACATTCTAACTCATTTGTTAATTAATAATCAGCAATACAAACTTGAGAGTGGACATGTGGAGAAAAAAATGTTATAATTCATGGTGAGCAAGACTAGTCCTGCAAACTGGACATGTGCCGTTTTTTCTCAACCAAAGTTCAATACAATCAGCATGGAAACAATGCCTACATTTTACTATGCTCCTTACAATATCTGAAGGCTGAAAGTTGTCTAAGCATATGGCGCAGGTACTAGAATTGGAATCAAGCCCTGAATTTACCCTGCTTTCACTAAGAACCACCAATTCTGTGCATGAATTGATTCTGGATTCATCCAGGCCTCCAGCTATGGATCCTGGTGGAGCCACGGTGGATTCAGGCAAGGTGTGGAGGTCGCTGTTCAGATCATTTCTTGCGATACATTTCAAGATTTTCAATATGCAGATCACAACTACGAAGGCCATTGCTGTAAATAATGGGACGAAAAAGTGCGATGCAGCGAACTTGGCCCATGAATTACCATCTGTGGATTTGGATCCACCTGCAATATTATTATAGGCTCTTGAAACTATAATTGTAGGGTTTTTAATTACTCGATAAATGGAGTGATTTTTCTACCTGTATCCAGCTTAGCTTCTACACAAGCTTCACAATTAGTTGAATTCCAAGTCAAGTAAAGATCACCATCTATTCCTT
Organism: Misopates orontium; assembly: GCA_946800315.1. NCBI lineage: Eukaryota > Viridiplantae > Streptophyta > Magnoliopsida > Lamiales > Plantaginaceae > Misopates > Misopates orontium. The sequence continues at coordinate 47,179,553 of OX326949.1, forward strand.
CAAATTCAAACTGGCCTTGCTCTAAAACCGGAAGCAACAAACTTCCAATGATGACACAACCATTCTCCAACATCAGTTCTGCTGCAACTAAAGCGGTAGCCACCGTGGAATGTGTACGGTTACTAAGGCAATGAATAGGTAAAACATAAAACTCCTTGACAAACTTATTTAAAGGACACGTATAAAACGTGTAATTCTCGTACTCCTTGGCCTTAAAGGGAGATGAAGAAAGGTTCAAGTTCTTCATGAGTCTTCCCATGAGACAGGATCGAGGATCATAGAGTTGTATGTATGGCGCATAATACTCAATGTAACGAACGTAGAAATCACCCGCGTAAGGAAGATTTAGAGTGGGTGTTCCTAGACCAAGAGAAGCATTGCAAGTCAAGTTCATGTAGTCGCAGTTGTTTTCTGGTTGCGAGTCTGAAAGTTTGAAAGGGTAATCTAATGAGAAGCTGCCACAGAAATTAGTCGGACAAACGTTCTTTTTAGCACCGTGGACAATGGAGAAGATAAGTGGAAATAGAAGGAACAGAACTTTGAGGTTTCTCATGTTAGGAATTGGGGGAAGAAGAAGGGCTGTAAAGAGCATTAGGTGTTGGTATATATATGGATTCAATTACGGCGTCGAACAAGATAATCATTGTGAATATCGACAAGGAACAAGAAAGTACAAGAAAAAGTTTGTCGTACAACATTTAAGGTTAAGTGGTAGTTGACTAGTGATGTTAATTATTCCCTTGATTAGACCAAAACCAGGCTGATATTGGTTGTCTTGCCGCAGATTCTTTCACCAGTTTTATATAGAATATTAGAATCAGTTTAAGAGAACTGCCCTTTTGAAAACACAAATGGGGAAATGTAAATGAAACACCTGTCTTTAAGATCTAACAAACGACAAATTAGCACATTCGTTGTACTTATTTGTTATTACATACATACATTCTATTTAAGAATAAAGAAGGAGCAAAGCGACCCCATATGATTCTATCAAGCATACTATCATCCCACCTCCGGATTTTGTATTGAATCTTTTACTGATCAAATAGGGGTTATTCGTTATCTATTATTTTTGGTGCAGGCATATGCATACACTACACACAAATCTTTTTTTTTTCTTTTCACTGGACTAATTACCTTCCACTGCTAAAATCCCGTTCTTTAATTACATCACTCAACATAGCTAAAGGCACCATCAGTATATCTATCTGGATATAGCAAACATGACCAACTTTATATATGAGTGTATACCTGTTGAGACAAAATTTTCTAAACCAAAAGAAGAAAGTTCTTATTTTACACTGGGAGAGAAGAATTGCACTACGCGTGGGAATCTGAAAAATATTAAAGGAGCTGCTGGGATATACGAATTGCAACAACTTCGCCATTATTTCCAGTTCTCATTGCGTGGTATTTTATCTGAAGGCCTGTTTTCATAGTCAAATTAAAGATATGATCAGAAATATGTATTAGTCTGAATGAAAACTGATTATCAGCAACAGTTTATGAAGATGGAATTTTGATAGTAATGAAAGTTAAGCAAGCGGGTAAATAGGACAGCGAAATTAATAAGCATTTGCCTGAAACTAAAGCAGATACAATTAGAACATGTTTGGTTTTGCTGACAGAGCGGTTGATTTCACGTATCATAAGGTTAATGAGAAGTGGCAAAACCAAATGAACAACAGTTTCACCTTCAGCGTGATATTTGTGTTTCATGGACAAAAAGTTAGAGAGATGCTACCTTCATTCTGTTGCAAATTGGTGTTCACTGCAACTGCATGATGAGTTATCATAGCTTTTGGCTGCCAGTCATTTCGTGATCCCACCCATGACTTAAGATCAAGGATATCTGAAATTTAAAAATGAAATTATCCAGACTAGGATAAGGATCTTGCTGATAAATGGCTTCATTGAATTGCTAACAAACATCTTTGGAATAATCTTTCTTATAAAATGGTCAGAGTTTACGAGCTGTGATGTCTCCTAAGGAGGATTAGATCATCAGAACTGAAAAATGAAGATCTGTACCAGAAGTTGATTGATCCTTGAGATGCTTAATGTCGAAAATCCCAGCAGAAGCTCCATCAGCCTGCTTCTTTATGTCATGGGATCCTAATATATCATAATCCCAACTCCCATCCCAAAATCCCTCACTCAGGAAGAGTTCAATATGCCTTGCATCCAAGGTTTGCATTGTGCCTGCAACAAAGAAGCATATATCTTTATTTGAATTGATTACCACATTATCGGTCATGTAAACATAATGGCCGAAAGAAACTGTTTTGTTATATCTATTTGGCTTTCACATAACTTTCCTGTTAGCTATTTCAAACTTAATGAAACAAAATATATATGGTAAATGACACGGAAAGGTGAAGCTACTGAGCTGAATGCTTATCTCTTAACTCACCATCACATGTATCAAGGTCGCAAACAGGGCAGCGGACAAGCTGCAGATCTTCAATCATGGCGGCAATTGAAATTGCCATCAATTAGAACTTGTACAATTGATTAATAAATCAATTCCACAAAAAGGGACTCTAAAGATAATTAGTTACCAGCAATCCAGATTCCAGCTTTAACGTTGTTTAACACACAACAGTCTTTTAACATTTTCCCCACTGCCTCTCCTTTAGGAAGTCTCAGGGGTGCAGCCAGATTCTCGGTCAGGAATGCAGCATGTGAGTCGAACGAAAATGCTCCAATTCGCATCCAATCTATTCATTAGATCAAATGAATAAAACAACAAGTCGGAGCAGCATATTATATTAACATGTATTCAAAAGCAACAGGGTGCACGAAGTACACTAAAAATAAGAAGAAGAATTCATATAATGCACTGGACATCATGATATGAGGCAAAACTGTTATGAGATTTCAATCAGTTTGTAGCATTACGAAGCTCATAAATCTACAGATATGCACTGGATAACCTAAACCAAGTTTGCTTTGGTTGAGTACATAACTGTGGATACGATGAGATCTCCTCTTAGAAGGATATTAAGCTTTCTATTGCCTAATCATTTGATGTTTCACGGCCTCATATGCAATTAACCTTCAGTGAGATAATATGAGGCCGATAGGCAACTCAAAAATGGAAATAAGAAGATAAAATACTGAAAAAATGCCAGTCACTGCATAACTTCCTCAATTTGAACTCCATACTGTAAAATTTTAAAAGTTTACAGCAAAGCAAAAAAGAAAAAGTGAAAGCTAATTCAAGGAATGTATATACCAATATGTTTGTCTTGCTGGCGAAACATATACGAGTGACTTCCATCTGCAGAGATTTTATCATTAACTATTAGATTAATTAGTTTATCTACATTTTGAAACACTTGATGGATCATCAAGGAATCTGAAATTCACCAAAAGCTGTGGCATAGAGTTTGATCCAACTGAATGCGACTTTGCCAGGGTCAGGAACCTGAAGATCGCGCAGGCATGCATATTTCCACACGCAGTCCTCCATCATTATACGACTGAACCATTTGCATGTAGCTGCAAGCATCACCAGAGATCTCCCATCCATAAACTTAGCAATCGCCGTCCACACATCCTCTTCAAACCTTTTTTTTTTTTTCCAGTCAAATATAATATATTAGAGTTTTCAGCAAAAATACCTCTCTTAAGAACAGAGCTAAGAAGAGATTAGGAAGGTAAAGAGGATACACTCAGCTCAATTCATATTCAGCTGTATAGTCACAATGTATAATGATAAATTCAGCTCAAACACAAAACTAAATCAAATACTGAAGTCAGATTTGAATTTGTGAATCTCGTTACACCAATGCATGAACATAACAGACACGAATTAGATCTCGAATTCTCATTTCATTTCACAATCAAGCACAAACACGAGTCATATTCCTCAATGATCGGAGCATCATTTTTAAACTGAACCTTCAGATCTCGAGCCTAGCAAAAAGCATTTATCCTCCATTAATGAGCTAATAAGAGAAATACCAGCTGAAAATGGAGTGAGGAGTACGATATGAGGACCGCGGGGAGACGCAGCAACGCATCGATCTCGCTTTTCTCAATCGCTTCCCCATTTTCGAATCGCTTGCGAGAGCTTTTTTTTGTTCAATTTTGAGTTCTCGTGCGTCAAGTGTGTGAAGAGTTAGGGCCATATATATATATATATAGCAGCGCGAAACGAACGATATTTTTCAAATTCTAGGCGGCTTTTATCCACTGCTTCGCGGTGTTTATACATTCAAACCAAATGTGAGAGAGGTATCCGTACGATAAGAATCTCCTCTAATTCGCTTTATGTTAAATAAGATGTTTAAATCCTTCAATTTCACGGCTGATTATCGTTTATACGACCATCTTTTGATTGCAGAAACTAAAGAATCACGGTATTAAATATCTGATATTTTTTTAATAACAAATTGTGCATAAACCAACTACAGTACGGATAATTTCTGTCAAATCTGTCATGTTACATTATCCCTTGTTTAACTTTTTATCATACATTAATTGACAACTCGATCGAGCTTAAATCGACTTTCTTATAAATAAACTTAAATCGACTTTGTTATAAATAAATACTTTTAGGATATTTAGATCGAGCTTTTCTTTAAATAAGATAATTTAAAAATACCTAGTTTCTAAATGATTTTTTCCAAACACATCAATTTCTGAATTAAAACGGATTTTGAAACATAACCTAATTTATAGTTTTTAAGAAAAGTTTCCAAACTCCATCTTAATCTGACTTGACCCGTGACAACATTATAGTGGGGATCTATTAACAATTGTCCTCCCGGTTATGCTAGTACCCTAGTTATTATCCATTTTGGTTCTACATGTTATCATAGTTTAATTTTGGTGCAACAGTTTGCATTTCTTCAACATAAAGGACTAAAAGTGGACGTTGTACTCAAAGGACTAATTTTGACTTTTGGTCCTTTATGTTGTCCTAATTTAATTTTACTCGTATAATTTGCATTTTTTAAAATTTTAGTCATCCGCGCGACCAAATTAAACCCATTTTTCACCTGAAAAGATGCAAATTGTAGGACCAAAATCAGATTATGACAACATATAGACCAAAAATAACATGGAACAACTTAGAAGAACAATTTCAATAAATTCTCACATTTATATGTCGATACTATAAGCAACAATGCATTAAAACTCATATTTGTATAATGGTTTTTGTTTTAATAGGCAAAATTTATTAAGAGGAGTACAAGGGGTACCCCAACCCTTCAAAACATAGAATTACATTTTCTCAACAACATCCTTGATACAAAAAACTGGAAAATTATACCAATCTAAAACTGAATAAGAGAAGGATCCTAATCTAGATTTAATCCACTGCCATGAATGAACTTTTATTAGATCAGTCACCTTGTTTATATCCACCTGCTCATTATTAAACAGCTTGTTATTTCTCATAACCCAAATTGCCCAACTGATAAAAAACCACAATCTCTTCCACATCTCCTTTCCCTTTCTTTTATCACACAAACCTTCATGTTGAAGAAAAAGAGCCTTCTGGTTGTTTATGATTGGCAGCGATACTTCGAACCATTTATAAATATTCATCCAAACTTTATATGTCACTTTGCATTCCAAGAAAAAATGAGAAACACATTCCTCTTCTTCATAGCACAACACGCACTTACCATCGTTATCATCCAACGTTACACCCCTTCGGAGTAAATTTTGCTTAACGGGAACCTTATATAACATTACCCTCCACGCAAAAGCAACCATCTTTGGTGGCATATTTGTATAATGGTTACTTGAGAAAAAACTTAGAGATGATCACTTAAATGAATATAACACATCGTCATTAGGTCTTTCATGTTAAAACAAAATTAGGTAATAAGTTATTGTGAACGAACTAAGACAAGTTTGTTACGGCCTTTGTAATGGATATTTTTCTCCAAACTTATTATAAATTTACGATAAGTTACTGGGATTCTGGCCCAAAAAAAAAGGAAGAAAGATGTTGTCTTATGCGTAAAAGAGTAAAGGGAAAGTGAAAGATAATTAGCAAATAAAAACATGTGCGTACATAAAATAGCACTGAGCAATAGCATAACATGTTCTATTTTCATGTGCATGTGCATGTGCAATCTTAATAAGTCCAGTACGTACTTTGGGGCTCTTCAATTTCTACTGCAGTTTGATGTTGCCAGACGCATATACAGAATAGGAAGACAAATAGCATACAGTTATTGAGTCATGTGGTAATCATCTTGTAGCATGTAAGGATCATAGTTTCTGATACTTCCATCTTTCCCTTCAAATGCTCCATTCCTGCATTTATAAATCGCATGTAACCAAAAAATATTCGATACTTGCAAGCTACAAGATGCAATGCTTCTTTTCAAGAAAGCTGCAGGTATTTTTTGTGTTTTTTTTTTTTTTCCAATTTCTTAGCTTCACAATTGGAACTCTTCAAGAATTTAAAGAGCATAAGAAGTTGGAAATTTATGAATGAACTTAATTATACCAGAAAAAATAGAGCAGTTTCAAATGTTCCAGCAATAAAAAAGATATCCTCATAATGTAGTATTTGAAAAGTAAAAATACACTAGGCAGGTAAAAGATAAATAGAAAAGTGTGCAGGGTTTTGAAAAGCATTAAAGCGTAGTTGGATTTGGTAAAACAGTTCCATAGAAGGGCATTTGCTCAAAACTGGTACCAACAAGTTTAGAGCTTCCTTCCAAAGGCAGCACGGGTTCAGGTTCACCAGTCGATGGATCCTCAGACCTTGGGATGTGCTGAGATTGAAAATCTTCTTTGGTCTTTGTATTGTTTGGAGAAACTATCGTTGTTTCAGTTTCTGATTCGACATCGTTAGTACCTGGTGCAGCCTGCTGTTTCCTCTTTGATCTAGCACGCCTATTTTGAAACCAATTATAGACATTCGTTTCGGATATCTGTCCATGTTGAGACAGCTCTGTGGCTATTTCTTTGATCTTCGCCTTGTTTGGAGTTCCAGTCCCTTCATCAAATATTCGTTCAAGAATCTGAAGCTGGAGTGGTGTCGGGCTCCAACGCTGTCTGCCAGCGATTCTATGGGCACCGGAAGCAAGAAAGGAGTCACAGTATAGATTTCCCACCATCACTCCTCCTGATGAACAAAAACATCATCAATCGAAGAAGCAGAAGAGAGTTTTGGCCCATTTGGAAAATAAGATGATCGATGAGCAAGTACTGGAGCTGTTTTGCAACATTCAGTCACATATATCCCCCTATGGATAAATAATGTAATCTCGACATCTTGTTTAATGTATCAAGAAACAGAGAATTGAGTATCATCTAGACTAGAGGAGTAAACAAAGTAACAAACTTAACAAAGAAATAAATTAAGCAAACATTAATTAGGAAGCAGCTGAGCAACTATAATTTCTTTAATGATCAATTATTGAGCAACCTATAGTATGTATGTATACATACGGACCTCTCTCTCTCTCTCTCTCATGAAGTAACAATTACTATCATTCTCTTATAAAAAACGGACTATATTAAAATGAAGAAAGCCCATTAAAATTGCCAAACCCAATTAATTAATTTGGTTCGCTTTGTACGTACCAGCAGAAAGATGATGATGGTTTTGGGCAGTAGTGAGGGATTTGTGCAAGTGCGCAAGCTGTTGAGAAATGGTGGCATAAACGGCAATCTGCTTGCGGAGGATTTCCACTTGTTCGTCACTCATCACTTTCGCAAACATGATCCCCTCCTCCATCACTTTCTTTCTTTCTCGATTTATTTATTTTAATACAAACAGTATGTATGTATGTATGTATGTATGTATATATCTTCTACTAATGCTTTGCTAAAAGACAAAAATGAAAAAAAGGTACTAACGACTAAATTGAGGCTTGTGTCGATCCATGGAAAGAAAGTTTTCTAAATTCGCCCGTAATTAACGCTAATTAACTCTTGCAATCATTTATCTCACGCCCAACTTATTAAGAGCAAGTATATCATCATATTTCATTCCTAAATATAAACATACGCACCCAAAAAAATACATATTACCAAGCTCACCGACAAAAATATTAATAGGATTTTTGACCTTTGGGAAAACAAGTTGAGTTTTCTATCAAATTACCACATATATTAAATTTTACCATTATCACATTCACTTATGAATTAATCTTTTTAGATTTGAAGAGTGTCGAGTTTTGAAAATGTCAGCCCTCACTTGTTTATTTATACCACTTCAATTCTTTTTGGGAGTTTTAACGCTGGTTTTTCTTTTTTGTTTTATTTATTTTAACATTGGTTTGAGTTTCTGTTGTCAGACATATCAATTGATGATTTTCATTTTGCATTTCAAATATCATACTCATCCCTTTTATAACCATTCCATCTTTTCCAATGAAGCAAGTGCAAAAGAGTATCTTTTTCTGTATTATTATGAGGTGTAGAGAGTGTGATTTTGCTGCAGCACTTGATGAGAACTATTCATTGATGAAAAAGGTAATTTAGGAGTGTTATAGTAAGTATCACAAAGCTCCCAAAGGACCAAAAGAAGCTACTTCATGAAAAATGAATTGAACTATCACATTTGAATTCTGTCCTGCACTATGATCAGTGTTCAAACAACACATCCACGGATTAGAAGATCTTTGTCCAACTCCCAGATATATACTAGAAAAGAAAATAGATTTGGAAAAAGCTGCTTCATTTGCTTATTAAAAACTAAAACAAAATACATTTTGATAAACGTAAAAGACCTGAAGATGTTTTATACTTAACCTCTCTGTACATGGAAAAGCTTTTACAAAGACAGTTTCGCAAACTGATAAACATAACCCCACCCCCACCCCCGCGTGGCTTCTGCCTCTCAAGCTGATCAAAAAACAGCGTTGATCGTTGAATTTGAACACCGAAGCTCAGTGGCATCATGTTGCAGTACTCCAACACTCTGCCTTGCTGGTCATTGTCAAACAAAGGTTTCATTCATTACCCAAGGATCATCACAAAACGACATCTTTTTTGCAGAAATCAACCAAATTTCCACACCGAAAACTCTGTTTTACTTTAATGTAGGCATCCTATAAATATGCTCCTCCCCACTTTTCTCATCCACCTCAAAAACCCATTTACTCTTGTTGTTCTTCCTCACAACCCCGCCTTTTCTTTCTCCTCTAACAGCAAAACTTTCAGACTTACTCCTCTCCTTCTTAATAAAATCATTGCTCTTCCCAATAGTAGTAATCTCCATACCTCTCCCAATCGGATGCTTCATCGACCTCACTTTAGTTTTACTTTTCACTCCTTTTAGATGACCCCCCATACCTTTTCCTCCTTCCAAAAGATTATTTGCTACTACTACCGACCTTCTCGGATTTACGTCCAGTTTCTCGAGGAATCTTCCGTAGTATTCGGCTTTGCAATCTACTAGGGAGAAATCAATGTTCTCATATTCGGACAGTATCTCAGCAGGGTCCCCTGTCTTGAATTCTACCAAGTCTTTTAGGCCTGAATCGTCGATTGCTTTCTGGGATTAGCGCAATTTGGGTTCTGGAAGAATGCAAACGAGCTTTCCCCCGGTTTGTCGAGCGGCTGCTGCTAAGGCTACTGTCGATGGAGATACCTCGGAGGTGACCTCGACGATTAGCTTGGCGCTCATGCCCGCTGCTAAGGCTGATATGAACTCGTTGCTTTCGGGCCTTTGTGCTTCACATGAATTGCAGTCTTTCTGGCATTTTCCACACTGTTGTGGTGTAACATGAATAAGTTCAGAGATATATATACATGCACTGATATTGTAAGAAGAACGTCTGATTTGGGATTGGATTACGTATGCCAATGCTGTAATTGTTGGTTTATTTCAAACAATCTATGCTAATATGAGATCGAACATGCCATATAATCACAAGATAATAAAATGCCGTGACAAATTTGTGTTGCATGCAATGCCATGTTCATAAATATGAAAGATTTGATTGGGAGATCAAAATATTTGAAAAAGAAAAAAGGAAAATCAAAATTGGAGGATGTACATACCAGTTTGAGGGCATCAAGATATGCATTTGTGGCAGATTTTGTAGACCACTCCATTTATGAAAACAATATCTCGAAACAGAAACTATGTTCTGGCGAAACAAATACAGTTAATCTTGTTGATCTGTATAAGGTTATTACTTTCTGTATTTTAGAAGAAGGGTTCTGTTTCTCTTTGTGTATTCTCGTTACTTTCTTTGCGCTGCATATATATGGGAGAGACGATTAAGGGGATTCAACAATTACTAATGGTATATATTTGCATGGAGTATTTTCAGAACCGCGTAAAAGATTTGATTTTGTTATTTTGGGAACATTTGACCAATAGAGTGATATTTTGACGCGGGCATACCGTGTGCTTTAATATTAGATTAAAAACACTCTAACTTATTCTCTTATTTATTTTTATACGGCGTAATATTCTTATTTTTCGTTTTAATACACATATAGTAAAATATGCCTAGTGTTGGTCGCTAAAGTTCTGTTTTCGGGGCTGTTTGAACGGAGATTGACTACTTGTGTAAATATAATCATAAGTTCATAACATGAGAAGTGGTTGCAAAATTTACTTAAGCATTATGCATTAGTTATTGCGACAATATTACCTCCTATTAAAGAAAAAGCCAAAAAGAAGCCGTGACTAGTGAGTAGCATTTTACTCATGAGTCATGAGTCAATAGAAAATCTACTTTTATATAACGGCATTTCATCTTCTAAAACCAAAATACATGAAACAATTGTAATCCAACTAACTGGGATAGACTATATGAACCATAAGAATCATGTATAGTCAATTACATGAATCCTTCTCCCCCTCCGTTCGTTCCAGTTGAGTAAAAACTTTTTCATTTAGGCTTCTAACCTTTATGTCACTCTGTATGATTTGCATCCATGTTTTTTTTTTTTTTTCTGTTTGCCGTTCCCCTGTCGAAAGTCTCCACACATCGTACTAGTGCTTCTATAGGTCTTCATTCCACAATACTGAACAATCGTTAACGATTTTCTCGAATCTTCTCGCTTATGAGTGTCACGCCTAATTTGTTCTGTATGTCTTCATTTTTTACCTTATCTCTTCTCGTATTGCCGCACATCCAACGTAACATGCGTATTTTAGATACACTCATTTTATATGCATGAATTTGCTTGATTGTCCAACATTCTGAACTATGAAGCAAGGCAGGCCTAATAGTACTATGATAAAACTTGCCTTTAAGTTTTATTGGAATGTTACGGTTGCACAAAATCCTTATAGTCATCTTCCATTTAAGCCAACCATCTTGAAGGGCATGGTTGACATTACTAGCTATTTCTCTATTTTGCTGGATTATAAAGCTTAAGTACCAAAACTGGGTGTCTCTTGGTATCTCTTGTCCATCCAGTGTCACAGTACCATCGTCGGAGATTCTTTGTTTACTGAATTTGCACCCAAGATACTCTAATTTGGTTTGACTTAATCGAAAATTTTGAGATTCGGTAGTATGTCTCCATAGCTCTAATTTTGCATTGACATGTGTTCTTGTATCACCAATTAAGACAATATCATCTGCAAACAATATACACAAAGCACATGATCTTGGATAACTCGAGTGATTTCATCTATCACAATTACAAAGAGAAAAGAGTTCAAAGTTGACCATTGATGTAAGCCGATTGTGATAGGGAAGACTTTAATCAAACCACCACATGTTGGAATGCTTGTCACCACATTTTCAAACATGTCTTTGATGATGTTGATATTATTAAATGTGGGCCCCCTTCCTTTATCAAAGTCCATTATAGTACATCTCTTGTACTTTATTACAGGTTTTCTCTAAGTTAATAAAAATTATATGTAAATTTCTACTCTTCTCTCAATAGAGTTCTATAAGCTATCGAAGTAAATGGATGGCCTTCGTGGTCGATCTTCCTGACATAAATATGAAGTAGTTCTCGGATATGGGAATATTTTGTCTAAATTGAGAGTCAATTACCCTTTCCCACAGCTTCGTAGTATGAGACATAAGTTCAATTACATGATAGTTGGAACAACTCTCAATGTCACCCTTGTTCTTATAAAGTGGTACTAGTGTACTCTTTCTCCATTCATATGGTACTTCGTTTGTTCTCCATATCTTGTTAAAGATGTTGATTGACCACTCCACACCTATCTCTCTCATGCTTCTTCAGATTTCCATAGAGATTTCGTTCAGGCCAGCAGCTTTACGTGTCTTCATCCTCTTCAAAGCAGAAAATTGTCGCATAAAACTCAGGTCCATATCCTGGGAAGACAAGGTAATATCACCAACATCTTGGGTTGGGCCTTCGTTGAATAAGCTACAGAATATTCTCTTTATCTTTCTTTGATCCTATCTTCGTGAACTAGAATCGTTTTCCTTCATCGTTAATGTATTTTATGACACCCAAGTCTCTAGTTTTCCTCTCTCTCATGCGCCCAATTTTGCAAATATCCTGTTTGGCCTCTTCGTTATATAACTTCTTGTAAATTTTGTCATGTGCAAGTCGGACAACTATCTTAGCCTCTTTCATTCTAGCTTGTACCTCTCAAAGTTTATTTATCATAGTTTTTCTTCAAATCTCTATTGTTCCTTTTAGTTTTGATCGATGCTTTCACTTTTTCATTCCATCATAATTCATCTTTACCTGGTAGACAACTACCCTTAAATTCAACCAGAAGAGCTTTAGATACTTTTTTTTTATACAACTAGTCATTTGAATCCAAATTGTATTTGGGTTATCTTCATGCTTCTTGTAAATAATAGAAGTATAAATAACTAAATTGGATACCACCCCACTAATAAGAATCTTCAGTCTCGCATAGTGGATTTTTGTGACCCACATAATAATAATAGATAGAATCAACCAAAGTAACCATTGACCAAGATGTTTAAGAAGTATAAAACACTTCAAGAAGTTATAGAGGGTGTCATATGATTTGATGCATCTTTATTACCTTTTTCATATGAACTTCAGAGAAAACTAAGAATGTTGGCTTTAAATGCAATCTTATATTTTAATCATTTAAACTTATTGATAGGTTGGTGTTGAGAAATATGGTCTTCTAGATGTTCTACTTACAACGAATATTAGGTGCTTAATTCCATGCACCTTCTAATTTTCATTTAGATATATCTAACAAACTAGACCTGAATTACGTGTATACTTCTGCACGAGGATGAATTTGGTGAATTATTTCATGAATATTAGCATGTGAATAGAGCCGTATCGTATGTTTCATTTAGTATACTAGGATATAACTGGAATAGGAGTATCTGATTGAAGTGATGCACTGGAACGGCGGCTAAAACTAATTCTCTCCTCCTTGTAGGTTCAAAATACGAAGCAAAACTAAATGTATATGAAAATATTAAGACGAATGTAGAATTCGTCTGATACGACAAGAATTAGAGCTCTTCCTATCACTAGACATAATATTATTGCAATATGTGAAAGAAGTGGAGTAGATATTTAATTACGTGTGTATCTAATATCTACTTAGACCAGGCAACTGTATCGATCTCAGATTGAGCAGCTCTGTATAACTCCAGTCTCTTTGCAAGAGAAAGTCGCCTCTTCATAATTTCTGGATCCTCATCCAACAATGTACCCAACTGTCTTGCCTGCAGCAAATACACACGCTCACAATTCATTGGCACACACAAACACTCACGAAACAATGAACCACAATAACATAAAAGCAAAAAGGGATGGGATCCAGCACCTCTTTTTTGCCCAACTCCGCAAAGAAATGATCAAGTAAGCTACGTTTTGCCTCACGGACTTGAAGATGAACTACGGACTTGGGAATGGAGTTCCTAAGACTTGCGCAAACCATATTCACATAAGACAACACATTTGTTCCTGCACAAGACGCGTGAAAACCATTAATTATGACACAAAAAAAAAAGTTAGTTAAGACTGCAAAACCAACTCTAAAAAGCTCACCAACTCTTCGAAGATAAGAATCATTATATCTGTCAAAAATTGAATGAGTAGGATTGCCACCCTTCTCCATATCTTGAGGAAGCTTCCTGAAAAAGTCTACGGTTAAGTAACAATATTCCATTTCTACCAACTGGAGAGTTGCCCTCTTGCTTTCTTCCTTCATCCTGTCTAAAGATTCAACAGCAGCATTACCAACCTCCACCCTCAGGGAGGGGTACTGCTTCAACTCCTGAAACCCAATATATAGGAGAGTGTCAATTAGTCTTTGCACTTAATTATATCTATAACTGTCATGGCCGCAGATAATTTAAGATGAAATAAGACTTCAAAAAGCTAACTATCAAACAATCTATTTTGCATTGAGGGAGAGTTATTATTACCGAAGTCTCTTTTATCGATATGTGAACTAGTTCTTTCAGTAATGCATGAACCTGATAGGAGATAATGGATAACAGATTAACAGGCTTATGATGTAACTCAAGTGCTTAATCGTAAAGAAATATTGTAATGGACAATAGTTCAAAGAGCTTCCATTGCCAGATAAAAAAGAGGATTATTTCTTCAAAGCATACATACTGCATCAACAGCTGCCTCGGCTGGACCTTTAATAGTGCTCAAGGCAGTTTCAATAAGACGGCGATAACCCTGTTCAGGTGCTATAAGATGAGGCTGATATCCATCAGCTTCAGTTATTGACTTGCGCACATTTTCCATTGCAAGGTGCTTGTCAAACTGCAACCGTTTCAATGCAGCAGGTAATTGGTTGTCAAACACGCCGTAGATTTTATCACCACCTGGTCGACTGCAAAACCACAATGCAGTAATTTTAAAATAGTTTATGATAATGAAGAATATTACATGCTACAAATGAGCAACTAGGATTTGAAGATGCATACACCCCATCAAGATGCTCCTTGAATATTCCATCAAAGATTCGGCAGATTTCCATAATCATGTACAACTTTCCCTGCATTAATATTAACATGCAGGTGATTCATGCTGCAAGGTACCAGTTATAAATGGGAAAACAAACCATATCTACTTCCAGAAAGACACAAAGTTTTGGTCTATTGCAAGGACTTTGCGGAAACAAGGTGGTGATTTATTATCGAAAATATGTGAAGACATGACTATTCTTAAACTGAAGTTATGTTGGAGAAGAACAATGATTTTGTAAAGCAATAAAACCAAAAGCGTACTTACTCCAGCATCAGTTGCTACGGGCTTCCCTAGACGACTCAACTCAGATTCCAGCTCAATGATAGTTTTGTTAATAAGTGATTGAAGACCTGGGATTCGAGATTTAATAACAGCTTCCAAATGCTAGAAAACAAGAAGCAGCAGCAATTAAAACAAGATTTAGTTGCGCTATTGCAGGCCTTCCTCAAAACAAAATGTAGTGATACGTAATGTTTGATATTTGCTTACATTGGACATTACTTTTCCGAGATGCTCGGAACCCATCCTATGCGCAAGATGTTTATACGCTGGGGTTTGAGCAAAATACTCCCGCTCTTTACGCCTAGCAGCTATCATGTCAGCATTTTTGTTAATGTCTGCTTGTGAGCGATTAACAACACCTATCCATGGGAACTGAAGCTTATATGCTTTTCCTTCCAGGATCTACAATCAGAAAACGTGAGTTGGATATAACCTCTTGTGGAACAGGACACCAAATTCTTTAACAATACTTAAATCTAAGGTTAAAATATAGCAAGAATTTTTAGTTAGGCAGTCAATGAAAAAGTACAATACAAATGTCTTCACATCAATGCCCAACAATCCATTTAAGATCAGTAAGTTTTGATCTTATCATCTAGAAGGCATCATCAATACACATCGAACACAGTCATCAAGTATAGCATACTAAATATAAAAACTACTAGGACATATCTCCTTGTTTCGATTTTTCAGAAGAGCATAAGCAGATTGACAGTTTACGTTATTAACTTACATCCACGGCATCTGTACCCTGATCCATAAGATCAATCTTTGTAAGAACACCGAATGTTCTTTCTCCTGAAATAAGATGCTATAAGTCGGAAAACAATATTTTGAAATAATCAATCATTTTTTATATCGTGATAATGACCATAGTACCGCACACATCTTCAGAGATGCTGAGGTTCAGTCACAACCACATCTGTAAAATGAACATAAACCACATACCGGTGAAGAGAGGCAATAAGTTATACCTTTTGGATCTACTTCCCTAGAAACCTTGATTGCATCTGATGTTGCAAGATCTTGGTTGGCAGGAGAAACTGCTAGAATGATACAGTTGGGCTGCAATGGGTCATTTTACCAAGAAATTATTGTTTCAGTGAAGTAACTTGAATCCAATAATACTTTAACGGTAGTCTTGAAAATATATTGCACATAATAGATGTAAACTTGAACTCTTGTCACTCTGATGAACCATAAAACTTTTAAAATGCGCTACTAAATCTTAAAGCTTGTGCCTGAACCACATGGTAATTCTTCAGATTTCACAGGGAAACGAACACCAAATTGAAATGTACCTTTTCAATATATGACCGGACCATATTTTCGATGTCTCTCACTATGCTTTCTGACTGACCCTCTGTGATAAAAAAGCAGATAAGTAATTTCCAGTGATTTTTCAGAGGAAAATTTGACAGAAGGCAGTAGCTTCCCAAACATAAAAACATATAAATCAGTGGGATGATAAACTCACCAATGGCTACTTTCGTAAGTCCGGGAAGATCAATCAATGTCAAATTCACAACTGCAGCCGACAGAAGCGTGCAAATTACAAGTTACTTGTTACTCAGTAAACAGCAAAGATAGGATGCAGTTGTGTCATGCACGCATTTAAGTTCATCTTACACTCATACAGATACAGGCAAGAACTAATAAAGAATAGAATAATAGAAATTTCATTTCAAGAGTAACTAGAGCAGAAAAGAGTATAGACGAAATGACAGAAGCTAAATTGAAAATAATGAACATAATAAATAATGTCAGGCAAGCAAATGAGTTCAGTAACTTATTATTCAAGATACGATATATAAAGCATTCCTCGTCTGCGACTTCCATTCTTATTTTTATTTGTTATAGATAAGACGTGGTGAATGGGACGTGGGTTTACGTGCGCTTCTTATACTAAGTCCTTCAAATAGGACTCCTAGTGTTTAAATATGATTAAATTCTTCACTAAAAAATTCATCGGCACTCCTTTAGCTTTAGATCAGTCAACTGCTGTAAGTAAGTACTAAGTAGCAAACCCATACAATTGAGTTTTAAGAAAATTGAGGCAGGGTTGAAAACCAATACTGACTCACCATTAGGCGAATAAATGCTGAGATAAATTGGAACAGTAGAAATTTGTCTGGAACGTCCAGTCTCTCTGTCAGTTTCATCGGAGATTTCCTGTCTCACAGCAGCTGCCCAATCGAGAGACTTAGCATCAAAGATACAGATAAATGTGAACGAGAGCTAATTACAATATAAAATTCGGAATGTTAGTCCAAAAGAACACATTCTGAAACATGAAAACAAAGAAGTCTCCAATAAAACTTACCAAAATCAGTGAACCTTTTTCTGGGAAGATGTCCGAACTCCGCATATTCTCTTCCTTCATCAAGCCGATGAAGCTGTAGGACAAGTGGACGGCGAGTAACAATACCTGGAATATTTATAGAGGAAACACAGAGTGGTAATCCATATTTAGGGCCATTTGAACATGCATGGTAGAAAATGAATAAATAATATAAATACCTGATCCACGAGGCAAAAAATCCTTTCCTACAACACTCTCCAGTACAGAGGACTTTCCAGAACTCTGCATAAATGCGAGACAGAGTTACACAAATGAAAATGCTGATTGATGAGGTGGATTTTAAATTGATGATTAAACACATATATATAGAGAGATGAGGAGAGTACGTAGGTACGACGTGAGAGTCTGTGTCAGCTAAGATAGATTGATCATGATGATCAGGAAAATAATAATAATAATGTATATATAAAGAGGACCTGGCCACCGACGACGGCTATGGAAGGGAGGGCGTCCCAGAGAGTGGGCAAGGCGCTTTCGTCGCCGTGATCGCCTAGCGCGGTGCACGCTCTCTGCAGTCTGTTCACTAATTGAATTAGGTTCTCCATTTAGCACAATTTTTAAGATGATGAATGATTACTAATGATCATATGTTATTAGATCCAAAAGAGAGGGGAACGAAACCGTACGTCGTATGTTGGAAATTTGTTCATATCCCCCATGCAAAGAAAAAGACAACTTTACTTTACTTACTTATATCGCTGTTTTATAAATAGCGTCTCTTTATTTATTATTATTATTATTATTTTAATACTGTCTGTCGTGTCAGATTTGCACAAACTAAAAAATATGATTATCTATCAGTTGACTGAGCCCTGCTTCTTCTGTAATGATACCAATTATTTAATTAAGAATGGAGCTCAGCTCAATCATAGCCGATCAAGTAGTAATTAAACCCACATTTGGGTACTAGTTTAGTGTTCTTGTTCAAGATTGATGGGGCTCAAACACTCCAAGAGAAACAGACAGGCAGTACCCGTGTCCCAAGACCCGTCGTCTGTATTAGCTTCGGAAACACCTTGTAAGTAATTAGTAAGATAGACTAATTAACTTTTATTTTAGTTGCAAATTACTACTACCTTTTTCCCAACTCTAGTTACTGTGAGTCAAGTGGAGGCATTGCGTGAATTATACATCAAATTGAGCTCTTCAGTTGTTGATGATGGTCTTATACAAAAGGTAATACCATTTATTATTTGTTATTGTTGCATTACACCTCCTAGCCTTTTGCTTTTTGATTTCTCCTATTAAATTTCTTCTGATTAATAGGAAGAACTTGGATTTGCTTTATTCAGGACTACCAATAAACAGAACCTCTTCGCAGACAGGGTATGGATCATTAAATCTTCTAGACTAGTTAGTATATATAACTTAATTTTTATTTCTAAATCACAAACTTACTTCCCGAAATGCCATTCTTCATTCGCTCTCAAATTCTTGTTATTTTATACAGATATTTGATCTCTTTGATGTCAACCAGAATGGGCATATTGATTTTGGAGAATTTGTCAGGGCATTAAGCATCTTTCACCCTACAACTCCCCAACCTGAAAAAATTGCAAGTAAGAATGCATATATATCCTTACTGCAATTTCAACAGTAAAACTATATATATGTTGATTGATTTTCTGCTGTACAATAATACATCTTGTGCAGGCGCATTCAAGCTTTACGATTTAAGGCATACCGGCTATATAGAGAGTGAGGAGGTTCACCGTTTATCCTTTAAAACTTAGCCTCAAATATCGAAGCTTTTCTGTTTTACATTTGTTGTTATGTGGATTATTTGAAGCAAAAACTTGTGAGGTTCTTCATGCTCCACCTTATCAAGAATTAAGATTAAGCACAGGACCTTCTTATAAATTACTCTGGTTCCTGCCTCAACTAACTAACATATAGGACCAAAAACCATTTGAGGGTCAGACTAGTAATGAAAATTAAAAGAAGTATGTTATTTTGATGAATCCAATAATCACGAGTCTCACAAGAGCATACATAATGTTCTCTTTCACTCTGCACCTGGAAGAACATTCTCAGACAAGCAGAATCTTGACATTCATTCTTTAACATCTTTCCTTTTGTTATCCCCACTTCAATTCAACGTGTTTGTCAACAGCTCAAGGAAATGGTTTTGGCTCTCCTCAACGAATCCGATTTGCATCTATCTGATGATGTAGTTGAAACCATCGTTGATAAGGTGGGCATGTTTCTTGGATTCATTCTACTTTACATCAAGCTCTCATTCGTGTAGTGTTGCCATTTCCACAGACATTTAAAGAAGCTGATCTAAATGGTGATGGAAAGATTGATCAAGAAGAGTGGAAAGAGTATGCAGCTAAGAATCCAATGTTGTTGAGAAATATGACTCTTCCATATCTCATGTAGGTCAAAAATTCTCACCCATGAAAGCTTCTCTGCAAGGTTTCTGCTCAATAATTCCCCTCTAATTTGTTATGCACCCCCATGTGTTAATTTTATTGGCAATCGCCTTGAGTAGCAATTTAACAAGTAGCTTTGCAGAAACCTTAACTTGAATATCATATGACCAAAATAACACCGATAATAAAAAAAACTAAATTATTGGAATAATAAAAGGGAAAATTTGAAATCTTACCATGATGAGGTAATGTGTGGAGCCTCTCTCTGCCGAGATTCAACTCTCACGTACTAACTTTACCTGTTTCTTCTCCAGGGATATAACACTGGCGTTTCCCAGCTTTGTGATGCACACTGAAGCAGAAGATTCTGAATTGTCCAAGTGAATTAGTCCTATCATCATCAACTAAAATCTTCTCCTCCGAATGCTTGCACTGACAGCTTTGTTGTTACAACGGTACAGAACCACAAGCAGCGCCTTCTTCTTGGTATAGATGATGAAAGAACAAGGTAGGAGTAGCATCGTTGCATGTATGATAGGCATGGGGACATTTTCAGGCCAAATTTCTGATGGTTTGTAGTGTATATATATGTGCTAGAATTCGAGGTGGACATGTTGAATGTTTAAGAATGTGAGTAATGTAAATTGTGATGATTAGAGATCAAGCTGTTTTATGTATGATTATTTTCTATTTATCTTTCTATCTCTCTCATCCGAGAAAGAGCTGAGGATTTGAGATTACGAATCTGGATCAGAGTTAGAAATTATAGTTTTATTTAATTTATAGAGAATCTCTTGCGTAACGGGTGCTTAACCGTAAAGAATATAAGTTGGGATTAAGGGAAGGCAACTTCTAAAGCAAACTTGTACACCATGGCTAATTCACTTCGTTACAAATTATTTTATATCTCACTTGTTCCTCACTCAAACTCTTCCATAAACACCTCAGATTCTTTGATGCACGGAGAGTCGGAGACGGCAATACAAGTAGGTATAGATATAATGTGTGCAGGGAGAAGGATTTTTTAGAGAACGATAAGTATATCTCCTAATATAAATAAATTAATCTATAAAGCATTAGTAATGTCCAATTTATCTAAACATTTACTAATTAAACAAGAAATATCAAATACAGTATTGATTTTTTTTTAAAAAATCATCAGTGCAACACAGCTTCGAACTCTAACCTCTCTGCGGTCCCGATCCCGGCCCTAGGAAATTTCTCCTTTTTGAAGTTATAATTGTGACATATGATTTAAATATTAAATCGTCCCCAAATTTGGTTTACAAAAGGACTGTGACCACAAAATCTATATCTCCAACTTAAGCAAGAATACTTTTAAAAGGTGATCAACAAAACTACGTACTAAGAACGATGTCTTAGTATTTACTTTGATAAGAGAAGTAGTGAAAACTCAAAAAGAAGAAATGATATGAGATGAGACCCAATTATTTGTTAAAGAAGAAATAAAAGCAGCAATAACAGGGATAAATAATGAGCCTAGCTAGCTCCCCTAATTAATCCATTAATTGTTTCCTCACCTTTATTCGTCAAAAGTAGCAAGCAAGCAATCCATGCATGCTTGATTCCAAAACCCACTAGAAACACTTTTCTCTTCCTACCGATGGAAGAAATGAATGAACCTGCTCTCCAAAGATCTAACTACCATTACCATCATCATCCACCTTACAACAACAGGAGTGGCCGCACTAATTTAGCATCATGTGCGGTCGCCACCGTGTTACTTCTCGCCATCGCCGCTGTTTCTGTAGCCGTTTACATCTTCATCTTCAAACCCAAACCCCCGCTAATCGCCGTTAACGCCGTTCAGTTCCCAGCATTCTCTATCTCTAACGGCACTCTCAACTTCGAGTTCTTACAATACGTCACCGTTACAAACCCAAACCATGACGACTTCTCGCATTACGACAGCTCATTACAGGTCGTCTACTCCGGTCAGCCGGTCGGAACAGTTTTCATCCCCGCCGGTAGAATAGGAGGAGGCAGTACCCAGAAAATGTCTGCCAAATTTGATTTGCAACACTACCCTCTGCCCCAGCAGCAGCAGCAGAAATTGGCGCTTGACCATACGGAAATAATAGAGACTCATATGGAGTTGATGGGGAGGGTTAGAGCACTCAAAGTGTTCATGCACCGGGTCAAGACTCAAGTTAAGTGCGGCGTGGCGATTGAGGTCACCCGAGGTACTGTTCTGGGTTTGCGCTGCTGATCACTCGTGTTTGTTCAACATGTAGTATATATATATATATATATATATGTAATTGCATTGTTTAAGTGCCCCAAAGAACTCATGTTATGTGCCATTTCAATCTGTACATGTAAATCTCTCTACTTGTTTCATGTATCCAAACATTTATATATCAGCTTTAGTGCCTTCATTTGACGAAATACCAAAGTATAAAAGAATAAACATTTATGCTACTTTATTATGGTGACCAAATCTTAACTCCAACAGAGAACAATCAAAAAAACTAAATTAGAAAAAATGAAAAAAGCAACAAGTAGACTTTCTTAACTAGAGAGATGGGGATTAATGCATGGTCTTCCACCATCTGGATTCGGTTGTTCCTTTCAAATTCGTCCGGTAACACGCAGCTTAAGCTCTTTCTGTCTCCTCACGAGAAAAACAGTGCCATGTTTCTTTGTATAACGAGCCCGTTCCTAACATTTCTGTGACTATCTCTAATGCTTCGAGGGCTGCCCTCCCATATCAGTTTTCTACCAGTTCCCCCTACATCCAAACAGTAGCTATACTCCCAAGCCTCCATTTCATCTTCCCATGAACCGAAATGGAGACAAAAGTATTGGCCAAAACAGTGGAAAACCTGTACAGATAAATAAAAAGGCAGGCGTTCAAGCATTTTCATATACTATTCCAACACCTATACTAATGCTACAAAACTTTAAGTTACAATGTTACGATGATTGCTTTTTGTAGGTTGTAATTGTTGATGTAGAAACTGAAACCCCTTTATTCATTCCCCTGAGATAGGAAGTTTGTTTATAAACAGAAGCCCAGATATTCCTCAAGCAATGTGGAATTATTCTAGACGGTGGAAGGATCGCTAGAGAAGATATAATTAGTTTAAGCTCACAGATGTTAAATACTCACAGTTTACATCCAAGTTGCGTTTTCTACATCTCGAGGATTTGACTTAACATATCGATGTCCACCTTGTGATCATCTCTCAAGTGAGAAACTAGGAACGTGATGTTCCCAACGACCGAGCACTCTGATCCCGCATAGGGACAACTGTAAGGCGTTGAATTGCAAAGGGTCTCATGTTTCAATTTGCTATAATAAGGGAAGATCTATAGGCATCCAATGGAGAAATACTTGCAAGGAAGTTCAAGTGATTCAGCCACCTTATCTAGTGCTAAACACCTTATACCACCAAGCTCCTGTCCGTTGGACATCTGTTATGAACTCTTACTTTACAAGTTAAACAAATAGTATGTCCACTGTGGCACTGCAGCAATCAACTCGATGTTAGAGCAACTTACGACATATATATGTCAAGTAAAATGTGAAGCATGCCTATAATTAATAGATCAGTTAGCTTCAAAGAAATTGATCACAAGAAGGCACTACATGGTAAGCTGCCGAGCATGTTGGTAGCGATTTATTGGACGAGAAAAAAAGTTTTAAACTGACAAAGAATTGTTACTGTGTCGGTGTCTAAGGCAGAAATTTATGCTAACTCTGAAAATTTAAAAGCAAGCAGGAAATATACGGATCCGTGCATATTTATCGGGTTTATGAGTCGTATCAAAAGCAATTAACTATAAAAAGAGCTCAAACTAACATAAGGAAATATTAACCTTGTAGAGCACAAAAACTAGAAGCAAAATTAGAAAGCTTGGGGAAGTAACTATAGCACATATAAAGAGAATTAGGTTAGTTGATAGAAGATACATATATATTATAGGACACATTTTCTAGTATCATATTTGAAATTTAAGATATTTGAAATGCAAGTTGTGCTTTTAGCCATTTTAGTCTTTTGAAGTAGTTAGTTAACAAGTTTAGCCCTGAATCTTAAGAAATCTCTAATTTTCTAGGCCACACCTGGTGCAGTTTTAGTCTAATTTGTAATTTTCTGAAGTTAGAAAACTGAAAAACTAACAACGATCTCAAAGTATATATTGTTTGTCCACTGATAATGGTCAAGCCGGTCTGTTTTGTGTGTTAAGATAAATTCGTTCTTTTTCCTTCCAACTACAACCTGTTACAACGGCATGCATCAAAGATGTACGTAGCTCAGAACTTTTTGAAACCACAAGTCATCTACAATGACTTCCTTCAATGCCTAATTTGAGTATGATTTAAAGTATATATGAACCCTTTTCACATCAATTGAAAAGAAAAGGAAAGAAATATAATTAAGTAGAAAGCTGATGGATGGATGGATGGGAGGATACATGGAATTGCTACAAACAGGGAACACTAGTACTAGTACTTGTACTTGTAGCCGTGAGATTTTTCTTGTTACTGTCTGGTGCTGGGAAATGAGATGATCATCGAATGATATTAATATTATTATTATTACACATTCAATGCTCGATCCCATTCTGCTTTCTAATTCCCTTTCTTGATTGCGCTACCTCTAATCTAATCTAATCTAATCTATTGTAATTTGATACCAGGAAATTAATTTAGGGACTTTTTGACATTGGAGACTTTTTTAGCTCCGTTTATATGACCAAGTTTTATCAAGTCCAACATGTGGAATGTTGGCTATAATTTTCAAGGGATAGTTACAGGCAGCTACACCCCGAGGTTTATGTAATTACAGATGCCTCCCTCCCTTGTGTTAGTAGTTTGACAAATTATAATCACTCCCCTCAATCTAAAATTAAATGACTATCAGATTTACTCAAAAGACTACTTTGCCCTCAAGAAAACTTAAACATAAAAATACTAATAAATTACAAAAAGTAACAGTCGTTAATCTTCTATATATACAGTGAGTTAAATTGATCTTAATATATAGCATGGAAATGCATTCCTTGTAAAAACAAAAGGATTTGTGATTGCAATAATTAAGGAGTGTTGTTTAGATAAAAAGAAGATATTGTGAGAACAAGAAGCTTGATTAATCCCATTAATTCTTTAATTAATAAGGGCAAATCAAATAAATTGCTTTGGCAACAACACTTTTGACTTGGCAATATCACGGGCTTTTGTCGAAGTACTAAAAGTGGACTACTAGCTCCTTCAATTTTATAAAGGACCCTATGTTTATGAAATTGAGTTTGTGAAAAGAGAAGCCCAATGATTGATTATCCGGCCCATGAGCAGAAGGAAGAGGCATTTGGGGGAAAGGGCTTAAGAAGATAAACCCTAATAAACCCTAAATCGAGAGAGAGAGAGAGAGAGAGAGATAGAGAGAGAGAAGATGAAAAATCTGAAGATATGGTGGGAGTTATGGTCGGGGGTGGAGTTGCAGCAATTGGGTGAATTGATGAGGCTGTGTGCGATTGACATGGAGCGCAACCGCCTCTTCTTTGCCTCCTCTGCCAACTTCATATACACCACTCAACTCCCTCAGGTATGTATGCTATTCGATTCGATTCGATTCTCTCTGCTCTTTGTTTAAATAAATAAATAAAATTGTTTGTTTGTTTTTGATATCATATGCTCATCAGTTGCTTGTTGTTTGTACCAACCAGATGGAATCAAATAACACCACCTCTTCTTCTTCTGCTGCTCACCTCATTGATTTAGAAACTGGAGATTTTATCACGTGTTTTCAATATCTCATGGAAAAGGAAGCGCTCATCATTGGAACATCTCATGGAACTCTTTTACTTTACAATGTCGATCATAGTGCTGAAATCGAAATTGTTGGTCGTGTCCAAGGTGGTGTCACCTGCATTTCACCTAGTCCTGATGGAGATCTAATTGCTTTCATTACTGGTTTTCGCCAAATCCTAGTCATGAATCTCGACTGGGATATATTATACGAAATGCCCCTTGATGATTTGCCCGAACAAGATGTTGACGTACGTAAGGACTTCTACCCACTTTAAGATTCATTTTCCATCTTACCAGTTTCATGTCGATACATTCTAACTTCTTCTCTTTCTTGTTTACTCCAAGGAAAGTTTGTCTCGACCATAATTACCAAGGCACTTATTAAGATTTTAGCACTTCATTGAATGACAAGTTTTGACCTGAGCAAAAACCAGTGATCTATTTTTGGATGGAATTGTATTGAATTCTTATGAATTCACATTTAGATGTTAAATACATTATGCGTTTTGAAGCGATTAAGAACTCATAAAGGGGGCTTTCTGGTCTCTTAGCTGACCAACTTCTTTCACTACTTACAAATATTGAGGTGACTGAATATTGTCAGGCTATTTTTATCATTGTGGTATAAGGTATATCTAAACAGGGATAGTTTTGCTATCTCTTGCATGGTTAATGTTGTATTCTCTTGTGGCCATGGACTATTCTTCTCATGTGAAATGATTTTTACCCTTTCAAGTTGAATATTTGGATGTTTCTGTATCACCTAGAGGCCAGTAAAATAAGTTGAATATACGTGCATGTATGGTACATATATGTATTGGTTGGTATGCATGAATGCATATTGAGCTGCTGTCGGCAATGCTTTTAATCAGCAGAACTTATTCTGAACTTCTTAATCTTTTCCATAACTTCCTTTTTTGTGCATCTTTTGTTCCCCTGCGCGGTGCAGTAGCACCAGTTAGTTAAAAAATTATGTAGTTTTAAGAGAATGTTTTTTGGCAAAAGGAGACAAGATTGTTTTTCAACTATAATGCATGAATATGAATAAGGCTATATGGGTACGGTATAGTATAGATCGGCGATACGAGTTTCTTTTTGAAATTGTTGGATACAGTATGACAGAGATATAGAGATATGACTACTTGTATGGACATTATGCTTATATTATGCGTTAATATGTAAAAACTAACTATAATGCATCAATTTTAATATATAAATACATAATCATTCACATTTTTTAGTTCTAAACAATCAGTAAAGTCTAAACGCACAACTCATCTTATCATTCAGTGGAAAAGGAAGAGTAAGAAGTAAAAATGGGCTTGATAAAGCTCCAAGGTTTAAAGATTGAGTAAAGAAGGTGGAGAAGCAGATTCTGAAGGGGACAATTTTTGAAGTACCTGCGAAACATAGTATTTCAAATATCACCTATAATCTTAATATGCAGCTGAGAAGTATATGCAATTGGTCTTCTTATTAGCTTGGGAGACATGAAGCCTGTAGGATCACTGTTCATGTCACATATTACTGCTTGTTTCCTTTAGGCTGAGAATATTGACCTTGAAATGTTTTCAGTTTCAGATGATTATGATATTTGAAACTGGAGTAGATTAGAGAAAACCATGTACTGATTCTAAAGAGTGGTACACAGAGGCAGACATAGAGAGAGCTGGATAGATGGATAGACACGGAAAAAGGTTTTCAAAAAAAAAATAAAAATCGTTTAGCATAGTTGTCCAATAATTATAGATGTCAAGCTTTTACTGCATTATCCCGTACCATATGTAGATGTAATGATTTTTGAGTTTGTTGTTGGTGTCTTCCTTTCTTATATTGTAAATGTATTACAACATGAGTTTCTTATCTAGTTAGCACCAGCAGTATTTCTGTTTATTAGTTTTAAATGTAATTCACTCAAATCATGGTTGCTGCATTGGCATTTGGAAAATTGAGTATTTGCTGTATACTATGTAATTTGGTGTATATGACTGTTTTTCAGATGGATCGGCATTTTCTTCCAATTATTCCTTTGAAAGTCCCATTTCATGGAGAGGCGATGGAAAGTTTTTCGCATCATTGAGCAAGGGACGTGATTTGTTTCCCTTGTGTAAAAAGCTTAAAGTTTGGGAACGTGATTCTGGGGAAGTTCATTCCGTCTCAGAACCAAAGCCGTTCATGGGATCAGTGGTGGACTGGTCTCAAAATGGAGCTAAAATAGCTGTTGTTTATAATCAAAAGGACAAAAAGCAATGTCCTTCCATAGTTTTATTGGAGAAAAATGGTTTAGAAAGAAGCTCATTCAGTATTAGAGATGGAACAGATGTGACTGTAGAATCTCTCAAGTTTAACGGTAACTCTGATCTTCTTGCTGCTCTTGTTAGAAATGAAACATTTGACACCCTGAAGATATGGTTCTTAAGTAATAACCATTGGTACCTGAAGCAAGAGATCAGATATTCAAAGGAGGATGGCATTAAATTCATGTGGGATCCAACAAAACCACTACAGTTGATTTGTTGGACTCGTGATGGCCGAATTGCGACTTATAAGTTTATCTGGGTTACAGCCGTCATGGATAACTCAATAGCCTTTGTCGTTGATGGTCCAAAGATATTGGTAACCCCATTTTCTTTGTCCTTAATACCACCTCCTATGTACTTTTTTGACTTGGAATTTCCTGCTGCTGTTCGAGATATGACCTTTTGTTATAAAATTTCCCAAAATCATCTGGCTGCATCACTATCAGATGGAAGTTTGTGTATTGCGGAGCTTCCCCTGCTTGATCAGTGGGATGAGATGGAAGGCAAGACATTTAAAATTGAGGCTGCATATTCTGACGCAAACTCTGGGCCTTTACTTCATCTTTCATGGATGGACCCACACGTGCTTCTTTGTGTTTCTCATGGTGGTACCAATAATGGCAATTGCTCGAAGAGAACCTCCCCAGACAAAGATGTGAGTCCAGGCTATTACCTGCAGGAAATTGAGATTAGATGTCGTGAAGATCGTATTCCTGGTACAGTTACATGCTCAGGCTGGCATGCAGAGATTTCTAATCAGATTTTCCTTGAAGGGTTGGTAATTGGTATAGCTCCTAACCCTGTTACTAGGTATTCAGCATTTGCTCAGTTTGATGGTGGAAAAATATTCGAGTATATGTCAAAGTTGGGCTCGAACAGGGGAGTCAGTCTTCAGAGATGCGATGGCTTGGGTTTCCTGTCATCCTGCCCGTGGATGCATATTGCCTCTATTGGAGGCTATGCACCAGAGAATCGGATGCTTTTTGGGCTTGATAACAATGGGAGACTGCATCTTGAGGGAAGAATATTGTGTAATAACTGCGATAGCTTTTCGTTTTACTCAAATTCCGGTGACCAGGTGATTACACACTTGGTGATTGCAACTAAGCAGGATTTCCTATTTATTGTTGATGTTTGTGATATTGTGAGTGGAGAACTGGAACAGAAGTATGAAAATTTCCTGCCAGTTATGAGGAAGAATAATAAGGGTGAAAATGAGAGCACTTTTATTAATATGTGGGAAAGAGGCTCCCAGATTATTGGTGTGCTCCACGGAGATGAGTCTGCTGTCATATTACAAACAACCCGAGGAAATCTTGAATGTGTGTACCCCAGGAAATTAGTCCTCACTTCAATTGTCAATGCTTTGGTGCAAAGGCGTTTTAAAGATGCCTTGCTCATGGTAAGGCGGCATAGGATAGATTTTAATGTCATTGTCGACAACTGTGGTTGGAAAGCCTTTATTGAGTCAGCTGCAGACTTTGTCAAACAGGTTAACAACCTGAACTATATAACGGAGTTTGTTTGTGCTATGAAAAATGAAGATGTTATGGATACACTGTATAGAAACTACACATCATTACCTGGCATGAAAGTCGATAAAGTTCTAAAATGTGGAGAACTGAAGGGTACTGATGATGATAATAAAGTATATTTTGTGCTGACTGCCATAAAGAAGGCTCTTGAGGAGCACATTGAGGAAACTCCTGCAAGAGAGCTTTGTATTCTGACCACTTTGGCTAAGAGTAGTCCCCCGGCTCTGGAGGAGGCTTTAAGGAGAATAAAGGTTATCCGAGAAATGGAGCTGTCTAGAGCTGCTGACCCACAGCGAGCATTGTGTCCGTCATCCGAGGAAGCTTTGAAGCATCTACTATGGCTATCTGATTCAGATGCAATTTTTGAAGCTGCATTAGGCCTTTATGATTTGAATCTTGCTGCTATTGTTGCTCTAAATTCACAAAAGGACCCAAAAGAATTTCTGCCACTTCTCCAAGAACTGGAACGCATGCCCCCACTTTTGATGCAGTACAACATTGACCTTAAGCTACAAAGGTACGAAAATGCTCTCAGACACATCGTTTCTGCTGGAGATCCTTACTATGAAGATTGTATGAACCTAATGAAGAAAGTCCCTGAACTCTATCCAATGGGACTTAAGTTGATCTTCGATCCTCATAAAAGACGACAAGTTCTTGAAGGATGGGGAGACCATCTTAATTCCACCAAATCTTTTGAGGATGCTGCTGCCACTTATTTATGCTGCTTCTGTTTAGACAAGGCATTAAAGGCTTATCGTGCTTGTGGTGATTGGAAGGGGGTTTTGACTGTTGCTGGCCTTATCAAACTTGGAAGAGATGATCATTTGCAGTTGGCACGTGAATTATCTGAGGAACTTCAGGCACTTGGTAAACCAGGGGATGCTGCAAAAATACTCTTGGAGTATTGTGGTGATACTGATAATGCTATTACCCTCTTGGTTCATGCAAGGAATTGGGAGGAGGCTCTGAGGATAGCTTTTTTGCACAGAAGAGATGATTTGGTTTTAGTTGTGAAGAGTGCCTCTCTCGAGTGTGCTAGCACCCTCATTGGAGAGTACAATGAAGGGATGGAGAAAGTTGGCAAGTACTTGACCCGTTACCTGGCGGTGCGCCAGAGAAGATTATTACTTGCTGCAACAATCCAATCAGATGAGAGATCCATGGACTGTCTTGATGATGAAATTTCTTCACAAGCAAGCAGTAATTTTAGTGGAATGAGTGCATACACCGCAGGGTACGTTTCTGCTGCATCCATGCATTCTATATGCCTTTTATCTGTCTTATTTCCTCTTTGATTTTTGTCTGTATGTGATGATGGATTTGTTCAACACATGCATGTTCTTCAACTATCCATACTAAATGTGCTAGTACCCTTGTTGGAAAATAATGTTGAAATTCGGTATATGAAAATTTCTTCTCTTTTAACAGCAATGCTGACTATGTTTGGTATAAAATTAGCCATAAGAAAATCCATGCTTGATGTGGCCATCTGTATGATATGAGTTAAATGTATAACGCCGTTATTCTGTTTTTCTACTAATTGTTTATTTACTGAAGATTCGACTAAAAAGATTACAATATTATGTGGGGGAGAAGTTTTAGATTATAGTAGTAAAGGTTTTTTTCTTTCTAAAATTTGACAGATAAAAGATGCCAAAATGCTATATTCTTGGATGTTCTACTACATATACTGTCTTCCACACACACACACACACACATACATATATATATATATACCCTTAACCCCAAACCTTGACAGCTTTACGAGCTATTTAGTTTTGTTTCCTTTCAGGACCAGAACAAGAAAAGGTTCAAGTGCTTCTACAACCACATCTGCTAAGGGCAGAGGGCGTCAAAGAAACAGAGGAAAAATAAGAGCTGGGAGGTACAGTATTATGCAAACTATAGTTTTATCTTTTTGGTTTTTCTAGATCTGTAATATATTTACCTAGATATTAAGGGGCACAATTTGTTGTCATGCAGTCCTAACGAGGAATTGGCCCTAGTGGAGCATCTAAAGGGGATGTCTCTGACTGAAGGGGCAAAATATGAGCTTAAATCTTTATTGATTTCTCTCGTGATGCTTAAAGAGGAAGACGTTGCTAGGAAATTGCAACGGGGCATTGAGAACTACCAATTATCCCAAATTGCAGCAGTGGCATTAACCGAGGATTCGATTTCTAGCAATAACATTAATGAGACTCATTTTACTTTGGAGCGTTACGTTGACAAAGTACGAAGGGAACAGCCAAATTCAGATGCATTTTCTTGGCAGTTAAGAGTTCTTCTGTGAAAGCTCGACCACCGCACTTCCCAATATATATTTCTTTTCTTCTTTCTAAACTTTTTCTAGATTTGAATTTGTGGTGAAATCAAATAGTTATTAAGTTCAGGTAGTAGACTGCATGTCGAACATTCTGTACCCTTCACAATGTTGAAGTTATTTCGCTCCAATCTGCGTTATCATGATGTATGATAGTTGGGCCATAAAAACAACTCCGAAGGTGCCGCCGGGGCCAGGTCTGTTCGACTTCTACTCACCCGTTGAGTATTTTTATTACCTAGAGACCAGCGTGCAAAGCTGGAGGGCTGCGTGAATAAAGATATTTCTCATTAATTTGAAATCTGTTGTACTTGTGGTATCACTGGTATTTGTAAGGTATCATATTTCTTCTAAAAGTTCACTTTTGCCAATCAAATATTCATCACTCTATATTTAAATTATAAATCAAATTTAAAAATATATTTTTGTAGATATAGCATTTAAGTTATTAAGGAGCTATTAGAAAAACCTACTCATATGTTATTTCTAATTGATATAAAACCTCATGTGGTATTTTAATTGGCAAAAAATTCCTTATATTATTATGTCAATGGAAAAAAAAAACCATTGCCTATATTTGCACCGCATTTGCGAATAAAACATTAATGTTTAGCTTGATTTGACCACTTCGCCCCTATCTTCTTCACATGTCTAGTGGTCTAGACTCTGGAGCCTTTATTAGTTGATGCTTTATGAGCTGGAAGAGAATGCATTAATGTCCATCAACAACTCACATCTTCATCCATCGGTTTGACTTTTCTTTATATCTCAAAATTGAGTATAACTGTATAAGATATGTGACATCTCTGTCAAACACCACCGTTCCTCCTCAACGTAGCCGATTCACCTCCGACTCTGCTGCCAACTTCTACTTCAAATTTGTCAATAACAACACTAATCTAATCATTTAAGATTTCAAAAAACTTGAAATCGAAGTTTATAAGAATTCTAGAAACTTCAACACTAAGTTAAAATATGAATTTGATAACCATGTGATTATTTGGATTCACAAGAAGCTTGAGAGGGTTAGGTAGCAACTAAGGGTGAAGAATTGGGATGAGACTGCTTTCAGTTCTTATCCTTTTTATCAAAATTCAGATTGTATGATCGAAGAATTTGAATCAAAATTGAAATGAATTAAATGATTTTTGTATTTACGATTGATGAAGTTTACAAGAGGAAAATTACATGATTTGAGAGATTATCTCTCAAATTAACTCTAATCTGAAAACTAAGAAAATTACTAGTGAGTAAAACAGATCACACGCTCCTCTATTTATACAAGAGAGAAGAAGGTGCAGGTTTTTTAAAATAGCAAGAACCGGACTAACGACTATAACTAAATTATGAAAAATTATCAAAAATAGAAACTGAAACTAAATACAGTTTAAGACTTTAACAACTCTGTTTCTTTTTGTTTTCCCTTTTATCACTTTCGTGTTTTTCTCCTCTTTTTTTCCAAATGAATGTGTTAATTGTACTAGTTGGTTACACATACAAAATTATGCATACAGAAAGTAGATTCGAATTGTTGAGCTGATGGATGAAGAACGAAATAATTTTCGGAAAGCTGGGAAAATTAGCGTAAAAGGGTAAAACAGACATTTCTAATAAAGTCAACCCCAAAAACATAAATGAGGGCAGTGTACTAGTTTCTAAATCGCATAGGGGTTTTTTGCCAACTAGGGATGATTCGGGTAGTTTTAACCGTTACTCGAATTATTAAGTTTCGAGACAGTATGAAATTAGGTTTTATTCCCGTTGTATTAGTAAATAGGGATAATTACAGCTACATCCTTGAAATTTGGTGTTACAGATACTTCCCATGAGGTTTGCACAAACCTTACTTAGAGGTCCTTCTGGTAGTTTTAATGGATTCTTTTAGTGGTGTCGCCTATATTTTCAATTGAATGTCCTATTTTGCCCTTGGTTAGTTTGACTTTTATTTTAACTTATGTTTTTGGACAAAAATGCCCTTACGAACTTGATTATGTAGGATCTAATGAAGGGGGTGACTTTGCAAATTTTTGTCAAACTTTCAGATGTTGTGTACAGATTTTTCTGGGAATATCTTGGCTACCGCCTACCCATATGTGTAGAAGCACATTCCCTCACATGTGGGACCCACACACATTCTGTATAAAGTGCTTCTATCAGTATGGGTAGCCAAGATGTTCTGATTTTTCCCCACCTTTTGCTCCCCACTTTTTACTCTTGTCAATGGTGCAAAGAAGATGAAAATAAGTTGAAAAGACAAGATGTATAGTCTAATAGGTAGTATTCAGGGAGAAAGCACTCTAAGGGTAAATAAGAAATCACGAAAGTTTAGACTTTTATTTTCTTTGATAAGTACTTTTATTCAGATATTAGAGGGCAATATAGTCAATTAGCAAATTCCATTAGAATTTCTTGACGGAGTTATACGCCGGGGAGGTGAGTGTAATTTTCCAAACTTTAGGGAGGTATCTATAATTACACCAAACCTCTGGGGCTGTCCTAGTAAATATGTAGGTATATATATTAATAAAAGAAAAGGAGATATAAATTGAGAAATGAAAGGCAGATATTTTATGGTGAAACGAGATTCGAGGCGAAGAAAGTAGCTAGCTTGACACTTTAAAGTAGTAATTGAGGACTCGTTTTTCTCCTTAAAAACGCGGACATAGACATAGTACACACACAAACAAATAGCAATAGGGTGTGTTTGTTTTGGGCGAAGCAGCATGGACGACTTTATCTTCCCTCCTTCAAGCAGCACGTTGTCTCATCAGGAGCAAGAGCAAGAGCCTACCCTCCAAAAGAAGCTTCAATACATACTCCAGAGCCAGCCCGACTGGTGGGCCTACGCTATTTTGTGGAAGACAAGCTCCGATTCCAAAGACGCCGACGACATCATTTACCTGAGCTGGGGAGATGGTCACTTCCAGGGCACCAAATCAGGTGGTGTTGGTGTTGGTGCTGGGCCCCAGTCCCAGGAGAGGAAGAAAGTTATGCGCGGTATTCAGGCCCTTATCGGAGAGAACCCCGCCGGTGGCGCCGGTGACGTCACTGATGCCGAGTGGTTTTACGTCATGTCCCTCGCCCAGTCCTTCTCACTCGGGGATGGTGTTGTCGGAAAAGCTTACAACTCTGGATCTTTGGTGTGGCTGAGCGGTGGGAATCAACTTAGGTTTTACAACTGCCAAAGAGCAAAAGAAGCACAGATCCATGGTATGCAAACCATGGTTTGCATCCCTACTACACACGGAGTTGTTGAGCTCGGATCAGATGCTATGGTTGCCGAAAACTGGACTTTGGTGCAACAGGTCAAAGCTCTATTTGAATCCACAGATCCATTTTTATCATCATCGTTTAACAATACTACTACCGGGTCGACAAATATGAATATGATGATGATCTCTTTCACTGAACAACAACAAGAAGCAGCTGCAAAGTGCTTGGGGGGTGGTCACGAGTCAGAGCAATATTCGGAGGATTCGGATAGCCAGTTGTTGATGAAAACTAGTCCCAAGCAGCAGAAGAAGAACAACAACAACAAGAGGGGTAGAAAGCCGACGACGCCGATGAACCACGTGGAAGCGGAGAGGCAGCGCCGAGAGAAGCTCAATCACCGTTTCTACGCTCTCCGTTCCGTTGTTCCCAACGTCTCCAGGATGGACAAGGCCTCCCTTCTATCCGATGCCGTTTCCTACATCAAGGACCTCAAGTCCAAGCTCGACTCTACGCAATTAAGAATCAAGAAAGAACAAAAGGACACTAGCACCACCGGCCTTTCATCTTCCTCTACTACTACTACTACTACTATTATTAATAATCTGGATGTTCAAGTCAAGATTGTCGGTCTTGATGGGATGATTCGTGTCCAATCCGACAGTGAGAATTATCCGGCGGCCCGATTGATGAATGCCATCATGGATCTCCAATTGCCCCTCCACCATGCCAGCCTGTCCTGCGTCAACGGTTTGATGCTTCAGGATCTTGTTATTAGGCTCCCCGATGGATTCACATGGGACGAGAATTCTTTGAAAACTGCTCTTCGTTCAAGATTAACTTGTAATATCTAGTGCTTGCTCCATCCTTGTACCAATCTGGTTTTTATTAGTTACCCCTTTATTAATAAGACCACTTTTGCTCTTATTGTTTTTTGTTCCAAACTTATACATATCAACTATAATTAATGTTAATGAGTTACTTCACAAAATTATTATGTGCTAGTTAGAAAGTCTAGGCATAATAATATATCAATATAATTTTGCACGCAATCAATAATTAAATGAACCGGGAAATTAATGTTTGTATGGCGTTGAGAAAGGGCAGCAGCTTGTAGTGATTGATGATGGCCCCAATTTCAGATGTGAAGTTAGAGTAGATTCAATCTCGGCTTTACTTTTGTTATCTGTTTGTTGATTAATGAATGATGCATCCCGTCGTGGGGAAATTAATAATAATAATAATAATAATATATTCGTTCACCAGACAATTCGATTTCCATGTGTTTTTCTCGTGTGGATGAAATTACGCAGCGTTGGTACGATTGAACCTTCCTACCCTACCCTACCCTACCACGATATATAATTATATATATCGACGTCACATCCCCCCGCCCCATTTGTTTATTTCTCGACGAATATATATAGTTCAAAAGCACGTGTTAAACTTTTTTTTTCCTATTACTCAATTTATCAGCTCTCAGTTAGACTAGAGTAGACGTACGAAAACGGGTTAATTTCGTCTACCTTCCTTAAGGTTTCTTCTATCTCTACTAACGTCCCCTCTAATTTGAACTTTTTCCATCCACCCCCTCTAATTTAGATTTTTTCATCCATTTTCTCTGAGTTGGTTGACTATTAATCAACAGTTATTTTTTAGGGGTAAAAGTGTCACTTGATAAGAAATAAAAATCTATTGAATTGTTATTAACAATACAACCAAATAACTTAATAAATTAAGAATTATTAATATATAATGTTGGATGACAAATATTATGTGAAAAACTTGTATTTTGATAATTATATTTTAGTAATAACATATATGTTCATTGCAAGTAAAACATAAACATAATTAATGTAAAAATACATGTATTTGGGGTTGCCTCAATATGATAAATAAGAAGAAAATAATTAGGTTAATGTAACTTAATGATTCAATAATTCATATATCTTGTATTTTTATGAATTAGTTAAAAACTTAAAATTCATTGAATCATACACCTATATAATTTTATAATCCATATAAGAAACTTAATAATTTTACAATTACTAGTATATGGTATCCAATTAAAAATAGTAAATGAAGAAAAAATGTTATTTTAAACAAGGCAGAAATGCAATTATTGTTCACTAACTTTGGTCATTTTTCACTTTTCCCTAGTATCTTTTTGGGTCGTGATCTTGCCATGTATTTTCGATTTTTCGCTGTAAATATGTCCAATCAGGCTATAAACTGCCTTTTTGCCTACGTGGATGCCAAATGGCTAAGACGCCGGTCCACGTGGAAAGATGCATTGCCACGCGTATTTTTCACACTAAAAAATATTTTTACCAAAAGTTACAGGGCATTCACGATAAGTATATATTTGATCGAGTATCTACCGAACCCTGCTAAAATGTTCTAAAACTTGTAGAGTCAAGAACATGACAACATCCGAACCTTATTTTTCGCATATGATCAATTTTCAAAAAAACACATATAATTACAAAATACTATGATATTAGGAGAAGTTATTATCTAAGTTTATATAAACTAAACAATGGAAATTGATTTAAAGTACGGTGAATCCTGCACATATATGTGTGTCACCACAATGGTGTGCGGTGATCCTTAGCTCCAAGTTAGGTAGATGGAAACATTTCTCCCTGATTAAATATGTTAATTAGTTCATAAAATTGGCGCTCGTATCTATCACTAGTTTGACGTTAATGCTAATTAATGAAGGGGTCGTTTGTTAGGATCTAATAAGGGCCTATTATGCCAAAATAAAAGTATTAATACACCTTAGTAGGCCATTTGGTGCAGCTTAACTAAATACAAACTTGCTTAATTAGGCAAGCCCGAATTTAACACCCTACTAGAATCTCCCTATTTTCAAGAGATTGTAATCCGTCCATCAATATTAACTATCAAATTAGGCCTTAATCCACTGGTTGGTTGATTGTAATCCGTCCATACCACTAATCATTCTCTAATCTTTCCAAGGGTATGCGAAGAGTTTTCAGTTTCAGATTAAGTCGAAAGAAAATAAGAACTTACGGGATGATGATGCTTCGCCTTGTAAATTCCAAATCATTAGAGGAAAAAACACATGAATCGGGATATAACAAAACATTTTAATCTCATATTTCACCCAGATCAATGTTATCGGACTGAATAAAACTAAATCTAGTTTGAGTACCGAACAAAATTCCCGGGGTCATCCAAGCCATAGTCTTAACTATCATCACTACTGCATATTAAAATCTACTGTAATGATCATGACAACAATTAAAACATTGCTGATATTGGTATCCGGCAAACAAAACACTATGCATACCCCGCCTAAACACTCAGCTACGAACAACAATTTCAAATCTGTAAGCAATTGATTTGCAGTTCTTTGTTGAATTCATCACTATGACTGGTAGGGCTGAGTATAATACAACATTCCAGGCACCTGAAGCGGGGCCAGAGGACGGAAACTAGGAGGTGTGGATAATGGTATATGTTGCTGCTGAGGTGATGTCGTCGGCAACTGATAGCCCATTATCAAAGGTTGCTGCTGTACCATTGGATTCACTACATAAGATGGAGGGGCTGGTGGAGATGGCCCAGTTGGAAATGGAGGTAGACTACCGTATTCATACGAGCTCACAATTCCGCCCGACGGCTGCATATATTGTAGAGCAGGGTTTGGGATTGAATGATAGAGGGCTTGTGAGTTGGAAATTTGTTGATAAGGGTTGTTTGGGGGCAGATTATTTTGTCCCGGCATGAGATTGTTAGAATCAGAAACAGGTACAAGGTTTTCGGATTTTGATGTAGA
The DNA here is from genome assembly GCA_946800315.1 of Misopates orontium. Lineage (NCBI taxonomy): Eukaryota > Viridiplantae > Streptophyta > Magnoliopsida > Lamiales > Plantaginaceae > Misopates > Misopates orontium. The sequence continues at coordinate 47,218,398 of OX326949.1, forward strand.
ACCATTCAATATTGAAGTCGAGGGCGTGGATGATTTCATCAGCTCAGCATTTTTGGCTTCTTGGGCAGCAAATGTGGAAAGAACGGACGTCATGATATACTGTGAGGAGGTTGAGGCTGCTAGCTTGTCAGCAACCTCAGCGGCAATTGCTGCAGCTGACCTTTTCGCACTTTGAACGGTTTTTGCGTTGACGTTGTTCAATGTAGTTGACGGGCTTGACTTGAACATAGAATCTTTATTTAACAGCTCTCGAGTTTTCGAAGCTTCTTCTGCCCGAGCTGTTGCTACCTAAGCGCACACACGCATATATATAGATGTAAAGACGTTAAGATATTGTTGCAAATAGTTTTTGACATTTACATTTTAGGCAAAAAATGGTACTTTGATTGCCAAACATGGAGAGAAAATTAGCAAAGGACAATATATCGATACTGTTCACAAGAAGCAAATCATTTCATGGAATCTCAAAACTAAATAATATTGATAATGGTCGAAGCACCAACCTGTATCTGTGTCCGAAGATTCTCCAGTTCAGATTCCTGAAAATAACATAATCTGACACAGTAAGATGACAGTCAAAAGATCAAGAACTGTGAATCAGCTAAATCAGAACTAAATCTCACTAGGAACTAATACTCTACCTGCTCATGAAGCACACCTCGCAACTGGGAAACAAGCGCAACTCTATTGGCTTCAACAACTTTGAGTCTGTCAATGCTTTGTCTTAGAAGGTTTTCAGACTTCTCCAATTCTTTGGCTAGAGTCTTTTGGGAAGGGTCATTTGCTGCAGAAAAGAAAAAAAGACTTCACATATTCCAAAATAAAAAGGAATTATATTGGAATTCTACGACGTTTGGTCCAATTACAGGACACCCCTCACATTTCAATTTCGAAGGAAGAAGAATTGTAAATCATAAGAAAGCCAAGACAGTGCTCTAAAGATGACAAAATAAAACAAATAAACAAAAAATAATTTTCCATCCTCAAATGTCTTCAAGTAGGTTTGCCTAAAATATAGATTTAAAGTCAAATCGACATGTTTATTATTTTTTATCAGTTCCAGTCAACTTTCAATGAAAAGGGCATCTCTGTAATTCCTGACTTATGAGGAAATGCTGAAATTTGACTAAGCTTAATTAGAGTCACAACAATGCACGCTATAAACAACTCACAAAATCAGAAAACTCAGTATTGCAGTGGATCCATTATAGATTACTTCATTGAAGTTACAAATATTCCTACAAGTTACTTTTATCATTTCCATTCTTCAAAAGCTGTTGCATAACATCAAATGACTATCCCCTTAGAGAAGATCCAATAGTTACCTCGCTTACCTTTCATTAATGCCACATCAACATCTGTTTCCATCTTTTTCATATGATGAAGCGTAGACTTGCATTTACTCATTCCTTCATCTTCATTCATACGTTCACTCTGCACCAAGTGAAAAGCTGATACTATTTTTTCTGCTGCACCACCAATGCTCAACTTCTAGTCTCAAAACAAATAATACAAGGTGTTAGGATGGAGAACGATTTCATTTTCTGATAGAACTATTTAAAGTTCTGTCACCTAAAGCTCTACATAAGTATGATAATGTAGAAGGTTGATCTCACCGTTCTTATAGATCGGGAATCCCTTTTCACTATTCTTACAGAACGGGAGCGTTTCTTCCCAAGCTCCAAAGGTGGAGGCATTTCTTCCCCGAGCATAATATCTTTAAGGCTTTGAGCACGAGAACCAAAAACTTTCCTTTCTTCCCATATGCCAACCTATTAATTTGAAGATATGATCAACCAAAACAAGCAAATGCTAATAAAGATTACATAAAGAGGGTCTACGCCTATGTTGAATAACACATGAATTGATTTTGCAATTTAATTGACTAATGATTATATCATATAAGAAAGCCAATATATAAAAAGATGATGCAGATTTGTATTGAACTCGTTCTTGTGCAAGGGAACCAACTCTGAAGAAGAAGTTAACGGCAGAGTCAAAGGTTAATCGGCTTCGGGCGGCGACGGTGAGGAAGGGTGGCATTTGACAGAGAAGCGAAGAAGATTAGAAAGAGGGGTTTGAGAGGATGAGAGATGCGAAGAAGATGGTGGCAAAATGGCCTAATTGGACTAAGAATACAAGTTTAATTCGCAAGACTGGCACGTGTGTTTCCAAACTAGGTGTTAGGGGTATTTTTGCCTCAGACCAAATATCACAGAGGGGTTTTTGCCAATTAAAATTACACATGGTTTTTTTTGCCAATTAGAGATTACACAGGGGTAGTTTTTGCTATTACCCCAAAACCTTTTCCTTGTATGGAATAAAATGTGAAAATAGCAGTCCCTCTTATTCTCAGCCGGAAAAAGGCTCACCAATCTAGATACAGCAGTCTTCCCATGATCATCGCCTTTTTCTACAACATCCTTCAGTGCTGAAGGAAGAACCTTCCAAAACTCAGTCACAAATTCATTTCCTTTACGCTTGCTGTTCTGCAAGATATCATTAGCAAGGTACAGAAGAGGTACTTTCTGAACCATCTCTGAACAGTGGAATTGTTTGTCCCAAGTTGCAACAACCTGCTCTGCTTTACTACGGTGGAAAATGCACCAGTGCGACAATGCTATGTTCGTCAAGGTTAAAAGAATATACCAAAAATATTCAGCACAAAAGTATTTGTAATCTGCAAGATATCCGGTAACTGAAAATATTAACTGTCAACATAATTAATCTCATAAAGAAGTTTATACAGGAAAGCTTACGAAGTGAAGTAAATTGAAACTGTAAAAATAGAAAAGGACTATAAACAACTTATTCCATCCAATACGATGCCATGTAATACATTAATTTTAATAAATTATATCTACAATCAATTACATATAGAATATTTACGCTGTACAAGGAAAAGAGATTTACTATATTCAACTTAACCAACAAATCGGTGAGTCATTGAATAAAGGGATCTGCAGTAAGATAAACAGAAATCTTTGTATTATTAATGAATTTATTGCAAGAGGATTTTGATCACGATAGACAAAACCAAAATAATATGATCGGGCCCTAGGTAAGACGTGTGTATGGTACACTCAGTATAATTCCAAAAGAGGCAACAGACAAGTTGTACCCATTACCAAATGCTATTTTATATTACTACTAGTTTGAAGCTGAGTCTCGGCAGTGCGGTATACCATCAGCTTTAGAGAAACAATATTCTCGAGAACAAAATGTAAAAAAAATAAATGACTAAGGTCCATGGGAACAATTTTTTCAAGCACAATGATAAAAATGTGGAATGCATTACTGGGATAGGAAGGGTACATTTGTGTAATTTCCTGGAAACACAAAGTGTCAAAACCAGAGAAATAAACTCAAGATATTATGGGACTACACGTCATATGATGGATTTGAAACCCTAGGTCGCATCTCCGACATATTCATCATCGTTATGCCCCTGCCACCATCAACTTGAAATCGTAGATTTATAGAAAATCAGATAAATCAAGCACATCAAGTTTCTAAAATTGATGATTCTATTGCTCAATTTGAACCACGTCAATCAGCAATGACCGCATAGAACTTAATAGTAATATACAAACACAAAAATCTTCTTCCCAGATACAAATTTAATAACAATTTTGAAAATGCACATCAAGGAAGTAATTATATGCCAAAAGACAAACATATAACAATGGCATAAGGAAACATAAGTGGAGGCAACAATCAGCGCCTTGCTGAGCGCAATTGAGTTTTCATACACACAACTTCTCGGATACAAAAAAAGATAGACATACATACAGAGTAGTTTAGAATTAACCAAAGGCATAAATAAATAAATAAATAAATAAAGGTCGAGGATACTTTCAATGCACTGTTGAGTGCTATTGAGTTTCGAAAGCTTGTCTCCAAGTATCTCTTCACTGAACACGCTGTTCATCCCGCCGCCGCTCTTTTCACTTACAATGCAATTAATTACCTTTACGTACTGTAAAAATCTATTTTCACAACGGATTTCAAGAGCAAAGCCCTAATTTTTACAAGCAAAACCGAATTAACTAAATCTTAAATACGATTGAACAAATGCCCCAAACTAATAAACAAAAATTCAAACATAATATATTAACAAAATTGCTACGAGTATATCGAAATTGAAAAGAGAATTAAAGAATCCAACTTCACCTATGTGATAAACCCTAATAGATTCGGGTTTTGGAATGATTTACAGACACAGACAGACAGACAGACTGCTATGAGAAAACGAGGTTTGGGTCGTGTACCTGTGTAAGTTAGTAGGGCGAATTCCATCCACCTCCCCCGAGGTTTTTTCTATCTCCATCAACCTCCCCTCTAGTTTCAATTTTCTCATCCGCCTCCATTTAGTCAATGTATTTATTATATGTTATTATAATACAAACAAGGTATAATTAGATTTAAAAAAAAATATTGATATGGCTTCATATGTATTAAATGTTATTACTATACACAAGGTCAAATTAGAAAAAAACAAATGCCTCCTATTGAATTTGGGCTCATTTTGTTACAAAATATATTTTCAAATAATCACAAAAGTATATAAGTTAAAATAATTATAAAAAAAGTATTTAATTGTAGCTTAAATTCACCTTAAGAGAAATATCAAAGTTTTTAATTTTATTTTCAAATTAATTTTTTTTGCTCGTGTTTACAAACGCCGTTGGTAGAAAAATAATATAACATGAACATGATCAAATTAAAACTTTAGTTTAAATCTTTTAAGTTGATTATATATTCTTTCTTGACCAAAAATAGTGATTTTTTTTTAATGAGTTACATTTCTTATGATTATTTATAACCTTATCATAATATTCAAAGCATTGTAATATAATATTATAATAAAAGATATAAGCTACATATTTATTATTTAATTTAACAAAAAAGTTCTAGTCTGTAAATAATAAATATCATAATCAACTTAGTGATCTTTTCATGAAATGAAATCTCATTCAACATAAGATATTTTAATTCTGTTTGTTCTAAATAGACCTAATATACTTTATTTGTCCAATAAGTAGTATTTAGTATTTACATTTACTAAATTAGCCTTCAAATTAATAGTGTACTAGCAATAACACTTTTTGAGGGAAGGTGGATTTTTTTTTTTTTTTTTTTTTTGTGTTAAACGAGGGAAGGTGGATGAGAAAGTTGAAACTAGAGGGAAGGTGCATGGAGAGAGGGAAAAACCTTAGGGGAGGTGTATGAAATTTACCCTAGGTTAGTATGTGTGAAAACTCTTAGGTGGTGTTTGCAAACTCTTCTAAAAAAGCTGAAGTTCAAAATTTAAGTTTCACCTCAAAAGACTGCTTTAAGTCATAAGCTGAAAGTGTTTGAAAAAAATCTAAAAACTGAATTTTTCATGGTAAGGTGTTTTCAAGAAAAAAAAGAGATTTCACTGATTTTCTTATATTTTGACTATGATACCCTTTAAGTTGTACATTATTAACATTTAAATGTATTGCTATAAAACAACCATTATGACTTTTAAAATATTGAACTATAAGTTTCGATTTTACTCAAAATTACAAGAATGAACTAAATTTTAAAGTATAAATATGAAAACTCAATTTGATGAATTGCTAAAGAAATTATACTCGTCAACGTGATAGGAAGAATTCTCGAAGAACAAAAGAAAAACATGATAGAAAATAATTCAAATAATTGAAAAGAACTTATAAATCATTTCTAAAGTGACATATTTTTTTCATAGAATGAAGCTCTAAGCTCCTTCAATTAATAGTTAATTTTATTAGATATGTTGTGTTATTTGACAATAGAATATAAGGGTATAAATGGATAGATAAAATTTAATTTATTTAAAAAAATGCTACCATAAGTTAGAAGCACCCATTTAGCAGCTTCAAGATTATGAGGGTTTTTAGCTTCAAAAAAGTTTTCAAATCATAGAAACTAGATTTGCAAACTCCCCAAATTGCTTATTTGAGTCAAAAGTTGTTTTTAGTTTTTTTTTTTTTTTTTTTTAAGAGTTTGCAAACACCACCTTAGCAGCACAATTTTGGGTCTTTTATTTATTGTGATAATGCGGTATTTTAGACATTAAATTGAATTATAATTGACAAATTTAACTAAATAGAGAAATAGCAAGAATATGTAATATAAATTTGGTTCTTTATTAACTAAATCACAAATTGTTGGGCACTTGTAAAAAATGGGAGAGATGTTATTGCGTGCAAAATTATATGAAAGCAAAATACTCCTTGGTGCTTAATTATCTATATCTATATCTATATCTATATCTATACTATCTAAAAAGAATGAGTTTCATTGCATGTTTCCTCCACAGGCTAGGAAACTACATAACCTACTTTTCTAAATTCTATTAAGAATTACACAAACACCCCTTAGGTATTGATCAATTATAGATCACCTGTAACCGCCTTATGTTTGAAAAATTGCATAAATACACTATAGTTTGTATTTCATTACACAAATAAATTTTGATTTTTCTTTCATGTTAATTAATTTTTTGATGGAGAACTATTTATTGACATTTTAATTTTATAATAATTTTCATCTAATTTTTTTTATTAAGTGTTGTTTAAGATGCAAATCTTCTCGTTTCTTGATATATGTAAAACTTATTACTTATTGTATTACTTATCAAGTTTCAAGTTAAAAAGTTAAGTTGTTGATTTTTTATGTAACAAATAAAAAAAAAAAAATTCATCGGCTAATTTTACGTACATAACCTATTCCTACTTATTTCAATCAATAAATTACTTAACAAAAGTAAACACGTGTTGGAGCACGTGTACTATTCTAGTATCTAGTATATAAACTACTTACGGTTTGTGTTACGGACCTGGCTCAAGAACCACCACCAGTTAGGCCCAGACGAATAACTAGGCCTCTTCAATGGGCTGCAGATTATATTCATTAGGGCCCAATTGTGTTTTTATTATTTCTTGTTATTCAGTTAAATTAATTTCCTTATTTTCAGTATTTAGTTAGCTAGTAGTGTACTTAGTGGGCAATGGGAACACCTAGTAGCTAGTCAAAATCCTATTTATTCAGAGGGTCAATTGCGACCACCCCCTTAACGTATGGGGCATTTTGTGATGTCCCCCCTGACCTTTGAAAAAGAGCGAAATGCCCCCTAATGTTTCGTAAAATGTGCGAAATGCTCCCTTGGACGTTGACCGGCAACTTAAAAGGGAATATTCCCCCGGAGATTCTCCCACGTGACTTGCACGTGAAACTAGCGAAGAGGCGTTTCGTAATTTCGTTTTTTACACACTTGTTCATAAGTTTGAGAATTTGGGGAAAAAATTAGGGTTTCAAAATTCATTCGATCCCGCCCCTTTTTGCTCGAAACACATACAATGGATTGGAGATATTGCTCTTCACGTCGTCGATCCAAACGCCGGTGAGCAATTTGGACACGCTGTGGTTTTTAGTACTCTTAGTGGCGTTGTTTTGTGTGTGAAACTCTCTTCTCTGTCCAATGCACAAACGAATTGTGACATTCTGGAAGCGAATTGTGTTTTGGATGTGTTTTGATGTAGCATTGCTCGAGTTTGAAGAGTAATAGCGTCTGTGACTCTGTGTTGCTTAATTACTGCACTGCGTATCAGGTTTTCAGAAGTCCGGAAATTCATTTGGTTGGGAAGAGAGATATAAGGTAGCTTTGGGACCATCTGCATACTGCACCTGAAACAGTTATTCACAGAGATGTAAAATCATCAAAATCCTTCTTTCTGATGATTTTGAGCCCCAGGTACCATCTGATGCATATTTGCGGTATACATCATTCACTTCACTTTTCTGTGTATAATTATGCTCACTCATTTTGGGCCTACAGTGTCTGACTTTGGGCTGGCTTCCTGGGCCTCAAGCTCTTCGCATCATATAGATACCTCTGATGTTGCTGGGACATTTGGGTGAGTTTTGTGTTCTTGCTGTAATTTTTTGATTCTTGCTATTGTCGAAGCACTTTGTAACAGCTATGTTTTGTTTCTAACATTTACTTGGCCTCGGAGTATTTTATGCATGGGAAAGTGAACCAAAAAATTGATGTATATGCATTTGGTGTTGTGCTCCTGGAGCTTTTGTCAGGCAGAAAACCAATTGATAATGAACATCCAAAGGGCCAGGAGAGCTTGGTTATATGGGTGAGTGTCTAGTCTCATGGTCGTACACTGGATATTTTCATTTCATTTCACTATCAACATTTTGGATATTATATGGTTTTTGTTGTTCATCTCCTACTCTTTTTTTAGAAATTGGATTGAGAACCATGGTTTGACCTCGTCAATAGAATACCTGTACTGTTAATGATTTCTCTTCAACTAAATATCCACTTACATTATTGAATCTTTTCAAGCGAAACAAGTCTTGAGGGAAGCAAAATTTCAGAAATGCAAGATTCTAATCTGGGTGATGCTTATGACCAAGATCAATTTGAGAGAATGGTCTTAGCTACAACCCTTTGTATCAGACATGCATCTCAATCTCGGCTGATTTTTCTTGGATCCAAGTGAAAAAGGATGTCTTGTTTTAGGTCGATTGAGGTCACGTTTCTTCTAGATTATTGGCTCATGCAGCACAAGTTGCCCCGCCAAATTGTCATTGTAATGTAACCTCTTAGGTTGAGAAGAGAGGTATGTATGGCCCAAGTAGTTGAGATCTAAAATAGCAAAATGTAATTCATGAAATTCATGTACTGTGGCAATGAAAATATCTTTCGTTCCTGATTCTTATGGAAAAATGGTTCCTTTCTTGCTTTGGTGATTTATTTTGTAAAGATGACTTGTACATTGTTTCAAAGGTTTCTTGATGAAGGTGGTTAATTTGTACATTAGTATGCTGTAATTGCGATCGTATTTGCCTTTTAAGATATTTTGTGGACGGCATTATATGATTGTATTAATGCGTGCAATTGGGATTAAATGTGTTGAGTTTGTTAGGTATGTTGCATAAAAACTGATGTTGAAAGCAAAAAGTATAAAAAAGTATGGGTACTTATGTTTAAAACGTTAGGGGGCATATTGCTCAAGTTTCACAAACGTTAGGGGGTATGATGCTCAAGTTTACCAAACGTTAGGGGGCAATCTGCTCAAACTGTACAAACATTAGGGGGTAATCTGCTTAAGTTAGACAAACGTTAGGGGGAAACTGCTGAAAATGTACAAACGTTAGGGGACATTGTGCTCATTTCTACAAACGTTAAGGGGCATACCCACATACAAACATTAAGGGGGAAACGTTGGTGCAAAAGGTTAAGGGGTTCCCGCCAAAAGTGGTCGGACGATAATGCCCTTCCGTCGGGTACGTGCTGGGCACGTTTTGGCATTTTCGGCGGAATATTCCGTCGGTCAACGCCCGAGGGGGCATTTCGCACATTTTACGAAACGTTATGGGGCATTTCGCTCTTTTTGAAAGATCAGGGGGGACATTGCAAAACGCCCCATACGTTAAGGGGGTGATCGCAATTGACCTTTATTCAGAATATGTATGCTAGTTTGGGCTATGAATGATTTTTTTATTTTTTTTGTTTTTTTTTAATCTTTGTAATCTCTTATCTCCAATTCTAAGAGTTTTTCTACTATGTCGATAGTCCTTCACTTTAACTCATTTTGCTAACCACACTATACCTAACCCATTATTCCAACTTTTGAAAATCACAAAATTAGATCTGCCTGATTTTAACGACAATAATCCGCTTGACTAACTTTTTCAAGTCAATCAATATTTCACATTATACCAAGTGCCACCTGATCAATGATTACCAGTACCTTCATTTCACATGCGAGGAAAGACACTTAGTTGTAAAAGTGGATGCACAATAACTTTAGTTGTATACATGTGAAGGTATCGAGCGTGATCTGTCTATCCGATTTGGATCATCGTGAGCGATTTTCAAGAGTAATTTGAACAAATTTGCTATTGCATCACTGGTTTGAGTGCATAGGCAATTCTTAAAAGTTTCATTTCGGGACTCAAGCATAAATCCAAAATGAGTTGTCAATCTTGAAACCTTCTAGACTTTTGCAAGCCATTTCACTAGCTAAATTGGTGGAAGCTAAACTTAGAAACTCGCTAGTACGAGTCAACTATACTCGGATGAGCACGGCCGTGAATCCAACATCGTTGTTGCCAAATCTTTCCTTAACCCTACTGAATCCACGATCAACACAACTTCTAGTCCGTAAGTTGAAACAATATGAGATGCAAGCTCGACAAACAAAAAAACTTTGCTTCAACTGCGATGAGAAATACACATTCGAACATAAATGCAAGGGAGCACAATTTCTAACGTTGTTAGTTGACGATGAGAGTGATCACGCCATTAAGAATACGAATGGGAACAGAATCACAAAATATCGTCGCTTACAACCTAATTCTCTTTACAAGAACCGAGAGACAATAGTGAATAATTTCATCTCTCATTGGCTGCCTGCATTGGCGTTGCACTGCCACAAACTTTGCGATTTAGGGGTATTATTAAGTAACAAGAAGTGTTGGTGTTAATCGACTCAGGGAGTACCCATATCTTGCAACCTAGACTAACTCAATTATTGAAATTTTATGTGTTGGCTCGCTGAGAAGTTTTGGTAATGGTGGAAAATGGAGAAATGATCGAATTCTAGGGACAATGCCAAGGCATTGTAGTCCACATGCAAGCTACAAAATTCATCATTTTAACATTGGTACTGCAAATTTAAGGGCCGATTTGGCATTCAAAGTTCAGCGGTTGCAAGAATTATGATTAGTTCTTGCCTAGTTTGGGGAACCCAACATGCTATTTAAACACAATAAGAAATGGGTTTATTTGAGGCGAGAAACATGACTGTCTGAGGTAAGTTTTCACAGCCTGCTGCCCACGATCAAAACAGGAGCAGTACATTCGGTACAATCGAACTTTTAAAATTTTGATAGTCATTATTTAGTAATTTTACATGTGTTTTAAACCACAAAACACCCGAACTACACAATTTACTCGATGAGTTTCAGGATTTTTTTTCCTGTCCCATGTTGCCTTACCCACTAATCGTGTACATTATCATCATGATCTCCTAAAACTATATGACGATAATCAGCGCAAGTGTACGAGTCACAAATAATAAGAAAAGTAAGATTACGATCCACAAATATTGATCCCACGGAGAAAACGTATAGAAGAACGAAACGATATTAACTTTTAATCTTAATTTCTACTTAACGAACTACTAATAATTAAAAAGTAGTAAGTAGTGATTTTAATTGATTTGATTAAACTAACAATATTAAATCAATAATAGAAACAAATTTTGGAGTGTTTGTTTCACTGGATTTCAGTATTTTATGCAGGTTTTGGAGTGTTTATTTCAGTATTTTATGCAGGTTTTTCTATTGTTGTGATCGGTAGTTAGTCACGGATTCTCACACTCTATTCAGTAGAATAGTACTCAGTGTATTCAATTCTTTTCAACGCATTGGTTTCGATTAATTATCTATGTTTATAAACACAAAGCAACACATAATATGCATCGAATTGTAGATCATCCAACATTATTTAATGGATTATTTCATACATGAGTTCTATTTCATACGACTCTTCTCTCTCATTATCATACAAAAATCACATCATAAATATGTTGCTCAGACATAATAAAGTATTAAGAACGAATACAATAATCAGAATACTTTCATATCCTATATCCAAATCAAAACATAAGATTTATAATATTCAAAATCCAACTACTTCCTAACTCCAGGGTTTACAAATTAGTTACGCATAATTCCAGAAAAAAAGGAAAATAGTTCAAACATTGACATAAAAATGATGAAGTTAAATAATAAATGAAAGAGAAAATTTGAGTTGATCTTCATCTCTCCAGAATCCTCCAGTTGATGCTTCGTCATCTTCGTTCTTCTTATCTCCTTAGAGTATGCTTGAAAAACTAAGAAAAGACTAGAAAATCAAACTAAACTATCTATTGAAACTTGCGTGTTTTGTCAACCCTAGCAAAACATGCAACCTTTTGCTAATTCTTTTCATAAGACTTGTTTTCTTGCATTTATATCATTTGTTATTTGAAAATGGGATTTTAGGTTGAGAAGGACAGATTCCAAGCAAAAAGACAACAAAACCCTGTTAACAACATAATTTGTGCTCCACCATCACGATATGCAATTTGCGTCTCATATGTTAAATAGATTTGTGCAATCACATTCTTTTGCATGGCATCACACAAATTTCAGTTTGAACCTCTTGTGTTTGTTTTTGCGACAAAAGTGCGATCGCACCTTTTCCTTCAAGCTCACACATGGATAACTTTATTTTTTGATTTTTTTCGTCATATCATCTGCTACAGAACTCCGATTTTACTTTTATTTCTTTCGTTGAACTTATTTTTCAGTCCGTTTTCTCGTGGTATTGATTCCTTCTTTGCGATCAATTACTCTATTTCTGCATTTAGTATCAAAATTGATATTATTTGCCAAAAGACTTCTAAAACACCAACAACACTAAAAATAACAATACAAGACTCAAAATACTAAAAATACGCAATACTATCAATCTAAAAGTGTCTGAATTATAAGTATAAAATATACTCATCACATCACGTACAACTTCTTCCTAATTCTAAACCGGTGAACATTAGGCCCTACCGCTACCCTCATTATCAAAAGGATATTATGACAAAGATGATTAAAGAAACGTTGAAATGGGGTATTGTTCTGGAAAGCAACAGTCCCTACTCATCCCTAGTGTTATTAGTCAAAAAAAAAAAAAAATGATGGCACCTGGCTGTTGTGTGTCGATTACAGAGTGTTAAATGCTATTAGCGTTCAAGATAGATTTTCAATCCTCACGGTGGATGAATTGTTAGATGAGTTTAACGAGGCGACTCAAGCTCGACTTGAGATTTGGATACCATCAGATTAAGGTGAAGAAAGAGGACATTCACAAATAATATTTTGGATCGATGGGCACTACAAATTCATAATTATGCCTTTTGGAGATTTAAATGCCCTATCATAGGGGTGTACAAAGGCTGGTTCGGGCGGGGCATTGCTCAAAAAATGACCATACCCACAGTTAGCGGGTTACCAATTTTTCAACGTGTGGGTTAAGTTAACAATGAAACCATGCGGGTTGCGGGTGAATTGTGGGTGGGTTGCGGGTTTAATTAATAAACATTCAATTTCCAGCAATAATGCAAATTTCAAGTTTATAAAATGCAAATGTAACAAAATCACCAAATCTTCCTTGAATACATCAATCTAACCCCCACCAAATCTACGAATTCGAATAACAACAGTAACTAAATCACCAAATCTTGTATCAAAACTCTAACAAAAATACGTATAGATTCTTAAGAAAATAACAACAACTAGGTGCATAAGGAATGTAGAGATGAAAACGTATGCAAACTAAAAGAAATTGGAACAGAAAAACGAGAGATGAAAACCTTGTTCGAACATAAAAACTGATCGGCTGCTGAGGGAGGTGCGTTGCCTCTAATGGGAATGTTGAGGACATGCGTTGCCGATTTGAGATGGAGATGGGGAATGGTGTAAGATTTCCTGATTTGTGATGGGTAGGCGAAAGTGATGGATTTCAGGCAGTGGGTTGTGTAATTGTGTCATTGTGTGAGATGGGGAGGGTTTCAGGCATTGGGCGTGTGGGTTAGCGGGTCAACCTGCCACCCGCCCATTTCAGGCAGGTTGCCACATCCGTAAACTGTTTTTTTTTTATTAAAACCGGCGGGTTCTGGTTTTGCGGGTGGGCTGTTTGTGTAAAGCCCTACCTCATCAACATTTCAGACTGCCATGAATGATCTCTCTTCTTTTTTTTTTTTGCGTAAATTTGTCCTGGTATCTTTCGATGACATATTAGTTTATAAAAAAACCTGGTTTTACCGTACTACATTTTGCCTTTTGATTTGTTATGACCCATCTGCGGTCCATTGGTGTTCGAACTATTAAATTGTCTTATATTGTTTAAACAACCATTTGTGAACAAGTTATCTATGTTTTGTACTAAGGCACGACCTACTCTGTTTATCTGTTAGTATTTTAGTATTAATTTATCACAACTTAATTAAGAGATTGTATGATAAGTTGTGTGTTATTCGACCTTAATTAGGTAAACGAGTAATTATTTATAATGATTTAGAAGGTTTATCTCTTGAACCATTTTAGGAGAGAAAAGATATACTAGGAGTCTAGGACTATTATTTATGGTTGTACACATTGACTAGGATTCTAAAAAGATTGCATAAATAATATCCATACATTATTTGAGTAGTACTAGACTGATTTCCATATCCCAATAATCATAAGTGTCTGTGTATATATTTATTTTTTGGTAAAAGTCTTTAAGACTTAGGAATCTTTATTTCTTAGTCAGATATTCAATCTGAATTAGTTGTACGCCTTTTATCACGTTAACGATGTATGTAATTTATATTCTATATATGAATAAGGTGATTGATACTATCTTGGATATATTCTGATTAATTATATCTTACCTTTCCTTTTAGATACTCTCAGTTTTGCAGTGAATAGAATGTCATTATCATTTGAAGATCGTTCTCATTCGAAGCTATGGAAACTTGTATAAATAGGAGTCAAAAATTAGGATTCAAGTTGTCGAGTTTATTTCTTATCTTAATATTGTTTAAAGTTTTTTTCGGTTTCATTCCTAAGTTCATAAGAGTATTTCTGTTTAAAGTCAAGTTGAAACATTGTAAAAAGATTCCAGCAAGATCGAAGGGGAGTTCGAACAAGGCAGGACATCTTCATTCGGGCGGAGTGGAAGTATCAAAGTCGTGTCTTATAGGTTTAACTATAGAATGGATTAAATGAGTTAAAGTCAAGTCTTGTAAGTGTAAATCATTTGATACTTGGAAAGAGGTTTATCTTAAGTAGGCAAAAGCCTTGTGTAGTAGGATGGTTGTCCAAACCACTTAAAAAATCTACTATTGTTTACTTTCTATCTTTATATTGTTGCAATTACAATATTCACTGTTTAAACACAAAAACTTTAAGTTATTTAACTTGGATAATCAGCAATTACGAATCATCAGGTTTTATAATATGTTTAGCTGGTTTTATAACTGGATATAAAGGCTATATGATCGTCCAACAAATGCTTCGACACTTACAACCATGCCCAGATCCTTAAGCTACTTCAAGAAAATTTACAGAAGAGCCAATATAGGATGAAGATGCAAGCAAATAAACATAAGCGGGATTTCAACTTCAAGAAGGGGACTATGTTTTGGTGCGTCTGAAAACTTACAAGCAGGTGACAGTAAAGGATCGGCCAAAAAACAAGTTTTGCAGGCGTTATTTTGGCCCTTTTGAAATACACCGTTGTATCGGAGAAGTCGCATACGAGCTAGATCTGTCGCCTCGACCCGAGTTTCCACATATCTATACTCTGGCCATTCTGCGACGAGGATGTCAACATGATTGCCTATTTGCTATAAGTCAACGGTGAAGGAGCCAATTTGCTTGAACCAGAAATCTGTTTGGACAACAGAGAGATTGGGAAGGGGTGTATTGACTCGACAAATTTTGGTAAATAGAGAAGTTGTTCAGCCCACATGAGAGGACCATGAACTTTTGATCCAACCTTTTGATGTGGAAGGCTGGGAATTAGCTGCACAAACCCTACCAACTCAGCCAATGGGCCTGAAGTACGAGCTCGAATTTCAAGGAGAGGGGAAGGTCAAGGACCTGGCCCAAGAACCACCATCAGTCAGGCCCATATGAATAACTAGGCCTCATCAACGGACTGCATATCATTTTCATTAGGGTCTAAGTGTGTTTTTATTATTTCTTGTTTTTCAGTTAATTAATTTCCTTATTTCCAGAATTTAGTTAGCGAGTGGCATAATTAGTGGGATAATGGGAAGATTTAGCCATTAGTCAGAATTCTGTTCAAGATAATTATCGACACAACTTTGAGATATTAATGAAAAAGTCTTTTATTTTATCTTTGAAATCTCTCTATCTCCAATTCAAGGTTCGAATTAGGAATTTTTATCTAAATCAGTTTGCTGCAAGACAAATTATTAGGATCTTATAGCCTTTATATCCATTTTTTTGTTTTTCATTGAATTGCAGGACTACATATACATTTTTAACATAATGCACCATTTGCATTTTAATGCATAACATCATGTATACGTAAAAAAGGATTTATTTTATGCAAACCTAAGCATGTGCTTAGAATATCATTTCCTCGCAGAGAGAGAGAGAGAGAGAGAGAGAGAGAGAGAGCATGTATGTGTGCTGCAAAATTTTCTAATTAATAATATATATCTCTATATATATAAAGACCAATTAATTGATATTCATAAAAAGGCCAGTTAACGCTCCAGATCCAACCGGCTTATCATGCAGCTCATTCTTAAAAAAAGAATACTTTAGTTTATTTGACAATTTCATGTAGTGATTGTGGATGATGGCACAGTTTGTCCAATATAATTGTTTTTAGATAATACATAATATTGAGATGAAATATTAGAAAATTATTGCTCGGTAGTTCAGAAATTTATATATTTTTATTAGCTTTTTGAACTAAGTTGTATACGAAAGTTGCATGAGATTTTTTTCCCTTAATCATTGACTTCGCGGAAGACGTGGCGGCAATTTCTGATCGCATTCAACAGAAACTGAAACAAAAGAATAGACTAACGGAATGAATTTCCGACGCCAAAAAAAAAAAAAAAATCAAATAAATAGTTTAGCAAAGTTGGAAAAGATAAAAAATCTGTCATTAAACAAAACACCAAATAGAACATAAATATAGGAATTCATGTTCTCCAATTCACTCAATCGAGATATCTTGGAACTTTTGATGTATCGATCGCCTGTTTCTTGTGCGAGCTATTACTATGATATCCCACCAAATTAAATTAGACGTTGCAAATCCAAAAGGAAGATACTACATTATGAGGGCTTAAACATCTTTCATTTTTCAAATATTCTAGGTATTATGAATGAATATCATCAAAAAGTCGGACGATATTATGACTCGCAGCAGTTCCAGCAGTCCCACACCAACCCCTGAAAAATCTCTCAAAGGTGAAAAGAAAAAGAAGGTATTATATTATTAAATCTTCATCTAAATATACTAAAATTCAATTAATAAAGATTTTACATTAATAATTCTTGTTCTTGTATATATATATATATATATATATATATCTTATTCGTTCTTGTTCTTGCATATATAATTGCAATGTGATATAGTCTATCATTCCAAGGATTTTTAGTTCCAAGAGAAATGGTAGAGAGAGCTCAGAAGAAGATATTTTTCAACCAGATGGAAAAGAAAATGGTTGGTGTTCCCATTGTTTTTCTTTCCCCAAACGTTGTTCTCTCTCTCTCTCTCTCTCTCTCTCTCTCTCTCTCTCTCTCTCTCTCTCTCTCTCTCTCTCTCTCTCCCGTATAATTAATTTATAATTTTTAGATTACACGCTTAATTATGTATAATATCGCGATAATTTACTTATGATTTTGTTGGGTTGTTTGGAGCGCAGATTTGGATAGAAAGATTCCATCAAGAGGGAAAGACTTTATGGAGGCGCCAACCTCGTTGAGGAAGGGTTTCTCCGGTAGGATTAATCATTATAATTTGCACTTAATCTCTTATGCAAATTTTTGATGTGCACATATCATATTGCCCAGTCATTTCACTTCAAAATATATACGTTTTATATAGATTCCGAGAACTAATAGCATATACATGCAAATTAACCGTGTTCTAATTATTGATAATCTGAATATATCCAGAAACTTTGTTTTTGGTGACATATAACCTAATAATGTAGTGTTTCAGGTTACGCTAATTAGCTGTTTTTAACAAGGTATTAAATGAGTGCCATACGTACTAATCAAAATGCCAGGGCTTAGATAACTTAATTTATATGAATTATTCATTATCACATGCTACATACTGATTATTTTGTCAAGAAAGTAATCATATATGTTTTACAGATTTTTTTTTTCTTGTGGCATTGAAGACTATACATATATAGTTCCAAGTTTAGGACAATATGAGAAATCAATCTCGTCAGCAGTATTAATTTTTTATCCCCTATTATCAGAAAGGCATAGCAGCTTAAGCATTATTGAAAGCCTCAACCTTCAGAGTTGTGATCAAAGAATGGCTCCTTCTACAATCACTCAAGACATACGGTATAAACTTCAATTTGTCAATCATTCGGTGTGTGTGTGTGCGTGTGTGTATTAATTAACGGTAAAGCTATTATAAAATGAAGATTCTTGAAAATATGTATTGTAGGGTTTTCGTCGGAACTTGGAATGTAGGAGGGAAGACTCCTAAACCAGGTCTTAGCCTCGAGGATTTTTTGCAGGTGGAGGGCTCTGCGGACATTTATGTTCTCGGGTACTATTTGAGTTGATTAGATTCTTATTTTCAGTTTCTTCTAACTGTTTCCAACATTCATGCAAAATTCTGAAATAAAACGTGGACTAACAAGGCGGAAGGAAATTAAGGACTTGTTTTAAGTTTGTTAACTAGCAAATTGACTAGTTAACTACCATGTATATATATATATATATATATATATATATATATATATATATATATATATGTGTGTGTGTGTGTGTGTGTGTGTTTTTTTGAAACCTCAAGGAAATTTTAGATAGTTGCAGATTTTCTAAACCACATAGGGATTTTAGGCTGATAGCCCCTTTACTCGATATGAGTTCAGGACAAATGATCAGTATACTCCCGGGTCCCTGTAGACCAAATCATACTAAAACAAGTGGGACATCGATCGATCATGTTAATCTTAGTACTACTATTCATGAAGAAAATTTTAATTTGTTTGTTTTATTCCCTTACAGAAGTAGATATATAGTGTATTGACATAATTTATTTCAACGGCTGCATGCTTCTCATTGGTTGTCAGGTTTCAGGAAATTGTTCCATTAAGTGCTGGAAATGTGTTAGTGATGGAAGACAATGAGCCTGCATCAAAATGGGTAGCACTCATAAGCCATGCGCTCAACAAATCATACCACGATCATGAATCCTCCTCTTATTCAAGCTGCACTACCAACTCCAACAATAATAATAATAATAATAATAATAATAATAATAATAATAATAATAGAAATGGTCACAAGGAGTTCTCCAAATCAAACAATAATATCTTTCACAAGTCATCTCTTAAAGCCCTAAGTAAAAATCTCAGGGTGGAGGAAGATCAACTTAAATCATGCAACTGCACTGACCATGATCAAGAGATATCGAGTACCCCAATTAGGAGAAGAGCAAGAAAATTTGGTGCAACGATATCATTCATTGATCCCAGTATCGATGACTTCATTTCAACGGCAGCTGATCATCGTACTACTTTCACTGAATTAAGATTGAACTATCAACTTGTTGCTAGCAAGCAAATGGTAGGTATTTTTCTTTCGGTATGGAGCCGAAAAGAATTGGTGAAAGACATTGGTCATCTAAGGATTTCTTGCATAGGAAGAGGAATTATGGGTTACCTTGGCAATAAGGTAGGTCGACTTCAATATATATATATATGGGCAATTGCGATCATCCCCTTCACATATGGGGGTTTGCGATGTCCTTCTGACCTTTTAAAAAAAACACTTTGCCCTCTAACGTTTCATAAAATGTGCAGTTTGCCTCCTCAAGCGTTGACCGGCGAAATATTCCGCCAAAGATTTCAAAACGTGCGAATCATGTGCCTGCCAAAAATGTATATTCGTCCGACCACTTTTGGAGTTACCCCCTAACCAGAAACGTTACCCCCCTGAACTTTCTCACCATCCCCCTTAACGTATTGAAATATATGCACTATACCCCCTAACGTATTGAAATTAATGCACTCTATCCTGTAACGTATTATACAGATACAAAACTAAAGTTAACTTTCTACTTCTTGATAAATCGTTCTATTCTTCGTTTTACTGATATGATTAATAGATCTTATAGATATTTATCTATGACTTATTATACCAACTTCCTAAGTAATGCAACGATTTACACGTATAGATATTTCGTTGTGACTTGTGACTTATTATATCATTTTCTCCTTCTTTCCTGAAATATTTATGGATTCTTTTTAGTTGTAAAGGAATAATAAAACCAAGAGCTAATGGCAAATTGCACCCTTAAATTGTCTCATTTTGGCATATTGCATCCTAAGATTGTCTCATTTTGGCGGATTGCACCCTTAGATTACAACAATGGACAATTTGCACCCTTACATTAAAATTTCTTGTCAAATTGTACTCCAATGTGTGTTTGTAGGTTTTTTGAGGGCTAAGTCCATCATTTCAACTTTTTCCCGATTTAACTTGTCAAATTCCACCCAATTTAATAACGTGTCTCAGAACTCAACATTTCTCCGTTCTAAAAAAAAACATTTTTAAAAGAAAAAAGGACAAAGATTCATCAAAAGAAAAAGAAACGGGAGTTCAAGAAGGTAAACAAAAAGAAGCCCGCGACACTCTATCAAAACCTTCCGAAATTCACCTAAATCGTTCGTTGGAAAACATTTTTTTTGTGGATTTAGCCCTCAAAAAACCTACAAACACACGTTGGGGGTGCAATTTGACAAGAAATTATAATGTAAGGGTGCAAGTTGCCTATTGTTGTAATCCAGGGGTGCAATCCGCCAAAATGAGACAATCTTTGGATGCAATCTGACAAAATGAGACAATTTAAGGTTGCAATTTTTCATTAGCTCTTAGGTTTATTATTCTTTTAAAACTTAAAATTATACATAATTATGAATTTCAAGAAAGAGGGAGAAAATGATATAGTCACAACGATATATCTATAAGTGTAAATCGTCGTATTACTTAAAAAGTTGGTATAATAAGTTAGCGATAAGTATTTATAGATGAAATTAATAATATCAGTAACTCGAAGAGTAGAACGATTTATCAAGAAGTTGAAAGTTAAATTTAGTCATAAATACATACATATATATATATATATATATATATATATATATATATATATATATATATATATATATATATATATATATATATATATATATATATATATATATATATTATATAAATTCCATACGTTAGGGGTTATAGCGCATAAATTTAAATACGTTAAGGGGAGGGTAAGAAAGTTCAAGGGGTAACGTTGCTACAAAAGGTTAGAGGGTAACTCCAAAAGTGGTCAGACGAATATACCCTTTTGGCAGACAGATGATTCACACGTTTTGAAATCTTTGGCGGAATATTCTGTTGGTCAACTCTTGAGAGAGCAAACCACACATTTTATGAAATGTTAAGGGGCAACATGCTCTTTTTGAAAGGTCAGTGCGACATTGTAAAAACCCCTACACGTTAAGAGGTGATCGCAATTGACCATATATATATATATATATATATATATATATATATATATATATATATATATATATATATATATATATATATATATATATATATATATATATATATATATATATATATATTCTCTACCTTTTAGTTTACAAAATACAATTTACATCATGACCTGGTTGATGTTTATTTCTACGGTTAGTTTGTTTTCGCAGGGTTGTATATCAGTTAGCATGACATTGCACCAAACAAGCTTTTGCTTTGTGTGCAGTCACTTGGCCTCCGGAGAGAGGGAAGGAGATGAACTAAGAAGAAATTCTGATGTAGTTGAAATCATCAAGGGCATACAATTCCCAAATACTTGCAAGATTATTAATCCAAGCCGTCGAATTCCTGAGAGAATTGTTGATCATGAGTAAGTTTACTTGTAATCAATTAAGACCAGGATAAAGTTCTTTAATGCATATATTCACCAGAAAAGTTAGCTTTTCTTTTCTTTTTGATTTTCAACTTAATCGAAACAAATCTAAAACATATAATATTAATTGTCTAAGTTAAGGCAACAACTATTTCACAAGTTTATCAAAAAATTGGAATAACCACATTCTCTTATAAAGAATACGTGAATGATGTGTAGCAAACAAATTTATCTTGTATACAAATCCTATCGTCTTTGAAAAGAAAAAGGAGAAAAGAACATGATACACAAGTTCCTAATTAATGTAGTGAATAAAATTTTCAGCCGTATGATTTGGCTCGGGGACTTGAATTATCGAGTTGGGTTGAGTTATGAAGAGACGAGGATTCTTCTGGAGGAAAATGACTGGGACTCCCTCCTGCAGAAAGATCAGGTATGACTGGGACTCGGTTAATTAACTTTTAATGAACTTTATGTTTTGATTATTGAAAATGATATATATTTGTTTACCTAAATAATTATTTTACAGCTGAATGTGGAGAGGGAGGCTGGGAGAGTGTTCAGTGGGTGGAATGAGGGGAAAATATTGTTTGCACCAACTTACAAGTACTCGAATAATTCCGACTCCTACGCTGGAGAGACTACAAAGTCCAAGAAGAAAAGGAGGACCCCTGCATGGTATTGATTTTTAATTTACTCAGACATAAACACTTGAAATTCTTGAATTGACGACGACAAATAATTAATGCACAAATAGAATGATTGATTAGAAATTAATCATACGTATGTGTATATATATATATATATATATATATATATATATATATATATATATATATATATATATATATTTGATGATGAATTTTCAGGTGCGACAGAATTTTATGGCGTGGCGGCGGCATTGAACAATTGTCTTACATAAGAGGGGAATCAAGATTTTCTGACCATAGACCTGTTTGTGCAGTCTTTGCTGTTGAGGTTGAGACCAAGAATACAAATAACAATAATACTAGTACGAATTATAGAAAGGGTCATTTGCGCCTTGGCGCGAACTCGGTTTTGGAAGACTGCATACTACAAAGGCACAGTTTTTGTGAATTTTAATTTGGATTTTTGGCAATTTATCCTGTGTTATTCCAAATTGGCAAATTACCTAGATAAATAAATACACAAATTACTTACTAGTCATTCAAAAAATCGCACACCACCTCCTTGTAGTTTTTTAAGTTTATTAAATGACCAAAATATCCTTATTCTTTCTTATATTTTCTTTTTGTAATTTCGAATTTAACTATAGCCTTTCTTCAAAAAATTATAAATAAAATATAAAACTAACTATAGCCTTTCTTCAAAAAATTATAAATAAAATATAAAATTCTATAAAACATAGATATTCTGAATCATAACTTATTTTTAAATTTTACTTTTTATTTTTGCATTTTAACAAATTAAAGTATTAAACAAAAAGATCTACATAGTTTTTATGAAAAAATGAATATAATTTTTGAAGTATGAGTAATTTGCCAATTCAAAACATAACACAAAGGTAAAATTGCCAAACCTCTTTTTATTTTTGTTCTACACTTCTAACAACCTATATATGTTCTTCTACCTAGGAGCTTTATTTTGTTATTTTTCAATCAACCAGCTCTTTTTTGTATTCATTAAAGTATTTAGAACATTGCCCACACTAGCTATCAACGACTACGAGGTTCTTCTTTTTTGCGTTTTACTTTTACCCATCGTCGATAACTTCACTCAATTGTTGAAAATCTTTTTTATTTTGAAATAAAAATAGAAGATATATAAACAAAGACAAAAAAAGTAAAAGAAAAAATAATGTGGCCTTTGGTTCTTGCAGTTTTGATGAGGATCCTCTGTCCCATTTTTGTGTTCCATTTTATGTCCCATTACGTAAGACCGTGACAAGTATTCTTGATCTTAATACATAGGAGGTGAGTGGACGACAGGTGTCCATAAAGATGAGTGAATGGTTAAATGAGACATGGAATGGAACACAAAATGGGATAGAGGATCATTTGCCTGCTACATTTAAGAGTTGCGCTCCCTTGTTGATACAGTGACTATGCTATATCACTTTATATTGACACGTACGTACCCATATATAGGGAGCAAAGTTACACTATCCTCTCAATAATTTAAAAACGAATATTCTCTCACATATGAAGGCAGGGGCGGAGCCATAATTTTCTTTTACCATGAGCTGCTGTAAAGCTTGTTCAAATTAAACTATCTTTTAAGAGTTAAAAACAGAAGTATCTAAAGTAAAGGGTTAAAGTAAATTTATGTACCAATTATCTAACTTTTTTTTTTTAAAAAAAGCTGAAAATTGAGTCTAATTTGTTGAATATAGTAAATCTTCCTCCAATATGACTTGCGGAATTTGTATCTAAATTGGGGCTAGATATAATAAAGTAGAGAATTAGTATAATTAAGACAAACTTTAGACTGAAATGCAATAAATTGTTTTTGAATAGTATAAATAAAATTAAGTTCACCAAAATTCACCCCGGGCAGGAGCCAAGTAGAAGCCTTCTACCTGGGTCTGATAGACATTTTCGGGAACGATTTTAAAGAGTCTAACTACACGTAGGTGCAAGCCTAATGAACAAAAAAAGCATAGAGACACGCTGTAGGAGAATCGATGTACATCCATAAATAAAACAAGTATTTAAATGTCCAGTCGCTTAGAATATTAGGTCAGCTAGCACCTTGGACTAATCAGTTATGTGATATTCATAGTAATCGCTGTTAGGTATTTGAACCCAGACAAATACCCGCCCCGAAGATTTGTTGTGGAAACTGTAAAACAAAAGGATAAAAACGATAAAAGTAACAACATAGGGATTTAACGTGGAAACTCCTAAACCGGAGAAAAACCACGGGAACCGAGCGACAATGCACTATATAGCAAATTATTACAACTACATAATTTGTCACTCACCCTCATCCCTACCGACACCCAACGAGCCTTTACATTAGCAACACTCCCTAACGACACCTCTTACAAGTATTCGTAAATACTACAAAGAAATTACAAGTGTTGCTAAACACTCATTTTGTGTGTGATTGAAACAATGAAGTGGTGCACCTATTTATAGGAGCTCTTGGGGAGGAAACACCAAAATTGCATAAACAAAAGCCCCTATATGTAATTATAGATTAGATATC
The DNA here is from genome assembly GCA_946800315.1 of Misopates orontium. Taxonomy (NCBI): domain Eukaryota; kingdom Viridiplantae; phylum Streptophyta; class Magnoliopsida; order Lamiales; family Plantaginaceae; genus Misopates; species Misopates orontium. The sequence continues at coordinate 47,243,359 of OX326949.1, forward strand.
TATATGCAATTTTGACCATTCAACCATTTGACCGGTCAACATTCAAACCCTATATTTGGAAAAATTATTAGGTGCAGCGGCTGTACGATGACGTGGTACAGCATGTGGTGTAGATTAAATACTATTCCTAAATTATAGGGAAGTAACTTCTCCACACCTCATCCCAACCATGCATTTATATAAATAACCGACTTGCTGCACCACCTCATCGTACAGCCGCTGCACCTAATAATCTCTCATATATTTGACCCCTATAATCTTCACCCACATGCAATCTTAATTCTTAATTGCACATTTTGACCACTTAATTCTTAACAATCGCTACTTAAGTGAAGTTATATTCAATGGAAACAAGTGGTAAAATCGACGAGCCATGCAAGTAACCATGTAAAATTTTTCAATCTTTTCCATTCCGGTGGAACTATTTAATAACTTGACGTTTCGACAAATAAATAGTAAGTAAAAAGTAGAAACGAAGTGACGAACATTATAAAAATATGTGATTTTTTTCCTTTTAACCGATTGAAGATTATGGGCTTGCTAGCATTACTCTGACAAACTATTTGTGAACGTAAAAAGGCTGAAGGGTCTCAAATGCGGATGCGTTAAAAATTGCTATGCATCAATTAAAGTCTGAGTCGAGCAATGAAATTGAAAATAAATTTTGACATGTTTCGTTAATTTTCGAATGGTTTTCTGATTTTTCTAACAAGTCTCGTAAGCATCTCTAATATTTACTCATTCGAAACAAATATGGAGTTGTAATCCATGCGTTACCTAGATAGTCAAATAGTATAGCACATTTAAAATAATAATAGGAATTATAAGAAGGTGGAGATGTGGGTTTCCATCTCCAGAAAGATATTAGATGGAAATTTGTCTTGCAAAGGTCCATCGAAGAAAGTTTTTGAATTGCACTTGGATAACCCTAAAATGAAAGAGTTAAACTCATAGTTACACACGATTACATGAAAACTATTATTGGTGTTTCAAACTGGATAATTAAACTCGACTGGCAAATTATATAAGGGAATGAACCGAAAAATGCATGCAATATAAATACCATTCAGAGCATTAAGTAGAAGTTTGATCTCCTTCAATGCGTAGTCTCTTGGGACCTTTCTCTTCTTCCTTAGCGTCCATCGAGCATCTCTTGTAAGGTTTAAATCCAGCTTGGTAAGCTTTAATTTTAGCATGTCCAAGTCCCATATTTACTTTGTCTTCACCACTCAATGAAAAGTTCTCTTCCCCCAAGGCCTTTCCATTAAGGTCAATCCACCGTCCACCTTCAAAGTTCTCCATGGAACATATTTTATCCTTATCGAGATGTATCTTTTCGTTATTCTTGAAATCACGGCGATGAAAAAAACTCTGAGGCAATACTTTCTTAGAGAAGAGCGCACGAAAAGCCAATCGTCCCTGCATGCAAAATTACGATGATACAAACACGAACCATATAAATTGAATAACATGAAACAACAAAGTTCTTGGGCTACCTCTTCAGATACTTCTTTCCAGGAATCATTTACATGGCTGGCATTTCTGCAGCGGCGACCAAATGGGTCATGGATTGCATCAAGTTCTTTCAAATCTTCCTTATCTTTTATTTGTTTTTCATCCTTTTCTTTGGTATGCTTCTCTAAACCGTCCGCCTCAACTTCACTGCTAGATGGCGTGTTTGATCCACATGACGAACGGTCCACATATGCTTTGTTCTTGCTCTTGCCCACTTCATGAAGAGGACCTACATCTATTAGTTGTTCAGTTTCAGCTGCAGCTAACTCCGCATTGAGTTTAGCACCATCACTTCCTTCAGAATCTGATTTTGACAAATTTGATGATTTTGAAGTCACAAGCTGATTGCGCAAGGCCTCAAAGCACTCAGGTTGAAGCTGTTGACCAGATCCCAAGGCAGGATCAGGACCATGTTCTCTTCTTTCACTATTTACAGCTGCTCTATCTTGGCAGCGACCCATCGGAATTTCCGTAGAGCAGGTAAAACCCGGGTATAGTGGAGCACATAAAGGTATTAGACCATGGGCCGCCCACCAGGAGGTCGCGGCTGCTACAGTAGCAGCAGCAATTGATGCCATGCTAGGAGTGGAGTTTATCTGCCTTGCTTGAAATGATGCATCGCTGCCATCAGCGGGTTCGACGTTTACATGTGGCCACAAAGTAGCTGCAAAGCTTGCTGCGGCATGGGCTACTGGATTTTGTAATAGAGCAGACACAATAAGACTGGAAAATGTGGAGGATATGTATGGAAATGATCGGCAATCATCTTGATTCTGGGTTGGGATGACAATTGGGTGATGATAACTAGGAAATGACTGATGAATGAAAGATCTTGATGAACTAATGAGAGGTTCAGGGGCAGCAGTTGAAGCTGGCTTCGTGAAAAAATTTTGATGTCCAGGAACTCTGTTTATTTGATGAAACATAGACTCTTCAGAGGACGTAACGGTGGAAGTATTTAATTCAATCATTCCTAAGCTTCCATCAAGAATGTGCACGGGGACATGGCGAGGATAGTTCTGTGAGTCTTGCACATCAGTGCATGACAGTGCACCTACATATCCGGACTGCTTCAACTCGTCTATTCTTTTCTCGTCCACGGATTTCTCATGTAAAAGGTTTGAATCAACAAAGTTGGAAGTTTTATACGATCTACTATCCTGTAACAGCTCTTCGCCACATTTATCAGTCTGAAGTCCTTTGGTCTCAACAGTGACAAGAGACCCGGTGGTAACTTCCTGATTACTTGCTTCTTCAGGGAATGGGACATTTTCCTTCAACGTATACAATTTTTGAGGTGCAACTGAAGATGTGGAGGCACGAGCAGCTGTATCTAAAAGAGTGAAATCCTCACAGCAATCCTTTACACTGTCATCATCAGTATTTCCTAATTTTCCATCATCAGAATGTTTCTGGTATAACATAAAAGGAGATAATCATGTGTTTCTCTCTTCATTTCTTTTTTCAGAAAGTATGAGAATATACAGTTTCACTTGTAAAATAAATTATTAAAATGACATTGGAAAGAGTTGCCGTAGCACATACCTGAGGTCCTTTCAGCCCACCTAGTGTGGTTGTACTCTGGGATGAAGAGGAAACTAAGTTTAATATTTTCCCATCCCTTGCTACCCCCTGGAAAGTAGGAGTTACAGTACTTGTCTTTCGAGGATAGGGAGTAGCAGGTTTTCTTTTAGGTCGTGGTGGAGGGATTTCAATGTCAAGAGCATGTCCTATACCACCTCCTGTGCTACCAGCCTTCTTTTCCAACTGGTGTACATAGGCATTCTTTAGGACGAATGTCAAACTAAATAATCTCAAAACAAGTAAAAGAGCTGCATCGGATATGCAGAGAACAAAGCACTGTCCTAGATATACTTTTGACCACTCACGGGTGTTCTAATAGTCCAATCTAAAATTCAGCAGAACAAAAATTGGAATTGAAATTGAGACAGGCTTCGTATGAAAAAGATTCGATTTACAACCACATAAAAATGTAAGCAAAGAAGCAAAGCATCTGTAGAGTGTGTTTTTGTTTATTATGCCTTTACAACATACTCACTCCACCTTTTGTTGTCCGGATAGTTCTATGACACTTTGATCACCCGGAAGGCAGAGTCATATGAATCCGCAATGTAATGATGACTCCAGCACTTAACTTTCATCCGTATCCTTGATTTAAAATTTTATCTTATCTAGTCATAAAATTTATTTTCTTTCATTCCCAATATATATGGTGCTTCATGCAAGGTAAAAACAACTGCAAAGTTTCCATTTCTTTTTGTTGGTTACTAGCCATGAAAAGTAGAGAAAATTAACATCCATCTTCCACTCGTTATGCAACTAAGATCAATTCACATTGCTGATGACAACAATAGTTCTATTTCCATAAGACAATGATTTAATTTCACATGATTTATGATGGGGAAAAGATGTTTTCATAGTACAGAAGTAAATGCTGGATATTTGCAGAATGTGATCATAAACACCAGTAAATTTGATTACCAACAGATGCACAAAACTGTACTTGTCTTACGATTCCACAATAAGACATAACAGCTCTTTGTGCTGACAACAAACTAAAATAATTAACAACCAGGATGGCATCTCTGTTATAATCGGGTAAGTCTACCATCGAAAGAGGGTAACAAGTCCCACAAGAAATGACATAAAATACTTTACGCTAAATCTAACTTGTAGCAATGATAGAGTTAGAAGTTCAACAAGAAAAATAATGATGATGTCTCAAAAGACTTATGGCAGGTATGATGAAATGAAAGGATAGCTATTGCCAATTTGATATGTGCAACTTTGCAGATTAAAAGTATTTGGATACATCTTAAGTGAAGGAGTGCATACAATTAAAAAAGTGCATGTTCGCACAACCATCATATGTCCTGACACGTATTTACGAACATAACTCATTAACTCAGCAAATTCTGGGCTCGTGTACTAGAAAGCTAAGTTATTCGGCATAGGAGATCTTTCTGCTTGAGTAAAGGAAAAAGAATACTCAGCATATTGATCGATAATTTAATTGTATACAACTTCAATGAGTTCTGGTGACCTGTGGAGTTCACGGAAAGTTTCCAGTTGTACACGTACTGTCTATTAATTGTATATGTACTGTCTAAGTTACTGAAATCCTAATCATCAGTAAAGATCAAAGGTATCTGAATACAATTTAAATTAATTGTAGAAAACTGAATATACTTGTGATCTTAACTTCATTTGTTTTTTGAACAAGCCAGGGAAAACTTCTAGAGAGACAGTTCAACATATCTGCAGCCAATCGATTGACTCTTGGTCCCTATCAACAAACATACCAACATAGAGGTGCTAAGAACTAAGGCAAGATTGGGACCAGGAAGTTACAGCTCTCTTGAGCATGGAAATTAGAGCTCAAGTTTAGAATTCATACTACTTGCAGCTAAACTTACTCATTCTCCACCCTGAAACAAGAACGCTGCATTTATGTTCCATTCACAAAGTATCAAGTGGATACAACATAAAGTGGTACTGTTTCATTTGCAGAACCAGCTTATGTGTTATTACTAAGCTTACAGATATATAAAAAGAAACATACATAGAAATAAGATAGCTTTTCAAGCAACAAAATCCACCAATAAACAACGCCGTGATACTTATTCTTTTATGAAAGATGACACACTCATTTCTTATTTAGAAAGAGTGATAAGCGTAAAACATTAAACACTATCCCTTTAAATGATAATCTCATACATTTAATCCAGCAGGAGAAGTAGGATATCAAAAAAGGAAGTGTTTTGGACCATAATTCAAGATAGGAAAAGAAATCAATTATTGACCTTTTTAAAAAGTTTCTGAGCATGACTTCGGATCTGCACAGCAGTCTTGGTACCTATATGTTCTGCGCCACCACCAATTGAAAAGGAAACAAGAGGAACAAGAGAGACAATTCTCTAGTTAAGAAGATGTAAAATCCAAGAACAGAATCCTTTTAAGGAGAGTTATGAATTAGATGAAGCAGGAATCACAAATTCTAAGAAGTTGAGAGGCACATAAACAGCCTGAAATGATTTGCATCCACAAGTAAATGAATAGTACCTTCAATACGCTGCCAAGCACGGCCATAGAGCTTAAGTGCTTCGAGAAACCTATTGTGCTCCTCTTCAGTCCATCGCTCACGCTGCTTCGTTATTGTATAAGGTTTCCTTGTCTGACAATGACAAATAACTTGATGGATGTTTGCTACACATTTAAGAGATGATATAGATAGATAGATAGATAGATAGATAGATAGATATAAAGCAGACCTTAACAACAAGGTCTTCTCCAGATGAATAAGTGCCCATCATATGCGCAGAGGATCAAGGACAGAGTTTCATCGAGAAAACCAAATAGGTTGAAGGGGAGTAGCACTAGTAGTACTGCAAAATACACAAACATACTTGCAAGGAAATCATTGGATGGAATTCTGCCTCTGTTTCCATTCAAAAAAAGAAATAAGAAGATGAAAGTAGAGAGGTTTATGAATGAGTAGATAATTAGTAGGTAACAGAATAATAATGAGGATGGGGGGGGGGGGGGGGGGGGGGTGGAATCAGACGGAGCGGAGGAGATACGCATGCTGTAGACTGTAATTGGTAAGTAAGTAGTAGCTTTGATTTAAACAAGAAGTAGTAGTAGAACATAATTCCTTATCCAAGAATCCTCACCGAATCGAGCCGCATGTTGCTTTAACCTTTGCCATCCAATCCAGAAAGACATAAAAAAAAAAAAAAAAAAAAACTATAAGCAACATTACAATCCCAAGTATACAACGAAAGCTACAACTATGGTGCGATAATACCTCGTGAGCTGTCCGTTTTTTAACCCATCATGCATCAAGTGTCTTCAATTAGATGGGCATTCACAGACACAGACTCCTACTAATGCAAATGAATTGTTATCGAGGAGAACAAGTAGTTGAGACTTGGGCAACTGAACTGGAAGACTAGAGTAGAGAGAGAGAGAGAGAGAGAAGAGGCAACTTGCAAATGTTGTTATTATTATATTATATTATTCCAACTTCGTAGCCATGAAAAATTGTGAGCCACAAGTAATTCGATTTAGGAAAATTAAAAGACTTGTGGGTGGTTTTTGTTTGAGGTTAGGGCAACATGGTGGTGCCATGTGTCAAATAGTTAATGGCTAAAGTTCCTCCTCCAGAAGCTCCCGACCCCTCGCTTTGCACTTTACTTTTTGGTTTTCCCTATTTGTTTTTCATTATAATATACAGAAATAAGAGCAACCACAAACTCGGGATGACAGCAGACTCACCCCGAGTTAACAAAGAAACTCAAGGACCCCAGTTCACCTACGCGGCTCTTCATAATAAAACAGAAAACTTTTGTGAATTTTTATTAGGGATAATATCACTCACACCCTCTTAGGTTTGGTGTAGTATTAGAGACCACCCTTCTCCTGAGGTTTTAATAATATCAGTTATACCCTTGGGGTTTAATATCTAGGGGTGTCACCATTTAAATGACACTTTTACCCTTTAATATAATATTACCAAAAATTATGTCACACATACCTTTATTACTGAAATAATAAACAATCAAATAGGAATATTTAGCAATGATCATCTTGAATAATTAATCCATATTGAATAGTAATAATCTCTGTTTAAAAAAACTTGCCCCGGGCTCGCCCGAGGCTTTTTTGACCCCAAAATGCCTCGGGGCAGTCGCTTGGGGCTTAACTTTCACGGGGTTTACGGTCGAGTCAGAAATTACGCCTTTTGCGCTCTAAGCTATTGGGTTTACGTCCGAGAAAAATAACAAAATAAGATTGATTTTGCTCACTTATTTATAAGTTTTCTTCTTTACTATGCTTTCAAAATATATATTTGACTAAATCTAACAAGTTCATATGAACATATTTCATATCCTTGCTAAATTATTCTCTAAATCTGAAAATCGTCTTCCTTTTTAAATTAGTTTTATTATCATTATTTTGAGAGTTTCTTTATCGTCATTTATGTAGTGTTTTCTAGGGATGAGTTGATATGAAATTTATACAATATGTAAAGTATGATGACATTTATTAATATCTTGTTTGATTTTATATTGACACTAATATTTCTTTTTACTTTTTTCATGTATATCTTAACTTATTCTTTATATTCCTAATCCTAGTCTCTAATTTTTATCATAAATATATAACTTTAATAAATTAAATATCAAAATCTGTGAGGCATTCGCCCAACGTGCCCGTCAACCAATCCTACACCACCCCATTAGTACTTACCTTCCCCTTCCAAATTCATTTGCTTCCTTTTCAAAATCAAGGGATTTTGAGTTCATCGGATTCGGCAACATTCCTGCACTTCTTTACAGAACGGGAGCAGTGGCGCTCTCGAATTTTACGGGAGGCCTAAGACTAAACATTGATGTGGCGATTGTCGTCGTCTAGTCACTATAGGGGCGGTGGCAACACCCCCCCAGCTCTTCGTATTTTCTTTACATATTTTTGTTAAATCATTTTTTTTCATATCAAAATTTTAGTTCTGTAATAAGTCAAAAGTAATAGCATGTTAATTTGAATTCTAACATTTAATTTTAAATTTAATTTTATTGACAAATACCATAATAAGTTATGAAGATATGAAATTTGTTTATGTGAAATGGGAATTTATATCCTTAAAAGTGTTATATTAGAATCATCTCTGAAGTTGAATATTATTCATACGTCACATCCCTGGTAAGTGAATGGCAAAATTAGTCTTAAGATATAACCAATAGTGACTAGGGCTAGAAATGACTTTTTAGTAGAGGAACTGATAAGGTTGGGGCTATTTGATATGTGACATCAAACCTCAAGGGGTGTTACTCATATTATTGAAACCACATGGGAGATCTCCGATATTATGCCAAACCTCAGGGGGTGTGAGTGATATTATCCCTTTTTATTAACAACATACACACCCCTAAAACTAAAAGTTTCTGGAATTAAACTAAAGAAATCGACAAGGATTGCATACCTTTATCTTTTTATATTTTTGCATTCTCACTTTTCATTTCCTTTTTTTTTATTGTAATAGCTGATGTAAACAGAAAATTTATGTGAATTTTTATAAGCTACATGGATCGAATAGAAATGAAAAGAAATCTGAATTACAATTGAAAAGAGGAACAATTACAATTTATGGTCTAGGGTTTAAGGTCTTGGGTTGAGCGTTTAGGGTTCGTTCAAGGTTTAGGGTCGAGGATTTAGGATTTATGGTTTAGTGATTAGGGTTTACGGTTTTGGGATTAATATTTGACTTTCGTTCTTACGAGAAATGTTCACCTGCCAAAAGAAGTTAAAAGGAGCATCGAAACGTACAAAGACAATGCCATTATTTTGGAACGTCAATAAAATTAATGTGGTTATGTGCCTACCACTATTGTAAAGCCACAGACGTCTAGTTTTCAACGCAAAAAGCGAATTGCAATTCGGATATCGGGAGAAGAAGTTATGGCCAAAACCACAATCGCGCTTGAGGTAGGAGTTTAAGGTAGTTTAGTGCGATTATTTACTTACCTTTAAACTTGTTCCCAATCACGTGGAATCTTTTCTGTATTTGCACACGCGATTTATATGATTTATCATGCCAAAAGAAGTGAAAAGGAGAATCGAAAAGTACAAAGACAATGCAATTATTTTGGAACCGCAATAGGATTAGTGTGGTTATGTGCCTACCACTATTGTAAAGCCACCGATGTCTAGTTTTCAACGCAAAAAGCGGATTGCAATTCGGACATCGGGAGAAGAAGTTATGGCCAAAACCGCAACTTCGCGCAAATTCGCTCGAGCCAGCGCGATCAGGCGCGACCAAGGGCTGATCGCGCTGTGCCCGACCCCAGCGCGATCGCGCTAGGTCGTGCCCTAGTCGCTCCGCGCTTAAGCAAGTCTGCGCAAGGTTGGGGTTTTGGCCATAACTTCTTCTCACGATGTCCGAATTGCAATCCGTTTTTTGCGTTGGAAACTAGACATACATGGCTTCACAATGGTGTTTTGAAATCACAAAGAATTGTCATATGTGACAAAAAGTAACCCTAACAAACCATCGCAACTACTTCAAATTTTAAAAGGTGAAACGAATCAAATACTTTCAAAGGCTAACCCCTTTGCAATTTTTGGCAAATAATGAGTTGGCATAAAATTTTAAGTTTTGAATTTCAGAATACTTTCATATTCATGAGAATTCTATGCATGATATATCGTTTGACAAACTAGAGCAAAATATTTGAAAAACAAATGAAGTTTATACAGTGTCAACATCCCAACGCTCCCCCCTTGAATATTTTTTTAAATGAACAAAACATTGAAAAACAATCGTAAATTATCATGATATACTTTAATTCTGAGAGAATAGTACTTTTATTCTGTTTTTCTATAATTGAGAAGCCATTTCGAAATATTAACCTAACAAACCATCGCAATTGCTTCAAATTTTAAAAGGTGAAACGAATCAAATATTTTCAAAGGCTAACCCCTTTGCATTTTTTGGCAAATAATGAGTTGGCATAAAAATTTCAGTTTTGAATTTCAGAATACTTTCATATTCATGGGAATTCTATGCATGATATATCGATTGACAAACTATAGCAAAATATTTGAAAAACAAATGACGTTTATACAGTGTTAACTTCCCAACGCTCCCCCCGAAATTTTTTTAAATGAACAAAATATTGAAAAACACTAGTAAATTACTATGAAATACATTAGTATAGAAAGAATATGATTTTTATTCGGTTTTTATATGACTGAGAAGCCAATTTTGAAATATTAACCTAACAAACCATCGCAAATTATTTTTAGTTTAAAAAGGTGAAATGGATCAAATATTTTCAAAGACTAACCCTTTGCATTTTTTGGCAAATAATGAGTTGGCATAAAATTGTCCATTTTTGGATTTCAAAATATTTTCAATTCAGGTCAGTTCTATGCAATATATATCGGTTTACAAACTATAGCAAAATATTTGAAAAACAAATGAAGTTTATACAGTGTTAACATCCCAACGCTCCTCCCTACATTTTTTTTTTTAAATGAACAAAACATTGAAAAACACTAGTAAATTACTATGAAATACATTAGTACTCAAAGGATATTATTTTTATTCAGTTTTTATATGACTGAGAAACCAATTTCGAAATATTTACCTAACAAACCATTGCAAATTCTTTTTAATTTAAAAAGGTGAAATGGATCAAATATTTACAAAGGCTAACCCCTTAGCATTTTTTTGGCAATAATGAGTTGGCATAAAATTGTCCGTTTTTGGATTTCAGAATATTTTCAATTCATGGCAATTCTATGCAAGATATATCGGTTGAAAAACTATAGCAAAATACTTGAAAAACAAATGAAGTTTATACAGTGTTAATATCCCAGCGCTCCCCCCTTGACTTTTTTTAATTGAAAAAAACATTGAAAAACACTAGTAAATTACTATGAAATACATTAATACTGAAAGAATATGATTTTTTTTCGGTTTTTATATGACTGAGAAGCCACTTTTGAAATATTAACCTAACAAACCATCGCAAATTCTTTTTAATTTAAAAAGGTGAAATAGATCAAATATTTTCAAAGACTAACCCCTTTGCATGTTTTGGCAAATAATGAGTTGGCATAAAATTGTCCGTCTTTGGATTTCAGAATATTTTCAATTCATGTCAATTCTATGCATGATATATCGGTTTACAATCTATAGAAAAATATTTGAAAATGAAATGAAGTCTATACAGTGTTAACATCCCAACGCTCCTCCCTTGATTTTTTTTTAAATGAACAAAACATTGAAAAACACTAGTAAATTACAATGAAATACATTAATACTTAAAGAATATTATTTTTATTCGATTTTTATATGACTGAGAAGCCACTTTCGAAATATTAACCTAACAAACCATCGCAAATTCTTTTTAATTTAAAAAGGTGAAATTGATCAAATATTTTCAAAGGCTAAACCTTTTGCATTTTTTGGCAAATAATGAGTTGGCATAAAATTGACCGTTTTTTGGATTTCAGAATATTTTCAATTCATGGCAATTCTATGCAAGATATATTGGTTGACAAACTATAACAAAATATTTGAAAAAAAATATGAAGTTTATACAGTGTTAACATGCCAACGCTCCCCCCTTGAGTGTCTATTTTTTAAATGAACAAAACATTGAAAAACACTAGTAAATTACTATGAAATACATTAATACTGAAAGAATATTATTTTTATTCGGTTTTTATATTACTCAGAAGCCAATTTTGAAATACTTACCTAACAAACCATAGCAAATACTTCAAATTTAAAAAGGTGAAATGAATCAAATATTTTCAAAGGCTAACCCTTTGCATTTTTTGGCAAATAATGAGTTGGCAAAAAATTGATTGTTTTTGGATTTAAGAACACTTTCATATTTACGGGAATTCTATGCAAGATATATCGGTTGACAAACTATAGCAAAATATTTGAAAAACAAATGAAGTTTATACAGTGTCAACATCCCAACGCTCCCCCTTGAATATTTTTTTAAATGACAAAACATTGAAAAACAATCGTAAATTATCATGATATACTTTAATAATGAGAGAATAGTATTTTTATTCTGCTTTTCTATAACTGAGAAGCCATTTTGAAATATTTAACCTAAAAAATCATCGCAACTATTTCAAATTTTAAAAGGTGAAACGAATCAAATATTTTCAAAGGCTAACCCCTTTGCATTTTTTGGCAAAAAATGAGTTGGCATAAAATTTTCAATTTTGAATCTCAGAATACTTTCATATTCATGGGAAATCTATGCATGATATCGGTTGACAAACTATAACAAAATATTTGAAAAGCAAGTGAAGTTTATACAGTGTCAACACCCCAACGCTCCCCCCTTGATTTTTTTTGAAACGAACAAAAAATTTAAAAACAATCGTGAATTACCATGAAATATTTTAATAGTGAGAGAATACAATTTTTTATTTTGTTTTTCTATAATTGAGAAGCCAATTTTGAAATATTTACCTAACCCCTTTTCATTTTTTGGGCGAATAATGAGTTGACATAAAATTGTCCGTTTTGGATTTCAGAAAACTTTCATATTCATGGGAATCCTATGCATGAATATCGGTTGACAAACTATAGCAAAATATTTGAAAAATAATGAAGTTTATACAGTGTCAACATTCCGACGCTCTCGCCTTGAAATTATTTTTTAAATAAACAAAACATTGAAAGACACTAGTAAATTACTATGAAATACATTAATACTGAAAGAATATTATTTTTATTCGGTTTTTATATGACTGAGAAGCGAATTTTGAAATATTTACCTACCAAACCATATCAAATACTACAAATTTAAAAAGGTGAAATGAATCAAATATTTTCAAAGGCTAACCCTTTGCATTTTTTGGCAAATAATGAGTTGGCAAAAAATTGTCCGTTTTTGGATTTCAGAATTTTAAATTCATGGCAATTCAATGCAAGATATATCGGTCGACAAACTATAGCAAAATATCTGAAAAACAAATGAACTTTATACAGTGTCAACATACCAACGCCCTCCCCCCCCCTCCCCCTGAATATTTTTTTAAATGAACAAAACATTGCAAAACAATCGTAAATTATCATGAAATATTTTAATACTGAGAGAATAGTATTTTTATTCTGTTTTCCTATAATTGAGAAGCCATTTTGAAATATTTACCTAACAAACCATAGCAAATACTTCAAATTTAAAAAGGTGAAACGAATCAAATATTTTCAAAGGCTAACCCCTTTGCATTTTTTGGCAAATAATGAGTTGGCATAAAATTTTCAGTTTTGAATTTAACAATACTTTCATATTCATGGGAATTGTGTGCATGATATATCGGTTGACAAACTATAGAAAATTATTTGAAAAACAAATGAAGTTTATACTGTGTCAACATCCCAACGCTCCCCCCTTGATTTTTTTTTTCAAATGAACAAAACATTGAAAAACAATCGTAAATTACCATGAAATACACTAATATTGACCGAATACTATTTTTATTTGGTTTTTGTATAATGAGAAGCCAATTTTGATCTATTTACCTAACAAACCATAGCAAACCTTCAAATTTCAAAAGGTGAAATGAATCAAATATTTTAAAGGACTAACCCATTTGCATTTTTTGGCAAATAATGAGTTGGCATAAAATTGTCCGTTTTTGGATTTCAGAATATTTTCAATTCATGGCAATTCTTTGCAAGATATATCGGTTGACAAACTATACCAAAATATTTGAAAAACAAATGAAGTTTATACAGTGTTAACATTCCAATGCGCCCCCCTTCACTTTTTTTTTTAAATGAACAAAAAAGTGAAAAAGACTCGTAAATTACCATGAAATACTTTAATACGGAGAGAGTACTATTTTATTCTGTTTTTCTATAATTGAAAAGAAAAATTTGATCTATTTACCTAACAAACGACAGCAAATATTCAAATTTAAAAAAGTGAAATGAATCGAATATTTTCAAAGGCTAACCCCTTTGCATTTTTTAAAAAATAATGAGTTTGCATAAAATTGTCCGTTTTGGATTTCAAAATACTTTCATATTCATGGGAGTTCTATGCATGATATATCGGTTGACAAACTATTGCAAAATATTTGGAAAACAAATGAAGTTTATACAGTGTCAATATTTCAATGCTCCCCCCTTTAGTTCTTTTTTTAAATGAAAAACACTCGTAAATTACAAATGAAATACTTTAATACTGAGTGAGTACTATTTTTATTCTGTTTTTCTATAATTGAGAAGACAATTTTGATCTATTTACCTAACAAACGATAGCAAATACTTCAGAATTAAAAATGTGAAATTAATCAAATATTTTAAAAGGCTAACACCTTTGCATTTTTTGGAAAATAATGAGTTGGCATAAAATTGTCCGTTTTGGATTTCAATATACTTTCATATTCATGGGAATTCTATGCATGATAAGTCGGGGTACAAACTATAGAAAAATATTTGGGAAACACATGAAGGTTATACAGTGTCAACATCCCAATGCTCCCCCATTGAGGTTTTTTTTTATAAAATGAACAGGACAGTGAAAAACACTTGTAAATTACAATGAAATACTTTAATACAGAGAGAGTACTATTTTTATTCTGTTTTTCTATAATTAAGAAGACAATTTTGATCTATTTACCTAACAAACGATAGCAAATACATCTAATTTGGAAAGGTGAAATGAATCAAATATTTTCAAAACCTAACCCCTTTGCATTCTTGGAAAAATAATGAGTTGGCATAAAATTGTCCGTTTTGGATTTCAAAATATACTTTCATATTCATGAGAATTCTATGCATTATATATCGGTTGACAAACTATAGCAAAATATTTGGAAAACATATAAAGTATATATAGTTTCCACATCCAAATGCTCCCCCCTTGAGTTTTTTTAAACGAACAAAACAGAGAAAAAGACTCGTAAATTACCATAGAATACTTTAATACGGAGAGAGTAATATTTTTGTTCTGTTTTTCTACAATTGAAAACACAAATTTGATCTATTTACCTAACAAACGATAGCAAATAATACTTAAAATTTAAAAAGTTGAAAGGAATCAAATATTTTCAAAGGCTAACCGCTTTGCATTTTTTGAAAAATAATGAGTTGGCATAAAATTGTCCGTTTTGGATTTCAAAATACTTTCATATTCATGGGAATTCTATGGATGATATAGCGGTTGACAAACTATTGCAAAATATTTGGAAAACGTATGAAGTATATATAGTGTCCACATCCCAATGCTCCCCCATGAGTTTCTATTAAAATGAACAAGACAGTGAAAAAGACTCGTAAATTACCAAGAAATACTTTAATAGTACTACTTTTACTATGCTTTTCTATAATTGAAAAGATAAATTTGATATATTTACCTAACAAACGATAGCAAATACTTCAAATTTAAAAAGGTGAACTGAACCAAATATTTTCAAAGGCTAACCCCTATGCATTTTTAAAAAAAAATAACGAGTTCGCATAAAATTGTCCGTTTTGGATTTCAAAATACTTTCATATTCATGGGAATTCTACGCATGATATATCGGTTGACAAACTATAGCATAATATTTGGAAAACAAATGAAGTTTATACAGTGTCAACATTCCAATGCTCCCCCCTTTAGTTTTTTTTTTTTTTAAATGAACAAGACAGTGAAAAACACTCGTAAATTACCATGAAATACTTTAATAGTAAGAGAGTACTATTTTCGTTCTGTTTTTTTATAATTGAGAAGACAATTTTGATCTATTTACCTAACAAACGATTGCAAATACTTCCAATTTAAAAATGTGAAATGAATCAAATATTTTCAAAGGCTAATCCCATTGCATTTCTGGAAAAATAATGAGTTGGCATAAAATTGTCCTTTTTGGATTTCCTAATACTTCCATATTGATGGGAATTCTATGCATGATATGTCGGGGTACAAACTATAGAAAAATATTTGGAAAACACCTGAAGGTCATACAGTGTCAACATCCCAATGCTCCCCGCTTTTTTTTTTTTTTTTTTTAAAATGAACAAGACACTGAAAAACACCTGTAAATTACCATGAAATACTTTAATATGGAGAGAGTACTATTTTTATTCTGTTTTTCTATAATTGAAAAGACAAATTTGATTTATCAACCGATATATCATGCATAGAATTCTCATGAATATCAATGTATTCTGAATGCCAACTCATTATTTGCCAAAAAATGCATAGGGGTTAGCATTTGAAAATATTTGATTCATTTCACCTTTTAAATTTGAAGTATTTGCTATAGTTTGTTAGGTGAATAGATCAAAATTGGCTTCTCTGTTGTAAAAGAATAGAATAAAAATAGTATTCTCCCAGTACAGAAGTATTTCATGGTAATTTACGGTTGTTTTTCAATATTTTGTTCATTTAAAAAAAAAGATCAAGGGGGGAGCCTTGGGATTTTGACACTATATAAAATTCATTAATTTTTCGAATACTTTGCTATGGTTAGTCAACCGATATATCATGCATAGAATTCACATAAATATGAAAATATTCTAAAATCCAAAACGGACAATTTTATGTGAACTCGTGATTTGCTAAAAAATGCAAAAGGGTTAGCCTTTGAAAATATTTGATTCATTTCACCTTTTTTTAATTTGAAGTATTCGCTATGGTTTGTTAGGTAAATGGATCAAAATTGGCTTCTCTGTCGTAGAAAAAATAGAATGAAAATAGTATAATCTCAGTATTAAAGTATTTCATGGTAATTTATGGGTGTTTTTTAATGTTTTGTTCATTTAAAAAAAATTCAAGGGGGAGCCTTAGGATTTTGACATTGTATAAAATTCATTTGTTTTTCAAATATTTTGCTATGGTTTGTCAACCGATATATCATGCATAGAATTCCCGTGAATATGAAAGTATTTTGAAATCCAAACTGACAACTTTATGTCAACTCATTATTTGCCAAAACATGCAAAGGGGTTAGCCTTTGAAAATATTTGATTCATTTCACCATTTTTAATTTGAAGTATTTGCTATGGTTTGTTAGGTAAATAGATCAAAATTAGCTTCTCTGTCATAGAAGTATAGAATAAAAATAGTACTCTCTCAGTATTAAAGTATTTCATGGTAATTTATGAGTGTTTTTCAATGTTTTGTTCATTTTAAAAAAAAAATCAAGGGGGGAGCCTTAGGATTTTGACACTGTATAAAATTTATTTGTTTTTCAAATATTTTGATATGGTTTATCAACCGATATATCATGCATAGAATTTCCATTAATATGAAAGTATTCTGAAATCCAAAACTGACAATTTTATGCCAACTCATTATTTGCCAAAAAATGCAAAGGGGTTAGCTTTTGAAAATATTTGATTCATTTCACCTTTTTAAATTTGAAGTATTTGCTATGGTTTGTCAGGTAAATAGATCAAAATTGGCTTCTCAATCGTAGAAGAATAGAATAAAAATAGTATTCCCTCAGTATTAAAGCATTTCATGGTAATTTACGAATGTTTTTCAATGTTTTGTTCATTTAAAAAAAAAAAAATCAAGGGGGGAGCCTTGGAATTTTGATACCGAAAATTCATTTGTTTTTCAAATATTTTGCTATGGTTTGTCAACCGATATATCATGCATAGAATTCCCATGATTATGAAAGTATTCTAAAATTCAAAACGGACAATTTTATGCCAACTCATTATTTGCCAAAAAATGCAAAGGGGTTAGCTTTTGAAAATATTTGATTCATTTCACCTTTTTAAATTTGAAGTATTTTGCTATTGTTTGTTAGGTAAATAGATCAAAATTGGCTTCTCTGTTGTAGAAGAATAGAATAAAAATAATATTCTCTCAGTATTAAAGTATTTCATTGTAAGTTACGAGTGTTTTTCAATGTTTTGTTCATTTTAAAAAAAAAAATCAAGGAGGGAGCCTTGAGATTTTGACACTGTATGAAATTCATTTGTTTTTCAAATATTTTGCTATGGTTTGTCAACCGATTTATCATGCATAGAATTCCCATGAATATGAAAGTATCTGAAATCCAAAACCGACAATTTTATGCCAACTCATTATTTGCCAAAAAATGCAAAGGGGTTAGCCTTTGAAAATATTTGATTCATTTCACCATTTTAAATTTGAGGCATTTGTTATGGTTTGTTAGGTAAATAGATCAAAACTGGCTTCTAAGTTATAGAAAAACAGAATAAATATAGTATATTCTCAGTATTAAAGTATTTCATGGTAATTTACGAGTGTTTTTCAATGTTTTGTTCATTTAAAAAAAATTCAAGGGGGGAGCGTTGGAATTTTTACACTGTATAAAATTCATTTATTTTTCAAGTATTTTGCGATAGTTTGTCAACCGATATATCATGCATAAAACCCCCATGAATATGAAAGTATTCTGAAATCCAAAACAGACAAATTTATGCCAACTCATGATTTGCTAAAAAATGCAAAGGGGTTAGCCTTTTAAAATATTTGATTCATTTCACATTTTTAAATTTTAAGTATTTGCTATGGTTTGTTAGGTAAATATATTAAAATTGGCTTATTTGTCGTAGAAGAATAGAATAAAAATAGTATTCTCCCAGTATTAAAGTATTTCCTTGTAATTTACGAGTGTTTTTCAATGTTTTGTTATTTTAAAAAAAAAAAATTAAGGGGGGAGCCTTTGGATTTTGACACTGTATAAAATTCATTTGTTTTTCAAATATTTTGCTATGGTTTGTCAACCGATATATCATGCATAGAATTCCCATGAATATGAAAGTATTGTGAAATCCAAAACGGTCAGTTTTATGCCAACTCATTCTTTACCAAAAAATGCAAAGGGGTAGCCATTGAAAATATTTGATTCATTTCACCTTTTTAAATTTGAAGTGTTTGCTATGGTTTGTTAGGTAAATAGATTAAAATTGGCTTCTCTGTTGTAGAAGAATAGAATAAAAATAGTATTAAAGTATTTCATGGTAACTTACGAGTGTTTTTTAATGTTTTATTCATTGAAAAAAAATTCAAGGTAGGAGGAGCCTTGGGATTTTGACACTGTATAAAATTCATTTGTTTTTCAAATATTTTTCTATGATTTATCAACCGATATATCATGCGTAGAATTTCCATGAATATGAATGTATTCTGAAATCCAAAACAGACAATTTTATGCCAACTCATTATTTGCCAAAAAATGCAAAGGGGTTAGCATTTGAAAATATTTGATTAATTTCACCTTTTTAAATTTGAAGTATTTGCTATAGTTTGTTAGGTGAATAGATAAAAATTGGTTTCTCTGTTGTAAAAGAATGGAATAAAAATAGTATTCTCCCAGTACTAAATTATTTCATGGTAATTTACGAGTATTTTTCAATATTTTGTTCATTTAAAAAAAGTTCTAGGGGGGAGCCTTGGAATTTTGACAATGTATTGCCAAAAAATGCAACGGGTTAGCTTTCGAAAATATTTTATTCATTTCACCATTTTAAATAGGAAGTATTTGTTATGGTTTGTTAGGTAAATAGATCAAAATTGGCTTCTCAATTATAGAATAACAGAATAAAAATAGTATATCTCAGTATTAAAGTATTTTATGGTAATTTACGAGTGTTTTTCAATGTTTTGTTCATTTATAAAAAATTCAAGGGGGGAGCCTTGGGATTTTGACACAGTATATAATTAATTCGTTTTTCAAATATTTTGCTATGGTTTGTCAACCGATACATAGAATTCCCACGAATATGAAAGTATTCTGAAATCCAAAACGGACAATTTTATGCCAACTCATTATTTGCCAAAAAATAAAGGGTTTAGCCTTTGAAAATATTTGATTCATTTCACCTTTTTAAATTTGAAGTATTTGCTATTGTTTGTTAGGTAAATAGATCAAAGTTGGCTTCTCTGTCGTAGAAGAATATAATAAAAATAGTATTCTCTCAATATTAAAGTATTTCATTGTAAGTTACGAGTGTTTTTCATTGTTTTGTTCATTTAAAAAAAATTCAAGGGGGGAGCCTTGGAATTTTGACACTGTATAAAATTCATTTGTTTTTCAAATATTTTGCTATGGTTTATCAACCGATTTATCATGCATTGAATTCCCATGAATATGAAAGTATCTGAAATCCAAAATCGACAATTTTATACCAACTCATTATTTGCTAAAAAATGCACAGGGGTTAGCCTTTTAAATTATTTGATTCATTTCACCATTTTAAATTTGAGGTATTTGTTATGGTTTGTTAGGTAAATAGATCAAAATAGGCTTCTTAGTTATAGAAAAACAGAATAAAAGTGGTATTCTCTCAGTATTAAAGTATTTCATGGTAATTTACGAGTACTTTTTAATGTTTTGTAATTTAAAAAAAATTCAAGGGGGAGGGAGCTTTGAGATTTTGACACTGTATAAAATTCATTTGTTATTCAAATATTTTGCTATGGTTTGTCAACCGATATATCATGCATAAAATTTCCGTGAATATGAAAGTATTCTGAAATCCAAACCGACAACTTTATGCCAACTCATTATTTGCAAAAAAATGCAAAGGGGTTAAGCCTTTGAAAATATTTGATTAATTTCACCTTTTTAAATTTGAAGTATTTGCTATGGTTTGTTAGGTAAATAGATCAAAATTGGCTTCTTTGTCGCAGTAGAATAGAATAAAAATAGTATTCTCTCAGTATTGAAGTATTTCATTGTAAGTTACGAGTGTTTTTCAATGTTTTGTTCATTTAAAAAAAAAAATCAAGGGGGGAGCTTGGGGATTTTGACACTGTATAAAATTCATTTGTTTTTCAAATATTTTGCTATGGTTTGTCAACCGATTTATCATGCATAGAATTCCCAGGAATATAAAAGTTTCTGAAATCCAAAACCGACAATTTTATGCCGACTCATTATTTGCCAAAAAATGCAAAGGGGTTAGCCTTTGAAAATATTTGATTCATTTCACTATTTTAAATTTTAGTTATTTGTTATGGTTTGTTAGGTAAATAGATCAAAATTGGCTTCTCAGTTATAGAAAAACATAATAAAAATAGTATATTCTCAATATTAAAGTATTTTAATGGTAATTTACGAGTGTTTTTCAATGTTTTGTTCATTTAAAAAAACTTCAAGGGAGGAAGCCTTGGAATTTTTACACTGTATAAAATTCATTTGTTTTTCAAATATTTTGCTATAGTTTGTCAACCGATATATCATGCATAGAGTCCCCATGAATATGAAAGTATTCTGAAATCCAAAACATACAATTTTATACCAACTCATTATTTGCCAAAAAATGCAAAGGGGTTAGCCTTTGAAAATAATTGATTCATTTCACATTTTTAAATTTTAAGTATTAGCTATAGTTTCTTAGGTGTATAGATCAAAAATGGATTCTCTGTCGTAGAAGAATAGAATAAAAAATAGTATTCTCTCAGTATTAAAGTATTTCATGGTAATTTACGAGTGTTTTTCAATGTTTTGTTCATTTTAAAAAAAATCAAGGAAGGAGCTTTGGGATTTTGACACAGTATAAAATTCATTTGTTTTTCAAATATTTTGCTGTGGTTTGTCCACCGATATATCATGCATACAATTCCCATGAATATGAAAGTATTTTGAAATCCAAAACTGACAATTTTATGCCAACTCATTATTTGCCAAAAAATGCAAAGGGATAAGCCTTTGAAAATATTTGATTTATTTCACCATTTTAAATATGAAGTATTTGTTATGGTTTGTTAGGTAAATAGATCAAAATTGGCTTTTTAGTTATAGAATAACAGAATAAAAATAGTATATTTCAGTATTAAAGTATTTCATGGTAATTTACGAGTGTTTTTCAATGTTTTGTTCATTTAAAAAAAAATCAAGGGGGGGGGGGGGGGAGCCTTGGGATTTTGACACTGTATAAAATTAATTTGTTTTTCAAATATTTTGCTATGGTTTGTCAACCGATACATAATGCATAGAATTCCCATGAATATGAAAGTATTCTGAAATCTAAAACGGACAATTTTATGCCAACTTATTATTTGCCAAAAAATGCAGAGGGGTTAGCCTTTGGAAATATTTGATTCATTTCACCTTTTTAAATTTGAAGTATTTGTTATTGTTTGTTAGGTAAATAGATCAAAATTGGCTTCTATATTGTAGAAGAATAGAATAAAAATAGTATTCTCTCAGTATTAAGTATTTAATTATAAGTTACGAGTGTTTTTCAATGTTTGGTTCATTTAAAAAAAAATCAAGTGGGGAGCCTTGGGATTTTGACACTGTATAAAATTCATTTGTTTTTCAAATATTTTGCAATGGTTTGTCAACCGATTTATCATGCATAGAATTCCAATGAATATGAAAGTATCTGAAATCCGAAACCGACAATTTTATGCCAACTCATTATTTGCCAAAAAATGCGAAGGGGTTAGTCTTTGAAAATATTTGATTTATTTCACCATTTTAAATAGGAAGTATTTGTTATGGTTTGTTAGGTAAATAGATCAAAATTGGCTTCTCAGTTATAGAATAACAGAATAAAAATAGTATATCACAGTATTTAAAGTATTTCATAGTAATTTACGAGTGTTTTTCAATGTTTTGTTCATTTAAAAAAAATTCAAGGGGGGAGCCTTGGGATTTTTACACAGTATATAATTAATTTGTTTTTCAAATATTTTTCTATGGTTTGTCAACCGATACATAATGCATAGAATTCCAACGAATATTTGTTTTTCAAATATTTTGCAATGGTTTGTCAACCGATACATAATGCATTGAATTCCCACGAATATGAAAGTATTCTGAAATCCAAAATGGACAATTTTATGCCAACTCATTATTTGCCAAAAAACAAAGGGTTTAGCCTTTGAAAATATTTGATTCATTTCACCTTTTTAAATTTGAAGTATTTGCTATCGTTTGTTAGGTAAATAGATCAAAGTTGGCTTCTCTGTCGTAGAAGAATATAAAAAAAAATAGTATTCTCTCAGTATTTAAAGTATTTCATTGTAAATTACGTGTGTTTTTCATTGTTTTGTTCATTTAAAAAAAAATTCAAGGAGGGAGCCTTGGGATTTTGACACTGTATAAAATTCATTTGTTTTTCAAATATTTTGCTATGGTTTGTCAACCGATATATCATGCATAGAATTCCATGAATATGAAAGTATTGTGAAATCCAAACTGACAACTTTATGCCAACTCATTATTTGCCAAAAAATGATAAGGGGTTAGCCTTTGAAAATATTTTATTCATTTCACCTATTGAAATTTGAAGTATTTGCTATGGTTTGTTAGGTTAATAGATCAAAATTGGCTTCTCTGTCGTAGAAGAATAGAATAACATGCAATATGATATGCAGAACACTGTTATAAGTGATGCATTTACTACTTGGAGAAATAAAAACAAAAACTGTTATCATTTCCCTAGTGTTTCTATTGTTGGCCTTGGAAAAAAACTCATCTGCATGTATTCCACTCATCTACTCATATGCTAGTTAAAAGCTTCATATCAGCTTAATCCATCAAACAATGAGAGATTCAACGACCGTTGAATGCATTATATGCAAGTGATTATGAGAACTTCAAGAACCAAAACAAAGTAAACACAAAAGAAGCTGGGCAGGTACTACCCTGCAACCAGCTTATCACTCTTTATTTATTCATCATCTTACATTTACAAGATTACACCTCCAACTCTCCGCTGGATCCGAAAACATACGATTGCATTATTATAGTACAACACCATACAGTAGTCATAGTTATATTAGTAGTAGACTGAAAATATTTAAACATAGCCAAAACACAACAAAGTTCCCGCCGAGGACTACACCGTTGTTCTTACTCCTCAGCACGTCCCTGATGCTGCTGGCGAGGTCCCTTGAAGAAGAAATCGTCTTGCTGGCTCTTGAACACCTCATCCACCTCTCTCGCAGACATGCCGAATGCCAGTTCTTTCGCCTCCCTCTCGAGTTGGTTGATCACGTTCCTTCGTCCTGTAACAATAATGTCAAATGTTAGTAACTAAACCAAAAATGTTGCCACTAATATGTTGTCTTACCTGCAAGAGGAAACTTTTCGTTATTATTTGCGTTCACTTTGAAGCAAAGCACTTGAAGGTTCTGGTTTTTGGAGGCCACAGTAACAAAAGGATTACCGGCCGGGACGACAACCACCGTGCCAGGCCAAAAATTCTCCGTTTTTGGATTTCAGAACACTTTCATATTCATGGGAATTCTATGCAAGATATATCGGTTGACAAACTGTAGAAAAATATTTTTTTAAAATGAACAAAACACTGAAAAACAAACGTAAATTATCATGAAATACTTTAATACTAAGAGAATACTATTTTTATTCTGTTTTTCTATAATTGAGAAGTCATTTTGAAATATTTACCTGACAAACCATCGCAATTACTTCAAATTTTAAAAGGTGAAACGAAACAAATATTTTCAAAGGCTAACCCCTTTGCAATTTTTGGCAAAAAATGAGTTCGCATAAAATTTTCAGTTTTGAATTTCAGAATACTTTCATATTCATGGAAATTCTATGCATGATATATCGGTTGACAAACTATAGCAAAATATTTTAAAAACAAATGAAGTTTATACAGTATCAACATTCCAACGCTCCCCCATTGATCTTTCTTTTTAAACGAACAAAACATTGAAAAACAATCGTAACCATGAAATATTTTAATACTGAGAGAATACAATTTTATTTTGTTTTTCTATAATTGAGAAGCCAATTTTGAAATATTTACCTAACAAACCATTCATTAATTTAAAAAGGTGAAATTGATCAAATATTTTTATAGGCGAATAATGAGTTGACATAAAATTGTCCGTTTTTGGATTTGAGAACACTTTCATATTCATGGGAATCCTATACATGATATATCGGTTGCCAAACTATAGCAATATTTGAAAAATAAATGAAGTTATACAATGTCAACATCCCAACGCTCCCCCCTTGAATTTTTTTTAAATGAACAAAACATTGAAAAACATTAGTAAATTACTAGGAAATACATTAATACTGAAAGAATATTATTTTTATTCGGTTTTTATATGAGTGGGGAGCCAATTTTGAAATATTTACCTACCAAACCATAGCAAATACTTCAAATTTAAAAAGGTCAAATGAATCAAATATATTCAAAAGCTAACCCCTTTGCATTTTTTGGCAAATAATGAGTTGGCAAAAAATTGTCCGTTTTTGGATTTCAGAACACTTTCATATTCATGGAAATTCTATGCAAGATATATCGTTTGACAAACTATAGCAAAATATTTGAAAAACAAATGAAGTTTATACAGCGTCAACATCGCAACGCTCCCCCTTGAATATTTTTTTAAATTAACAAAACATTGAAAAACAATCGTAAATTATCATGAAATACTTTAATACTGAGACAATACTATTTTTATTCTGTTTTTCTATGATTGAGAAGTCATTTTGAAATATTTACCTAACAAACCATCGCAATTACTTCAAATTTTAAAAGGTGAAACGAATCAAATATTTTCAAAGGCTAACCCCTCTGCATTTTTGGCAAATAATGATTTGGCATAAAATTTTCAGTTTTGAATTTCAAAATACTTTCATATTAATGGGAACTGTATGCATGATAAGCTTTTTCTTTCTCTCCCTCCCCAAGTCTGTCGGTCCGACGACAGCGGCTACAATACCAGGACTAACAAGATCTCTCTCTCTCCCCTTACCAAGCCAAAAAAAACCGGATCCGTTTCTCAAACCGAATCACGCCAACGTTATGGAAGTTCCTGGATTACGTAAAATAAGAGTAGTACCAAAGGCAGCGTGGAATTCTATGCATGATATATCGGTTGACAAACTATAGCAAAATATTTGAAAAACAAATGAAGTTTATATAGTGTTAACATCCCAACGCTCCCCGCTTTAATTTTTTTTTAGACGAACAAAACATTGAAAAACAATCGTAAATTACCATGAAATATTTTAATACTGAGAGAATACAATTTGTATTCTACTTTTCTATTATTGAGAAGCCAATTTTGAAATATTTACCTAACAAATCATCGCAAATTCTTTTTAATTTAAAAAGGTAAAATGGATCAAATATTTTCAAAGGCTAACCCCTTTTCATTTTTTGGGCGAATAATGAGTTGACATATAATTGTCCGTTTTGGATTTCAGAACACTTTCATATTCATGTGAATCCTATGCATGATATATCGGTTGACAAAAATAGCAAAATATTTGAAAAATAAATGAAGTATATACAGTGTCAACATTCCAATGCTCCCCCCTTGAATTTTTTCTTTAAATGAACAAAACATAGAAAAATACTAGTAAATTACCATGAAGTAGACTAATACTGAAAGAATACTATTTTTATTCGGTTTTTCTATGAATGGGAAGCCAATTTTGATCTATTTACCTAACAAACCATAGCAAATACTTTAAATTTAAAAAGGTGAAATAAATCAAATATTTTCAAAGGCTAAACCCTTTGCATTATTTGGCAAATAATTAGTTGGCAAAAAATTGTCCATTTTTGGATTTCAAAATAATTTTTTTAATTCATGGAAATTCTATGCAAGATATATTGGTTAACAAACTATAGCAAAATATTTGAAAAATAAATGAAGTTTATACAGTGTTAACATCCCAACCCCCCCCCCCCCCCCCCCTCCCCCCTTGAATTTTTTTGAATGAACAAAACATTAAAAAACACTAGTAAATTACTATGAAATACATTAATACTGTAAGAATATTATTTTTATTCGGTTTTTATATGACTGAGAAACAAATTTGGAAATATTTACCTAACAAACAATCACAAATTCTTTTTAATTTAAAAAGGTGAAATGGATCAAATATTTTCAAAGGCTAACCGCTTTGCATTTTTTGGCAAATAATGAGTTGGCATTAAATTGGCCGTTTTTGGATTCCAATATTTTCAATTCATGGCAATTCTATGCAAGATTATCGGTTGACAAAATATAGCAAAATATTTGAAAAACAAATGAAGTTTATACAGTGTTAACTTTTAACATCCCAATGCTCCCCCCCTTGAATTTTTCTTTTAAACGAACAAAACATTGAAAAACACTAGTAAATTACTATAAAATATATTAACACTGAAAGAATATTATTTTTATACGGTTTTTATATGACTTAGAAGCCAATTTTAAAATACTTACCTAACATACCATAGCAAATACTTCAAATTTAAAAAGGTGAAATGAATCAAATATTTTCAAAGGCTAACCCCATTGCACTTTTTGGCAAATAATGAGTTGGCAAAAAATTGTCCATTTTTGGATTTCAGAACACTTTCATATTCATGGGAATTCTATGCAAGATATGTCGGTTGACAAACTATAGCAAAATATTTGAAAAACAAAAGAAGTTTATACAGTGTCAACATCCCAATGCTCCCCCTTGAATATTTTTTTAAATGAACAAATTGAAAACCAATCGTAAATTATCATGGAATACTTTAATACTGAGAGAATAGGAAATTTATTCTATTTGTCTATAGTTGAGAAGCCATTTTGAAATATTTACCTAACAATCACAATTACTTCAAATTTTAAAAGGTGAAACTAAACAAATATTTTCAAAGGCTAACCCCTTTGCATTTTTTGGCAAAATATGAGTTGGAATAAAATTTTCAGTTTTGAATTTTAGAATACTTGCATATTCATGGGAATTCTATGCATGATATATCGGTTGACAAACCATAGCAAACATTTGAAAAACAAATGAAGTTTATACAGTGTCAACATCCCAACGCTCCCCCCCCCGGAATTTTTTTTAAACGCACAAAACATTGAAAAACAATCGTAAATTACCATGAAATATTTTAATACTGAGAGAAAACAATTTTTATTCTGTTTTTCTATAATTGAAATATTTACCTAACAAACCATCGCAATTTTTTTTTAATTTGAAAAGGTGAAATCGATCAAATATTTTTAAAGGCTAACCCCTTTTCATTTTTTAGGCGAATAATGTGTTGACATAAAATTGTCCGTTTTGGATTTCAGAACACTTTCATATTCATGGAAATCCTATGCATGATATATCGGTTGACAAACTATAGCAGAATATTTGAAAAATAAATGAAGTTTATACAGTGTTAACTTCCCAACGCTCCCCCCTTGAATTTTTTTTAAATGAACAAAACATTGAAAAACAATCGTAAATTACCATGAAATACATTAATACTGAAAGAATATTATTTTTATTCAATTTTTATGACTAAGAAAACCAATTTTGAAATATTTACCTAACAAACCATAGAAAATATTTCAAATTTAAAAAGGTGAAATGAATCAAATACTTTCAAAGGCTAACCCCTTTGCATTTTTTGGCAAATAATGAGTTGGCAAAAAATTGTCCGTTTTTGGAATTCAGAATATTTTCAACTCATGGAAATTCTATGCAAGATATATCGGTTGAAAAACTATAGCAAAATATTTGAAAAACAAATTAAGTTTATACAGTGTTAACATCCCAACGCTCCCCCCTTAAATTTTTTTTTAAATGAACAAAACATTGAAAAACACTAGTAAATTGCTATGAAATACATTAACACTGAAAGAATATTATTTTTATTCGGTTTTTATATGACTGAGAAACCAATTTTGGAAAATTTACCTAACAAACCATCACAAATTCTTTTTAATTTAAAAAGGTGGAATTGATCAAATATTTTCAAAGGCTAACCCCTTTGCATTTTTTGGCAAATAATGAGTTGGCATGAAATTGTCCTTTTTTGGATTTTAGAATATTTTCAACTCATGGCAATTCTATGCAAGATATATCGGTTGACAAACTATAGCAAAATATTTGAAAAACAAATGAAGTTTATACAGTGTTAACATCCCAACGCTCCCCCCTTGAATTTTTTTTTAAATGAACAAAACATTGAAAAACACAAGTAAATTACTATGAAATACATTAATACTGAAAGAATATTACTTTTATTCGGTTATTATATGACTGAGAAGCCAATTTTGAAATATTTACCTAACAAACCATAGCAAATACTTCAAATTAAAAAAGGTGAAATGATCAAATATTTTCAATGGCTAACCCCTTTGCATTTTTTGGCAAATAATGAGTTGGCAAAAAATTGTCCGTTGATTTACTTACTTTAAACTTGTTCCTACGCGCTTGGAGTATTTTCTATATTTGCACCCGTGTTTTATCTGATGTAAGATTAATTCTTGCTAAAAGAAGTAAAAAGGAGCAACGAAGTGCACAATAGTAGCAGCTCTGCCAAAGAATATGTTAAAAGCATAACATTCTAAGAATATCGGGCGCTTAGCTTTACCAAACAGACCTCGTTCTTTGCCCGTCGTAATCCACGTTGCTGTTGTATCATGGGTGAATGGAATGCGATATGTAATTTTTATAGCAATATAGATATTTCTTGGTTATTTAAAAAATTATATATTTAAAAACGTCATTTCAGTCCGAGTTTGGATAAAGGGAATCAAAGATTCTTTATTTTTAAATTTGGATAAAGGGAATCAAAGTTTTTTTTTTTTTTTTTGATTTGAAGTATAAAAAAAGTTGAAGGATTGTAAATTAATTTTGAAAAGGGTGTAGGTGAGATTATTTTCCATATGTTGGAATACAATTAAAAGATTCAAAAAACCGGGGGACGATGTGTAATTCGCTATGCTTGAAATTAATTCAGGGAATGATGAAGGACGGAAATTTTTCATTTTTTTTATTAAGGGTTCAATATTGATATCTGAGCAAATTGTATAACCAATTCAAAAGAATTCCGCACTTACGAGGAATATTCATATATTTTTTTGTAAGTTTTATGCTAGTTTTGTTGTTTCAAAGGGGTTTTATGCATCACGGTTTGACGTACTTATGTAAAATTGGAGATCAAGGTAGTTTAGTTAAACTTGTTCTTACACACAAGGAATCTATTCTGTATTTGCACACGTGATTTAGGAGTAATTCTTGCCAAAAGAAGTAAAAAATAGCAATGAAAAGAACAAAGACAATGCAATTATTTTGGATCCTCAATAGGAATAAAGTGGTTATGTTCCTTCCATTATTTTAAACCTACGGATGTCTAGTTTTGAACACAAAAAGTGGATCACAGTTCGGAAATCGAGAGAAGAAGTTATGGTAAAAGCCGCAACCTCGCGCAAATTTGCTCGAGCTGGCGCGACCAAGGGCTGATCGTGCTGTGCTCGGATATAGCGCGATCGCGCTAGGTCGCGCCCTAGTCGCGCTGCGCTTGAGCAAGTTTGCGCGGTGTCGTCATTTTGGCCATAACTTCTTCTCCCGATGTCTGAAAATCAATCCGTTTTTTGCGTTGGAAACTAGAAATCTATGGCTTCACATTGGTGTTTTGAAATCATTTATTATTGTCATATGTGTCAAAATAGTAACTTCTTTCCTAAAACAAATGTTAAAAACATAACATTAGGGAATATCGGACGCTTATATCTACCAAACAAACCTTGTTGTATCATTGGTGAATGGAACGCGATATGTATTTTTTTGTACGTGGTAGTTCTTCTTTGGTAAATTGAAAATGTTATACTATAATCCGTCATATTTTTTGTCATACTTTTTTTTTTTGTAAGTTTTATGCTAGTTTTGTTGTTTCAAAGGGGTTTTATGCATCATGGTTTAACGTAATTATTTAAGTTAGGAGTTCAAGGTAGTTTAGTTAAACTTGTTCTTACCCACGAGGAATCTATTATGTATTTGCACACGTGATTTAGGAATAATTCTTGCCAAAAGAAGTAAAAAACAACAATGAAAAGCACAAAGGCAATGCAATTATTTTGGATCCTCAATAGGACTAATGTGGCTATGTGCCTACAACAATTGTAACCCTACGGATGTCTAGTTTCGAACGCAAAAAGCGGATCACAATTCGGAAATCGAGAGAAGAAGTTATGGCCAAAAATGCAACCTCGCGCAAATTTGCTCGAGCCGGCGTGACCAGGCGCGGCCAAGGGCTGATCGCGCTGTGCTCGGACATAGCGCGATCCCGCAAGGTTGCGCCCTAGTCGCGCCGTGCATGAGCAAGTTTGCGCAGTGTCATCATTTTGGCCATAACTTCTTCTCCTGCTGTCCGAATTGTAATCCGTTTTTTTTGCGTTGGAAATTAGACATCTATGGCTTCACATTGGTGTTTTGAGATCATTTATAATTTTCATATGTGACAAAATAGTAACTTCTTTCCTAAAACAAATGTTAAAAACATAACATTAGGGAATATTGGACGCTTATATTTACCAAACAAACCTTGTTGTATCGTGGGTGAATGGAACGCGATATGTATTTTTTTGTACGTGGTAGTTTTTCTTTGGTAAATTGAAAATGTTATACCATAATCTGTCATGTCAGTCCGAGTTTGGTTAAAGGGAATTGAAGACTTTTGATTTGTCAATAATGATGTGAAGTACAAAAAAAATGTAAGATTGAAAATTAATTTGAATGGGGTGTAGGTGCGATTATTTTCCATATGTCGGAGTAAAATCAAAAGATTCAAAAACTAAGGGACTATGTGTAATTCGTCAAGACTTGAAACTAATCCAGGGAAAGTTAAAGGACGAAAATTACACACTTTTTTTTATTAGGGCCCAAACTTGATATCTGTGCAAATTATATGACCAATTTGAAAGAATTCCGCTCTTACGAGGAATATTCACCTTTTTTTTGTTGTTGTAAATTTTAAGCTTGTTTTGCTCTTCGTAAGGTTTTTTTTTTACGTGATTCATGTGCTAAGTCAATCGCAATCGCTTCACTTACGTTGGGTATTCTTGAATTTGCCTTCGACAAAGCTAAATGACTCAAATCTTTCGCTTTTTTGTTTGGCTTCTTCTATAAGCTTCTAACCAATTTGTCTTGATTTTGATATATATATATATATATATATATATATATATATATATATATATATATATATATACACCTTTGTTAATTTCATCACAACTTCGATGTATAATACTTCATTTTTCTTGAGTTTGAAACTTTGTCGTTACTAATTCCGTAGATTGTATGACGTAATTTATTTTATGATATCTTATTAATCATCTACTATTTTCATCACATTTATTTGTGTATATTTGTTGCACGTAATTATATTTTTCTTAAGTCATAACAACCCTATCATTCTTAGAATTCTATTTGGTTTATAAATTTCTTAAATTTTATGATCGACACGAACAATTTGTAATACTATTTCAAATATTTTGCAATAGTTTGACAACCTACACTTCATGCATAGAATTCCCATGAATATCAAAGGATTTTGAAATCTTAAACGGGCAAATTTTTTTTCCAGCTTATTTAGCAAAAAATGGAAGCCTTTTAGAATATTTGATTTGTTCGTCCTATTTGAATTTGAAGTATTTAGTATAGTTGGTGAGGTTAATAGATCAAAAGTGGCTTCTAAATTATAGAAATACTGAATAAAAATAGTCGTCTCTCATTATTAAAGTATTTCATGGTCATTTATGAGTGTTTTTTAATGTTTTGTTCATTTTAAAACAATGCAAGGGGGAGGGTTGTGATGTTGAAACTTTATTAATATTATTGTTTTTCAAATATTTTGCTAATCGATACATCATACAGAGAACCCCGTGAATATAAAAGGATTCTGATATCTAAAACGGATAATATTATGCCGGCTCATTATTCGCCAAACAATGCAATGTGGTTAACCTTTGTATTTGATTCCTTCGATCGTTTTGAAGTTGAAGTATTTACTATAGCTGGTTAGGTTAATAGATCCAAATTGACTTCTCAATTATAGAAATACTAAATAGAAATAGTCGTCTCACTGTTAAAGTATTTCTGGGTCATTTTTTGAATGTTTTCAATGTTTTGTTCATTTAAAAAAAAAAATCAAGGGGGAGAGTTGGGATGTTGACACTTTATAAACATCATTTGTTTTTCAAATATTTTGCAATAGTTTGACAACCTTCACATCATGCATATAATTCTCATGAATATGAAGGATTCTGATAAAATTGACAATTTTACGCCAGCTCATTATTTGCCAAAAAATGAAAAGGGGTTAGCCTTTGCGAATACTTGATTCGTTCGACCTTTTTAAATTTGAAGTATTAGTTATAGTTTGGTAGCTAAATAGATCAAATCTGACTACTCAATGATAGAAATATATTTTTCAAAATTATCAAAGGCTTATTGACTCGTTTAAGGGAGTTTTTCGTAATACACACACATTATACCTAAAACACAAACTAGCAACAACTAAACCTAAACCACATACCAGTATTGATAAAAATGGACTAAAAATAGTCGTATCTCATCATTAAAGAATTTTATGGTCATTTATGAGTGTTTCTCAATGTTTGGTTCATTTAAAACAAATGTAAGAGGGAGGGTTAGGATGTTGACACTTTATAAACATCGTTTGCTTTAAAAATATTTTTCAGTAGTTTGACAACCTACATATTATTCATAGAATTCTCAAGAATTTGAAATGATTTTGAAATTTAAAACGGATAATTTTCGCCCAGCTCATTATTCGCCAAGAAATGCAAAGAGGGTTAGCCTTTGGAAATATTTGATTCGTTTGACCTTTTTGAATTTTATGTATTTGTAATAGTTTGTTAGGTTAATAGATCAAAATAGATTACTCAATGATAGAAATGTGTTTCTCATAATTATAAAAGGCTTTCTGAGTCGTTTAGGGTGTTTTTCGTAATACACACACTTCACCTAAAACACACACTAGATCTAAAATACACACTAACTCGACCTTTAAAATTTGTTATAGTTTTGATAGAAAAGGACTAAAAATAGTCGCATCTCGAAGGATTTTTGTATCTAAAACGGATAATTTTACGCCAGCTCATTATTCCTCAAAAAATGCAAAGGGGTTAACCTTTGAGAATGTTTGATTCTTTCGACCTTTTTGAATTAAAGTATTTGTTATAGTTTATCAGCTTACTTGATCAAAACGGACTACTTAATGATAGAAATATGTTTTTTAAAATTATCAAAGGCTTTCTGATCCGTTTATGTGAGTTTTTTGTATTACACACATGACACCTAAAACGCATACTACTCACACTACACCTAAACACACACTAACTCGACATTCAACATTTTGTTATAGTTTTGATAGAAACTGACTAAAAATAGTAGTTTCTCATTATTAAAGTATTTCATGGTTTTTTATGTGTGTTTTTCAATGTTTTGTTCATTTAGAAAAAATGCAAGAGGGGAGGATGGGGATGTTGACACTTTATAAACATAATTTTTTTTTAAATATTTTTAATAGTTTGACAAATACACATAATGCATAGAATTCCCCATGAATATGAAAGGATATTGAAATTTAAAACATACAATTTAGGTCAAATCATTATTCGCCTAAAAGTGCAAAGGGGTTAGACTTTTGGAATATTTGATTCGTTCGACCTTTTTGAATTTGATGTATTTGCTATAGTTTGTTAGGCTAATGGATCAAAATCGAATACTCAATGATAAAAACAGACATATGTTTCTCATAATTATCAAGAGCTTTCTGAGTTGTTTATGGTGTTTTTCGTAATACACACATGACACGTAAAACACACACTAAGCACAATATACCTAAAATACACACTAACTCGACTTTCAAAATTTGTTATAGTTTTGATTGAAATGAACTAAAAATAGTCGTCTCTCAGTATTAAAACATTTCATTGTCATTTATGAGTGTCTTTGAATGTTTTGCTCATTTAAAACAAATCAAGGGGGAGGGTTGGGATGTAGACAATTTATAAACATCATTTGTTTTTCAAAGATTTTGCAATAGTTTGCTAACCGACACATCATGCATAGAATTTCCATGAATTTGAAAGGATTATGATATCTAAAACGGATAAAATTACGCCGGCTCATTATTTGCCAAACAATGCAAAGGGGTTAGCCTTTGTGAGTATTCGATTCGTTCGACCGTTTTGAATTTGAAGTATTTACTATAGTTGGTTAGGTTAATAGATCAAAATTGACTGACACTTTATAAACAATTTGTTTTTCAAATTTTTTGCAATAGTTTGACAACCTACACATCATGCATAGGATTCTCAAGAATGTGAAGAATTCTTATATCTGAAACGGACAATTTTCACGAGCTTATTATTCGGCAAAAAATGCAAAGGGGAAGCCTTTGGGAATATTTGATTCGTTTGACCTTTTTGAATTTGAAGTATTTCTTGTAGTATTTCTTACAACATAATGATAGAAATATGTTTGTCAAAATTATGAAAGGATTTCTGATTCGTTTAAGGGAGTTTTGTACTACACATAATACACCTCAAACACACACTACTCACACTACACCTAAAACAAACACTAACTCGACCTTCAATATTTTGTTATAGTTTTGATAAAAATGAACTAAATATAGTAGTTTCTCATTATCAAAGTATTTCATGGTTATTTATGAGTGTTTTTCAATGTTTTGTTCAATTAAAAAAAATGCAAGGAGGAGAGTTGGGATGTTGACACTTTATAAACATTATTTATTTTCAAATATTTTTTGCACCTCCTTTATATCTCTTTGTTTTTCAATTATAAACTGTCCAATCCACCTCCTTTATATCTCTTTGTTTTTCTTGATTAAATGCCTGCTTGCCACTCATCCTTTTATCTATAAAAACATATTTTACTCACTTCATATATATATATATATATATATATATACAAATTCCACTTCATTAATTACATCTTCTTATCTTGTAATTTGACTTGTCAAAATATTTTATCTTCAGTGTACTATGTTTTGTACATAAAAACACTTTTTCAATAACCTCATCTCCTTTTGGACTGACATGTGGCCACGTGTCGGCTTAGGAGAGTTAGCTGCTGAAGTTAACCGCAGGTGAGAGATAAGAAGCATTAGTTGGACATAATAGGTGTAGCCACTATCTTTTCATCTATTCAGACCACTTCAACCCTTCCCTTTTAAAATACTTTTTCTCAATTTTCAACTTGAGGAATCCTCTCCCCCTTTCTAGAACAGAGAGCATCTGCATTTCCTACTTCTAAAATAGTCTTTATATTGTACGTTATACCCAATTCATAAATTTTCATTTTGCAAATCCATACTCAAGACCCTAGCTGGTCCCATCACTTTTCTGGGCGTATGGCCATTGGAATAATGCTCACTCGACTGAAAGCTTTGGGGTGAGTGAGGAGATTGATTGTTTTTCTATTTGTAGGAAAGTTTTAATAAATCTCTTGATTCTTGTTTTGTAATTTGCCTTAGACAGTTTTAGTAGCTCATTCTTAGTCTGTCTTACCTTTTTTGAAAGCAAGGACAAGATGCTAAAGATAGCTAGGGTTTAGGGTTTTAGGGTTTTGGGGTTTTGAAAAATTAAAAGTATGTTATCTTCTTCAATCTAGTTCGTTTGATCCTCCAAAATGATTTTTCAAGAACTTAATTATTTTTATTCTATCTACTTTGCCTCCTCTCAGAAATATTTTCAAAAGAATATGATCTTGTTCAATCTACTTTTTTTTTTCTTATTCTCGGAGGAATTAATCTTCAAAATATAGGTTTGGAAAAAATTCACATTCTTCAATCTAGTTCGCATATATATCTCTAGATTAACTTAAAAATTTAATCTTCTTTCAATCCCACTTTGATTTATTAACGGTAAAAGTTTATTATATTCGTTAGCCTTTTTGTGCCATCCTGAAGATCATAGATTTAACTTATTTTGTCTACTTTGATGTCTTCTCCTTAAATTTTATTTGTTTTCATTGGGACATCCATCTCTCGTTCAATTTACTTTATCTTCTCAGCTTAAATATTTTTAAACAAATCCCACTTCATTAATTACATCTTCTTATCTTGTAGTTTGACTTGTCAAAATATTTATCTTCAATGGACTCTGTTTTGTCCATAAAAACAATTTTTCAATAACCTCATCTCCTTCATAATAGTTTGTCTAGCTTATCTTCAAAAATAGGGTGTAGAAGAAATCCTTCTTCGCTCTACTCTTTCTTATTCTCAAAAATATTTTTCAAGAAAAATAAAAAGGTAGAGCTATCTTTCAAAATTTTCTTTGTCGTTGAAATATAAGTTAATTTTCTTCAATTTACTTAATGCGTTTCCAGTCTTATCCTTAACTTAATTTATATCCAGTAGCCTCACAATACTAGACCGTACATGTATCATCAAAATACTCAAAAAAATACTACTAAACTTAAAATGCTTATTAAATAAATAGAAACTATCAATCTCGATTCCCAAAGTCTGCAATGACATATATGATTCATAATTTTTAGTCAGAATGAATTAGAATTAAGTACTACAGCCACACACACTAATTATGTTTGAATGACCTTACTTGTCAAATCCTGGATTTACGGTATTTTACCATCATCAACAATCGTTTCATCATTACTGGAGCCACTCTATGTAACTTTAGGTTTAATTATTAATTACTTCACGCTTTTCACTTTTCTCATTTTGTTCTCTCTTATTTTGCAATGCCATAGCTATGAGTGCACATTGTAAGAAATTCCCCTTGTTGTATCCACAATGCAAATCACTCGTACGTTGCTCAGCTTTCCTTGGAAGGTTGTTGATAGCTGTTTGAGGAAGGAAATGAAAAAAACCATTTTCCATGATGAGAATGGAGGGAAAGTTCCCACTTTTTTTTTTAATAATCTTGTGACGAAGTAGAAAATCGTCACATCAACAGATATTTCGTGGCGAAATCAAATTTCGCCACTACAGAAAAACTTCATGTGACGACATAAATGTTCGTCACAAAACTTTGTCGTGAAAAAGTTTCCTCCTTATTGTGAAAAATTTTGCGCCTTCTTTGTCGTGACGATTTATAAATTTCGTCACATAAAAGTTGTTTTTTGTGACGAAAACAACTTTCGCCACTTGAGGTCGAAGAAATTTTTTCTGATGCCATGTTGACTTAAATTGAACTAGCAGAAGCGTACTTTGCAGCAAATTATGCTTCGGCATTTGATAACCAAAATGTGCTTTTACTTATCGTTCAAATCTGATTATATAATGTGAACTCCATGACTCAAAATTTCGGACTGTGTTTGGCCTTTGCCTAGCCTTTTACTCTATAGTGCCTTGTCTTCGGTGAGGTTTTGTAAGGCTGTTGTATGCTTGATTACATTATTGAATTGATGGCTTCACATTGCTTGTGCTATAGTTATCATGCGAAGTGGTGGGTGGTACTATAAGGACCGACTTGGTCGCACTAGAGGGCCATCAGAACTAATACAACTCAAAACTGCTTGGGGTGCGGGAATAATTGACAAGCATACGTTTATATGGGGTGATGATTTGGATGAGTGGGCACCCATTGGTATGGTCTATGGTATGGAGCGTGCAATTGCTACGTGGGAAGGTATGGCATTTTATCCTTGAAAACACTTTTTCTAGGTTGTAGATAACTTCCATGTCAGATCCCATTTTAAGTTTGATTATGATAGAAACTATATTTTCTTTGTCATTGAAGTACTCAGTGTGCTAACAAATCTTTGAACAGATGGTTCATTATGTATGCACTATAACTAGGAAAGGTACTTTTAGAGTGTTTATGAGACTAGTCTCACGAGATGACTCAAAAATATGTTTCTCAAGATACGAGGTAAGAAATTTCTTGACACGAGGGTTCATATGCTAAAGAATTGTAAGTGTACTTCTATTCCCCAAGAAAAGTCTTTGGCATTTTTTGGTTCTTTTAATGGTAGATTGCTGAGAAAAGGGTTTAGGGTTTAGGGTTTAGGGTTTAGGGTTTAGGGTTTAGGGTTTAGGGTTTAGGGTTTAGGGTTTAGGGTTTAGGGTTTAGGGTTTAGGGTTTAGGGTTTAGGGTTTAGGGTTTAGGGTTTAGGGTTTAGGGTTTAGGGTTTAGGGTTTAGGGTTTAGGGTTTAGGGTTTAGGGTTTAGGGTTTAGGGTTTAGGGTTTAGGGTTTAGGGTTTAGGGTTTAGGGTTTAGGGTTTAGGGTTTAGGGTTTAGGGTTTAGGGTTTAGGGTTTAGGGTTTAGGGTTTAGGGTTTAGGGTTTAGGGTTTAGGGTTTAGGGTTTAGGGTTTAGGGTTTAGGGTTTAGGGTTTAGGGTTTAGGGTTTAGGGTTTAGGGTTTAGGGTTTAGGGTTTAGGGTTTAGGGTTTAGGGTTTAGGGTTTAGGGTTTAGGGTTTAGGGTTTAGGGTTTAGGGTTTAGGGTTTAGGGTTTAGGGTTTAGGGTTTAGGGTTTAGGGTTTAGGGTTTAGGGTTTAGGGTTTAGGGTTTAGGGTTTAGGGTTTAGGGTTTAGGGTTTAGGGTTTAGGGTTTAGGGTTTAGGGTTTAGGGTTTAGGGTTTAGGGTTTAGGGTTTAGGGTTTAGGGTTTAGGGTTTAGGGTTTAGGGTTTAGGGTTTAGGGTTTAGGGTTTAGGGTTTAGGGTTTAGGGTTTAGGGTTTAGGGTTTAGGGTTTAGGGTTTAGGGTTTAGGGTTTAGGGTTTAGGGTTTAGGGTTTAGGGTTTAGGGTTTAGGGTTTAGGGTTTAGGGTTTAGGGTTTAGGGTTTAGGGTTTAGGGTTTAGGGTTTAGGGTTTAGGGTTTAGGGTTTAGGGTTTAGGGTTTAGGGTTTAGGGTTTAGGGTTTAGGGTTTAGGGTTTAGGGTTTAGGGTTTAGGGTTTAGGGTTTAGGGTTTAGGGTTTAGGGTTTAGGGTTTAGGGTTTAGGGTTTAGGGTTTAGGGTTTAGGGTTTAGGGTTTAGGGTTTAGGGTTTAGGGTTTAGGGTTTAGGGTTTAGGGTTTAGGGTTTAGGGTTTAGGGTTTAGGGTTTAGGGTTTAGGGTTTAGGGTTTAGGGTTTAGGGTTTAGGGTTTAGGGTTTAGGGTTTAGGGTTTAGGGTTTAGGGTTTAGGGTTTAGGGTTTAGGGTTTAGGGTTTAGGGTTTAGGGTTTAGGGTTTAGGGTTTAGGGTTTAGGGTTTAGGGTTTAGGGTTTAGGGTTTAGGGTTTAGGGTTTAGGGTTTAGGGTTTAGGGTTTAGGGTTTAGGGTTTAGGGTTTAGGGTTTAGGGTTTAGGGTTTAGGGTTTAGGGTTTAGGGTTTAGGGTTTAGGGTTTAGGGTTTAGGGTTTAGGGTTTAGGGTTTAGGGTTTAGGGTTTAGGGTTTAGGGTTTAGGGTTTAGGGTTTAGGGTTTAGGGTTTAGGGTTTAGGGTTTAGGGTTTAGGGTTTAGGGTTTAGGGTTTAGGGTTTAGGGTTTAGGGTTTAGGGTTTAGGGTTTAGGGTTTAGGGTTTAGGGTTTAGGGTTTAGGGTTTAGGGTTTAGGGTTTAGGGTTTAGGGTTTAGGGTTTAGGGTTTAGGGTT